>CM076269.1:18450000-19650000 GCA_038380795.1 Pyrocephalus nanus | reverse complement strand
TGTTTGGTTTGTTTAAGTAGTGCAATAGATTCCACAGATTTTGTTTAGTCTACAGGTCATCTTCTGGGCAACTATTTCAAGAACATATGCCAATAATTAGCTGAATATCTACTCTATGCCAGAAGTTGTAAAAGAAAAAAAATATCCTTCAACTTCAATCCTACAACTGACTGTAACAAATAGAATAATGATATGAAATAAAGAAAAATATATAATAATATTCTCAAATAAGCATTTTATGATTATGAATCAACATTTTTTGTATTGTGAATTAATCACGATCTCAACTAAATACTTCAGAAAATGCCCAAGAGGCAAAACATTCAAAGTGCCTACGGAATGTAGGTGCCTTAATCAGGTTTGAAAATGTGACTCGGGTTAGTTGGTTAGCTGCATACTTTTGAAAGTTTTATTCTATCCACTATATTTAAGGTACATCATGTTGGTAACTGTATTAACATCCTATATTTCAAGTAAAAATACTTTGGCTGAGTGGCCAAATTCCCACATATTCTGTAATGTCAAGAAGGCATCTCAAGTATTTGTGATTTCACATGAAAATTGTGTGTGCTCCTTTTCAAAAGATATGAGTACATGCAAGAAAGTTCACTCAAAGATACCACCAGTAGAACCTCAATTCTACAAAATGTAAAAACAAGTTATCATAGGTACTCTCAATCTCTGATTTCATATTAGCCCCTACTTAATAACCTTATCCCACCTTAACAGGTCAGGTTTTGAGTCTTGTACGTGCTGTAACTTCCAGGAACTTATCTACAAAGCTCTCATTTTGGCTTCGCTTAATACTCGTGATCTGCGTTCCTCAGAATGAGTCAAGCAGATGTACATAAAACATATAATTTGCTGATTTATCTTCCCATTTACTTTCTTCTCCCTTTCAGCTAGCTCTGACCAGTCCTGTTAGTCCCCCTTCTACCTTTTCAGAAGTGCATTTATAAGCAACACTAAAATCAACAATACCATCACCATCTTCTTCTTCATATCACCACGGTTCAGTTCTCAGGTAGAAGTCCCTTCTCCAACATATCTGTTTTATTTAAGATGTAATTAGAAGCATGAGGCAGCTTCTCTGAAGCATCTGGTGTTGACCACTATTTGCCTTCTGTATGTCAACGTATATGTTCACAAAATTAAAACCAGACTAAGAGAATCCTTGACCAAGCAAAACGCCAAAAAAAGAATTTCACGATCCACAACAAATCTATGTCTACTCAACAGCATAGGCATCTTCATCTCCTCAAGGGACTCTATCTCTACTACAATGAAAAAAGAAATAAAACCAAAGGCAACAAGTAGTAACTTGTGGATGGATGAGAGAGCAGCCTGCTAGTGAACACATTTCTTTGCCTCTGGTTCATTCTTTCTTCTGTCATATTAATTTGTACAGCAGTGCCAAGAAGTAGAAGTATATAAACAGCATCTATCACATCTTAGGCAAATTTTTCTAGTTATAGTAGGCTATATAGGAGAGATTTTACAGTGGTTGGCTATAGAAGGAGAGAATTTACAAACTTGGGGTATATTTTTAAGCTTTATCTGTTTTGCTGTGTATTCCAAAGAAAACCGTTTACCCATCTACCCCCCACTCAAACATCCCATTGCATAGGCATGAAGTGAATCCATAACAGCACACATTCACCATGAATTCTTCAATCAGTTAATGAGTTCTACTTAAGAACCCTCTGAAAATACAAGAGGGCAGGTGACCCTGGCCCAGGGTGCAGAGCCCAGGCCTAATGCCAGAGAGCCATGGCTGCCCACTGCTGTCCCTCTCCCACCACATGGAGCTGTGGAAAGCTGGCACAGCTACTCCCACTGTCCCTGAGGGGCTTGGGCAGACCTTGGGGGGAATCCCTCTGCCCACCTTGCCAGCCAGCTGTGCTGCCTCTCTCTCCTCACCTGGTCTGCTCAGACAGCTTGAGGTAGGTCGTTAGTTCCATTAGTGAAACCAAATCATAAATATGTAAAAGGGCGGGAGAAATCACAGGCTGCTGGTTTTGGTTTATACTCAGTTATAGGGAGAGTCCTCAGTGATACCTGAAAGCTCTATGTAGCTCTCAGGAGGATTTTATTAGCAGGAATTAAAAATGTTCCAAGCTCACATTTGTACCAGCTGTCTGTGGGGCAGCCGCTGTGAGGGGCGGCCGCTGTGAGGGACGGCCAGGGTCAGTTCCAGAAGGTTCCACAGCAGCTCCTCAGTCGGGCACGGCTGAGCCCCTGGGGAAAGCCAGTGATGCCTCTCTGAAAGCGTACTTAAGAAAGAGCAAAATGCCGCAAAGGTAGTGAGAAGTGAGGAAAAAAAACCTGTTTGAAACGGCACAGAGACCCCGGAGGTCAAATAAAGAGGGGAGGAAGAGGCACTCCAGACACCAAGGTAGGTATTTCCCTGCAGCGGGTGAAGGATCCCTCACCAGGGCAGTTGGATACTGATTCTTTGCAGGCACTGTTTTTACCAGTGACTTTCTTAATATATTATGAAGAAATCACGAAAGGGTCACTGCCAGCATCCCTGCTAATGATCTGCATTAGCTCTCCTTCAACTTAGAGCTGCATATGTTTATGTTTATCTGCTTGGCACCCTGTTTGTTTATCCTTGTGGGAGATATGGTATCTGCCATCTATGCTTGTCTGTCAAATCCTCTCAGCTGCTACTTGTATGTGCTTGCCAGAGACATCTTATGTGCAGTGCCCTGGTGAGGTTCACTCCTCCTCTGCTCCAGGCAGGCTTCCAACCTTGGCCTCAGTGTGCCAACTGGAGATCTGCCTGTGCAGCTCTGTTTTGTTACTGGTCAATGTCCATTAATAATAGCACTTCACATCATCTCACTAATCCAAAAGCCATCATTACTTAAATAAAACACAATCAAAACCTAATAGCATGCCACCCTTATGCTGCTGGATAAATCAAAGCCAAGTCAAGAAAAAAAATACCAACCAAAGAAAAAACCTTCAGAAATAACTACAAATAGAAGGTACCAATGTTCAGACATAAGAAACAAAAATAAACTTAGCAGGATAAGTATATATTCCTTCATAATGAAGTTTTCTAATGACCAAATTTTAGTTTTATTCATGCTGATTTGAATCTTCAGCAATTCTACGGTTTCCACAGAGAGCCTGGATTTGCCCTGCTGTAGCCAAGATCAGCATGTGGCCTTTGAACTCCATTCTCTCACTTAGAAGCAGCTGATAGGAAGTATGTAGTTATTTTATTCTAAGCTTCCCAACCTTCTATTAACTCTTTTGGCTTTAGGGCAAATCTATTCCTTGGATATAACTTAAATTACTATTACTCCTTTCTCTGGTAAATGAGATTTATATCTAGTAAGGGAAATAAACGGTATGCTGAAAAAAATGTGAACAAAACTGATGGTATTTTCTTACATTTTTAATTTTTATAGCTGAAGAGTAATAATGTTGCCTTTCCTAGTGTTCACCAGACATTCCTGTTGGCTCTAGCATAACACTGTCCAGCCTTTTACCTTACACAGACAGGTCTATGAAAACTGACAGACAGCTTTACCACTTAAGAAGCTTTTCATTAAAAAAAAAAAAGTCCATCTGGGACCACTTTGCTATTTTCAGTTTTCCAACTCATCACTAGAATCAGAAAGACTCAGTTGCAGGGAAGAATTTTCCTTCTCTTGTTGAAATTCACAAACATGTAAGTCAGCACCACTGTGGTTCTAATCTCAGCTTTCGACTCGAGGAGCTGAACTGTGGTCACTTGTTCTCTGTAACTACCAGAGAATTCAGGAAAACTGTTAAGATTAAATTATGCCTTTCCAAAGGCAGGCAACTCACATGGTAATGCGCTGAGCCACCACCAAGGAATGCTCTGGATTCTATTAATACAGGGGCAATTTAGTAGCATTTTCTCTAAATATGCAGCCTTACAAAAAAGCCTTATTTTCATGTAGCTAACACAGTGGAAAATGTGGTTAGAAACTTACTAGTTAAGTGTGGTAACTTTGGCTTGAATAAGAGGACAATTACTGTATAGCTTATAATTTCAGAATTAAGTTAGATCATAAAGTAGGCTACTGGTAAACACTAAGAATTACAATAATGTATATTTCTTTGTTAGTAACACCAAGAGACCAATTCACTAATTGGAGTACACATGCATAAAATGACTAGACTTGGATGCAGTTTTGATGCTTGTGTTCCTGACCTGGCTGTTCATCTACATCTTAATTTTTTCTAAAAATACATGGATGTATGATAAATATGCAAAAAAACCCACCCTAATGTAATATCATATTTTAGGGTAGCAACACCTCACAAGTTTTTGAAAGCAGGCTTTATAAGCATACATCAGTTCATTGTAAATGTTTTGACAGAAAGTTTCCAAACAGATTTCTGAACAGCTTGCTTTCACACAAAGGCATACAAAAATACTGCTACATATACTGAAATGTTTAAGATAACCTATAAGGAGTATTAAATTTCTTAGCTGCATATTACATCAATACATTTTTTCCATGGGTAATCAAAACTAGAAAACCATCATAGTAAATCTGCAGCCAGTATGAAGGGTTTCAAACTGTTCATCTAGAAAAACATAGTTTCCATTTGCAATCCAAATTCTGCAGTGCTCACAAGAACTGTGACCTGTCAGAGCTACTCTGTGGTAAATACCAACCCTCCCCTGATACACACACAGAGCTACAGTGTGATTTCACTGGGTAAAGATGGCAGAACACTTAAGCCTTTGTAAAGAGTCCTGTGTTTCTCACACTGAATAGATTATTTTAAATATGCATGAAACATATTGGATATAAATTATTGCCAAAAATTAAGAGATCTTAGAATTACTCTGGATAATTTTCTGAAGACTGTAGCTTAATACTCAGAAGCTGACAAAAAGACACATAAAGATTAGAAGGAATGAGATAACAAATGAGGAAAAATCATTAAACACTGACTAGTTCCCAAGCACACACACTGGAACGTTGCTATTAGTGATCACCTTTCACAAAAGGATGCTTCAGTGTCGCACTAAGTAAATGCAAGGTAGTCAGTTCAAGCAGAACTACGGAATGGTTTCTGGACAAGGATAAGTTTAAAAGATCAAGATTATTCAGCTTCAATATTAGCTGCACTAGATGTAAAAATTAGAAATTATAATAGAGGAAGTGGTCAGAAATTATTTATCACTTTTTCTTGTAATTCAAAAGAGTGGAAGTCACACAAAGACAGAATCAGTCAGTACATTTAAAATCAAAAATAGGAAATGGTCTTTCACATATTGAATCTTGAAATGGTAGTATTTTAACTGCAATATTTTATGCAAATATATAAATGGATACAATGTCAAAAAACAATTGAGCAATTGGTATAAAATAGGTTTCTCTGAAGCTTTTAAACATGACGTTAAAGATGTTTTGAAGAGGAAACATCTTCAGTAGCAGAACCCTAGAAGCTGGGATAGGGCACTGGGGGATGCCCTTACACATCTGTAGGCTTCCACTCCTAGCCACTTTCTGGGACAGAATGTTGGCTTAGATGGATTGTGGATCTGACACACTGTAGCCATGCTTATTTTTATATAACTGCATATGAATGCTACAAAGCATCCAGTTGTTTCAATGATCATACAGGATCTAAATTGTAAGTCTTTAAATTGCGTTAATCTGCCTCTGGCTACTGTATGCTTCCTCAATAGACAGGAAATCTTCTCTAGTTCCTGAGTAGACACAAGAAGGGTCCTGAGAGTAGATAGAGTTTCAGAATGGAAAAAAATGAGAATTACCAATTCAAACAATCAGTTTCCTGTCTTTCAGGAGCCTCGTGGCTCACTGTATAATACAATATAAACACGAGCTCTGTTTTCTCTCAGCATTTTCATTTCAGTTCATAATAAAATCAGTCGTCTTATTCATATAAAAAGAATCCAATTAAATTCAAGTTAACACGTTACTTTGGAAGTGAGTTTTATGCCAATAATAAAAATGGATCCAAAACGTGCTATTCTATTTCCATGGCATTACATAATTTATAACAACTGATTAAAACAAGTGATGGGCCATTCATGCTACCAGAGTCCAACATATAAAACTGTCATTTCAGAAACTGTCAGAAAACAGTTATTTCTAAACTGCACTTTCAGTCCTAGGCCTGCTTTCTCTCATCTCACACACTGTGCCCATTGCTCCAGGAGTGGGCACAGGAGATAACTGGAGCCATCAGCACAGCTGTAGGGACCCTCTAAACCTCTACAGAAAAATCCTGCCAGTAATTTGGGACCTGAGTGTTGGTAAGAGGAGTCCTACCAATTCAGACAGCCAGGCTGCTGGAGAAAAGCAGAAGAGATGAAAATAGAAGATCTCTGGCAATGCCTGGGCCAGGAATCAGGAATGGAATATTTTTCAGCTGATTTGTTATGGAAGGACTATGTGGTCAGGCTGTGTATCTGTGTGTCCATTGGATGGGTTTTACTCGGTTGCTCCTGTCCCTGGGAACAACGACTGAAGGATTTATGGGCAGCTCTAGAATGCAAAGCCGTAACAGGACAGACTGAAATTACTACAGGCAGAAGAAGGAGATTGTTCTTAGTAGCTGGCTGAAGGGAAGATATTTTTGATATTCGGAAACCTGAAATAAAAAACAAACATACTTGGACTTTCAATAGTCACAACTCCCATCACTCCACCCTCAGAAGTTTCTGTTACAGAGGAGCTCAAACTCCTCCTTCTCTCTCTCTCTCTCTCTCACTCCTAGGACTGGGAGTTTCTCCTCCCTCATTCTTTATTCTCGTCTAACCTTGTCTGGAGAGATTATCCCTTCCCCACAGGGACAATTTCAGTTTAACAGCTTGCTCTCTGACTAAGAAATTCTTGTGGCTGTTCTAGTGACTTGTGCTCATCACTGTCAGAGCAACACGAAGTGTCTGCTTTCTCCAAAAACCAGAAGGATGACTGCAAAATGGGATAAGCCATCTCATGCTTTAAAATTCAAAAACCTTTGGAGGATTTGTGGATTTAGTGTGTTTTCATTCCTTTGAAGATACAGTTAAATATCTGAAATAGACGATAATGAGAAACAATCTGTGCATCTCATACTTTTAGTAGGACTTACCCCTGATAGTAAACATTTCTCTTAATTTTTACAGCCTACTCAGTATTCAAGACTTCACGTACTTAAGATATTTTATTCTCTCAATGTTTCTTTCACAAATTTTTCCACAGTTGTATGAGATTTGCAATGCAAAAATCCCAGAGCTGTGCCAAGGCAATTTCTTCTTTTCTTTAAATGAATGCTTCTATCTTTGGGGGGGTTTCCCTCCTTTGTATTGTTTTCTTTTTTTTTTTTTTTTTTTTTTTTTTTTTTTTTTTTTTAATCAAATGACTTCAACACATTCAGGCTGTCACTACAAGAGCTAAGCACCCCTAGGACTATAATGCTTGCCCAGACAAATGTACATTCCTGTCTGTGGAGACCTAGCCGGAATGTCTAGCATCAAAATTTCACATTTTGTGCAGTCAATTCTATTTCACATACTAAGCCACAAACCCATTATAGTTGAAAACAGCAGAGAGTCTGTTTCAAATTAGGTGACGCAAATACAGTAGTAACAGAAACCACAGAAACAGCACAGATGTATAGAATATATGTAGGCAGCCAAGTATGAAAGGCAGGTATCAGCTAAAATGCTTTCCAAAGTCACAGCTTCAGCAAACATGACTAATGAATAAAGCAATTTATTAACTGAACAAAAAGGCGATGCCATGTTTCACATTTCCCATTTACTGAAGCTCTACCAAATATGAAAGCAAGAAACAGGTAATCCCAGAATGTCTTCCTTGAAGATATGCTTTATTAAAGCAAGGCTTTCCTCCTTTGAATGTACAACTGGAAGGGACAGTGCAACACAAACTGCTAAAGAAGGCAAATGTTACAAAGCAAATTATTCAGATTCACAAGAGACATGATCACTTACCAGAATAAAGCAGGAGACATTATGTAGGCAAAAAATTAGACTATTGCAATATTGCGCTGTAAGTCCTTAAGAGAGCAAGATGACTGTCTGCATCAATCTCATTTTTATGAGAAGAAATACCTGAAATGGATCTAGATTTAATGTAGAGGCAGAAGAAATTGGCTGACAATTTTTTTAATAAAATTGTTCCACTTTCTAAGTATAATCATGATTGATGCTGTGATTTGGGGTAAAAAAAAAAAAAGTTTGAATGATGAGACTACATCATACCAGTAAATCAGTGGATTAAAACAATTCAGACACATTTTAATACAGAATTAAATGAAATTATTAGATTAATAGAAATGACCTATCTATTTTAAAATAGGGAGTATTTGAAGTTACTTATCAGCTGTCCACTCAGTTCTATCCAGCTATGGTTCTAGCAATAGCAAATTGTTCCAACTGTTCAAAGACAAAGGAAGTTATTCATAGCAGGTCAGTGCCAGTAGAACCTCCACTTCTGCTGCATTTTCAGATTTTTTAGGCCAAGAAAAATTGCCCTCTTGAGATGATAAAGCCTTGATTTATATTAAGGAAGTTCTGTAACTCCAGAGGAGCTGGCACAAACACTAAAGGAGCTGAAGCTCTTCACATACACACACACACACACACACACACATTCAAAAAGCCCTGAAGAAATATTGAAGAAAATAGTATTTGCAGTTTTTAAATCAACTTTTATAGCCCCACAGAAATGCTCTGCATTTAAGAATAAAAGCAATCAAATCATGCACATTAAGAAGAAGAAGTTAAATACAATTAGTATTTAGTAGTTATGTCAAATTACAATTACGCAATCAGCAGTTGGCTCAGAAACAAATGAGAAAAGAGAAATTTTCTATTGAAAAAGATTGGCTACATAAAGCATCTCCTTCACTCACTGAAAGGTGCCACTGGATATTTATCTTGCATCAGTACTGACACTACCTATACTACAGTTTGCTTTAATGTATTTTTTTCATCCCACTAAGGAAAAAAAATCAAAGGAAAAATGCCCAAAATGGTTCATTTCTTGTTCCGTATCTATCATCTAGATATTTCCTTTTGTTCCATGCCTGTCTCTAGAAATTTATTTTACTTGAACAAATTTTCCCTCTCTTATTTTTCCCTAGTATTTTCTTTTCTTTATATATTTAAAATCAATTATTCTTACAGAAATTATTCTCACATTCTCTTCAAATCCATGTGCCAATGTAGTTTATTTTAAATTCATGTGATGCTTTAGAGAAAACCTGTCTTTTGGTATTTGACTAAGATGAGTCAATACAGCAAAGGAGAAAATAACATACCCTTCTTAAGACATAAATACTTTGTGACAAATCAAAAATATTTCGTCTTCAAATATGACTGTGGCACATCCACTCCATAGTCCATCCTGACTCATTATTCATGTTAGTAAAATAAGTAATGAAATATAGTTTGGGAGATGATAGAAGTTAAAAATAATTAATCTTTGAGAATGAAAACACTTCAGTAATAAATTTATCAGACCTGGCCCAACAAAGTCAGTCCACGATTCAAAAAATAATGAAGTCTGTAGCATACAACAGGACTGACAGAATAATTAAGTAGATTTTTACCATTAGCTATTTTTTCACCTGTCTTTGCATGTGGTCTCTGCCAGCTGATCAAACTGTAAGGTGCAGTAGCTGGGGAATGACATGGATGAAGGAATTTCCCTTCTCTAAAGTATTAACCATTCAGTGTTTTCATATTCAGTCTTAATGTATATCTGCTAAATGTCTTCATACTGCACCTGTAAATAAACATTGCAGGTAGAACTGATCTGAATAATCTTTTTTTTCTTAACACAACAAAGCAAGTATCCTTATATCAGAAAATTTTTTTAAAAAATTCTAAAGCTCTCTGAAACTTACTTGCCAGGGGAAGGAATTAAAGAGATTGAAGCCTAAAGCAAGGTCTTTAGCTCTAGTTCATTGTTGTGTTCAGAGACATGGGGGTCTTTTGGAAGATTGGTTCAAATTTTTTTTTCTTCACATTTTAATTAATTTCTACATTTTATAAAGCTGGTGTGTAAATCCAACGGGATTAGAGTTTTATCACCTAAGCATTTGTAAAGTGCAGTGCAAATTGAGAGTAAACCTTACTAAACACACAATAGTATATATTTTGGGAACTTTTTGCATAGCTTCCTTCGAACCTGAAAAATCCAAAAATCCAGAAGAATAAAATATGTGAGACCAAGTTGCAGCCTTTGATATACTTTGTCAACCCATAAAAAACTCTGCCGAGGGCAGCCAAAGTACCCAAGGCTTGCACACAAGCAGTCTATGTTATCAAGCTGTCTCTAAGGCACAAGGATGGCAGGAAAAGGCTCTTACCTAAGGACCCTAAGCCTGTATGTCAAAAGATGCATTCAAAATGAAATGGATGCAAAGAAGTTGCAGAGAAAATGGAACCTCTGCTTACTGGAAGTGACTGTAAGCACCACCTGACTCCATCTACCAAAGCTGATGATAAGGGAGAACATGATAACTTTCCAACAATATACCAGGTGAATGAGTGGCTGGAGAAAAGAAGAGCAATACCTACTTCTGGTGAAAATGTATGATAAATTTGCTATAAAAAATGTACTCAGAAAATTGCAAGATTTTATATATATATATCTCAAAAGATGGACTTCTGGAACAATCTTTCAGTTACAGAAAAAACTGAACTCATCTGAGGTGAAGCTTGGTAAATTCACCCAATTTTCTTGCAGTTTTATACATTCCTTAACCTCCTAAGTTTAGGAATGTTTTCCTAATGCTTTAATGTTTTTCTTGGTTAATCTATGTTTTTCAGCATCCATTTTATGTTTCATGACAGTGTAAATAAAATGCAGGAAACAGTATATAATGATACGATTCTGTCACTGTAATTTTGGTCTTGTGCATCTCAATGATCACATGCCTTTGCTATGCCACATAAAGTTTTAAAATGCTGCATTTAATGGTAAGTCTGGTAAGCCACAATTGTAGATTGGTGATGCTTGCTTTGGCTTTGCAAAGTGAGATATCAAAGAGGTATAAGATCAACTTGCCATATTTGGCACCATCAAGTTTAAGTTAAACTTGTATCCTTAGTGAATGGATAGTCAAATAAAACCATCCTTCTGGAAATAGCAGGGTACTGTATATAAACTAGAAGAATTATTGGTTGTAAAGCAGTCTGGACTGAATATAACAAACTCAGCTGGCTTGAGCTCAGGGAGCTGTTTCTTTTGCTTCATAACAAAGCTTTTGTTTCAGAAGTTGGAGACCCTATGTTTAGCCCAGCAACAAACTCTTAAATGAATCAAATAGGTGTATGTTTGATAGAATCAACTCTGTGTAGGTTGGATAGTGTGTTTACTAAGACTTCCAAGTGTGTACTGTTTTGTCCTCATACCTTAGACAGTATGATTGTCTGTGTACTGTCCTACACTAAAAATCTAAAACTAAACCAAAGCCTTCCCTTTAAAATATTTAAAAACAAATATACCAGAAAAATACATTTCTAGTCATCCGGAACACACATCTACTCTCATACTAGCTCCCACAAAATGCCTGATCCTTCCCATTCTAAAGCTACTCATCATGGGTTTTCCTTCTTTCTGGATGGTAAATGGGTCATACTCTCTATGACCCATTATTAATTCCATTTGTCAGTTACCATCATTTTCCTACTCCCCCTGCCCTTTTAATCTCCTTTCATGGACTAAACTACTTTATACAATCCAAGCTTCCCATTTCAGGTCATTACTATTATTTTAAGGCAATTTCCAACTTAAATATACACCCACCCCAGGCATAAATATAACTAGTTGAACGTGGAATCACAGAATCATAGAATCAACCAGGTACAAGTCACTGTAAGGAAAGTTTGTTGTACATTCAAATTTTGGCCAGTGTGTTCCACAATAGAAACAGAACAGAAAGACCAGGCAAGAAGTCAAAGAAAGGCAGACCCCAGTTCGATTTACATACAACACAGTAGCTGATTTTTCAGCCTTCAGAAAGAAATCCAGTGAAGATTTAGAAAAGGGAGTAAATAATTTGCTCAGTTTCTTGGGGAAGTTTTCCAGTAATCCACAATCTTGATTTTATCCATTTATAAATTAATTTGGCATTTTACTAAAATACAAGCTTAGAATCCGCACCATTGCTATGAATGAAAACCTGGTCAACTCAAGTACCCAGTCTTATTTGCCAGAACGAGGCAAGAATCTACTATTCTTTTCTTCATCATATTACTAGAAACACTCAGAAGAAATAACTCACAGATGGAGACCACTATCTGTGCTTAGCAAATATCCCCAAAGTCAGCCTATACCTATATGGTTGGCTCTGGTTTCTTCACCTGTACGTTCCAAATCTCTTCTCAGCTTTCCTCACCCCTTCCTTTTCCAACAACCATGACAACAAAATGTTAATGTTTCAAAATACTCAGAAAGCACCTCTGGATTAGTTGTCTCATGTATTCTCATGTGCAATTAAAAGAGGGTACTATTGCTACAGCAAGCATTTGTTTACCTGTCTTCTGATGCTGCAATATCACAGAGGTAAACAGTGTAGTGATAATGATTCCTTGGTTGCTTGTCCATCAATCCCATTCTAAGGCTGAGACCATCAAGTTGTACACTTGTTACTGTGAAATTATTTTCCTCATGTTTCAAATTATTTAACAATCTCATCGCAAAGGATTATTAACACCACTATCTTAGTTATTTTAAGACATGAAATTGAACCTTTTTTTTTTTTTCCCAGAATAAGAAAAATTACAGATTCTGCTGTGGACAGTGCACAGAGAATCTTCTGTTCACGGAAATCTTCTGTTCTGCCCAAGTAATAGGAATAAGCCAGTAATTAAGGTTATATCTAAGTAAATCTTTGCAAGGTCACTTGGGGAAACAATCCAAACTAAATTTCAAAATCACATTGCAAATATCACATCAAAAGGCTGAGTAGACAGATTTATTCAGAATTAAACTCCATAATTAGGTGTAATTTAACTCACCTTCCTTCTAAAACACATTAGATTTATGCACACAATTTAATTCTGAATTAAAGCAGTTTCTATGAATGTTTTTCAATTAATTTTTCACTCCTGTCTTCAATAAATTTGAACTAATTTTTCCTAATTTGTCATATTACAGATAAATTAAAAAATGTTCACTTAACATTCAGTTCATTGATACTAACTGAAGAACACTACAGAAAGGGGAAACTTATCCTAGTAAATCTAAATGATGTTCTACACTGAAAACTTTCGGAATAGAAGTAGCATCTTTACCTAAATATTTTTTAATGTTTAATTTTTTTGGTTTGCTTTCTTTTCCCTTCCTTCATCACAAACCATTTTTCAAGTGAGGAACAGGAAAAACAACACAAACAAAAATAAAAAAGACCCCAGGAACAACTTCCATTGCCTCACCAAATCTTTTCTTTGCTCATAGTTTTGGGAAAAATGGTGACAACTTTTATATATCATTGATATTTTTGGTTTGCTTTTTTCCTTGTGAAAAAGTAGATTTGAAATTCTTAAAAATTATGAAGAGTTTGCCTGACTCTTGCCTCTACTCTGACTAATGTAAAATAGCAGTCATCCACAGGAATTAAAAAAACATCAAATATTAAGGAAACACAAGACAAGATATGAACATGCAGAATTCACCTGTGTCTTAAGTCTGTTGTTGAATAATACAATACTGAGGCAGTAAACAAGGATCCAATTTTTCACCTGTCAAAAAACAGTAGGCAAAGGACTCCTAGTTGATTGTTGATTGGCAAGGAACTGAAAATTGCATAATATGCTTACTGCTGATAAGTAACCATTTCTGGTAAGTTATAAGCAAAAAAACTAACCCTCTATACTTGTGATACACTGATTTTCTTAATTTATAGTGATAATATTAATACCATAATTTCAGCTAATGAAGACCAAATCATGTGCTTCTGATATCATTTATTGATGACTTAAATGGACCTAAGTCTATTTAATCAATCATGTAAATGAAATTGGTATGAGGATGATGTTATACTTCATATGGTCTGAATTAAACTTCTCTTCCAGGGGTATTTGTGTTTGAGAACTCAAGCTGGTCATTAACCATCTTCTTTGCTACCAATTTCTGAATAGTTATTCTGCAGTATATCTCCAGATACACAGAGTGGAAGGGAAGTCTATAAGATTTACCACAGCAGGACTTGGTACCATATTACAAAAGTTAAGGCACAATAATGAGTGATGAAAACTTCATGGTAAACCATAAAGCTGTATATTCTTTCAGAGCAAACATATAGTATTTTTAGGTCTTTTACTCAACACACCTAATTTGAGTTGCAGCTTAAAAATCCTGTGTTTGCAAAACAGTCTGTCTTAGTCTGATGAGTCTCATTTTAGAGACTTTAGAGAAATAGTATAACCACACAATTCTATTTACTGGTTGCTTTTCAGATCAACTAGATCTGGTTTATTTTACATAAGAATGTTGGGCTTTAGTCTCTGGCATCTCAGGACTCATTACTCAGTGTAATTTCCCCTTTTCAGTGGTATCATTCTCGCTATCCTAGGTCTCACTCCTTAATTCTTGCTCTAATAGACTATCTCAAAGCAATTCAACATGGGTAAAAAATGGAATATTGTCTTTCTGGGCTTCAAGTTAGAATAACTGTGAGATGAAGATCCATAACTGGCACGGGGAAGATGGGAAAAGTACATTTTTGTGGCAATTTATTTAAAGAAAGAAAAAGCCAGCTGTCCAAGACTGCTCAAAGGTTTGGAATGTCAGAGGCATGTTGCGAGAGGCTGGCTGAAGAAGCAAATGCAAGGGAAATTGTGAAAGATGGATGATAAGTGAAGCTTATCACAACTCCACAATTCATCACAGGGGAACACCAACAGCTATATGATAAAAACTAGGCAGAGATGGTTCCAGCTTAGCTTCACAAGAATCAGCATATCTCCTTTAGAGGAGACTTCTTTTATATTTCTGTGTGAGAGGGCAGGAAGCAAAGTAGGGCTTTAAGGCAGGTCTGCACCTTTCTTAGGATCAGCACTTCAAAAGTAGTTGAAGGTTTTTAATTCGTAAGTTAGGTTGTAGTAGGACCCATACTGGAACAATGTTGTTTTTCAAATAGACATAATGAAAATGTTTTGAAAAAAAAGCAGGTTAAGATACAAAGTTTTGTAAACAATCTCTTTCCTACCCTTGCTGTCCATACATCCAAGTCCTGCTCCCAGGACCAGCAGTTTTCAATTCTTGGATTGCTAAAAACAGCATTCCCCTCTAAAGCCTGAGAAGACTTTCCTTGTCTATTCTCATGTAGCTATATATCTGCTCCCTGCCTTTTATAAGAATTTCCCAGGCCATCTGTAAACTCCCCAGCTGCTTGTTCAGAGCAGCAAAAGCTTTGCCAGGTGAGCATGGCCAGTAACACTTTTTCCCAAAGAAGCCCCAACACTCCTTCCTTTTGAAAAGTTCACCTGGATGGAATAAATCCCTCATCAGGCCTATTTTCATCTTTTTATACAGTGTAGTGCACAATAAACTGTGATCAAACAAGTGACACAATACACCTTTCATCACACCCTGGATGGAATGTTGTGTCAGGGGAGGTTTAGGTTGGATATAAGAAAAAGGTTCTTCACCCAGAGAGTGGTTGGGCACTGAACAGGCTCCCCAGGGAAGTGGTCACAGCACCAAACCTGACAAAGTTCAAGAAGTGTTTGGATGATATTCTAGGGAACATGGTGTGACTCTTGGGGATGGTCCTTGTAGGGCCAGGAGTTGGACTTGATGATCCTTGTGGGTCCATTCCAACTCAGTATGTTCTGTGGTCCTGTGATTCTGTGAATAAAGTGCTCAGTTGTTAATTTAAAAAATAACTTACTGCTAAATGTAACTTCCTTACTTTCACAGTACAGCAGGATGCTCTGTACCATTCAGCCCTCCCTGGCTGTGTTTCCTGGCAGTAACACAACAGCAGGGAATCCTTAGGAGTTCTTTACCATATCTTTAACATCTGCTTGATCAAGAAGAGGTCACTGATCTCTTTTATTATTTAAAATGAGACTTATTAATGTCATGCTCAGATATTTGCTGGATGGATATAAGAGCATATTTCTGTTGCAGGCAATGATGCTTTACTGGTGAGAGAACAACAGGGCAGGGTTTGTTTTGTGAAGCAGGTCATCTTTTCCCATGAAATTACTGGTATTAAGACAGTTTGTTGTTTTGTTTTTGTGATTTTTTTGAACTCCCCAAACATAGGTTTGATATAGACATTGACATAGAGAGGCTGTGTACAGGCTTTAATTTTTATTAACTCTTTAAATTTAACAACTTTTCCTTAAACAAATTATTAAAAATCTTGGATCTGAGTTATCTACCAAATTATGTTCCTCAGAATACACAGTTTTAATCTAATTAAATAAAAGCACCAATTTTTAAAGAAATTATGATGAACACATTTTTTTAAAGTGAGAGGCCTAAAAAGTGAGAGAGGAAGCAAAGCTCTGAACATCTATTTTTAAGAGGAATTCTTCAGAAACAAAATAATTCCTGCATTTCTTGTTGCTGTCTTCTGCATAGAAAGAAGCCACTGTTTTATAAGCCAGACCATTTTGCCTTTGGGGAGGGGAAGTCAGGAACAGGGAAACTCCCTGTTGAAGGGACAGCAGCAGCATTCCCATGCCTTTAGCCCATTCCTGTGGCTCCCACAGCTGGAAATTAAACAGAAAAAGTGGGTAATGCAAACTTGTGGTCAGGTTTCAAAGTCAGTAGATTGTACCAGCTTGACATGTTTGAAATCAAACTGTGCATTCTTTCATTCAAATTTTTTATTGTTTGATCGATGTAGGTGAAATTTTATGAATATGCACTGTGACAGTGTACTATTGCTCTCCCCACCACCACAACTTTTAAAACGTTGTTTGTTTTCCTCTTTCTCAATGTAGTATGAGATTATATTTCACAGTGTGACTAACAGTGCAAGGGTAAGTAATATGAAATGTATTAGTAGCTTTATTTTGTAGGATAAATGGGTCCTTCTAAATTATTTTTTTCTCAAAAACAGAAAGTCCAGTGAGTTTCAGAAACATATCATGCAGATATGCTATCATAGATATGTTCCCACACAAATAATAGGATGACAAGCTACCATCTCCCTCCCATTGCTTTTTATAATAAAGAAATAGCTCTGGAGTTTTCTTGGGAATTTAAGACATATTCAAAGCTGATGATAAGATGTAAATTCCTTAAAGGCTAAGGTAAGCCACTGGGGATATGATGCATTGGAGACAAAGTAGTTCTGATAAATCAACCCTGACAGAGCTGAACAAAGTGACAGACCCACAGGCAACTCTGAAGTCAGCAGCTCTACTGCTTGTGAACGTTGCCACGAAGCATGACATGCCCAGGTATTTCCACCTGCCCGTTCATTATTCTCATTCCTGTCAAAATGCATCTTTCCTGCAACACTGTCATTCCCAAAGCATTCACTTTAGGCTCCAAAGGCAAACATGCCAAATCCAGAGCTTTAGCAACCTGACATGAGCCCACTGCAGTCAACAGCTACGGTTGCCTATATAGTGACAAAGAAATTTGTCTCAGTATCTTAAAATGTAGGAAATTCTGACCTATTCAATTAGGTGCAATTTAGCATGGGTTTGTATGAATTTAAGGGATTATTTCAAAAGACAGAACTGCAACATTGGATCTTAGATACCATCTGGAATTGTTCTCCTTAGTTTTACCATCAATACTTCATCAATCTCTTTCCCTGGCCATAAGCCTCACAGGCATCACTGAATGGTGGAGACTGAATGTCCATTTTCATTTAGTCATTTTCCTTTCCCAAAGAGCAGGATACTGGAAATAAGCCTTTCTCATGCCCTTCTTCCCTTCCTATAACTCTTTCCA
This sequence comes from Pyrocephalus nanus, assembly GCA_038380795.1. Lineage (NCBI taxonomy): Eukaryota > Metazoa > Chordata > Aves > Passeriformes > Tyrannidae > Pyrocephalus > Pyrocephalus nanus. The sequence goes on along the minus strand of CM076269.1, from coordinate 19,632,091 downwards.
GGTTTTTCAATAAACATTTGGGTCCAACAGAAAGTATATACAGTGAGCTAATCATCTTTTTTCTTTTCCTTCATCCACTTCAACTCCCCTCCAACTCAAAATGATAGTAACATCATTCTGCTTTATATTTGTCTTATCACCACACAGATGCCCAAGAAATATATATTTATTCTACTTTTCATATATAAAACCACTAGTAACATACACGGATTTTAGAAATGGCTAGCCACCTTGTAGTAGTTGGAACTAGTCCTGGGGAGAAGAAGATACATATAAAGATATACCCCTATGGGGTGCACAGATATAATTACATGCTTAAAAACAAAGCACCTGCCAAAATACTGGAAGGATCATAATCATAGCTGGCTTGCAGATGTGAGAATAAATAAAGGACAGGAACAGTATTTACGGTAAAGATAGGCTGGATGTTTTTATCCAGGGAAGACTAAAAGACAAGATTGCTATATATCATCTGGAATGAATTTTGGGCCTTTTACATACCTAAAAATAAAAACAGATGTATAAAATCCTATTGGCACAATAAAGCCCAGTTTTGAAAAGGTTATTGTCTGCAAATGTGATGATCCTTAAAGTCTATCTTTAGGAGGACTAAAGGATTCTGAGCAATCTTGGGATGACAGCAAGGTAAAATATATATATATTAATCAATATTTAGGGTAATTTTTTTTCTCTACATTTCTCAGTCTTGCTCTAATATCTGATTATAATTTGTTAGAGCATTAGAAGACTAAAACATACAATAAATTTTGGAAAATTACTGCAGTCATCATCTGGAATCAATCTGAATACAATAAATTAATCCTTAGCATAAAATAAACATTGCCTGGTACACATCAGAATCTGAAAATATACACTGTAGATGCAATAATCAGATCCAAACGTTGCTTTCTCCATACACTGAGAATCTGCACTAATACTGCACCTGTCACAGGTGGTGATCAGTGGTTTCAGTGTCTGACAGCACTACAAACAGGCAGGCACATCTCAACCTTCATTATTTTGCCCACTGTACTTCAGAAATTCTGCAACTCATTTTATAGTCATTCAGCAGTACTACATTTTGGAATGTTCAGATTTTTTTCTGATCAATGTTTTGGTTTAGCAATTTAATGTCAAGGCAGTATGCATAAATTCACTGAAATATTTTTCATGATAACTCTTGAACTTTCAGTTTGTAAATAAGGAAATAATCTCATAATCTATGTGAAAATGACCAGAACAAATTTCATACTGAAATAGTTGAATTTGTTACTGAAAATTGTAATCAAGTACACAATTTACTTATTGCTGTGATAGCTTAATAATCAGCAGTCTTTAATCTTGAGTTTCAGATCACCTAACTTGTAAAATAATAGAGTAGTGGAAGAAGCAATGTAATGGAACTTTCATTTCTTTAACTAAGAATTCAAACATGAACTTCCCTATTCCTATCTTTTTATTGCCTATTTTATAGAATAAAATTAATATAAATAATGATAGATTTTCATTTAGAGCTTTAAATTTTGTGCTTTTTCATCTTCCTCAACTATCACTACACTAGTAGACCTCATTACATTTTGCTTCAGTCCAGACTGGCTACAAATGAATCTAATTATTTGATAGTTTGGGCAATGTGCCTGGCAGACAGCAGGGCTTGGACACCCACTGCTGCTTTGAAGATACATGTTGAAACAAAAACTTGACATTTTTCTGATAAAGTTAATCATTTTCATGGTATTGACTAGAAAATAATCACTTCCTGGAAAAAGATCAAAATATGGACAGTTGAGATTATTACTGACTACAATAGAAATACTGGAGCATTGCGAGCACCTGTTAGGGTGTTTTTTAAAGTGCTAAGGGGAGGTGGATAACACTAAGAGTGAACCAAGTAGAAATCAACATATTGATCATTTAGTCTAACACACATAGAGAAAAAGGTGTATCACAGTTTCAAGATAAAATACAAAAAGGGGTATGCAAAGATATTCTGTTCATCCTGTATTTACTGATTCTTTTGTGATTCTCACAGAGCTGCTATATTCTTCTCTGTGGGTCCTAATATCAGATACAAATATTTACATTTTTTTACATTAAACAATGATTAAAATAATATTTTCTTTACTTGTCTTTTCAACATCCATACAAATTCACAAACAACATGTAAACACACTCTCTTTGAGAAAGGAATTGTGTGCTCTGCAGAAAAGTATGCCCATGGTCAGGAAGCTTAAGGCAATCTGGCAGTTTTCGTGCAATCCTTGTTCCATTATCCCCTGTCACATGAACCACTCAATGCCTTCTGGGAACTGCTGTTAACACACCCAGCCCACTGACCTCCTGGGGCTGGTCCCCAAGACTCTGGTAGGGCCTGTGTACTGGAGGCTGCCTCACATTTCAAAAGGGCCTGGTCAGCCCAAAACAGAGTTTTCAAATCTTAAAAAATTAAAAGGCACCAAATCAAATTAAAAGCTTTGCCATGCCTAAATTTTAAAGCTACTACACATAACTCAACCACTTTCCTCAAAGGGGTTTCTCCGTTCTGGTATAAAAACAGAACTTGGTCTAGGGAAGAATTATTACATGACATGCTAATGCATGTGATTCAGTTTTCATCAGCTAGGACTACTAAAATGGCCATTATTTTATGAACTGATGTGGATAATGAGAAATATTTGAAGTCTGCCAGCACTCTCATATGCCAAGGCAGTTGTCATTTGGCAACCTCTGCTTTGAGAGGATGTGCTATTTTGGAGGAATGTGAGTTAAATATAATAGGACAAATATTTATTAAATTAGAACTACTAATGTAATTTTTTCTTTTATTATTATTATTTAGATGCACTTTATGTTTTGGTCCTCATTTTCTCAAACTTGGGCAAGTCTGACAGAGCATCCTGAGACACATGGCCTTCCTGAAATGCTACCTTTGTTTTCTCTGTGTTCTTTCTTACTGAACAGGATAAACTTCTCTTCCACTTCAAAGTACTTTGCCAAGTGATTCAGTTGCAAGGTATCTATGCGTAGGAATAGGAAGTACAGGACTGTCACGAATGGGCATAAATTCATTTGCTATCAGCTATTCACCTTCTTAATTCTCTCCCTGTCTTAATTTCCCCCAGTTAAAAGGAACTGTGAGGTAGCATTAGGATTGCCAAAAACTAATAAACATGCTACAAGTGTGTGACACATGCAGACTATTAGTCTGTGCCTGCACTGCCTCCTTGTGTATTAGATAGGCCACCAGTACTCTCCCAACACAAAACAATACCACAAAACAATGCAGAACAGGGACTGTAAGAGGCTTTTTATACTTAAACATCTGTGTTCTTAATTTGTCATAAGTCATAGTTAAAGATGGACTGTGGTATGTAGATATTGGCCAACCGGTTCAAGAACAGCACTGATTAGAGCAGAACTGATCAGGGACACTGTCTGATAATAAGATAAACAGTTGCCAAGGAAAGTAATTGAGCCTGTCTACACTGTTCCCTGTTAGTTCTCCCAGCCCACATGTCTGTTTCAATTGGTCTCCAGCAAAAGGAAGTTTCAGATAAATCATTTAAAAAAAAAAAAAATGTAGGAACCAAACAGACACAAGCAATTGAAGGCAAATATTTGAAAGTGTTGTGTTGCAAAACCACAACAGACTGAAGTTTTAGTTGGCCATTGAAAAAATTCAGAAATAGCAATAAAAATGTAGATTTTTGACAGTTTTGGTGTGTAATGGTAATATCTAAAAACTAGACAGAAACTGAGAAACTAATCCCTACTTCAGATGTATATATATGTCATTTTCAGTTGTTTGAAATGTGGACAATTTTGCCATCCTTTATATATCATATTTTAGGAGATGTATTTTGTGTTGAACTAATTGCTCTTTTTTTTTATTCTCTCTTGAAGTATAATTATGATTACAACAAGCTATGATTACAACAGGTTATGATCCCAAAAAGAAATTCATGTAAATGACAAGAATGGTGGGTTGCTGTGTTGATTACACAGTGCAATGCTGTAAAGCATCAGTAGGTGAACCTTGAAAGATTAGGGAGTTTGGCTGAAATAAGCCCCCAAAACTTGAGCTGAATGACCAAGCTGAGCAGGCAATGCTGCATGATACTTGATACTTCCTGCTGCTTGCTGAACAGGATGGAAATGTTGTGCTGTTTATATGCTATAAAAGGCAATTTCAGCGATATTTTTTCTCTCTTCTGAGGGAGGTGCAGGAAGACCAAAGTATTCTACAAAGCAGAGATGATTAAGATCCAGCAAAGTCAGCTAGATCAGGAAATAGGATGATTGCTGCTTTTCTTCAATGAACTTCACAAGATGACAGTTTTAACATTCTCTTTTAACCTGAGGCCAAACACATAGCACATTCCCAGAAAAATTCCAGTCAGAATATCTTCCATTCACAAATGTGTGGTCCTACAGCTCCACAATCCACAGAGAAACTGGCGTTCCAGTCATACCACGTGCTGCAGCTCTTCAGAGGTCACCTGAATCAGCATTGGAACAGTGCTTACTTTTGTATATATTAAGGCTACATAAAGCAAGAAAGGAGGAACTTCATAGAGAATTACAAATTTGTCAAACTACATCTATCAATGAAAAGAACAAAGTTAATGAAACAATGATGCTTCTTAATTGTGCTAAGATTTTATGTAAATGAAGTTACTTTTCCTCTCGCATAACAATATAGAAGCACACTGATAGTAAGGAGGGTTGGGGAGTAGAAACCCTGTTTATATACACTGTTCCTGTGTATATAAATATATACACAGGATATATATAAATATATATACATATATATAACATAAGACAATATCACTCTCTGGTTTCCATTTGTACTGTTTCTGTGCTTACCTGCAAGGGACCATGTACAATAGAATATTACTTAGGGATCAAGACACATTATATTAAAAAACCTAACATCAAGTGTAACAGAAGTCTTGTGTAGTTCTGAAGAATGAATTCCAACTGTAAAATAAATTATAGACCCTTAGCTTATTTCTCCATCTGGAGTAAAATATTGTTTTCTTTTGAGGAAGAAAACGACTAAAGGTTCCGGCTGCTAACTACATTAGCATAAACCATGCTGAAAAGATTTTTGCATTTATGTGAAACAAATTTAACTGTTGATGCTTTATTTTCCTAAGCCTTAAATCTCTGCTTAATAGTAGACTTCTCCCCAGCCTAGAAGACACTAAGTCACTAGTTTCTGCCAGCTGGTATAAAGCACTGCCTTCTATCAGTGCCTACCTCTGTCTTATCTCCTTGCTCCTCATAGGTTCAAAATGCAAGTGAAAATTGTGACAAGTATGCACATATCAGCATTAAAGTAATTTCTAATTGCAGTGTTATCTTTAGGAAGGGCACTAATTTCTACAGGAAATCACAACACAGTAAATCAGATTCTATTAATACCTCCCTTCTTAATACCACCTTTGGCAGTCTTGTATAGTTGCATTACTCAGGGTTTAGGACAGTTACAGTTCTCAAACCTTGACACTATGACTTGAACACGAGCTATAACCTGAATTAACTAGCACATAGGGAAGTTAAAGACAGTATTATTCAATGATTTCTACCAACACAATTAACTTGGGGGAACTTGTAGAAAGGTATAATGGCTCTTAGCAAAAACCTTTGGTCTAAACCTGTCATCTCCTCTTCCTAAACATTCTACTAGTTCCTATTGGACTAATACAGCAAGGCACAGGTCTCTGTTCAAAAAGAATTACTATTTCCAGGGGTCACCAGGAACAATATGGCTTCTCAAGACTTCAAAATCCTCAGCCCTATCCATGTGCCAAATCTTCTCCCTTTTCTTATTTTTAATAATATCCCTTGTTTCTGTTAACCAAGTTCTTTCTGTAAGAAGGATTATACTTATTTATTTGTGAGGCATCAACCCTAAAGTAAGAAGCAACACAGGTTATTGCCTGGCTTTGATCTTATCTTCAAAGAACATTGAAGATTAAATTCTCCAAATTTGTTTCTATCTTCATGATCCTGAAGAAAAGGAGGCAAGTTTGATGGTTGACATTTTTAAAGCTCAATGTTAACCATATTTTTAAAAAACTGTATAAACCCCCACAGCAAGAGATGTATAAGCTCCTACCACCTACAGCCCCCTTCCTAAATCAGGAGGCTGTTTCAAACAGCAGTCATGTCATTTAACCCTTTAAATCCCTAATGCTAACCCTAACACTAACTTTATTCCTTACACAGGCCTGGAAGGTTTAACCTCTCACATTGATGTTTCTGGTAGCAATTCCTGTAAGTGCACATTCAGTTTAGAAATTTAAAGATGTTTTCACCAGAACAAATATGCATCCAATTTGTAGCCACATCTCAGCCTTCCACAGTGCAGCTGGCACTGCAGCTTTGCCTATGTCATTCTCAATACACTCTCCACACGAAAAAAAGTTGGTAATGCTCATGTTTCTGTAGTCTTCTGGTACCTTAGCTAATGAGTACTAACTACGCTGTTTTGCACTGAACTTCTTTTACTATCCTCTGCCCTCCCTAATTCCTGGGAATCTGAAAGAAAGAATCAATGGGTCATTCCCTAGCCCAAAGAGTTTGCTGGGGGACAAAGAAAGCCTTGGCTTCATCCTTCAAAACTTTTGATAATGGAACTGGGAGAGTTCAGTGAAGCTGCTAGCTATGATTGTTGGTAGCAAAAGGTATATTAACTTTCTGGAAGATGGAATCACAGGAAGTAATACTGCCATTATTTTGTCTATATGCATGTATTCAAAAATTTCTTTACCTTTAAAAGTACAGAAAGAAGCTGATTAGCATTTCACCTTGCAGAGATCATTCCACTAATCTCCACTGGTAAGATGTCTTTCATTACGAGGGTGCACTTCCCCGAATTTCTTCCTAATATTAATCATACAACAGAAAACTCTCAGAAAACGTAGATATGCACCAGAAACGAGACTATGATGAAATATCCACCTACCTGAGCCAAAAGAAATAAAGTAATAGAGAAGGCAGTGGGTAATGACTTTTAAGGCAGACATTTATTTTGCAGTATTCACTGATGTGCTGTGAACAGAATTGGAAAGGGCATCATCATCTGTGTGAAGCCAGAAACTAAAAGTCAAGATCCCTGAGATTCATGGAAACCAACAATAAAAGCACACTTATCCTTACAGTGCACTAGTTATTCCCAAGGAAATTACCCCTTTACATACAGAGAAAGGTCTCTTGCTTTTGGTCACGTCAAGGAATATGCTGGGAAAAACACAGTATGATTGCAAGAGAGCCAAAGAAAACCATATTTTTACTTATATTTCATTGCAGTGCCTATAGTCTAAAGAATGTGAGAGTGCTGCTGCTGTTTCTTGTAACCTACAGTGGTCCAAGGAAACATATTCTCTTCTCCATAGTTCCTAACCCCTCCCCCTCTCTGCCCCAAAATACAACAATGACCCATCTGTGCACATACAAGAGAGCAATTCCTAATATTTAAACACGGGCTAATCTGCCAACGTTGATGTATCAGGGACAGAACATAATGAATGTCACAGTGCTTGGTCTTTCTTTTCACTAAAACTGTCTTGAAGAGTAATGAGGAACAAAAAGGCCGACAGAAAGAACAAACCACTGTGGGTCACAGCTGATTTAAAAAATAACATTCTCTTCTGGTTTTCTCTGAAAAAGTTTTCATATTTTAACCCTCTTTCATATTCAAGAAAGAACATATTTCTTCTGAAATTACATCTAAGGGTTGAAAATTTCTAACAAAAATATTTTAAGAATAATTTTAAGGCACTCAAAGCTTATTTATGCTCTGAATCATTATCTATTCTTTAGCATATTTTCATGGCACCTAGGCTGCATTACTTCACTCTAAAACATCATCACTGCACTTAAGGAGGTTAAAAGCAATAACTAAGAAAATAAATGTAAATAATTTAATTGTAAATAAATATTCCTTAAATACTGAATTTGACAGGCTGCAAGATGTGAATCTTCATCTAAATGGCATGTAACTTCTCTCTCATAACTGCTGAATTTGATGGCAATTTATTACATGTCTGTGTGGCTTGGTATGCCAGCATGCAAAAATAACTGAGCTAGCTCTAAATTAATGTGGTCCTTGTACTAGAATGTAGAATTATACAGAATTGTATATTAATATAACATGCTACCTCATCTGTCCTTCCACTGACACTTTGAGAGATGAACTACATACCCTAAAATTTAATTAATGGTAAAGGCACTGTGTAAAATTACTGTTCACTGCACTGTGAGAATACTTGTTCTTTTTCACCACTATCTGAAATACTTTCATTTCTTCCCTTGGGCAGAGGCAGAGTTTTTCCTTTTTTACTGGGATAGAGTATAGTTGCACTCATTTAGGACAACTGCAAGGCTCCAAAAAAAAAAAAATAAATAAAAAGAGTCGGAGAAGAAACATGTGATAAGAGAATGGAAGTAGCAAGAATGCTGGTGACAGAAAAGGATGTGTAATTTATAAGCACGAAGAGGAAACTTGAAACTTTAGAGCTTATGAGAGATATTTCCAGTGACAACTTGAGTAAAAACAATTGCCATTAGGACTACCTATTGACATGGTAATGAAGGAGGTTGAACCATCCAGTTCACTTGATCTGTTCTAGACAGTATCTAGTAAATGACAGAACACCATGAACTGGCAGAGAAACAATAGTAGTACTGACTTTTGGGGACCTGAACGTAGTTAAAAGTATAAGACAGACAACTGTAAAACCAAACAAAATATTCTATAAGCAGCTGGAGGTAATCTCACAGTCGCTGGAGAGATGGCTTAGTGAACAGGGTGCTGTTGGGTTAAATGGTTGATGATCTTAGAGGTCTTTTCCAACGTTAATGATTCTATGAGTAAGTTTTTGTACAGAAAAGTGGGGTGCATATGGAGCATTTTGGTGCTCCACAGCTGTACTGGGGGTAACTACATAAAGTGCCAGAAGAACCTTGTGTATCTCTTCACTGAATGGCACTCAATGCACAGCACTTAAGAGAGCTCAGATGTAACTGTGTGATGGACCTCAGTCCCCTCAGTTGCAAATCTCATGATAATTATACCCATTGTTTCAGAAAGCCAAGGACAGAAAGAGCTAATTATATTAACAGTGCAGCAAAACATAAGCCATTGTAGGAAAGGACAAGAAATTTCTTTTATTTGACATATAAAAGAACATGCATTTTTTGATAAGCCATATGCTTATTAATTACTGTAAGGCATTAAAGATCTCAGTGAAGGCAAATTTTTAAAAAACTCTATATACATTTCTACTAAAACGTGACCATGGTTTTCTCTCATTTTCCAGGGGAGCCGAGGCGGAACCTGATCCCATCGGAGGATCTCGACTGGGCATGCCACCTCCACCCGGGCCGGTCCCCGTAAGCGATTGCTGCACAGGTGGGGCAGGACCGGAGTGCGAGCGGGAGGTTTCGCGGGGAGGAGCCGTCACACCTGGCTCCCCGGGCTCCAGGGTGTGGCGAGGCGGGGAACGGGGCGCCTGTTTAGTGGCGGGCTTTTCCTTCACCATCCCGCTCCCTCCTTTCTCACAGCGGCCTCAGAGCGAAGCTCCCGGGGGTCCCCCAAGAGTGTGTGAGAACAAGCTGCGCCTAAGAGGGGTGTGAGGGGGAACGGGCCGCCGGGGCCGGACCCGCCGCAGCACCAACGCCAGCGGGCAGTTTCGGGGACCCCGAAGGGCCGCCCGGCAGAGGCTTCACTTCAGCGCCCCGGCTCCTCTCACGCACATTCCTCCCCTCAAACTTGCCCTGCCTCGCTCTGTCTCAGCCGGCGTCCCCCTCCCCCCGCTTCCCGCATGTCCCCAGCGTCGCCCCCCGCCCGTCCCTCCCCGTCCCCGCTCCGCGGGGCGCCGCGGCCGCCTCTGCGCATGCTCGGGGCCAGGGGGCCCACGCCGTGCCGGGCGGGGGGCGGCGGGGCAGCGCTGCCCCAGGGACGGGGCATCCCGGCGGCGTCCCCGGACCGCTCCCGCCCCGCTGGCCCCGCTCCCCGAGCGCCTCCGGCAGGGTCGCTCTCCGCCGCCGCGGGGGCCGGCGGTGCCCGCGGAGCGGCCGGTGTGCCGCCGCCGAGGCGGAGGGCGGTGCTGTGGGCGGCCGGGGGAGCCCCGCGATTGGCCTCCGCCCGGCGGCTGGCGTGTCAGTCGGGCTCCAGGGGTGGCCCTGGGAGCTGCTCGCCCAGCCCTCTGACGGGATGAAGCCTTTAGGGGGATGCGGCGCTCTTTGCATTTTGATTAAAGCCCCTCAGCTCCCCTCAGTCTGAAGGAAGGGCACCGGGAAGCACGGGTCGGAGGGGCCTGTGCGAGGCCGGGCAGAGCGAGAGCGGGTCGAAACAGAGAAAACCCCTCTCGGTTTATCACGTATGGCTCTATAGGAGAAATCATCTCTGGGAATATAGTGGAAAGGACGGAGCTGGTATAAACTGAAGGCGCCCGTGTTTAATTCACACTTGTGGGTGCCCAGCATGGAGATGCAGAGATGGTCCACAAGGTGGAAAACGAGAAGGTGGCCCTGGGACTCGGCTGTAACCGTGCTCATCACCTTCGTTATCCTTCTCCGGACTGCAGAGGTCAGAGGAGGTAAGAAACCAAAGAGGAGTCCAGTCGCCTCTCTTCCCCTCCTCGGGGGAGAGGACCCAGGGCACGGCTGTGGCCGCGTTTCGGAAGAAACCTGTCAGAGCGAATCCCGGTGCAGGGGAGCTGAGAGCGCACGGAGGCGCTGGGGCCGGCGCGGGGACCCGCTGGGAGCCCCCGGCGGCGCGGGCGGGGGACGTCCCTCCCAGGTGCCGCGGCGGGATGGCTCCCGTTCAGCCTCAGCCTTAAACTTTGGATGTGGTTTTAATGAGGTAAAGGGGATGCACACTGGCGGGGCGGGAAGATGAAAGAAATACTTGTTGAGCAGAGTGACTTATCCTCTTCCAGTACTGGACTCTGTTTTGTGGAGCGTGCGTCCGATTTTCAGTGTTGTTGAACTGCTCAAGTTCACCAAGTTGTGACAGAAATGGAACAAGTATCTGCCTTCTCCTAGGAGGGGCGAGGAAAGGGAAAGTTGGGGGGAGGGGGGTTGTGGAGGCTCCCTGCTCTGAGTTTCTGCATTCTCTGCTCTTTTATTTTTCCTTTTGGAACGCGTTTCATTGGGCAAAAAGTTTTCCAGGACGCAAGGGTGGGAGGCAGCCCCTGGGGCAGCGGCGCCCCGCAGGTGGAGATGCCCGGGGTTCCTCGGGGGGCTCAGCCTGACGGTCTCTGGGCTCCACACGGGCGGTGTCAGCGCCGGGGCGCCGTCCCCAGCCTCCTCCCCGCTTTGCAGCCTCCCCGGACTATCGAGTGGTCCCTTAGGTGTCCGTGGACCTGGTGGGCAGGGTGCGGCCCGCGGGGGACTTGCAATGGGAACAAGAGCCAGGCAGCAGCGCAGCAGCCTCGGCAGAAAGGAATCGCCGCCCCCTCCCCCGCACCACCCCTCGCGTCCCCCGCACTTCTCCGCCCCGCACCGCTCCCCGGCACGGCTCAGCCCCAGGCCCCCGGCACATCTGGGCGTTCGGAGCTGTGCTCGCACGTTCGCAGAGCCGCAGTGTGTAGTCTCTGGTGGCGGGAGAGCTTTCCTCTCCTCCCGAAGGTGAAAACGCTGCCTCTTTCTCCCTTCCTCCATCCCTCCTTCCCTCCCGCCGGACCCCGCAGGCGCATCTGGGGGTCAGTCTGGCTGGGATGGAGGTTTTTATTTTACTGTGGGGCTTAACTCTCCGAAATGAAAGGTTCATTTTTTTTTTTACGCATTTATTATTTTAACGAGGTACTTCTCGATCTGAATTCCCACTTTCCGAATCAACAGGCGTCCTAGGGGGAGCAGGGAAAGGTGATCAGTTTCCATTCAAGCCTTTATACCTGGGCACAACCTTGACGGTGTCAGATCAATCAGGGCTCCTGCCCCCTGCTGGCCCCGCTTCTGACAGTGACTGGAAGGGTCAGATTTCATTCCTATTGCATTTCCACGGACTCGGTGGAATTACACCAAGAGTGAATTAATCTTGCAGAGCTTCAAGGATTCGGGCTACTTGTTACTATGTCGAAACTAAATTTCTTCAAGAAGTGATACTGTCCTCAAAGGCATGATCGATTTCTTATGCCACTTTTCACAGTAGAACTCACTAAATTAGGTAGGATTTATGTTTACAGAGTGGGTTGGATGCAAGTGACAAGTTAAAAGAAAATCTAAATCCAAACAGCCCAGCAAAAATCAACAGAAGTTATGTGGTACTTACTGAACTCTATTCTGCAACGTTAGGCAGACTAATTTGGTTTTGGTAACTTTATTAAAAACTTGAAAATCTTTTCTTCTAGTCTTCTGCATAAAGGACATTTCAGAAACTTAAAACTACAGGCTTCTTGTGTTTGTAAAAGCATTCTGAAAAGAACTTGGTTCTTGAACTTTTCTGAAATACAGTATGCTATTTGCTTAGAAACTACAGGGAGCTGTGTGTTTAGGGCTTGATCTGTTATTGAAGTCAGTAAGAGTTTTTCCATTGACTGCAGAGGGAGTAGAATTTGACCTAATTTCTCTACCAGAGTACAAGGGAGGTATTTCTGAATCATCTTTTATGCATTCTAATCTTATTTAAAGGAGTTAAAAGATAACATAGGGCAGGATGACTCATATTTGAAAATAGAAGAGGGAAAATAACAAGGAATAAAACCAAATAGCATACTACAGCAGGTAAACAATATGACAAAATGAAAATGCTGGATAAAATATGAATGCTGGGCAAAATATTAATTGCCCTTATATACTATTTTCAATTCTATATTCTTCAATTTTCTTTTCATAAATTACCTCTATGAAAAGAAAATTAACTTTATATGAATACATCATGTAATCATATAGCAATGACTTCCTTTTAAGACAAGAGAAACCATTCTATGTAGACAAACCTGAACAGATCCATAAAATTAATTTCTTTTTCCAAGTTTCTTTATTTAACACACCCAGAGTCAAAGAGGGAAGTATGAGGTGTCTTTCATAGAAGTAAGAAATGGTGTGTGAAGGTGTGTTTGGGCTTTTGAGTTATTTCTTCTTTAGACAGAAAAAGTTACAGAAGTGAGAATAAACTGAATGGGAAAAGCAGTGACTCATATTTGGTCAGCTCAGTGCTCACCAGCTCTTAACCAGCTCTTTTTAGAAAATATTTTTTCTTTAAGACTTGGCTAAAGCAAACAAAATTCAGTATTTTAAAAGACATCCTTTGATTTCCTTTCCCCTTCCTCACCTTTAATACTGAATCTATTGGTAATGTGTTTGGAATGAATAAACTCATTTAGTTGAAATGGCATGGCTTCAACACTATAAATTTTTTGTAAGAGCTTGACATCAATGCACTATTGTGATGCTGATTTAAATTTCATGGGCAAGAAATGAAAAATCAGTCTTTTTATTATTTATAAGCTTTTTCAAGCAAATGGAAATCCAGCTTTTAATCTGAGTAAAAAAAAAAAAAAAAGATTTAAGAAGCCTTACTGAAAATGAGGCTGTGAAGATATATATAGAAAACACACTTTGGACCTTCTGTGTCAGTGACAAGCAGATTTGTTTCTAATATAGAATAGATACTTCTTACTGTCATCTTAAGCAATACAAAGGTTCCTTGTGCTTCCCCCACCCAGGCTTGGAAACTACTGGGAGTTCTAGGTGCAGAAGGAATGCAGAACTGGGCCAGTTAATGATGGCAAAAGGAGAGTCTTAGTGAGTGCACACTAAATACTGTTGCTTCCATGTAATTGCTTAGTAAGTTACACTGCAATTACTTGGTAGGGAAGATATGGATCTGTTTCTTGAATGTATCCGGCTAGTCTAAACATAGACAAAATAGACTTTTAAACCAGAAAAGTATAAATTTCTTCTCAGAACTGTTAGTGATGTAAAGCACTTCTGATTTTAACTGATCAATTCACTTTTAAGGTTGAAAAAGAATATAAACGTTTAAGTTATTGCTTTATTTCTTAGCGAAATTGTCTTACGTGTTAGTCTGTGTTTCTCACATTAATATTGACAAAGTTAGCAGAAATAAATAAATCAAAGGGTGCCATTACTAGATGCAGCTTGTGGTCCTAGCTGAAGTTTTTCTGAGTCACAAGGATCAGCAGGTGAAATGGTCCAATCTTCCCAGGGTAGTTTGAGAGTATACGTCTGTTTTGCTATATAATTTAGATTTCTTAATAGTTTATAAGGTAAAGTAATTGTTTCTACTGCAGCAGCAGACATCAGGCACAAAAATGACTGGTATGTGTTATTAATTTTCTGGAGCATGTGTCTTTGCATTTAATTTAGGAGACTCCACAAGGATCCAAGAAAGGACTATTTAGGCTACAGAAAATTATGTCTTTTTACTAGCTCTGCAGAAAAGAAGTTTCTCAACTTCATTTTTGTGTATATCTGTATATAAGTGTATATAGAATACCCACAAATACTCAGTGGTTTTGGCTTGAAATAATCTCTGTCTCTGGCACCTATAATTGGAATGACAGTAGGAAAAAAAATCTTGGATAGGAAATATTTCCTGGTGCTATCTTTTGTTCTGATTAGTAGAAAAAAAACTCCACACCAAACCAACTCACCCCCAGCCCCCCTGTTGTTTGTGAATTTGGTGTCTGCAGCAGTTGTAAAATGTAGGCAAGGGGTTGTCATGCTCATTTTTACAATTGTCATGCCCAAAGTTACTTGATGTCCTCCAAATAGAACCCTTAATACTAACATGGTTGCAGCACACTAAGGGAGCCATGACATTACTACTGAAATGAAGTTATACCTAAAACACACTGGAGTAATTATGTCTTTCCCGGATTTGTTTTGTACAGTGGCGAACAGTAGGGTTTCCATCTGCCAGCAAGATTAAGAAGTTGCTTTTCTTTTCTCTGTAGAGCACTCTGCTGCTTTTCAGAAGAAATCCTCCTAGCATTGATTAATTTATCATTGTTCTGAGTATTTGTTGATAATGGGGGGAATAAATTAGGCAGAGCTTGGGAGAAATCTCTAATGTTCTAAGAATGTGAAGTCCCATGCAGTGATAAAGATTTTCCCTCTGGATGGACACAATAGAGAGCAGTGGCTTAAAAGGAATTAGGTTAACACACATGCCTGTTGCAAGGGCTTAGAACTGTTCTACTCGGTATTAAATACTAAGTTTACAGACTGTAAATGTAAGGATTAATTGTTGACCCGGTTATTACAATAGTAGTAGAATCTGGCAGAACTTAAATTCCTTTTAGCACATTAGCACACATAAGGGGTTGTAAAACCTTTGTGAATTTCAGGTCTGGGACTTCACTGTGTGTCAAAGTGTTAATGCACACAGTGTGTGAAACAGAAGGAATTTGGCAGAGCTCATATTATAGAAGTGAAGTGTTTGCTGCAAACCAAACTGAAAGATGTATTATAATAGATGATTTGAAAAAAAACAAAGATACTGATCCTGCTATAAATAATGTCAGTGGCAGCTAAGCTATGTCTACAATAAGAATTAACTTAGTTGTGAGGCAAATTATGGTCACACTGTGAAAGTATTGCTGTAGAATAAGTGTTAACCTACTCTATCCCTTAGCTGTGTACCTTACTTTACTCAAATTATCATAGTAATCAAGCATTCATAGTTTATAAAAAAAAATAAGTTCATGATGTTTCAACCTTGCTTAAGAGGAATTCCTGCTGATATTAGTAGAATACAGAACTGAGTCTGATTTCCTTGCCTTGCTGTCATAAGAGAGAGAATACCTTTGACATCAGTGAAAGTATGGTGGAAGTTTTTAGTTCTATTTGTTGTTTCTCTATCAAATTAAATAGGATTACTTTAAATGGCACCATTTCTAAATCTTATCCTTAGCTGTATTCTATGCTTAAAGCTGAAAAATGTACAAATGTTCCACATTTGAAAACTCCCATTTATTGGAAGATCTTTTTGAAGTGTTATAAGTGTTATTTGGGTTATTTCTGAATAAATACCTTGATAATAAAACTTTTAAGTGGTCTCGGCCTCTTTGATGTTTAATTGCTGAGGGAACACCTTGTCTCTTCCTGTAGCAGGGACCATTTTTTGACTGTCTTTTTTTTTGGATAAGGCAATAGAAACAGGATACCCCAAGAATGTAATACTTGTTTTGCTGATTTTCACAGTGGAAAGTACTGTGTCCACTGTCTGTACAAAAACAACTTTTTGAATCTTTAGCAGAAACCTCAAAATAGTTAAGACACTTGGACTGCAGTACCGATAGATTTTGCTGGGGTGCCAAATAAGAACAACTCCATAGGAATATGGAGACAGTTATGAAAGTCTTTTAACCCCAGGGATCAATATAGGCCTGCACGGGATGATGAACTAGCCCAGTCTTGTAGGGGTAACAAGTGAAACCGTTTATGGAGTCAGCATCAGGTCCTGAGTGTTTGATTGCAGTCAATGTTGCTGAACAAGTGATAAAAGTACAACCTATCTAGTCTCAAAGAAGGTTTTGGGTAATAAAAAGTCACATTTTGTGGTAAAATACATAAAACAAATATGATAAAAAGTCTCAAAATCTAGGTTACGCTCCAGAATTATGCAGTCTAACAAAACCTAGAAATATTCTTACTCTTTGCTGAATATTTTCTGTAAATAAATCAACTGAAGTTGTTGAAGATCTGAGCCTGTAGCAGAATATAGACAAGTTTTCCACTGTTTTCAGTATGGGATTTCAGTGGGGGGTTTTGTGATTTTGTTTGGTTTTTGTTTGTTTGTGTTTTGTTGAGGTTTGTTTCTTTGTTGATGTTTTGGGGTTTTTTGTTTGGTTGGTTGGGTGGGGGTTTTTTTGACTTTATGAGTACTGGAGATTGGTAATTGAAAGGAGATATATTTAGTAGTTGGTGAGTATCAAAATTGTATCCCATATATACCTAGACTGTATGCATAGTTTTTGAAATACCATAAAGTATTCAGTAGATTTGGCAGCATAAGAAGTCAATGAAAAATTTCCAAGTAACTGGTGTGGAAACAAAAGTAGCCAGTTCTGAGCAGTTTCACACAAGCCTCTATTGGTGAAATAGTCAATCCTAGGCCATTAAAAGCATTCCTATATGCATCTGGATAATCTCCAGTTCTCATAATCGTTAAATATGAAAGCACTGCAATAACACCTTCTTCTAAAAATGTCACCAGTCAAGATCCCAATTACATAATTAATCTAAAAGCTAACACATAGGAAAATTCTTAACAGGTAAAACAACCTTAAAGTATGTCTCTAGAAATATATATATATATGAGGGCAATATACATTTGGTTCATCTCATGAATTTGTATTCAGTTTCCTTTAAAAAAAAAAAAGACAGCTTGATTTTCAGGAGGACTATGTAATTACTTTAGGCAACTCAATTAGCTTCATTTTTGTACCTTGAAGATGCTCTGTAACTCACTTCTGCAGCCCATAAAACAGAGAGTTCATTTTATCCGGCTCTGTAAAGTCCTTTGGTCAACATCTCTGAAAAGTGCTGGAACCCTCACAAAGAACACTGCAGAACGAACACGTTTGATGCTTCCTCCAGAAGAGCAGTCTTCTGTTACGTGTCTGGGCTCTCAGTGGAGTTGGGATTCTCAGACTGCCAGGCCCAAAAGCATGTGAGGAAGGGCAGCTCTGCCCAGAGCTAGCCAGTAGGAAATACTGAGGACAGAAGTGTCTGATCCTTTTCTAGTGCTTAGACACCTATGGCCAAACTGCAGGGAATCGTTGCTTGGGATACAGAGGCTGGAGTCTGCAGTGGGGAGGTGACAGAGTCCTTTCTAAGAACTGGGGAGCTCAGTGAAGCGTTTGGGCATAACATGCTTTTGAATTCCTGCTTTTGGATGTTTACTTCTGAATTAATGCTTACCAGATGAAGAACACAGTAAAATAATTGTATAGTATAGATAATAATAGTTCTATATATTTGTGGTTTTCAAAGATACCCATCATAAGTGCCCCCAATAAGTAGAAGTGTCTAAAGGGTAAAAATAGAAACAAAAATATTCTTACCACATTAGAAATAGCAAAGATTTCTAGTAATAGATGGGTCTTGTTTTGTATCCTAAAGGTAAACAAACTAGCAGTTTAACAAATCCAGGTTCTAACACTGCTGGTAAAGGCCTCTTATATTTATTAAGCCTTGGACCATTTAATGAGTGTCAGAAACCTTCATCATAGCATTGTTTATCCTTACCCACCTTTAGAATACATGGAAGGTCCTTAGAATGAGCACTTATAAAGACTCAAAATTTTAAGAAAAGTAAATAAGCTAAATAACTGTAGGCTATTATGCCTTTAATGGGTAGCATGTTTTCAAAAACCTGTGGAGCAGCCAGTACCTCCTATTTCAGTCCCTAAATACATACCTAGAAATCTAATCGTAGGTAGCCTATTTTGAAAGCCTTGTCCACAAGTATAAGGAGTCCCTTCATTAATACTCACCAAATATGCACATTTTAGCCTACCTACCAGGCTGTAACAGCTAGTATGTTTTAAATGATCTGTTACAGTGACATAAAACTGGACTAAAACTTTGAAAAAACACTCCATTTACAACTGAAGATTAATGTTTCAACGCTCTTTAAGTTTTAGCTTTTGCAGTGGTTCCATTGGAACAGATTACTGGCAGAATGAAACCTATTTCCATGGAAAAGTATGAAGTAAAATAATAGTAATTTAGATACATTAGTCTTCCTAAATTTCTCATATAATTCTTTTTACTGGGGCAAATTGAGCTCTTTTCTACTCCAGGGTTGTATCTCACTAATTAGGAGTTACTGATTGTAACTCTTAAAGGGTCTTTGTGGAGTCATCACTCACTTTCACATCAATCAAAAAAGGGCATTGCTGAAGAATTATGATAACCTAAAGTTACCTGTTTATTTTATTGGAAAAGCACATAATACTCTTTATTGTAAAACTACTGTTTACTGTATCAAAAAACAAGGAAAAGGCAAAGTGACTAGAAGTATTAACAGTATGGCAAACACTGAGTTGCCCCTCCATTTGCTAAGGTATATCTGTAAAGAATACTGGCTCTTTTTTTTTTCCCTTGAGTTTTGTTATTGTTTGCATTTAAAGTGTGTCCTCCAGCATGCAATCTGTTAGCATCTTGCAGATTATATAGGTGAACACAGCCTTTAAATAGGAAAGGATCATTGTGCCTGAGCTCGCTCACAAAATTAAGAGACTAAGACCCAGGAGTTACCAGACCAAAATCTAAATATGATAGGATTTCAACTTCCTTGATTTATTAGGTATTTCAACAGAAATAAAAATATTTTGGTCTAAATGAGTCATCCCCTAAACAATTTCATATGTGAATGAATTTTGCAGCCAGAAGCTGCCACTGCAGTCACTTTCCTGTCAATCCTGGAGAGTTCTACTTTGAGACCTGACAATGAAGTCCTTCCTTCTGAAAATGCAGATGATTGTTTCCTATATATACCCTGTCTTCAATAACAGTCTTCCTTGAACTGTTTGGTCCTAAGGACCAGCACCTTCATCTGCACCTACAAAATGCTTTGCTGTACAGTTTATAGCAAGGGAATAGGTGTCAAGTTTGGTGCACCCTGTCTGAAAAGGTTCAGTGCTCTATTCCCACTGCAGCTTCTAAGTGTTTTACCATGTGTTAAATAGAAGAAAACTCAAGATGTGACCTTTAGATAAGTCCATTCTGACTTCCATGGTTATCCTTTATGGAATAATCAAACTCACTCAAAAGTTCTCAGTTCAATGAATAATATATTTTCAGTCTGCATGCATTACAAGTCTACTGAGGAGCAGTGCATGCATGTGGGATGGGATTACTAAATTTTTGACTTCCACAGATCTGAGGAAGACAGGAGATACTGAGATCCACACCAGTGTGCAATTGCAGCCACTCATGGAATTGACACACAAACTTCTCAATACAGCTTTACATAGGTTAGAAACCTGTCTGGTAGCCACCTAGCTTAGATGGGTCAAAGAAATTGCTGAAAAAGCACAAGTAGGTGGTAAAGGTCTTCTTCCGAAAAAAAATTTCCAGTAATAGAATGTTCAGGTAATTTTCTGTGAATGAAATAAATATGACGCAGAATTTGTCAATTTATTTGTGACTGCAGCAGACTTAACTTACTAAGTGGAAGCTGATATGTAAACTAAGAAACAGGAGATCAAGTTTTTTGTATGCTTAAGTGTCAATTGATTGACATATACACTACTTTGAGTCATACAGGACAGAACATTCTATTTACATGAAACAATACAGCTCTCTTTTCTGTGTGTGTTATGACCTAATATTTACATACCTAGCATTGTCAGCAGTGTCAGTCACTAAATTGATTTGAGTAAAACTTGTTAAAAAAGCATATTGTAAATAAAAACATTTTCATAAATGAATATTCATTAAAATAAAGATAATTAACTTTAGTCTTTTGTCCAAAGTTATTGTGGCTGATATAATTCCAAAGATGACACTGCTGCCATTAGATGCACTGTTGACCTATCTTTCTTGGGCTCTGTTCAGTTTACCTTTGCGGTGTCAGGTGGGCTTTGTCACAATGCAGAAGTCCAATGGTGGCCACTGAAGCAGAAACAAGGAATTTTACTGCCTTTTACTTTGACACTACATTCACCATGATCTCAGTTACAGACAGGGTACATATTTAATGAACTAATATAGTATTTAACACTCCTTTCTCTGATGTCATGACTTCTCATGGTGCCTGGGAACCTCCACCATGGACAGTTTCCACCACGAGAAAGGCAGAGCCATAATATTTAATAGATTCCAGCTCAAATATCAGGAAGTCGAAGTGAAGGAAGCAAGTCTTCTGAGCTTGAATAATGTGTACTATTGACATTTGTGACATTATAACATATCAGCAATGAATCTGAAGATATGACATTGAGCAACTGTAGTAGTTGTTGGGTGTAATGCAATAGAAAGATATCATAATTTGATCCATATGTGTAGCATCAGTATTAATAAGACTGATATATCACAAATTTTGTTTCACTTTAGAGATTGTGGAGTGCAGTGAAAGCTATGATATTTTTAACTGTGACTGCATGATAATAATGTTCTTTTTCAATCTTTACAATATGTGGTTATTATTTCATTTAATAGATTGCATTGTCATAGGCTTTAGAACAAATGTATCATTGTACATAGAGGAAGTCTAGGCTTGAAAGTGCTAACCAAAATTGGAAGTCAATTTTTACTTACTTTCCCTCTCTCCAAATAAACAGAAGACTCATGAAGTTTTCCTTAGTACCATTTAAAGTAGTTTAGAAAATTTTATACTTCTGTCAAAGTGTCTTTTTTTCTCTCTAAGTTTCCTGGTTAGTTACAATAGAGGAAATCTAAAGGGAAAGGAAGATTAAATACAACTTTGAAGTTATATTTAATATGAAATGCTCTGGACCAAATGTTCTTATCGATACCACTATAAATATGGAATCTCATTGAGTGAATGGATATACTTCAATCACACCACAATATTTGACTTTAAAATTTTAAATATTGCAAGTTACAAGTTATCTTTGGTCTTAAGATGTTACACCACTAATTTTTGTTTGTGTGCTTTATCTTCTTTTTATTTAAAAACCAGGAACTTATGATGGAGTTAAATGATTAACAGTTTGATATCTTGAAAGACACTGGAACACTCAGGTTCCCATCTCATGCAGTTCTGTTTTCCAAAAAGAGATTTCTGAAGAATATGCCTTTGCCATACCAGAAATCCCAGAATTTTTAAACACTTCTTTTCTGGCTACTACTGTGCAGTCTTTCAGTGACAGTGAAAGTTGCATGTCTCTCTGAATCTTTTGAATCAAGACATGTGCTGTTGAACTTTGCCCTATAGTCATTAGTGAGAAGAATAATCCCCTGCAGTTGATTCTATATCAGTGGAAAAGTAGCAGAATGGAAACTTGCATTTTGATTGCAGTCTGAAACCCAGGAGAGCTTAGGCTGAAAACTGCAGCCTTGCCCTGATGAACACAAGCTTCTTTTCACAGGGTTATCTTGGGGCTTTGTCTGGCTTGCCTGCAAGAGGTGGCCTTCAAGGAGCAGTGCAGCATGGCCATAAACATCTGCATAAGGGATCTATTTTCCGCATCTGGATCTTGTATTTCATCGAATTTGTCTGGCAAACAGTTGAGTTTTCAAAGCTGATGTCTTTCATAAGGAGAATTAACTGCATCCCAAGAACTGGGGAACTGGTGAATAGAGCTGTTTGCATGGTGCTTATTTGTTATTGCCTTGCCATTTTGTTTGGTGCTTATTTGTTATTGCCTTGAAATTTTGGCACCAAATTTGAAATATACAAAACCATGACATCATATAACATAATCTGCAGTTTTCTTTACTATTTCAGAAAATTATCCAAGGAAATTAAATACAAGGTAAAATCTTTTAGGAAAGCTGTTTTATGCACTGCAAGGGAGGTCTCCTGAGAGACCCTTGATCTGTCAATATATGGGTTACACTAATGTTGCCCCATATAAATACAAGCTGTAATCTTAGTTTCTGGACCACACAAACAGGCAAACTGCGCGCCCTTAGAACTTGGGCTCTTTCTGGTTATTTCTTCCCATTCCCAGAAAACATGTGGGAGCAGCATGCTAGAGAAGAGGCAGTTTTCAGGGAAAATGGAAGCTCTCAGGATACAGTGACACTGAGAACTGCAGAACATAAGGAAACTGGCAGAGAGGAGCCATAGTTTCAGGTGAAAGCTTCCAGACTATGCTCTTCTCTGACTGTGAGTCGTCTTCCTGCCTCTTTCCCTGGTCTTTTAAGCAGGCAGTGTTGGCTGTGTGAGGACTTCTCATGGTCCTTTACACTTGAGCACGTTACCTCTAACCAGTGAGGGCCTAAGCTGCAGGTTTTCAAGAGCTGTTTATTTTAAATTGTATTCCTGCACGTGTGCTCTTTGGCAACAGCATCTCTTGCTTTCTGTAGATGCGCTGAGCTCATTATCTGAGCGTGCACAGTGAGCTCATCAAGAATTTTAAGACTGATGTAGTGTCAGCATGGTCAAGCCTACTGAATGCTTATTCCAACTAGGTTGCAATACTTACATAAAATATATTTAAAAATCTTGAAATTCCATGAGACAAAATTTCCACTAGCAAAAAGAGGAGTCTTCTGCAGGAACCTCACTATATGGTAGCACTAGGCATGGCACAGGAGGCGTCCTGCATCTTTTACGTGTCTGTCCAGTTTATCTAAAGAACCGCTTGACTTTATAAATATTGTTTGAAGTAGCTGTCTGAAATCTTTGATATAAATTAGGGAAGCTGTTTCTGTTATTTGTGATCTGTATGTATTTAACAGGTCAGCCACCTTGTCTTTGGAGATAGACTGCCTTCCTTTTTTTGTGTTAATTGCTTCATGTAACTTGTAATTTCTATAGAAATTGTTACTGCATCTATCTTGTCACTTCTATGACAAATTACATTTCTAGAAATTCTTTTAAACTGACTAGTCTTTTTGCTATTTTATGTTTCGTGAATCACAGTTTGCAGAAATAAATAAATAGTCAGCTGTACACTATTAGCAAGAATGTTTGTTCTTATTATTTGGAATTCGTGGTTTGAAGATTGTCCTATTATTATTCTGTTTCTTGTCTGGAGGTTTTTTAGCAGGAGAACTAGCAGGGAGTAATGAATAATCTTGTTTATGGGTGAATAGTCTTCCAGTCAGCCAGGCAAAGAAAGGCCATTATTCTAAAAAAAAAAAAAAATGAAGAATCTGGTGCAAATTATAGAAAAGAGCAAAGGAAAAAGGAATGTAGCAGTGATTGACTTATACAGTGAATTGGAATTTTTACTAATATTTCTAGTGACTGGTTCTGCATTACTTTACTGGTTCAGACTATTATAGGTAAAGCAAAAATAGCCATCAGTTACCAGAAAAAAAGAGTGGAAGTTCCTTCAGTATGGTAGTAACTAGAATTGTGTGGAACACCTATAGAAAATGCATTATATCCATTAACATTTTTCTGCCAGTACTTAACAGAGAGGTAAGACTAATACTTTGCCTGCATTTTTACACTCTTCCACTTGTTTGCAAATATTGTGCAAATAGTTGAATATTCATGGGTAGTGTATTTTGGGCCTTAAAATGATATTTTGTTGGCATGTAAAGTGAACGATAGCAGACAATAAATCAGCTATAGTTAATGCCACAGTACAGTTCAAAGATGAGAATTAAGGTCAAATTTACCAAACACATTTCTCAGCTTTCACAGTGAAAATCATGTAAAACTTTGCCTGTCCAAATAAAGTTGTTATGAATTTGCCAATGTAAAAACTGCAGAATAGAAGCAGAGAAAAAAAAAAAGTCTATTGAAATTCTATTTCCACTCAAAAAAATACATCAGCCAAGGGATCCATAGGGAGCATGACAATGAGCACCTTAATTTTTCCTAAGAGAAAAGATATGTAATTTACAAACTATTTTCTCTCACTGCCTCTGTTGAAGTGCTTGTCCATCCAGTACCTTGTCCTTTTACCATGGAGAACTTTTATAGCTTAACGCTTTGTTGTTGACTTTCTATACATATTTATATACATATATATGCTTTCTTGTTTGTTTTAGTTTGCATCAATATCAGTGCAGTAACAGTTCTGGATTTCAACTTTAAATTGCTGAGCACAAATGGAATTTTATTGTACTTGGTCTCTAAAGTAAAAACCACATCCATTCTCATTTTAGCTTGGAAATAATGGAATACTGTGATTCAGTCCATTCAGTCCTTGCAGGCAAAGCAGGTACATTTTTCTTCCTCTAACTGAATGAGGAGTTAGTTTAGCTGCTTCCTTATCACTTTGTGTCTGAGAAAAAAGTTATATGTCATCAGGTTATACTTTAATGTTAGCAACAGATGATTTTCTGGTAGCAGATTATTGGCACTTGAATGTTTCTGTAACTTTTGTGCAAACTTTGAAAATCAGTTCCACTTCTTAAAAATCACATATTAAAAGTCTATATTGTAAGTTTCAACCACCAAGATTCTCTGCGTTTGCAAAATGGTGATTTTCGGTGTGTTATCAAGTAGTTAGAAAATACGATCATAAAAATTATGTTGGATGGGATGAACGCCTACATATTTTGAAATGAATAATCCTGTTAAAATATTATTATAGTGTGGGAGTAATGTGCAATAAATCAAAATAGCATGCAGCTACTGCTTGGATTACACACCCTTTTGCAATGAAATTCATATCCTTTTTGGAGGCTGCATACTGTAGAGATGCAAGATGAGTAATTCTTTTTGGTTTGTTTTTTTTCCCCCTTTTTCAGCTGAACCCGTTGATGTGCTAAAAGCATTAGAATTTCACAATTCACCAGAAGGAATATCAAGAACAGCAGGATTTTGCACAAACAGAAGGAATTCAAAAGGATCAGATGTTGCTTACAGAGTTTCAAAAGCTGCGCAGCTGAGCGCCCCAACAAAGCAGCTGTACCCAGGTAAGATTGCCAGAAAACTACTACTTTACTGCCTATGATTTTATGGTATCTTAAGCACATCATCAGTACCACTTCTGTTATTCCTAGAGTTGGGCCTGCATACGAAGGACAGGACAGGCTTTTTATCCACTGCATAATTAAGTTTTTATTGGCTCAGTTATAAAGCTCTTCATCAAATTATATCACTGCCAGAATTGACTTGTAAGTCATATCACCTGTTCTTTCATGATGCTGTCTGGTGGAAACCTTGTGTGGTGGCTTTGGCAAGTTTCCTCCCTTTTTCGGTAGTCCATTCAAAAGTAGTAGTACTTCCTGGAGTACTTCTGCAGTGATAGGAGTGAGTTGTCATTGGCCATTGCAAAATCATTGCCAGAAGTACTATCCTCTAAGAATTACCCCAGAGTATCTGGGTGTCTGGGGGACTAAACAAGGCTACTTGCAGGTAACTGATAATCTGATTCCATCTTCTCTCAGATTTCTCTGAAATAAAATAGACAAATTTTGGATGTTGCAGAGAGACTTTTATTTCATTATTTGGCTGTCACTTGTCATTTGACTCAAACTGTTGAGGGAATTGATAGAATATTAACAACCGAAAACATGGAACATTTGAATTTTCTGTTTTAACACATCATGCAGAGTTTGAACAATTCTTTCTATAAACATACAGATTAGATGTGGCAAAGAAAAATACTTCCTTTGTTGTCTTTCAAAGTAGAAATCATAGAAATTACCTAGATCTCTAAAAGGGTAACAGGCTTTATTTTCCAGTAATCTTTTGTTCCCAGAGCAACATGAGAAACAGCTCTACACAGGTCAAGTGAAAAGTACATGTTCCCTTAACTCATCATTTTCTTATTGATGGAAAATCAAAGCCAAGTTCACTACTTATATAATTACATATTTATAGTATTTTTTAACGCAGTTCTTTGTGTTTGAATATATCCTCTCAACTAAGTTGCACAGAGCTATCCAGCTGGAAAGATCATTCACAGAATGCACATTAGTGACACATTCTATGTATGTCATGCTATACACATGCAATGTTTACAATTAAATACTTCTTCACCTTAGTAAGGATAGCAGAAAAGGGACTGCTCTTTAAAAAATAGTGCAAAAATGCTCCACTGTATTTTCTTACAAGGAAAGGCTGATGGAATTGGGCCAGTTCAGCCCTGAGAAGAGATGACTGAGAGGGAACCTCACTACTGCATGTAAATATCTAAAGCAGGGGTGTCAGGAGGATGGAGGCAGGCTCTGCTCCGTAGTGCCAACCACTGGAACACGAGGCAATGGGCAGAAACTGATGCACTGCAAGTTCCACCTGAATATGAGGAAGAACTTCTGCACTGTGCCAGTGACTGTGTACTGGCCCAGAGAGGCTGGGGAGTCTCCCTTACTGGAGATATTCCAGAACCACCTGAGCACAATCCCGTGTCACGTGCTGTAGGATAGCCCTGCCTGAGCAGAGAGGTTGGACCAGATGACCCACTGTGATCCCTTCCAACCTTACCCATTCTTTGTTTCTGTGATTGTGTATTGGAAAACTGCACAAGCTGCACAGTGTAATAAGCTGGCACCTTTATAGTCTGAGTTTTATAATGTGTGTAATTGAAACAAAGTGGTACAACAAAAAGCTTAAAATGAGTATTCAAACAGAACTGAACAGAAGATTAAACTGACTTGGAATCACTGTTGTTTTTTTTAAAAGTTTAGGACAGTGCAAACACCTTCTGCTAAATCAAAGCCTGAGAATCTGGAGCTGGAATTCTGAGAGCTTGGGCTGATTTGCACTTATTCATGAATCAAGTTGTAGTATAAAGAGGAAATCTGGCAGCTGCAGTTATAACTGTTCTTGTGATTCTTGAATGCCAGAATGTGTTGGCTGACATCTAAATTTCTATAGCCTTTGAATGTTATAATTTAGGTATTCTTCTTATTCATGCTTTTAGTTTCTGCTTTACAACTGAAATGGGTTTTCTTGATTTCACCTATTAGTATTCTGAGTGCAGCAGACAAAAAAAGGTATTGCTCACCACAAAACTTTGCTTAATACAGAAAAATGTCCTGCTATCCTTTACATTAGTAAAAAAACATTGAAACAATTTTTGGGAGGTGATTATGATAATTACTTCCTTTTGAATCTTGTGGAATAAGCACCCTCTCTCCTGACCAGAAGAAATCTTCCTTTTTCAGAATATTCTTAAAGGTGTTTTAGTGATCACGTCCCTTTTGCTTAGTGCTCTGTAGCAGTGGAAAGACTATAAAAGATATCCAAGATAAGATCAAATGGTGAAATATCATTTTAGCTTAACAATACAAGTTGTAATGCATCCCATCCTTATTTTCATCTGACTCCTGTAATTCATCAGGAATTAAAATATATCAAGCAATATATCCATTTTTTAAAAATATGAATTTAGTAATATTAACCAATTTTCCCAAATATAATAGACTTTGATTTCACTGGCTAGAAGGCATTATATAATTGTAAGGATAACTGCTTAGATTTAGTTGCACTGTTTGTTTTCATGCTCTTAGTTATCATTTACAAAAGCATATTGGAATGACAACCTAGATCTATACAAAGATTTTTCTAGATGGTTTCCCTCCAATTGTTACTTTTAGTTATTGCTCAAATAGAACCATCCCAATAAACAAGAAATTTAACAGTACTTGAGAAGACTTGGATAACTTAGTGTCCATGAACTGTATCTGCATGGGAATACATTCAATGTTACATGTTAGAATGTCATTTATTTTTTTTACTTTTTCAATCAAAACTGCAAAGGAAATTGGCTTATAATTACACAAAGTAGATTCAACATTTGGGAATATTGTGTCGTAGCAGTGATGACAGAAACTGCTGAACTGAGGAATGACTCATTTTCAGTCACCTTTCTTAGAAAGCTCCCAATTTTCTTTCAGAAGGGTTTTATCTGTTTGAAGAGCACATGCCCAGACAAGTTGAATTAGTATCACCTGCCTTAAGCATTTTCAGCATATCTTTCAGGTTAACAATGCATATAGGCAGGTGTTCAGTGCTTCTTGAATAGTTTCTTTGGCCTTTGTTTACAGTGTCTTCTCTTTTCCATTTTTTTGTCATCTGTTTGCTCTGACATTAGAAGGTATAACATACAGTTTAATTTACTCTACTTTGCCTTGTCATGAGAAACCTTTACCACCATTTACTCACCAGAGTAAATGAAATGTTTCCTATTTATTGAGCTTTGGTCCCTTTCAAAATAAGATGTCAAAATGATGTATAAACATAGTCTATATTACTAGCATTTTTTGAAAACCTTCTATAAAAAAAAGTTAAAAAATGGTAGAAAGCACATAAACTGCCATTGCAGCAGACAATATAACTGTAAGTTTTCTGTTTTAGAAGAGTAATATGTCATTTAAAGAGCAAGGAAAGCTCTATGCATTTTGTTTTCATATTGTAATTAAAGAAGTAGAAACTTGTCTTCACAGAAGACTCTAGAATCTTTAAAGAGTTTTCCCACAGTCTTGGAAAAAAATCTTGCATTTTCTTCATTGGAAGAAGAAATTCCTAAATCAGTTCGATGAAGTTTTATATACTTTTATTCATACAAAAATGCAGCATATTATTTTATTAGAACTTATTCCATTTTTATATTAACATTTTTAAGAACATTTTATCCACTCATGCATACAAAGTTACATTGCCAATGTTATTATTAGATTCTTATCTATTTCTTGTATGTCAAATTGCAGCTGAAGCCACATGGATCCAGGTCCAATATTCTTATTTTTAGAATCTGTCTTGCATTTTTTTTGTTATTAAGCCTAATAGAGTTTCACATCAAGTGAAATCCAGATTTACCACAAGTTTCAATGGGAACAGTATTTCAGTCCTTCCTTTAAAAACAACCTATCTCTATTTTTAATTTTGTTTATTTTTACTTGTATAGGTGGGAACAATATTTGATGTACCATCTCTATTTCGAAGAAAAAGCATCAGGGAATAAATGTTAGATATTTTTTCAGTGTTACACACTATATAATTCTAAAAAGACTCAAATATATGTTGTGAGAGAGAAACTGAAATAAATGCTTATCAAGGGCTATTTAAGTGTCTTGGAGTTTATTTGCTATAGCACAGATGCTTATTATGCTGAGTGAAATTGTAGTGCACACTTTTAAATTAGAAGATTGCTAAACAGAAGATGAATAGAAAAAAACAATTAATGTGAACTATCATGGTTGGCTCATATATTGTATTATTACATGATTTCACAATAGATTTAGAGCACCTCTCCTGCGAAGGAGAGAGACCTGGCATTGATCAGCCATTGATCAGCCATTGATCAGCTTTGGGGAGACCTCACTGTGGCTTTCCCGTAGGGGCTTAGAAAAGAGAGTGAGAGAGACTGTTTACACAGACAGGTAGTGACAGGACAGGGAAAATCGGTTTTAAAGAGGAGAGAGTAGGATTAAATGTTAGGAATAAATTCCTTACTCAGAGGGTGATGAGGCACTGGAACAGGTTGCCCAGGGAATTTGTGGATGCCCCATCCCTAAAAGTGTTGAAGGCAGGTTGGATGGGGCCCTGAGCAACCTGGTCTACTGTGTGACATCCCTGCCCGTGGTGGGGGGTGGCACCAGATGAGTTTTAAGGTCCCTTGCAAACCAAACCATTCTATGATTTTATGGCTTACAAGTTATGTTTTTAAGAACCATTAAGATATATCTTTCAGGAATTAAAATGAGACCAGAAAGAAAAAAAAAATATAGAGAAAATCTTCCTAATATGATTTTTTTATGTACTTGCTTTTGAGAATTAGAAAACCCCAACAGTTTGTATGGTAGATCTTCTGTGCTTATGGAAAAAAGGTAAACTTTTCAAGAATGGTTTCATCTTTTCTGGATTTATAGCTGTATGTACAACTTTGTTTACAGGTGGAAATTTTCCAGAAGATTTTTCAATATTAATGACAGTAAAACCTAAAAAGGGTATCCAGTCTTTCCTTCTGTCTATCTACAATGAGCAAGGAATTCAGCAAGTAGGTGTTGAAGTTGGTAGATCCCCCGTATTCCTGTTTGAAGACCAAAATGGAAAACCCGCCCCAGAAGACTATCCTCTTTTCAGAACAGTCAACATCGCTGATGGCAAGTAAGTGTAACATTTTAAAATGAGAAACAGTGCGACAGACCACTGTGTAGGTGATTATGGTATTTACAGATGTTTTCTTAAATATTTAAATTAATCAGGAACATGGTTTCTCGCTAGTTTGACTGCTGTGGTACAAAATCAGAGAACCTTTGCAGCAGAATACAGTTCCAGCTTCAAATGGTGTACACAGCTACAAGTAAAACAAACTACCTTTCTTATTTGCCATTTCTATAAATGAAGAGTGAGGAAATAGTCATAAAAGTTAAATCCACCAAATCTAAACCTATGAAGATTCTTCCTGTGCAATATAGAAAGAAACTCTGTTTTCAGAAAACCTCAAGGAATAGTCTCACTGGAAGAATTGTCTGGTTCATTTGAAGGTGGTAGTGAAGACAAGTTGACAAGATAGCACAGAATTTCTCCTACTACAAGCCAAAACAGCAGATCAATAGGATAGTTTGAGATATCCGTGTGTAATGAAATCAGGGAAGAAAAAGCTGGACAATTAATCTGAAGTGCTGCAAGGATTTACACTGCACCCCCAGTAAAGGAATTAATCTCAAACACCTGTTGCCTTATGAAGGCAGTTGTTAATTTTTGATAGCTTTGTAGGTGAGTAATCATCCTGGGGAACGTCATTCCAGGTTTTTAAAAGGACATTCATTCTTTCAAAAACTCCTTATTTACTGTGCTGCAGTCCAGAGAGAGCAGCCAGTCTTCAGAGATACACAGAAATAAATATTACTAAAGCAAAAGAAAACAAATCAGTAAGGAAGGGCCAAAACTGAACTGTAATGAAATACACATATAAAGCTATAAAGGAGGAAAAAAAAAGATAAAAAGTAATTGTCTTCTTGGCCTTCTATTACCAGATAATTGATTTACACCGCAAGACCTAAACTTGATGCATTTCCCTAGCAGAAGGAGTGTTGAAAAAAAACAGCAAACCTTTTTTAAATTACCTTTTGCTAAATAACAAAGATTTTACATAGATTTCAGAATTTCCCCCAAAATGTTGAGAAACTGACAAAAACTTAGAAATAAAAATGAACTTGGTTTAGTACAATTTCCTGCAGTGAGATTATACAACTTCTAAATCAACTGGAGTAACTCCTGTCCACAGTGAGCCATGATTTCATTCTTTCAGCTTCTACATGCTTTCAAAAGATAGGCTGACAACTTTCTTCTGACTCAGCTATTTTATGAAGGATCTAGGACAACAATCATCATCTCAAAATGAGGTATATTTAAAAAGTGTAAACAGTGTAATGTGCCTGAGGATGCATGGCCAGTTTGCTTTTATAATGATAATGTTTAACCGCGTTCGAGAGAAAACATGGAATTACAGTTCTGGCTCAGTGATACTGTTTAGCAGTCAGATTCTATTAGCTTCAAGATGTTCCTTTTGATATACAGAAGCTCTTTGTAACAATCTAAGCTGTCTTTTTGATTTAGGCAGCCTTAATGCCAAAAAAGCCAACTAAAATAATTTGATTCCAGCCTTCCTCCTACTAGTCACTAACATGACATACTTTGACACTTTTTGCCTTGGTCTCTCAGAAATTCTTTAACACTTTGCTCCATCCTAGATTGCAGAGTGGTCTGCTCTTTCTCTTAGATCTTTGAGTTGAAAGAGGCTCACTAAATTCAAGTGATCTGTCATGATGATTAATAAAGTCTTTTAAAGAACATAGAAGAGTTGGGAAAATTGTATAAAACTTTATTCTGAAATGTCTTTAAAATAAATACAGACACTTGTCAGTATTCTGAATCACTTCATTCACTTTTTGGTGAATATTATGTAGGCACGTCTATTGCAGGAATGGTGGCATTTGTAAGTATATGTATCTGGAAAAGCATCTATGTTGGAATTGCTGTAAATATTTGAAAAATCTCTATAGCTATGGGATACTTTCAAAGAAGCAAAGGAATATGGTAAAATTTTTGTGGTTGATTATACAGAACAAATATTAAAATGTAAATAATAAATAATAAGCTGCTGGGTTAATTATATTTGCACAAGTAATTCCTTAAGTAATTTGGAAAATCAAACATATGAGTAAAAAAATATCTGCTGTCAGATCAGTCAGTCTATAAAATGTAAACAGTGCACTCGCTTATAAATTTCTTTGGGTAAAGCTGCAGAGAAGGTCAGCTTGAACTTTATCTTCCATGGGATATTCACAGTGATCTCTGGATCAGATCTGTGTGTGTTGAGGGACAGAAAGTATATAGGAAATAGTTAAAACTTTGTGCACATTTGTGCACGTATGAAGAAAGGAAATAACTGGAGACATAGGAAATTTTATCTGTGAATTCATTGGTGCACCATCTGCTATAAACTGACTTGATAAGAACACAGTGATCTAGTTTTAAAAACATAAATTACAGTAGAATTGTATTGGTTTTTTTAACAGGTGGCATCGAGTAGCTATTAGTGTGGAGAAAAAGAGTGTTACAATGATTGTTGACTGTAACAAAAAAACTACAAAACCACTGGACAGAAGTGACAAAACAGTTGTGGACACCAATGGCATCACTGTCTTTGGAACCAGGATTCTGGATGAAGAAGTTTTTGAGGTACAAATCAATAATAAACAAATGGTATTGAGTGATTTTGTGTTGAGTGAAGTGCTTAAGGTCAAAAGCTGATATAATGTAGAAACTTTGATTTATAGAACCTGTTAGGATAGGCTGAAATGAAAGAGAAGTAAAACAGGGAAGTGTATTGTTGGAAGATTTGATGCATTTTTCTGTCCTTTAGATTATGTTGTGTCTGGAAGGGACTTGATTTTTTTGTATTTCTGCCTAATGTTGAGATACCTGAGGTATTTAGGAGAATCAGTCAGGAAAAGTTGTGTAGTATCATACTGAATCATTTTCTTTCTGTCTCTCAAACATTTGCAGGTATTTGTGCATGCTAAGAGTATTTGAGAGCAGGGCAGAAGGACCTGGAAAGTTTTCTGTGTAATATGAATCTGTTATAGTGTTTATCCCACTTATTACTCTTTCCAGTAAATGGAACATACTTTGGCAATAAGGACATATATGTTTCCATCATTTAGTGGCCAAGAAGTACATATAGGAAGGATAAAATGCCTCTAAGGAAGTATGTGACTGCCAATCATGAGGCCTTTCTAGGTAGAATCCTTATGTCAACAATTATTTTTACAGACTAATAATGAAGCTTCACTAGATCTACACTATTGAGTTTCTTTTACAATATTGTTATAAAACTGTAAGATTTAAATTAAAATATTTAAATTAAAACTGAAAAATAAGGAAATACACATCAGTAGTTAACTTTCTCCATACAGAAAACATCTGTGCTCCGTTAATGTCCACTGTTGTAATCCTAGCTTTAAGCAGAACATGTGCTGGAGAAGCTACACAGGTATCAAGAAGGGAAATACGAATTTTGAGTGTAACATTGTGACACTGATGCACCATGAGCTTTTTGAATATGGAAATTTCTGTGATGATTCACTGGTCACCACAGAGAAGAGATTGGTACCTGCCCCTTTATTTCCCCTCGTGAGAAAGATGTAGACTGCAAGGAGGTCTCCCATCAGTCTCCTCTTCCCTAGGCTTCTCTAAGCCAAGTGACCTCTGTCCTTCAAAGTCTGGCCAAGCAAAACATAATCTAGTTCGTTTTTAGTTTGTCTGCTGTTTTTCTACTCTCTGCACAGCATTCTTTTTGTTTTCATTAATAAGACTTTATCCATCCCTTAGTTACTGCTGCTACAATTTCTAAAGTTTTGTGCTGTTTCCTGAAACCTGCCTCCTGCCTGACAGTCTTCTGGTTATGTCTTAAATAATCTATTTTTCTAATTCATGGTAGCACAGAGTGATATTTGGTGATTCCATGGGTCTTCTTGTTAGTATTTCTATGCTATGAATCCTGCTGTATCTTGGGACCACAATAGGCACTGAAGAAACACATAACACAATGTGTCTTATTCTGTGTGCAGGAAATTCCAGAAATTAAGTTATTTAGCCATGACATTAGATTTAACTGTTTAAGACTTAACACAGTAGACTTTCTGTATGTCATATGTTGCCTAAAAAGAAATACCTGTTGGAATTCACAGCTCTGAGTGTCAGAAGCACTTATATTGTATCCATGAATCATAAAGGCTGTTTTATCTTTAGTAATAATGATTTGATCCCAGGAGCAGTGGAGCACTCTTCAGACTCTTCAAACTGAATTGGAATTTAAAATGTGGAAATAATGAACCTGTAGATAAATGTAATGAAATCTTGGGCTTCAAAAACCTACTAGTTGAATATGACTGTTTCTTTCTTGTCTTGAACCAATTCATGCAGCGTAACACAACTGCAAAAAAAGCAGTCGCACCTCTAAGGCAATTCACTCCCACTGAAAGCCCCGTCAGAAAAAGTGCTGTGAACAATTAAATACATCGTATGTTCCTGTTCCCTTAGAGAGTGCACCTAAACCTCTATGAATTCTTCAGTACACACATGAGTGTACTCTCTGTACAGTACAACAGATATTATTACATGACATTCTGACCTCTTGACAACCCAGTTGTATCTTTTTAAGAAAGAATTGCTTCTTCAGTCATATTGCACACACACAATACTCTTTGGTAAGTTTACCTACCTCACTAAAGCAAAGAGGCATATTTTTAGTAATGGTGTCAGAAAAATCTTCTAGTTTAACTTTAAAAGCAAGAAGAGTTTTACCTAAAGTATTTTCCAAATCTGAGGTGGGGGTGGGAGTGTGTGTTTTACATGAGAAAATTCCAATTTGGAGTTGTCTGCTGCTCATTCCTGAATATAGTGCTAATCTGAGATTTTAGGACATGGTGCTCAGTTATTATGGACATCAATGTGATGTTAAAAACAAGATACTGAATTCAAGCCAGCATTAAGCACCAGGTGCATATAAATGCTTGAGAAGCAACTTATGAACTGTGATTGTGTCTTAGAATAATAAAATTATGCTGTCTAGAAACTGTATTATTATTGACTGCCAAATTATGAGGTCTTCATTTGCACTGCTAAGCCCTTGCTCACTGAAGTGGATCTTTTGATATCAGTGGGACTAATTCGTAAATGCTTGTTTATGAAAGGCTGTCACAACATTTCTCAAACTTTTACAAGTGTCTTTTGAAATTAATGTCTTCTGTGTTTTCAAATACATAGTGTAAGAAAGACTGGTTTGTAAGTACTTACTGCAAAGAATAGAAATTACTAAGTAGCACAGAAAAAAAATAAATTAGTGAGATTGTGGTACATGGCACCTAGTAAAAGAATTTTGAATTGTATCCATTGAAAAATGTTTGTAGCTTAAATGTTTGATAAATAATGGGGATCTTTTTATTCTTTGCCAGCGTTAAGGATTTGTCACTCCTCATTTAGTACTGTTGGTGTGAACAACACAACAGTTTTTTATAAGTATTTTATAACAAGTTAATAACTGAGTCTTTATGCAGATATTTTCCTATAGACTTCTTTCTTCTTCAGAACTCCACGTGTCATACCAATGCAATAATTTTTATGCATTGTGCTGTAAATGAGTATAACCTGATGTATAGGACTCTCAATTAAAGCCCAATGAAATCTTTAAAAGCACAGAGTTTACGAGATTAAATCCTTGCAGTAATGATTGTTAATAAAGGGTTTAGATTTTGATAGTAGGCATTAATCTGCTTTCATGTAAAAAGCACTTCTACACTTGTGTACAGAATAGGATTCCTTCAAAGAGCCTGAGTGAGCACTCGAAGATAGACTGATAGTGAGTGCCCTGACAGCAACATGATTTAACCTGCAGATCCCTTCAGATGAGGAAGCATCCCTCACATATCTGTAAGCATGGCAAGCTCAAGAGTGCAAGTGCAGAAAGGCCTTTCATCTGTGTGCATGCTCCCTTAAGAAGGTAACTGTAGCAGAATGGGGAGAGCTTTCACTGACCTGTCAAATTTGCTGGACAGCTTCTGTAAAATAGAGAAAGAAGCCAGCCCAGAGCAAAATGCCCCTGAAGGCAGATGGTGTGAGGGAGGTGTCCTCAGTATCCCATCTTTCCTACACTTCTGTTGAGCTGCTCTACCAGCTCATGTAGACACGGCCAAAACAAGTCCCATTAGTAATTACTAATTCACATTTAGTAATTGCTACTGACCCACTGAATGTTTAGTGTCCATCAGACTAAAAAGTGATGTTTAACCTAAATGGGACAGACACCAAAAAATGTAATGGGCTCCAGGCAAAACTACTTAGAATCGGCCTTTTAGATCTCAACACCAGAGAAGTGGCCAACTTCCAGCATTGAGAGGTAAACGGAAAACCAACATAAAAAAAAAAAAAAAAAAAAAAGTAAAGCAAAGCAAACAGTTTTTCCATTTCAGAGGCACCTAATAAAAAAATCAGGATTTTTTACAAAAGTTTTCTATTTGGCTTGGGTGTTTTGCTTTTTTATTTTTTATCTCAAAAAATGGTGATTTGGTGTTTATTAATTTTTTATAGTATTTCCAAGCTTATGCTTAAGGAATAAAAGTAAATAATTCAAGTTTCCCTTCCTTGTTTTTAATAGCAGGAATGGGAGAGAAAAAGAAAGCAAAGTTCTGGTAATTCATCAGAATTCAAGTTCATTTTCAAGGAATGTTCCCAAGAAGCAAAAGAGTGGTCATTTAACTAAACTTTTGTAATTACATTAAATTCAATTAGATTTAAAATTAACAGCCTGGGCTCACAAAATGCTTTGTGTTGTATCAGCTCTAACAAATTTAACAGATAGGATTTAAATCAGCTCATTTATTATTGTGTGTAACACATTTCATTTTTAAGCACAGCTGTAAATGAGGTTTCAAAGATATATGAAAATGTAAGAGGTTTGCAGATCTTTTATCAAGCAAGATGTCCTTGGTCACACATGAGTGTGTGTATGTGTGCTATGTATACTTGCTGTTATATAGGCATTGTAATAAAATCTAATCTCTCAGCCAAGAATCACAGTGGGCTTTGGTCTGATTTGAAGGTTAAAAATTATAATTGGTACATCAAACTATTTCTTAACCAAGCTGAATTTATCCTCCTTTAAGCATTGTATTTCAAAAAATCAAGAAGACATTGATTTCTGTGGAAGCTTTGACCTGTACAGAATTCCACTTTCACAACTTATTGCTTTTACAGTGCTTCAGTCTGGCAGGCTCGAAGTATCTTTCTCTAGCTATATTATGCAATGGGCCCTGGTTATGGAATATTATATTAAAGGCCCTTGGAATTCCTCAATCCCTCAAATCTTTACAGGAAGATTAAATGAATTCTGCAGGAGGTTTTTCTAAGTTCTATAGTAATAATATCTATGCTGTCTAGACTTTTGTTCTTTGGAGTCCATAGCTGTACTGTCACATAACTCATTAGAGAAAGTTGGCACATATGCACAGGTTAGGATTTCTTCTCATTTACTGAAAAATTCACTTTGTACTTCTTAGGCTTTAGCCTGAGCATGAAAATGAAAGATACTGATTTTGTTCTCCTGAGTTGATACAGTGCCTAGCACTGCTTTTGGTTTGCTTTTATCACCATTTACTTAGACATCTTTAGAATCTCATTATCCTTATGAGCATATAAGAGGTATTCACTTTATCCAGAGCATGAATGAAAAGGATTGTATTTTGTTAATCCTAACCCTCCCACTCTAGTTGTGGAAGTCTTTTTGAACCTCTAATATAAATTAGACATTTAAGTAATTGCTGCCTTTTTTTTTTTTTTTTTTTTTTCCCCAAACTGGAAAAAGAGCAAGAAGCTTTCTCCTAATGAAATCATTTTCCAAAATCTCATTATAAGAAACTACAACTTGGGTTCTCAGTTCTGGTACAGTCACATTGTTAAGTATCATCTTAGTTGTTCAACTGTCAAGATCTTAAAAATCTTGTTCTTAGAAATTATTTTTTTTAATGTCTTAAATAACTTTTGAAGTTTGTTTCTATGGAGAAATCCTGCAGAACTTCTCAAATAACACCTGCTATTCTCTGGACAAAGATCACTTTCACCTGGCAGGGTTATTGTTTCATTAAGATTCTTGTAAAAGAGGTACCCCCAAAATCTCTCTCTGAACTGTTTGAGTTTCTTGTGGAACTAGACCATAAAATTTTACATATTGGAAGAAAATGTTAATTTCAGCACTGATTCCTTCATATAGTTCCCTTACAACCTTGTAAGAATTCATACTTATGTCTTTTTAACAATGAGGCAGGTAATAATAGAGATGTCTTTTCTTGATGATAGAAACTTAGGTAATAAATAGACTATAAATGGACTAATACCATTGTACTTCTCTAATGTACCATATTTAGAAAGCATTAGTAAGATAGTTAGAGGGAAAAGGGAATGTTTCAAGAAGACAGATACTATCTAAGTCATTTTATGAAGTCAGTTAAGGTAATAAGCAGCCATTAGCGTTTATTGCTATAATGATAAAATAATTTATTCCTTACTACTCAGGCCCTCAATGATTTTATGTCATTGAGAAAATGTGACACCAGATTTTCTCTGGAAAAAGAACTTGTTAGTTTACTGCTTTCCTGCTAATTGGGTCTCAATTTCCTTTTTTTTTCTTATTCAACACTGCATTTTTTCAGTGTTGCAAACTGTTTTCATATCAAGAGGCTATTTTTCCAGTGCAGATGCCCCACCTTGTGCATCACTGCATTGTGTTTTTCAGCAAATCCTGGAAATGTACATGCACATGGACTTCTTATTCCAGAATGTCACTGTGGAATGTCTGTGAGGTTCACAGAGGAATTTTCAATGCGTGAATTCACCACACACTTCTCACTTTTAGCTGTGCAGTTCCTTGTTGTAGAACAGTTAATGTGAGTGAATGTCTGTGCAGTTGTTCCACTCAGCAGGTGTTCTACTGATTTGAGCATATTCTCCCTGTAGCTCTTTAGCCTCATTCTCTGCCTTTGCTGTTGCATGCAACAAAGAAGTGAATGTTTCCTCACATCTAAATAACTCCTTTTAATAGTCTCAGGCAGATTTTTTCATACAAACATGAGGCTGATTCAAAAGTCTCTCATTTTAATTATGAACACATCCCCAAAATAGAGAGGAACGAAAATGTTCATAGTTTTAACCAATTTTATTCCATATTGTGATTAGTCACTCAACTATGCATTGACTTCGTGAGTTATGTGTGGGCTTTGACCACTTAATGCCTATTTCAATACAGAATTTAGGATCCATCTTCTGTAATAGGCTAGAAATCATCTATCAACTTTGTGAAATTGCCAGAGCAGTCTTTGCCAACAGATACGGTCATGACAATTTCCTAGAGAAGGAAAAAGAACCAATCTAAATAGGCAGTTGCCTTTCATACTTTTTTTTTTCTCTATGCACTTTTCAGAATACTTCAAGGATGCTTTCTACATCTTAAACTGTTCTTCTGTCTCCTTCCCTTCGCTCTCCTTCTCTTGTTTTCATCGTTCTATCCTGTATGCACATATGCATATGTTTAGATACCTTAGTTTTGTTTTAGAGAGCAACTATTGGAATTCTTAATAACTCATGACTCTATTTATCCATAATTTATTTATGAAGTTCTCAGGACTTGTGGAGGTAGATCATTAAATACCTAATTTATTATTCCAGGTCATGAAATATGGCCAGATAATTTGTAGTTTATTTGTAAAAAACTTTTAAAAATTCTATTTTAGTCTCATGAAGTTAAGCAGTTAAAATCAAAGAATGTTTGGGAAGACTAAAGTCATTATATGAAAAATTTTCAGAGGGAAATAGTGTAGATTTGTCCAACAGATACCTTAGAATGATAACTAAATCACAATAATGAAATCTGCAATCATGAGTGTGGAATTTCATGTGCTGAGATGATTGACCTGATCTGAAAGGAAAGCTCCTCTCAGACTAATGAAAGAGGACTGCCAATACTTCACAGACAAAAAACTCAAAGGCGCCATTTAATTAGGAAAGACAGAAAAATAAAAACAAAACAAAAAAAATTGAAAAAGAAAATTACTATTTTACTGTAAATATTTTTATAGCAGAAGTTCAAGGAAAAAGAGGGAAATTAACAATTAAAATCAATTGGTTCCTCAGTAAACTTCTTGCACATGAATAGCCAGTAGCAATTTATGTATTCTGTGCAAGACTTCTGAGGGCCTCCCTCTATGTGGACCCATGACAGGCAGACAGGCGGGGCTGGGAAGTTCAGTCAATGGATCGGGAACAGCTTTAACCAATTTAGGGACATCTAAGCCAAGTGGTAACAGCATACTGAGTGCTTCTTGCAAACACACAATCCAGCAAAGCTCAGTGCCAAAATTCCATGGCATTCAGGATCAGCACAAAGCAAACTCCAGAGCACTGGCTGCGTTCCCTGACCCGGGTTCTCTCGGGCTGTCACCCTGCCCAGCAGCGGCAGGAGCCGGGTGGGCACTGCTCGCACTGGTTGGCACACTGTGGACGTGATGATCTGATGGGCATCGCAGAGAGCTGGGGATGTTCCAGGGCAGAGAGCAAGACAATGACTTGAACTCAGAGTGAGGACAGAGGTTCTACACATCCACCTCTAATGGCTGCTCAGAAGAGTTACCTCTTTTGTCTTTCACTTGCTAATTCTCTCTAATTTTTCCCTCTACTTCACTCCATTTTAATTTGACTGGTGAAAGAGGAAGGGTGGCCACTTTGGAAACACTTTGTTGGAGATGGGGGAAGCGTAGCCCGGGCTGACAATGACTGTACAAAACCTCTCAAAGCACTTGAGAGACTCATGTAAAAAAAGCAAATGGGAAATTTCTCTGTATGTATAGCAAGTTTTGTAAGAAGATACTCAAATCAGCAAGTGTTAGTGAGCTAAGGAAAATAAAAGAGACAGTCCAGAACTGCTGTCAGGGAAACAAACTGCTGCATTTGTATTTATTTCTGGAAGCTTAAAAGAAATATTCCAAATCTAAATTAACCTGAGACACACATAAGTCTAGAAAGTAAAATGAGTTGAGAATATTGTGAAAAGCAGACTTGTATTATATAGCCATTATGTGCTATGAAACTATTTCCGGCTATATGATTAAAGAGTTAGTAAAAATGTTGTAGAACTAGGAAAATTGCAGATTCCTTTTCTTTTTTTCTTTTTTTCCCCCCTTTTTTTTTTGTCAGTTTGTAGAAATTTCTTTCTCTGCTTATTTCTTTGTTTTTTTCTCTTTTTGAAAGGAACAAGTGTTACCATTATTCTTTATTATTTTAAAATGTTCTCCAGTTCTCTTAGTTTGTTAAAGGTTACTGTTATCATAGATGTAAAGCAATTTTGGAAATACTGAGAGAATTGTGACTTTTCCAAGTTGTAGATTTCCATCAGTTATGATATCTTCTCTTTAAAGGCAAAATAGCTACAGGTATACTAACAAATTTAATGATTTGCCCCTATTTTGGGTAGAATCAAAATAAAATTACATTAGAAGTATTTAAAAGCTTAAAAATCCCCCCCCCCCCGGGGAAATAGTGAGAGATTAAAATTAATGGATTTTGACCAAGAACATGTGCCAATTTTCAACAAGCTTATTTTTATGAAAGCATAAGAAGCTCCTGGATGAGGAAATTTATAGTGGAAATGTTGGCAGGAATTTACCTAACACTGTTTAAATAGTACCACTATGTTAAGAAATACACTGGATACCAGACAGCTTTCTGTGGAAAATGATAAACATACGAGGTCTCTGCAGGGGATCTCAGCAGAGCCATTTTTAATATCCAGAATAGTGGATCCTTTTACTGTGATGTTTTTATGCATGATATATGGCAATGTAAGTGAAAATAACATTTGTTGGCAGTTAAAAGTATTTTTTTA
This sequence comes from Pyrocephalus nanus, assembly GCA_038380795.1. Classification (NCBI taxonomy): domain Eukaryota; kingdom Metazoa; phylum Chordata; class Aves; order Passeriformes; family Tyrannidae; genus Pyrocephalus; species Pyrocephalus nanus. Next base: position 19,589,618 of record CM076269.1, on the reverse strand, counting down.
ACACATTTTACAGTGTGTGTTTGCACGGTGCTTACTTAATTATTTTGTATTCCAATAACTGTGTCTCTGGTACAGACTGTTTAATTTTATTTTATTGTCTCCTTCTTTGAGAATACCGATGGGATGCAAACTCTCAGAATTATACTGTTGATCACTTGCATGCTGAGCTGCATGCTGGTAATAGGAAGTGCCCTGAATTAAATCTTAGGAATTTAGACTGGTTTCCAGTAAGGAAGTAAACAAACAGCAGGAAAATGGCATAGCAGGAGTTACACCTTCCCACCAGACATCATTTTGGGCCAGAATTTTGCACCTAGTCCATTCCACATTATTTTGTGTTGTTTTTGCATGTGAACAATGTTTAAGATGTTTTCCATAATAGCAGCAGAAATTAAGTATGATATTTGTAACCACAGATGGTAATACCTAAATATTATGTGCCTAGTTTTGTTTCTCAATGCAAACTCTGTACCTCTGATGAATTGTAGACTATCTTTGTTTTTTTTATTTAATCTGAATATGCTTTCCTGCAGGGTGACATCCAGCAACTGTTGATTATAGCTGATGCCAGAGCTGCATTTGACTACTGTGAGCATTATAGCCCAGACTGTGATTCCCCAGTGCCCAATGCTGCTCAGGCTCAAGATCCTCAGGTTGATGAGGTGAGTAGTCAGTCATGTATAACTAGACTTACTGCACATTAGTGATTGTGCTAGAGACAAGTTACAAAGGAGCACTTCCAGATAAATGATATGCATTGTTCTAGAAGTGAGGGAAACAGGTTGCAGGAGTGCATTCATTTTTGCTGTCCACTCATTTATGTCAAGCATTTGAAGGAAACTCTCACACTGGTGGTGTTTGAGCCACCACCATTCTCAGTGAAGTTAAACTGTAATTCTTTTTAAAAATGATAGCAGTATGAGTTTATTTGCTTGTATTTATTTGTCTTCCTGTGTATGTTTATAATTTCAGTAATGCAGAGTATCAACAAATGCCACATTTGTAAGGAGCTTTTGATATTCTGCAATTGTAAACATCTTCTCTTAGAAATGCTGTGTGTTTTAGTGAGCTGTGTGCACAAATGAATGTTCACACAAAATTATTTCAGCCCGTTCCACTCTTAGCAGCTTAACCAACAGGCACAAAACAGAGTAGGAACATGAAAGGTATTACTAGAAACTGTTTGTCACTGTTGATAGTTCTAACAGCCATAAACTGAGTAATTCACCGAGGTCAAGGTAGTTCCTCAGACTAGACCTCTGAGCATCAGCAGTTGTATGAATTGCTGTACACAGATTCTAAGTACTCATATTGAATAGCATAAAGTGAAAAGCTTTTGCAAAATTTAATTAGTAATTGAACTGGGCTGTGGACAGCCAGTGTGCAGTCAGCACACTGACCTGACTGGTTATTACTACTGATTGCTCAAGAGATCATCATTAAAAACTTGCTGAAATGTTCTTGGATGTGTGCTTTGAGCTTATTTCAGGACTTAACTTTTCCTAAATACATGATAATTTTATTTGTTGTCACTATTTATTCTGTCTGACTGAAAATTATGTCAGCAAGAGACAGAGATCCACAGGGCCCAGAACTTATTTTAGAGGGACTCCCTCCTGCATATTTTTGCCTCAGAGTTGTAGTTCAAGATGTGCCAAGTCAATTTTACACAGGTAGGGGTCTTTACACTACATTTACATTGTATGGAGTCTGGTCTCTTCATGGGGACTCCATAGGACCTTCTGTCTGCATGTCTGGCTACCTGGATCTCCATATTCCAAAACAGAACAGATTGAAAGCATATTGTTGATAATTTATGCAAACAAAACAAACAAACAAAACCCAAAAAACAAAACCACAAAAATATTTTTTTTCTCTAGTACATTTCAAAGAAAATTTAAATTTTGCTTGGGAACTTTCCCAGGCTTTGCTGCTATTTGACTTAGCACTCTGATTCTTTCTCTTTCTTGTGTGAAGCCCTTGAAGCTCTGTGGGAGCAGTTTGGGTTAGAAGAGGTGCATGTCAGTACCCTTCCTGTAGAGAATGATTCTGTCCCTCTGTGCTTTCTTCCCTCTTCTTCAGGACTGTCCTTTGGCCTGCAAATGAGACAACAGTAGATTAATAGTAATATCAACACAGTTTACTCTGTTGTTTATTGTAATTTATTTCCATCTTCAAGACATGTTTTAATTGAAGTGTGTATCAGCTTTCCTCGTTCTTGCTTGTGAATAGCCAGGTATGAATCTCTGTAACTTTTCAAGTACAGACTTACGACTCAGCAGTTGTCACTACACAAAAAGGTTCAGTAAGCTTCAAGTTTTTTCATCTTGAATGTATAGTTAGATTTTAAGAATCAAATATGGGTCTGAATTGTATTTTAGAACTATCAAGATTACTTTTCTTAAGGAAGACGCACCTATGCTTTTCTTATAAATACCTTGTGAACAGTCAGGACTTTGGTTTGGTTTGGTTTGGTTTTCAACCCCCTTTCTACTATAAATGGAAATGTATTAAATTCCTTTCCATTTCAATCACATATGCTTGGCCAGCTCACAGAAATTAGAGCAGAGAAAGACCTAGCCAGTCTTCATTGTCCTCAATGCTGGACGGTGTATTTTCTTGAGTGTCATCAGGTCTAGTTTTCAAAGGACCCAGCTATAACGCTTTCACATCTTCTCTTGGAAGGTTATTCTGCAACCCAGTGAATCACATCATCTGACTTCTGCTGAAGAAATTGCTCCACAAAGGAATTTGGCTTCATTTATTTTGGATCTGTCCCAAACTAATGGATTACTTGAAGACATAAAATGTTTTCCTTCAATGAAATGAACTTGGTAAAGTGAAGGTGCAAATGGCCCCCAGATATGTAGACTTGGAGGCTTCAGGCACCCTTTCAGAACATATTAGTTTAGTGTTCTTTCAGGTGTTTGACTGAGCAGAAATACTAGTTTTCTGAAAAATACAGAAGGATAATTATGTCATCTTTAGAACTGCAGTTAGCTAACTTAGCAGATATTCAAAGTAGTGATTTTCCTAACTTTCTTTCTATAGATATATAGACCTTTTTATTTAAGGAAGTAACATATTAAAGAATCTTAAGGGTCTTATTCTTCTTTTGACACAGACTGTCTTGGAAACTGAACATTTTGTTCTTATCTCCTTTTATCTCCTTCCTTTTATCACTTTTATGAAAAATATAATGACTATGTGATAGAGGAGGCCATCCAATTCTTTTAACTTTTATTCTGCCCTAAGATTGATGTTTTCTATCATTTATTTATATTACTGCAGCTGATTTTTAAAACTCTCATTTGCTTAGCATCCTTTATTTTATTGTATTTTGTGATGTCTTAGTGAGTCTAGAATGTTTCAAAGTCATCTTTACCCCTTTAGCTTGCTCAATGATTTAGTAATCTTTAGGCAATGGAAAAATTTGGCTTATGACAGTTCTTCATTATTATTAATTTAATCATGACAGTTCTTTATATTATTAATTCTATTAATTTGGAAATGTAAAGCAATTATTGCTAAAATCTACATTTTTGAATAGGAGGTAAGGGTTTTAGAGTATGGATAGCAGAAGAATCGGTTTTCAAAGTAAGGCTTCCTCCAGAATATTTAAGTTATTTAACAGTTGAAATATAGGCCTTGCATCCTGCTGATCTTCTGCTTCTAAAATACATCTGATGAAGAAAACAGTTCATCTCTTTAATTGGAATTACATGATGATCTGGTAGAGTAATATAATCACTCTGGTAAAAAAAGCATGAGATCATAATGGAAACATTTTGTCCCATCAAGAAGCAGCAGGTTTTATTCTTCCTTTCATTTGTAAGAAAACAGTCGTATGCAATATTCATTACAAGAATGGCTGTTCAGTAACTATTGCTGGTCTTACAAGAGAAGAAAGAAGAGCAAGAGGAAGAAAATTGCATCACATTTGAAGTGTGTGTTCCCTGACATCTCTTTGCTAAAATCTCTCGCCAAGTTCCACCTATTGAAATATAACTTTGAGTCAGTCTTTTTGATATTCATTGGAAACCACTGGGAAAGTTAATGCAGTATATATATTTTGCTGTAACTGTGAGCTCTTGGTGCTCACAAGAGATCTTTCCATCCCAGATTTCTCAGAGCTGTAACCACTCCATTATTTAGCAGTATTAGGGTTTAGGTCAATTTTCGTAGGCAGATCTCTGGAGCAGGTATGTAGTAACACTGCACATCTGTGGTAGGTATATTTGACACTTGGCTATGTCAGTACTCATAGAGGGATCACAAATGGAATGCCCCTTTAAATCCCATTCCAGCTTCTTGATTCTCTGGCTGCATTCTTGCCCAAGTAATATCTTTGGTATACAGCTAAAAAACCAAATTACACTCTCTTCCTACACTTGTCATCTTGTCATACTTGCTTTCATTCCATACTTTGATTTCTTGCTAGAGTTAGTGGGCTTGATTAAATTCCGAAAGTGGCAGAAGTTACTTTTCCATTTGCATTAATTAACATTGAAATTCTAGATGCTCTCTCTTACATATTCAATAGTCTGCTTGTGACAGATTTCTATGGACTCCCCACATTCTGTGGACTAATAGCAAAGCCTGGGTTTTGCACTCAGAAATAGTAGCATCCAAAATGTAAAGACACTTTTCTCAAGCTTTGTTGAGGCTTTAAACTGAATGAATCATACCCCTCTCTGGTTATCTGATAGAGGTGACCTTGTGGTTGTGTAGCTCCAGAAAAAGAGGGGATATGTGCTACATGTCCAGTCTTGACTGTCATTGGAAGGGTAAGTGTAAGTTACCAGCTTCACAGCAGGTGACTAAAGCCATTAAACCTGTCAGTGGTACTTTTAAATTTAATCCTCATTTAACTGGCCAGTCCTTCAATAGCTCTGTTGTCTCATCTTAAAAAACAGGGAATAGCCTTCATCAGGCGGAGTTGATAAACTCATTCTGTGAGTAAATCATATTTCTAAAGTATATCTTTACACCAGTTAGGGATGTAGGGATGCATTCCTCTATCTGGACAGATTGTGCCTCGGGAAATACACCTGGAAGATTTTGAATCTGTATTTCACTGTTTGCAGCAGGACCCATGCAATGCAGTACATAACGAAACATACTCTGATTTTGTTAGCTGGTGGGAAAGATTTATCTTGTAGAAAGTTTAGGACTACTACATATTTTCACTTGTCCTCCTTGTATCAGCAGGACTACAAAGTACTGCGATTTGGAAACTGCTTGAGTGTGGTTTCAGCAAGGTGGCCACATGTCTCAGCTTGTAAATTCCAGAATTTTCATATTACTCCTCAGATACTGTGCTCTTAAAATGCAGGATCTTTACCTGCTTGCTTGGCTGTAATCTGAAACCAACATGGAAACTGTCATTCCCCACTTCTCACCCATCCATGTTCTTTCTGTCTGTGTGCCTGAACATCAGTGCAACCACTTTGATCACGTTTTGCACATGTCAAGAAAGTTTCACTGTCTTTAACAGGAATGAGTGAAGCACAACACCCAAAAGTATTTTCTGTGTGATTATGCATGATGTAATAGATCTGTCCACATATTTGTGCTGGTTTGTATGTTTTCTAGTTCTCATTCATAAATGTCTGACTTTTCAAACTAAGCCTCTTAGCATAAATATCAATTTATTCACCACTTTCTTTTTTATTTAATACTGACGTTGGCACAGATATTTTTCCCTTCTTTTTTTTTCCCCCCAGTCAACATTTCTGTTTAGTTTATGGCCTCTGAAGAACTATTTGTTACCCACTGTTGCAATTTTTATTAGTCACATAGTTGGCACAATTCAGCACAGCCATTCAGCTTACCATGAGGGAAGGCATACTACTGAGATTTGCAAAGCAGTTATAATCCTGAGCAACACAGAGCTATATTTTAATTGTTAATTGGTCAAAGTGACTGCTGGAATGAACGCTTCCAGTTTCTGAATAGGTCTGCAGTGCTTACTAAAAGGGAATCTATGTGTCTGTAAGTTATTAAAACAAGCTCCTAACAGTATATTTAAATTTAAATCTGGCTAATGACACAGTAATTATCTCCAAAATGTTTCTCCACTTACCCCTTAAGATATTGGATATTGTGTCTGTTGTTTGGGTGCCAATAAAAATTGCGTAGCAGAGCGTTTGATCCATGTCGTTTGGCTGAGGAAGCATTTAGAAGTGTGTAATGGCTTATCACTGTTATTTGGAATAACCAAATATAGAGAGGTATATTCCACTGAATATTTTTAATTTCATAAATAAACCTAGTTTGCATGGACTTCTTTAGAGAAGATAAATGAATCAGGGTTTATGCATTTGCATACATTTTTATAATTCTCAAAGAAATATTGTAATTTCAATGCTATTCTGTAACTATTTTAAAAAATCTGGGTTTTATTCATGTGGTTCTTTCTTTGATTCCTTTGTGTGGCTGTGTATGGTTTCCTAGAAACTTGCCATTGTATTTTCTTTTTTGGATGGCACTGCCATACTTCATTACAAACAAGCTGTTTTGAGTTGCATTTCCAGAACTGCACAAGCCAGAAAACATGTTTTTATATATTGACAGAACTATACAAATATATCAGCACTCCACGTGAGGCCCTTGGACAATACTCTTTATAAGTCAAACATGTTTCTTTGACTTCACTGGGGTTAGGACTAAATAATAATTTGCTGAACAAGGAGAGAGTAATCATGTATTACTTACCATGCTTAAGTCTAAAATGCTGCTGGCTTTGAAAAGTATAAATCGTATCAACTTATTTTGGCAATGCCAAAGATACCACTGATGAAAACAAAGCATTGATTAATTATATGAGACAGATACAAAGTGTCCATATACTGCATAAAGAGGATATTCTCCACCTAAAATGATGCTTTCTTATTTAAATGTGGTTTGAAGTGCTCTTATTAATGTGTAATATAGTTTTGAAGAAGTACCAAAATATGTTACATCCTTTCTTTATGTTCATATCTCATAACTAACCAATTTATATGTGCATGGGTAGAAATAATCAAAAGGACAATCAAGCAAAGAGCATCTGACTTCTGAAAAAAAAAAATCTATGCTTTCTTTTTTAAGAAAAGCTGTTATCATTGTAAGCCTCTGAGGAGCCACAGAAGTGAAGTAATGGAAACCCATGGAAAGGGATTTCTAAGTGATTAAGGCCTTTCAGTGTTAGTCTTATAATTGCTGAGGAAGTCAACTTCTGTGCATTAAAATCATAAGGAAAGGAATTTTATCAAAAAACATTGCCAGAGAAAACAGTTAAACCAGTGCTTTGGTCACATGGTAGAATATATTTTGGAATATGGAGATCTGTTTTAATTTCATTTGTAATTTCTTCTAAAATATCAGTCTCTTTCTGATGATGGTGACTCCTATGAATCCTCAGACCATTTGGGTATAATGTACTAATTCTCTCATCAATCTAATGAAACAAACAGGTATTGTCTTCATTTTACAGACAGTGATGCTGACCTGTAACAGGGGAGAGGGGATTTCAGAAGTGGCTGTTTCACATGGGGCACATTAGAGTATTTCTTCCTAAACAAGGGAAAGCAAACACTTATCCAGGCTCTGGCCACAACTCCACCTTCTTTTGAATCCCTGGACACATAAAGTGAACCAGTAGCAACCAGGAGGCTGCTTTAATTTACCAGACTAACCAGTTCTTGTAGCTTCAAGTGTAAGATTGTTTGGAGTGGCCCTTTCTTCTCAGCTGTGATGAGTAGACCTTGGTGCACATAATATCGACACTGGTGTCTTCATGGCACAGCCACGAGTACAGCTCAGGAGTTTCTGGCTCCCTAGGTTATGTTCACAACATTACACAAGCCAGTTCTAATGCTGTTTTCTCCTGTAAAAGTTTTGTGTGCCAAATCTTCATTTGATACTAGTTATTATAGAAGCAGAGCTATGGAGCAGTCTGCAGATGCTGAATCTGAAATGCAATTATACCAGTAAGGCATTTGCTCAGGCAGTGTGTACCGTGGAGCCACTGTGGTTTTCAGAACTCTACAACAACAAACAAGAGGAAGATAGCCATGTTTATTTGTGAGTTGTGGCCCCTTTCCTGTGTCTGAAATTATTTACTCTATTCATGTCAGATATTGACATCTCTGCTCTTCTGGTCACCTGAAAAAGAATACAGGTAAAAGAGTATAGGTAGAAAGAGGCGTTATTTGAAATTTAAAGATTAAATAAATAAATTATTTCATTAAGATCTCTTGATACTCCCAGTAATCAAAACTATAGTTGATTCTTCTTTGCAGTCCAATAAAAGAGAAGTTTTTTCCTGGCACTACTACTTACTTTTTTATTACTTTTGTATTGTGCTTTGAAAGAAATAAGAAATTGGGTTTTTTCCCCAAATGAATAATTATATTGAATTGCTCATACTAACCTAATTTTGTTAAATTTTACTCCTAAGTAAAGGTTAAGATGCTTTCCAGTATTGCTAATCTAGTATGCTACCACTAACATAGGACTGCCTGATATTTTTCCATTTATAATGTAGTACACACCAGAAGATTTTATCGAGTATGACTATGAGTATGGGGATGCAGATTATAAAGAAACTGATTCTGTAACAGAGGGACTCCCACTGTTTGAAGAGACAGTAGCACAAACAGAGGTAACAGAATCTGGTCTGTTTGTTGTGTGGTGTCGAGCTGTCCCCTACCACATGGTTTGTCAATTTGTGTCTTCTGTAAATAAGCTCAGTGTTTTCCTCTCACTCATGTCTTTACTCTGTAGCACTTGCTTTCAGTTAGAGATGGAAGGTCTCACGGCTGACAGCATTCATCTCACATTTGGTTATCCTTCTTTCATTCATGCTATCTCAGTTTTCTTTTCATTTTATTTATGTTTTTCCATTCCATCTTTCATAACGTTTGCAGAAAAAGAAAGCCATGGCCAAAAAGAAGAAGAGGACAGTGGCCGCTAGCTCAAAGGACAAACCCCAAAAGGCCACAACAAAAAAAACTGAAAAATATGCATCCAAGAAGAAGAAAACTTATCAAGCAGCAGCAAAAGGCAAACTAGGGGTAAAGGTAGCCAAGAAATGATCAAGATCTTTCCCAGACCAAGACTGGAAGATCTCTGATAATAAGAAAAAATTTACCTAACCCCACTAGATGAATACATCTGGCTAATACCATAACCTGAATAAAAGTGATAACTCTGGAACTTTTCATGCAGGATTTTTTTTAAAATAATTTACTTTTCTTTAATACTAGGCAAATGTTGTTGATGCATATCAAGAGTACAGCATAGCTGAAAATGACTATGGGCCCCAGACAGAAGCTCCCTCTAGAACTACTGAAGCAAATGAGGTAATAAGGACTCTCAAGAAAATACTTGTTCCACCAGGTGTCGATGGTTAAAAAAGTAGAAACACATTTTAAGAAGATGAATGTCTATGTAAAAGATACATACTATAACAGCAGTTAGTGTGGTTTTATGCTTTCTCAGCCAATATCAGAAAGTACTATTTTCTTGGGTAGAACTCCCTTTAATTCTATAGAGATCTGCTGAATCTTCAGACTGCAGAGTTCATGGTTCTGGAAATCTTTCAGTGATATATGCTGTGGGAATGTGGGGTTGTTGCATTCAGTGTGGATGTGAATGGAGTTATGTCTAGCATAAACAAGGTTAGATACTAGACATAGTCCTCCTGATCTAATAGAAAGTGGAGTCTCTAGTTTTTCCTATAATTAAGGTGCAGCATAAAACGAGCCTAACACAAGACAAAGAATTGCTGTAACCATATGGAAGTTGAGTCAGAAGCCATCATTTGCTTTTCACAGTTCTTCAGCTAACAAAACCAAATTATTGGCTTTTCATTTGTTCTAGTCAAAAGAAACATTATATTTTGAACTGTCAAAAAGATAAAATTATTATTTCGACTTATGTTAGAAAAGACGTTTTTAGAAAGCCACAATGACAAGCCTAAACATTATTTTGTTAAAATTGCTACACCTAAGCCAGTATTGATTAATATGTCTACATATTAATTAATGCTACTGTTAGAAAAATGATGGCTGATTGTAAAAAGTATTGTTTTCATTTTTCTTTTACCTTTTTCTTTCAAAATTAAGATATGTTGCTTAAAAGATGTACAAAACTCCCCCTCTCCCCCTTCCCCTGAATATTCGAAAAGAGGAAAAGAGTCCCCATTTGTTTTTCTGGTTTCCCTCCTATGTATCTTGAAAGGTGAAGGTGAATTAAGGTATGTTTTACTCATTCTATTGTAAAGAATTCTTGTGTGAAATATCATGTTTGCTTCTCCCAAGTTGTTCGACAGAAGTATATCTAAATAATTCAGTTTCTTGGGCATGCTTAAGCAAATTTTACAATAGCAGAGTTGTAATGAGGTAGATTCAAAGCGCTAAATGCTCTCCTTGGTGAGAACAGTTGTGCATAAAGGTTAAATTTGGCTTAGATTTGGTTCAGCTCTGTGTTTACTCTAACTGTAAAGCAGAGGTCGTACTCCCGTAGGTAATGGAATTAGGCAATTGTTAAATCAGAATCTGGCCTAAATTAACAGCAGTATGTTTCAGTGTCATAATAAAATGAAGATTTTTTAATTACTCTGGATGTTGAGTAGCTTCTGAATATTTTTAAGACCATCCAAGTTCATATTGTCTGATCATTTGGAATATCCGTTTCATATTAGCAATATCTGAAATCTGTTTTCTTTCAAAATTGTCTTTTCAAGAGACCTCTGTAATAGAATAAAGCAATCCTCTTTTATTTCACAAATGGTTTTGTACATCTCAAATATAGCATTCTTTTAAACTGCTTTAGTGCTTTTAAGATGGTTGCTTGGTTTGACAGTTTACATACTCTTACAATGAAAACTTAGGTTCCTGAAATGTTTAAATTAATCTGAATTTTGCAGATCATACTTGACTTAAACAAAAAAGTACGTAAATTACCATGACACATATGAGCCATGACTTCTATTGATGAGTAAACTGTAAAATCATTATTAAAAGAAAAGAGGTTTAATCTCAGCATTGGTATTTACAGCCATAAAATAATGAAAAAGGCTGGCTTGACTAAAGTGGTTCTTGCACTTCCTCCACATTGCCATTGTAAAAAGACCTGAATTCATTCGTTGCTCATTGCACATGTTCATTTATTTGAATGCTTGTAAGTGTGAAACCAAGCAGGGAAATTTAGCTATATTTGGCACTAAAGTAACATTAAGCAAACAGTACACATAGTACTGGATATATTGAATTCAGTGGTTTTGGAAATAAAAAACCAAAGCTTATGAAAGCATTACTTCTTTGTACTACTTATACAAAGATCTTTTAATTACTCTGAAAGGCTGAACTTCCATTCCTTCAGACTCTAATTAAAAGACAATATGCTGTAGTTCTACTGTTCTTTCTTCTTTTGACAAGTCATCATGGTGGATCAGCGTATGCTTACATTGCTTTACTAACAATAACCCACATATTCCTCCTATTTCCAAATCTTTGCTACTGATACGAATAGCAAAATCCTGTTGAAGAAGTATTTGCTGAAGAATACATAACTGGAGAGGATTATGATAAAAAAACTGAGGCAACTGAATATGGAAGCAGAGGAGTAGACCTCAGTGAATCTGATCTGCTGGTAGATGGAGATTTAGGAGAATATGATTTTTATGAATATAAAGAATATGAAGAGAAACCAACTGATTCCGCTAATGAGGAGTTTGGTCCAGGTGTTCCTGCAGAGACCGATATCACAGAAACAAGCGTAAGTTGATTGGAGGCATAATGCAGATTAATTTAATTTAGCAATTATTTTATAATTACACAATCCCAGAACTGCACAGACCCTGATCCAGAGCTCCTTGTAACTATTAGATATAGTCTCACTTTTGATAGGCTTTGGATCAAGGCTATCCTTTTTTTTTAGTACTTCTGAACTTTTTTATTTTTATTAAATGTAAGATTGTTTTGTTTGATGAGGGGACCAAGGGAGGGATGAAGATGGGAGGGAAAGTAAAGGAAAGAAAAGAAGAGGTAGAATTCAAACACTAAATGATAAAAATAACAGTTATAAAAATCTTTTTAAACTAGAGCTAAAGCTGGAAAGAATGTAAGTTCTAATGCAGGTGTAAGTGCTGTAATATTTTTTATTATTTTTATATTTTTAATTTTTTATTATTTTTATATTTTTAATGATACAAATATTTTTATATCATTACCCTAAGAAGTTGAAATGTATACAAGTGTGTAGAATCCTATGGCTTTTGCTACTTTCCAAGGAGAAAATTCATGAGTGGGAAGGTGAAGGTCTGAACCCTTTCATGAAAATAAGCTTAGTCAATGGTGACAGGTTTATGATCCTGCAGAAGTGATTTAACAGCTCAGTATATATAAAGAAAGATAGGATGACATGGTGGATCCTGTGAATCATGCTCTTTTTTCTGAGTTTTATAGCTCTCTCTTTCCCCCTGACTTAATCACAGGCTAAACAGCAAGGCTTTAACTTTCCTTTAGTTGTGCCAAGATCCTTGTTTACCAGTTTACCAGACTGTGGAAGCTGCAAAGAAAAGTAATATGGCCAAGACTGGAAGGAAAAAAAAAAAAATCCCATTTGGATTTTTTAATTAGGAAGACCCTAAATATAGTAAAAAAAATAATTTTGTTTGCAGTATTTGCTCAGTATTATCTTTATTTTCTCCTCACAAAGTCAAACCTTCAATTCACGAAGGATCCAAGAAATAACAGCAAATGCTGTGAGGTTGCTTTTCTCTGCCAACCTTGAAACCCATACTACTTTTACTGCTCCTTTCTAAACCCTCTTGGGGTCATTGTATTTTTTAATGATCCTTATCTGTGCAATATGATACAAGTGTACTCTTTTCCTTCTAGCCCAGATGGGGACACTGTGGCAGAATGACACAGAAAAGGTCAGATTATCTGCAAAGCAAAGAGCCCATAAGGCACCACTTGTGCCTGCATTAAACAAATGACTGTGTAGACTCTATCCCCTGGTGTAAATTTCAACTTAAAATGCCTTGATACAAAGATGAAGGAGTCAGGAATCTTGAATTAGAACACAGGCTCTGGCCTGTGCCTTCTCATCTGCTGAACCAGAGATATCATATCATTTTCCTTTGACATATGGGTGTATTTAGAAGAACTGAGGTTCTACCTTTGATAAGAAAGGCAAGTTTGAAAGTACTCATAATCTGGAAACTTTCAAAAAGGGGCAGTGTTTCCAAAGATGTCATTCTTTACAACTAATTTATGTTACTCTAATAAAAAATAATTGTCTATACCTCTTGCTACTTGCTTTTATGAACCATCAATGGCTTTATGAATATCATTCATAGTGAGATCTGTGCCTTCATAAATAAATGCAAAATGCACAGGACATTAATATATGCCTCTGTTTTTCCATTCCAAAATATTTCCTATTGAAACTCTGCAACATTATCCTTAACATTTTAAAATCCCCAGCTATTTTAGAGTAAATGTCAAATCACTCTACTGAAATAATAAAAAAAAAATCAAATTTTCTACTGGTCAGAACTAGAACTTTAATTTCTAGTGAATATATTAGCAATCAAGAGAGGTACTTCTGAAGAAAAATATGTTATCTTATGATTTGAAAAAAAAACCAGTTTCTTTTTCTTCGTTTGAAACTTGAATCTGTCTCTTCCATTAACATGCATTATTGACATATTGTTTTAGTCACTTCTGTTATCTTAATCCTGAACCCAAAACTTCCTATAGAGCTGATCCTAAAAGAATTGGCAGTTGATACTAATTCATGTGTTTAGGAGGTATAACTAGCTATCTGTGACATATTATTTAATGTTCACAGTGCCATTTAACTCCTTTCCCATTTTTGCCATGCAGTCACAGCCCTTTGTCAGGCTACTTTACATGTTGTGAATTTCTAATGAATGAAATTAGGAACCTGAGGAGTCCTGGTCCATACTGGACCAAGGGATCTTTCTTTCCCTCTTACTTTAGGCTTTCTTAATTCAGAAAACCATGAAGAATCTTTGTTAATTGCCAAGAATATTTACAATCAAATAAGAAAAGAAACAATTTTGTGGTTTGCACACAGAAGTTTTAGTCCAAAGTCCTAATGCAAAGCATGGAATGCACACTATTGCATCACATTCAAAAAGTAAAAACTGACAGTATCCAGTAATTTGAAAAGCATGCATACAGTTTTTGCATTTTCCATTTCTCATGTATTTTTTATTTATATGATTTGTGCCTATGATGCATATTTTATAGCACAGACCAATTCCAGCTTTAGCTTTCAGTTAAAGATTGCTGCAGTTTTTTTATTGTACCAGGTCCTTAGACCTTCTGCTTATTTTCATTTTTGGGGTTGTTTTTACTGGCCAGGTGACAGGACATGGGGCTTATGGAGAAAAAGGCCAAAAGGGAGAACCAGCTGTGATTGAACCTGTAAGTACAGATGTGGGTGAGTTTTTCTGTATCACTATATAATATATGTACACTGTGGGTGCATCGTTATCAAACCATGTTGTTCATGAAAGGATGACAGTAACCTTCTCCATGATTTCTGAAACACTCACCTTTAATGTAGATGTTATCAAGTGATTACAGACACTGGCCTGTTCCAGCCTGCTCTTTTGGTCACATGAAGTACTGACCACATGCTCCATAAAACAAGGAGAATCTTCTTGTACGGAGGAAAACAGTGTTGATCTGCTCTTCAGGCCATCTAGGAACTACAGCTTGGACAGATCTACCAATATAACTTTCAGCTTACCAAGATAACTTTCAGCATAGGCACAGGTAACACTGTGACTACAGGCTTCAGCAAGGACAGGGAAGTCCCTCTGAGAGGTTAATTGAGTTCTTGTATGTTTAACCAGCGCTGGTGCAATCATATTTAATTAAATGCTTTCTTTGGAGGTTACAACTTGGTCATAAGCACTGTAAGGTGTCAGTAGTTTATGCATCCTTAAACAGTAGTATGGTAACTAAGGGGCTTTTACATTAGGACTAAGTTTTAATGTAGCATAATGTTTGATGATTAGAAACTAAAATTTAACTGAATTAAAACGATTATGCAAAAATAATCAAATATCAAATATCTAGCAGAAACTGAATGCCAGTGTGGTTTACTCTTCGAGAATTTTCAAGAACTGCTTTCACATTTTTGTTTGGTCCAAGCAGAAATTAAAGTTTAGTCTGTTTTTTTTTTTTCATGGAAAATTAGGTACAGAATTACCTAGGGAAAAATTAGCTTAAACTGAAGACTGAAAAAATACTATGATGTATCATTGTTACCTAAATAGCAGTTGTCTGGATTCTATGATCCAAAAGCTCCTTCTTAATTCTGTATTTCTGTCTCAGGATTAGGATTTGATAAAGTTACTGCTGAATAAAGTTAAAGGAGTACAATAATGAACAAGTTTGAAATCAAAATTGTGACATCTCAGTCGTGGTCTGTGAAGAAGCTCAAAGAGTGTTAGCTCATAAAATGCATGACTTTTTTAAGCCATTGCAAGGTACATTTAGTTTAGATCTATAATATTGAAGAGATTTCCACTGCCAATCCACAATATTGTTGGAGTTCACTACAACTACCTTCCAGCTAGTTTGTCCAGTCCTCCTTTCTATGGAGAGCCCATTAGTACAAGTGAGGATCACAAGCTGTGTGACTTACTGTGACCTGTAATTTGGATTAGCATCTACTCTCAAAAAAAAAAAGGAACTAGGAGATGCTACAAGAATCATAACATAAGAATAGTCAGTTATTCACATCAAATTCTTCAACAGAATTAAAAAAAATTACTTAAAATCAACTGTTAGGAGATCCCTACAGTCTAGAAGTCTTTCTCACTTTTAAAGCCACACAACAATTCAGATTCTAATTCTAGTAACTTTAGAGAGAAGATTCTTCGAAAACTTTATCAAAACACTAAGAAATGTTAACTTCAGTAGTTCAGATATAAAGATTTTTATATTTTTCTACAAGACACAATAAAGTTAACGTCATGTTCCATCCACCCCTAGGGTATGCTCATTGAAGGACCGCCGGGACCAAGAGGACCTGCTGTAAGTATATTAATCACAATTTCCTTTATTGCATTTGATTTATTCACTCTGCTTTTGTGTCCATGAGTTAACACAATGTTGGTCTTATTATAGTTCCCAAATGGTGTATCAGACTTAGCAGTTTTAGAAGGGAGTAATAAAGGGTCACCTTTAGCATTTTCAGTGACAGCACACTACAGGCTGAGTGCACGTGAAAATCTTAAGTTTTAAATGTTGACTATGAATCTTTGTAAGAAAAAACATTATGCCATCTTATAAATTACTTTATCCAAATACATATTTTTCATAACTTTCCAAAGGAAAAAAAAAGTTCAGAAGTGCTGCAAGCCTTCAGCATAATTGTGTCATTCATTTTCTGTAGGGTCTTACAGGTCCCCCAGGTCTGCAAGGTCCTGTTGGTCCTCCAGGTGACCCTGGTGAAAGGGTAAGTCAACAAACATTATCCTCTGTATTCATGGGACATCTTGCACTAATTGCTACAAAAGTGAATTAGATCCTGCTCCAAAATAGATACACATAGGTTAAGAGACTTCAGTGCAACTGAGGCTGATCAATTCAGCCAAGGAAATCAACTGAGAAACTGGACTAACATTTCCTTAGTGGTAGAAATATGTATTGTAAACACAGGAAGAAAGTTAAGATCCTATTTGTTTATATTTCTCTGTTTTTATGTGTTTTAAAATCTATTAAAGTAATAGGTGCAAAGATTTCATATGTATTTGAATGAGTTTTAAAAAACCACTATGGCCTCATCTGTAATATGTACAAAACAGAGAAAAACAACCTCTGCAGAATCAAAATACACATGAGAATATTGAAGGTGATGGACAATATTTAGATGATCTTGGAAGAATTTATTGGCCATATTAAATAATATATGGCATGAGAACCCTATCCAATAATGAAAATAATTTAAATGTAAGCTATTATTTTAGTGTTATACATTCTCATAAGCCTTTCCTTACTGCCACAACCAACACAATTTTAAAATAGCCTAAATATATTTATTGATGAAAATATATACTACTAAAAAACTTTCCTGTCATTTATGAAAGATAGTTTAGTCTCAAGTCGAGCATGTTCCTGCTATATTTATGCATACAAGATGTTGAGAAGATGCTACCAATTCACTGAATAATGAGATAATGTTAAAACCCCAACAATTCTTCACCTTGCTAGAAAGTCAGCAACCACATTTCTTTAGTGTTTCGTTCCTGCAGATTAACTAAATATTTTGGTATTTGAATTTATAAAACAGGAATTTTAACACATTGTAATGAAATAACTACTAATAGTACTTTAGTTTTGTAACTATCTGTTTACTGAATTCATCATAAGGAAATTCTTGACTAAACACATCGTTTGCTTGTCATGAAACAGAGACATGACACAAATAAATAATTGTAGCAATTAGACTGTGTGGAGAATGGATTGGGAGCAGTCCTGCAGAGAAGGTCTTGGGGGTGTTGGTGGACAAGAAACTTGACATGACACAGTAGTGTACACTTGCAGCCAACTGTATCCTTGGCTGCATCAAAGAAGCCTGACCAGCAAGTCCAGGGAGGTGATTCTCCTCCTCAACACCACTCTTGTGTCCCTCTACTGTGAAGAGAGGCTGGGGAGTGAGGGAGAGGGCTACAGGAGAGGTGGAGAGACACTTTTTAAAGGTACATAATGATAGAACAAGGGGTATGTTATTAAACTGAAAGAAGGCAGGTTTCGGTTAATACCAGGAAGAAATTCTTGACTGCGAGGGTGGTGAGGCATTGGAAGAGGTTGCCCAGATGGCTGCACCATCCCTGGAAGTGTTCAAGGCCAGGCTCAATGGAGCTTTAAGCTACCTGGTCTAGTGGAAGGTGTCCCTGCCCGTGGCAGGGGGGTTGAAACTAGATCTTTAAGGTCTTTTCCAACCCAGAATATTTTATGAGTGTAAATGGAAGTGACTCAAAAGTATGTGACTCAAAAGGTTTATCTTACATAACTATCTTGTTGTTCTCATCCCTTTGTCTCTCCTCTCTCTGCTCTCTTAGGGTCCACCTGGTCGCCCTGGTCTTCCTGGTGCTGATGGTTTAGCAGGTCCCCCAGGTACCATGTTGATGTTACCGGTAAGTTATGATTACAGCCTACAAAAAGGGGAAGTATCTTTTGAGAAATGTATAAGTGTTTTCTTTTTCATCTAAGTTTGTCTGTTGAATGAGAGATTATACAGAGTTTCTTGTACAGTCTAAGCACTTGAAGTTCATATGCTGCCTTTTTTCCCTCAAACAAAACATATGCTTTAACTCCTGCGTGGTCGACAGATTGGAGCCTAATGAATTAAGTACAGATACTGAAAATCTCCTTATATTTTCAATAGTAACTATTTTTTGCTACTATATGTCCTAAACAACGAGTTTGCTGTTGTACAGAGGACCTGTACTCCTAACAGGCATATGTGCTTTCAAGTCTCATTGACACAGAGAATTTTAAGCATTCCATGCTTAAAATTGGACTTCAGTGTCCTCTTTGAAGAGTCAGTGCATCCTTTGATTAGAAATACATGCACATGGCCAGCTCTGCTCCCACTGGAGTCAAAGCAAAACACCATCTGTTTTAGCATGTGGAGGAACAAGCCCAAAGCTGTTCAAGGATCTTGCAGTTTTGTGGTATGAAAAATACTATGTGCATGGAATTCATTATTCCTGAGTGTATGTATATATGCAGAAGATCCATGTCAGCTCTGGGCATAGGCAAGCTGGATAAACTGCTGTGGGCAGTGAAAGATTCATGGCCTTGATATCCAGTGTGCCTATGCCATACCTTTGGAAAGCTGTGCTTCTTGTTGCAGCTTAGCATTTCTGCAACAAAGCTTCTGTTAGCAGTTTCATGAGCAATAACAGTCCAGAACCACGGGAATGAGTACTTAAATTTTATTCTGTAATTTATTTTGAAATTGTCAGAAATGACACAAAACTCTTTTATTTAAGATACCAAACATTTTTCAAATTTAAGCCTGCCCTAAATTGAATTACATTTTTTTTTCTGTGGGTAACTACCAATGTACAGAGAAATAATTAATTTTGATAGCTATTTTTATTGAAGTTTTGCAGAAAATTTAGAGTCTATTTTGACCTCTTTTTGAAACAAATAAGCAAGCAAACAAACAAAATGAAAACCGAAATCCTGTGAAATGAAGAAAATATTTTCTCTTCAGGGATTAGATTTAGACTTCAATTCTAACCTATTACCTGTGACTTTATATTCGTCTTGGATCCAGTGGCCTGGATCTTCTGAAGTCAGTGGAATGAACTAAACTGTAACCTTTTGTCTTTGAAGTGGTTTGCACAGTTCCAGCAAAAAAACAAATATGATTTGGATTTGATAAATTCTGAGTCCTTTTCTTGTGTTTATATTTGCAGTTCCGCTTCGGTGGAGATGGTGAGAAAGGCCCTACAATCTCAGCTCAGGAAGCTCAGGCACAAGCTATTCTTCAGCAAGCTAGGGTGAGCACAAGGAGCACGCAAACAAAACTGCCACGAGGGTACAGCTCCAAAACCCAATCTGTTTTATATCATGCAGGATGTGAAGTCAGAGATGGGAGCTATTTGCTAACACATTGTGAAACTGTATTAATATAGAATATGTATGCTGGCTCACAGCTTTTCCCATGATACCTCTTGTTCTGTTTGTTTTCTCAGATTGCTATGAGAGGTCCACCTGGTCCTATGGGGCTCACTGGAAGACCAGGTCCTGTGGTACGTGAACAAAGCAGGGACACAGGTTTAAGAACACAGTAATGCAGTCCATGGATCCCATTCTGGTCTTGCCTACACCTCTGTATTTGTACTTATTTTATTTGAAATTGATATTATATTATATAATTAAAACCATAGTTTGTATTCTTATTCAAGGCCTGCGATGCAACCTGAATACTAAATCGGCTTTTATTGTAGATTTTGTGGTGTTTGGGTAGAGCACACTGATGGACTTGCAAAACTAGTGAATAGTTTTACATAGATAATTACATATGTCTCTACAGTCAGTTATCTCTATAATAACATTGATACAATTTCTTGTGTTCAATATGAAGCTCTACAGTAGGAGATAATAAAGTAAGAGTGTGCAGAATCACCTTTGCTCAAAATTTAGGAGGAACCTGGAAAGTTTTTAAGAGGCATTCCTTTAAGCACTTAAGAGCCCTGCAGATTTCTAAAAGAATTATACTTTTTTAATTTTAATCTTGAATTGTACTTGATTGCTAATACCAAATGATCTGGAAATGTCCCTTTAATGGATGTTAAAAAAGCTTAATATTTGTACAAAGTCTGTATACTTTGCTTGTATTTTTAAGCAGATCTTTACAAGAGCAATTCTTCCCTAGAGTAATTTTTCCAAAGTAAATAGTTGCTACCAAGCAGAAAATTTCTCACAGACTCCTGATTCATCATGATTAGATATGCAATACTTACAGATAGTCAAACATATTTCATCTATTTAACAAGCTCATACACTATTTCCAGCAGTATATTTAAATTAAGTGAACTGCAGGGTAACATTCAGTCTATATAGACAAAAAAACTACAGAACTTCTGTAAGCAAGGAGTAAGTTGTAAAAACTGTTATAATATTGACAGTGGTGTAACCTGGCATCATACATCATACTCATGCTTTCATGTTTTAAAAGCCTTCATAAATTTCTGTATGCAAAGTCCAACAAATGAATACTATTAATAGTTGTTTTGCTTCTAAACCACCAGGAGGCTCTAGAAATCCAACTCTTTGATCTAGCAACATTTTTTGCCTACAGTTGCAAAAGCA
The DNA here is from genome assembly GCA_038380795.1 of Pyrocephalus nanus. NCBI lineage: Eukaryota > Metazoa > Chordata > Aves > Passeriformes > Tyrannidae > Pyrocephalus > Pyrocephalus nanus. Next base: position 19,568,748 of record CM076269.1, on the reverse strand, counting down.
AGTTTCTTGATCTGTAAACTGTTTTCCTAGATTCTTTTAACAATGGAAAAGTTGGAGCTTTTACTCCTAGTATGAATTGCATTTTGTGAAATAAAAGATACATTTACAAATGTATTAGTTGCTAAAAACTTTAAACATAGCAGTGTCAAAGCCCCAATGTAGCCTTAACCAAGTCTGGGGTTCACATGCTTAATAAACACAGCATACAAAATAAACGTCTGCCTACAAATATTAAACGTAATCAATGATATTAATTAAAAGAAGAACTTACATCAGAGAAACCCAAAGAGACAGTCACCACCTACCAAAGCCAATCTTCTTTCCACTGCCAGTACCAGTTTGGGATCTGATTTTCAGTTTGCTTAGGACTTGACTTTCTCTCAATACCTATAAGGTCAGTGGGAATCTTTCCACACCAGAGTGGGAGACTCAGCACTAAGGCAAACCATGAGATTACTTTTTTCTTTCAAAATTCACAGTGGTGAGCATAGGAGGATTATCAATTTTCAAAGGTCTGCAACATTTGTTTCATATTAAATACACAGATCAAGTCACAACCTGTTTCAAAGGTCAGAAATGCAAAAATCCTTTTGCACATAGTAGCAAACTCCTGTATTTTCTTTCCCTGAGCCTATATTCTATGTGTGCATGCCAAGATTTTTTTGTTTTGTTTTGTCTGTTTTTGTGAGACTCTTAATTTACTTTGACTAGTTCTGACCCAGATTCCATGTACAGTACCTTGCCCTGGATGAATATCTGCTTTAGGCCTCTTTATGAGTAAAATTTACTCTTAAAATCTGTATCATCATTTCGTAATAATAAAGAGATGTACTTATATAGATTCCCCACTTCTGCAGGGCCAGATGCACAAAGGACTTCATTAAAACATCACTGAAGTTCATTACAAGATTAGACAGGGTATTTTTCTTTGACTGTAGTTATCTTCGGATTGAACTCAGACTGTTGTTTTCTGTACAACACAGAAATAGATAAAAGTAAAAAGAGATGGCTTTTGCTTCTGTTGCTTTCCCTATGAAGGATGCAATTCTGTTTGCATTACTTGTGTTCTTACTGTGCTCATTTAGCTCTCAAATATTAATATAGAACAAAGAGTTAAATTTGATCTCCTTCAAATCAACGGGAGTTCTCTTCAGTAAGAACTATTTTTACCTACCTAGAACCAGTGTCTAGGCAATGATATATCATGGCTGTCTTTAGACTCAAATGGTAAATTCATACCTCCTGCTGAATAGAAGATTGTTATTGCTCCCTGTAATTCAAGTATAGAAATAGAAAGTAACTCATTATTTTAAGGAGGCTTTTGTGCATTTCAACAATGTATGTTGCTTTTTTTCATCAAGGGTGGACCTGGAGCAGCAGGTGCTAAGGGTGAAAGTGGTGAACCAGGTCCCCAGGTACAATAATATTCCCTGTTATGTTTGAGAGTGTTTATCTTTAAAAAAAAGTGTTCATATCAATTAGAAGAAATCAATCAATGATATGCTTTCTGCATGCAATTGAAGAAAAGTAACTTTTATAATACTATCTTAATTAAATTCAATAGCTTGATCAATATTAAAATCTTAATTAAAATCAATAGCTTGATTGTTCATTTTGAAATATGGAAGTAACAATCTTTGTATAACAAAGAGCAATTATCCCATGTAGAGTGTTATCACTTGAAAACCTGTTTTAATATTGTCACTTCAGGCCCTTTTCTCTGTTCAATAATCACGTTAGTCTGCAACTGTATGACCTGGGGCTCTGATCTTATCAGATCTCATAAGGTGAGGGAGGTTGAATTTAATTCATAATTAGAGAGTCTCCTTTCAAGAAAGATGTGACATAGCAAGAATAAGTCCTTAGGAACAGTGCATGCTTTGCTTTTCAGCTTACTATTATATAAAATTCTGTGCAGTGATGTTAACGAGCACTGAAATTATTTTTGGATGGCTAGTCCTTACCATTGCTTTTTTGGATGGAAGATGAGAAAATTTCTACAGTCATGCCCACACGGTCATCAAATGTCATTACACATGTTTGAAAAGTGAAATTAGGTTTTTCAGTCTCCCTCTACTTAAAACCATGTTGTGTAAAGCTAAGACAGCATGTGAGCTGTTTACCAGCACAACTCATGTTTGTGTATAAGTTAGGGATCTGAAATAAGCACTCTTAGTTTTCATCAAATTTGTAATATGACTAAATTTTTGCATGAGAGGAAGAAGGTTTTTCAAATTACAGGATTGAGATCTCCAAAGTCATGGAAAGAACGTGATGAACTTTTATGTTAAAAGCGTGAATAATGCCATGTATAGTGCCATCTCATGAAAACTAGTGTTAAAATTGATAGTGCTAAGGCCAATTTGGATGCCCATGTTCTTTTAAAACTAATGGGAATTTGGGAACCAGCATCCATCTTCTGGGGGGAAAAAAGCAACCTTATGTATAAAAAAATCTTATCTTGTTCTTGAGGTGAGGTGTTTAACTTTTTGCTGGCATTAATTTGATTCTAAGAACTGCACTCTTTAAATTCAGGGTCCTCGTGGCGTTCAAGGTGCCCCTGGTCCAAGTGGAAAAGCTGGCAAAAGGGTAGGTGGCATATAGATCAGTTCTTCTCTGACTAAATAGTTTTTATTAAAATATTAACTGATTCTACTGCATTTTCAAATGTTTGCCCCTTTTGGCTTTTGCAGGGACGTCCTGGAGCTGATGGTGCCAGAGGAATGCCAGGAGAACCTGGTGCAAAGGTAAATAATAATAATGAGACCTTAGGCTTCATTTCAGTCTTGGAGTGGGCTAGACAGATTTTATGTTGGTACCACAGTTTCATCCAGGCCAACTCCAAATTCTTAAGTGAAAATACTGAGATTTCAGATAGCTGGGCCAGATGCAGGAGCTGAGAATGAATCATCCATTTAAAATATGGTAATTCATGTTAATGGCTAGTAGTCTGACCTTGAAGAAACTTGATTCTTGGGGCACGATTCCTCTCTCTCTGAGTCAGTTTCTAATTACAGAGTATCAATAATAGTAAAGTCAGTTTTGCAACTGCAAAGTGCAGCTACAATCAAGATTTTAATTTCAGTGTGGACTTCTTTTTATAAATAGTGTAATTACAGCACAGGGAAAAAGTTGATGTGGCATCTTCTCTTGCTACAATATGTAGAAGCAAATTTTGTGAATTTGATCTATATGCTCACCCCCATGTGTTTAATTTAAAAACAGAAGTGTACAGGTAACCAAGGGTAGAAATTAACTTGTAGAGGGAAGGTGCAGTTTATTCAGAGTAAGCAATACATAATGTAATAGTCATTTACTAAAGCTGTGATTTCTTCTTCCCTAGGGTGACAGAGGATTTGATGGTCTTCCTGGCCTCCCTGGTGACAAAGGTAACAGGGTAAGAAGAAAAATATGTGTATTTATACAACACCAAATTGATACTGTCACAGAAATAATGCAGTATTCATTAAGAATAGCACTAAGAACTAGGAGGAAAGTTCAAACAGGGTGTTTCATGCTTTTCACACTACAGAATAATATCTGTACGGTCAGGCAATACATTCTTCATGAAACTATTTAGTAATATCAATCAACAGACAACAGATCACATCTTCAGCTAGGTTTTGCTCTAATTTTTCTTAGTTAAGGACTATTGGACTTACTGTGATTGTAAAGGAAATAGTAATAGAAACTTCAATACATGAAGTTTCTTTATCAGGACCATGACAAATTTTAACCTGCTGAGAAGCTTGCTCAAAAAAATGCATATGAATATTTGAATTGCAGACTGAATTTTTTTAGTGTGGCTTATTCCAGCAACTGACACTTAAAGAAAGATCACAGGCAGGTCAGATAAGTTAGGAAAACTTGTAGTAATATTTAGAACAACTAATATACTTGCTCCTTATGTCATACAAATCTATGGGATGAGATTTCATCTTTGCCTACATAGTGTCAAAATAATTACAGTCAGGGATTTCTGCTTTAGGTTAAACCCCTAATGGTAGGTGCTAGCAACAGTGTGCCTGAATGTCCCCCTTTACTGTTGTCCTGGTAAGTGCAGTGTATCATAAAAGAAACAGTGAATGGGAATGCCAACAAAACCATTTCCAGATGTGCTAAAGCTCGATGACCAAGAAATGATTACGTCATCCTTCAGTGAGTAAGCACAGTTGCACTTCCTAGAAAATCTCAACTGTATTGGCTACTGAAGTATAATGTAGTTCTTTTTAAGGGCATCTAAGGATACTGCTTTGAGGTTTTTTTGCTGTGGGGAAAAAGCTTCTGGTGTCATAAAGAATTTTTTATTCCTCTTTCATCATCCCCTCTTACTTAAAGAGTCTAAAGCAATCAGTGCATCACATAATTGAAACCCAGCGTGCTCAGCAGGTGAACAGCAGAGGGGGCTCGGCATTAAGCACTTGCCACTGCTGAACTTTGAGGGCTGAGCAGAAATCTGGTCTGAATCAGGCAATGTGTGTCTGCTTTCCAATGTGGAATACTAGAATTGTCTGTGGCACCTTCCAAGTAATAAAAAAATAATTTTTTTTTTAATATTAAACTGATTTGTTTCCTAAAAAAAAAAAAAAAAAACACCTCCCCCTAAAATAGAAGAATAAGTTTGGATTGAAATTTGCAAAATAATAATAGAAATAGTGACTTCTTTTCATCACTTCTTTTATCCCACTATATAAAATCACTACTTTCTTGTGTTTCTATGGGAATCTTCTGTAAATGTGATCTTTGTGAAAGCTCTTGGAGTCACATATACTGACATATAATGCAAATGTTCAGTTCTCTTTGCCTTGCAATAACAAGCAATAAGGGAAACGATTTTTCTGTTGTAGTTATATTTCAGCTGTAAAAGAATAGATGTTGAAAACCCATATCTTTAGAGTAGAAGTTTTAGGACTGGTTTGGGAATTAGTCATATTGCACCTATGAGTTGCAAATTGCATATCTCTCTGAGGCTATGCCTCAGTCAAACACAAGTTGTCGGACAGTTACTGGATGAGGTTCTCTGGTTTCCAACGTAGGGCAGATCACACTACACGGTGCAATATTTCTTTTAACCTCAGTATCTGTCACTTTGAACTTTTATTTGGATTTATTGAGTGCATTACTCTTCTATTTGGGGGATGTACCCTTGGGTATATAAGGAAGTTACCTAAAATTCCCTAGGAAAGCTTGAAAGTGTAAAGAACAGAGCCACTAAACAGTGAGTCCATATATCTCTACCAGAATCCACAGCAGTGGTCAGGCTCCTTGGAAACACTGATAAAATGAAGGTAAACAGCATGAATACTTGGTTGTTGTCCAGTGCCAGAAGGAAGTCACAGTCTAAAAGCCCGCGGCCCACAAGGAGGTCAGTCGGTGGTGTTTGAGTTACGTAGCACACTGGTTCTCTTTAGGAATTGGGAAAGAAAAATAAACCCTAAAAGTATGGTCCAGAATCTACTGAGGCTCTGCATATATAGACTTGAAAAGCCCAAACCTTTGAGGGGAAGTGTGGAAGTCTGGCTGCCTTCCAAAGCCTCAGACAAATCAGTCCCAAGGCTCTTAGTGACTGGTGCCAGGATGTGTGACTCTGAAAGGTGGTCAGTAAACTTTGCTATGTATATTCTAGGGCCCAGCTATTGGTTTATTAACTTCTGACCCATGTACACAAGCCTTATTTTACTGACATTACTACACTGTGTTGAGGAAGAGGGGAGGTGTTGATGAGACAAAGGAAAATGTGGGTAACACTACCCAGTAGAAAATGCTACAGAATGAAATTTTACAAACACAAATAATTAATTGTTTCATTTGTTTTTATACTAATGTAATGGAAGATTTTACTGAGTACTATAACCTTCAGATTTGTATCACCATGTCAAGACATGTTTTGACGCATCAAACTTCAGCTAACGCATTTGTTTTCACTTCCTTTCCCATCCATTATTGTTTCCAACAGCAGACATTATTTTAATGACTTTCCTTGTTCTGCAGGGAGACCGTGGCCCACAGGGACCTCCTGGCTTACCTGGTGAAGATGGGTCAAGAGTAAGTTGCTATTCACACAGGAAAATCTAAAGGAATCCTCATGTAATGGGAACATGGTCACAATACGTATTCAGTTTTTTTCTAAAACTTGTTTTCCTTTTGTACAAAACCAGGGAGAAGATGGGGAAGTTGGACCAAGAGGTCTTCCAGGTGAAGCTGTAAGCAATTCTTTTTATTCTTCTGTTTCTGTTACAAACAAAAGTCACTTTCAGATTTCTTCCTTTCTGTTGAACAGTTCTGAATTCCAGGTATAAAAATTATTGCATGTGTGTGTATATAGAGAATAGTGATTCTATCTGAAAAGCAAACAAATTAACAGTTTTGTTAGGGATGAAACACCACTTACACAATTAAAATTCAATCAGGGATATGTCCAGCCAAGTATATACCACTTTCAGAATCAAAAAGGCTATTTCTTATCCTGTTGTGTAAAATCAGTCACTCCAGTCCTTGATACATGAGAATATAACCAAGCCCCTGTTTCTTTTAAACATCTATTTATTAGAACATAAAAGCTGGATTCTCCCCTTTTTTCACACTACTGTGCTTCATTGTTTCACATGTTTCACATGCAGAATTTCCACTCCTGTCAGTTGGAATTCTGCAGGTGCTGTCACTGCAGAACAGAGTTCTGCATTGCAGGCAAGAAATCAAGCCTCAGAAAGGGGAGTTTTACCCTAAATGTCTGAAATACTGCTGCCCACTCACAAAGTACAACAAAGTTGCTACAGAGTCAGTGTCAGTAATTTGTGACTATATCATACATGAGGAGACTGGAGATTGAATTCTGCCTACTTTAGCAGCATGACATGAATGATGACACAAATGATGTAATCTAATATTCATTTACATAGTATAAAGCCTAAAGATTATGTTATAGACTCAAATCTTGTTCTCCTTATTTAGGACAGCCACTGGTCTTTTGTGAAAATTTCTAGGGGTTAAGAGGAACAAATCTGGTTTTGGTTTCCAGACTGCCTTGCATTTATTATAATAAAATTATTAGCAATTTTTAATTATTTATTGGATCTTTCCTAAAAATAAAAACACTATTTTACACTTAGAATAGTAGTACAGAGTATAACACGCCATCATGTTTTCAGAAGACAGGAATATAAATATGTTTGCTACTGTTTAGGTCAGACTTCCAGACCAAGACACAGCTGAAACTTTAGTGCAAGATGCTGTCCTAATGTTCTGGAAATATAAATAGCAATCTCCTACCTTTCTCTGAAATGACAATATAGCAGCTAAATCAGAGCTTTCCCTTCCACGAAAATCCTATTCAGACATAGGTTGTCCTTGAGGAGAATCTGTTATCAGTGAGCTTTTTCCTTTCTTTCTTTCTTCTTAAACACCCACGCTGCCTTCCCTTCATCCTTCCTACTCCTTATTACACCCCTTGCCCAGTCTTGCTCGTGGGTGTCTCTGTTCAGAAAAGTCATGCAGTTATTAATAGGTGTTTCTGCTCTTCCAGGGTCCACGGGGATTACTGGGCCCCAGAGGAACACCTGGTCCCCCTGGACAACCTGTACGTATGAGTCGATCTGTATTTGCAATTTCCAGAATAAAAAACTGGAAGTCCACTGAAAGTTGCTCACGTTTTTATGGTTTTTTGTAGGGCATTGCAGGTATTGATGGACCGTCAGGCCCAAAAGGAAACATGGTGAGTAGTAAATTGGGAATTAGAAAGGGAGTAGATTCTAAGAATCCTTTGTACGCTCTCCCATACCTGCTATTATAACGTCCATTCCACTGAATTAAACTTTTCTGTCAAAATATTCAGCTTTATTATGATGTTATATAGGAAAGAGAAGCCTTCCGTTACTTAGTTCTCAGCCAAAAGGCCTAACCCTGATTTCTCTCAAGCTCCTTTAGCACCATGGACTCCAGTGCTTAGGTCCTCTGTGTGGGCAGTTATTCTCTATTAAAGAAAAGGTCATGATATTCATTAGCATGAAAAAAATATCATACTGGATAGAAAGTTGGTGGTAGACTTTAAAGAGGGAGGAACAATGATGAGTTTGTATTCCTTTTAGTCCTGACAATGAAGATCTGTAGTGCAGAAATGCAAACCTAATGCCCTACTATTTTTTTACATGATAGGGTCCTCAAGGGGAACCAGGACCTCCTGGTCAGCAAGGAATTCCAGGCCCACAAGTAAGTGTAAAATAACTCCCAAGAAATACGATGTAATATACAGCAAATGTTTAATAAATGGAAATTACTAAAAGGTTAGCTTTTCATGTGCAAAACTGACAAAGCTTCAAGGATTTTATAAATAATGCTGCAAATGTGCTGAGGGCAGTGGGAGCAGAGTTTTTAAGCAAGTTTTCAGAGGGATTTTTCATTCAGGAGAAAAATGACTCATTCAGTGTTGCTGGAATGCAGCAGGAATGGCCACACCTGGAGGAGGGTTCTGAATAGGATCTTGTTACAGACCTACTGCCAGAATAGTGGCTTGTGCAAAAGGCTCACACAAAACTGATCTAACTTGTAAGGGGAAAAAAAGCCACTTATATTTGCCAGTGTGTTTAAACAGATTAATGAGGGACCTTTAGTAGGGTGAATGTATGTATATTGTTCTCCCTGGTTTCTCACACTGCTTTCTTTCTAACAGGGGCTTCCTGGTCCTCAAGGTCCTATTGGGCCTCCTGGTGAAAAAGTAAGTTACAGCCTTAGTTTGTTATTTCGCAGTCAGTTCTGTGCAACAATCTTGTTTATGAGCTTGAAGGCTTTGCTATCTTCTGCGGAATAATAACCTCAATCTAAAAATCAGGAGATCTTCCCGAAATCATCAAGTAAATTAATAACCAATGGAGGCCTGGCTTTCCTCTCATATACACTTTTTCACAAGCATAACTTCCTCCCTTTATTTCAGTTTAATTTTCTGTTATTCTCTTCAGAATCCCATCTACAATATTAAACAGCATGTACTCATTTGTTAACTAAATTTAGAGGAAGCTGCAAAAATTACTTTTGTTAATCTCTTTTTTATGACAAAGTTTTACCTAATCAAGTCTGATTCTGTTCCTTTTCCAAAGATTATAGTTTGACATAACTCTGCAGTGTAATTGGCATACTGTAGGGTCATTTGGTGTTTATTTCTGATCTGTTTGTACATGTTCTTGTGGCTTGAAACATACCTTTTGGTAATTTTAAAAAGCTCACTGTTGAATTTTACACTAATTTTACTTTTCTCCCCTTTTTGCTGGATTCCTGCTCAATTCATTCTTCTTTGATTTTTCTCCTCTTTGCTGTTTACTGTATTGTTTTGGAGAAATTGAAGGAAATTTTAGGAAATAATATGCATACTTTTTACCTGTCAGTGTGCCTAAGAAGTGTTATTCCAGCGAAATGGACTATTTCCACCATGTATGCATTTCTTAGGCTCTCACAAAGGCGTACCATGCCTTTCAGCTTCAAGCTCTGGAGTTCTGTAACCTCTTCTCTGCCTCTTGAACTTGATATCTTTCACTGGCGAATCCTTTTATTCCTGACATTCTAAATAACAGAATTTTATACACTGGAGAATTCTTCCCCATCTTGTGTTATGTGTGTGCATGTTCATAGGGTAATTCTGAAGCTTCTCCTCAGGCAAGCATCCATTAAAAAACATGGGTGATTTGTGTTGGCTACAGATTGTAAAAATTGGCCTTGCACTTATATATATGGTAGTGCTATTCTGGCTTGAGTTTTGTTATATTTTTGGTTTATCCTTCATATCCATATCAAGGGATTTAGGTATAACTGCGTTTCATATCCTTAGCTCTTAAAGACAAATGTGTTTGACATATTTGCTATTGTTCTTAAGATGTGTGTCTTTTACTGCATTTAGGGACCACAAGGCAAGCCTGGCCTTCCTGGCCTTCCTGGTTCTGATGGGCCTCCTGTAAGTAACCAAATATTTAATCCCTTGAATGTTTAGTTACTTTTACCAGGTGATAAATGTTTAGTTACTTTTACCAAATGATAAATATTTCTGGATTACTCTGTTGCAAAAACAAAATGAAGGGAGAAAGTAGTGGTCATCCCAGCTGGCAACAGCTTTTAGTACTGAGTATGACATCATAGGGTATGGAATATTTCTCTAATTAATTTGGGATGGCTGTCCCAGCTATGTCCCCTCACAGCTTCTTGCCCACACACAACCTATTCACTCATAAACAATTATCTATTAATCTTTAGCTTCATTAAATGGCCTTTAAATTTTGCAGAATTTGCAAAATTTGCAAATTTTGTAAGAAAGGAAAACAGCGGATTGGCTAATGTTTTGAGTGCTGCAGTGTTAATGTCAGTGATATAGAAGAAAGTCTAAGATGTAAATTTTATTTTATTTTATTTTAAAAGCAAATCACAGTTTAGAACAAAGACATAGTATGTTGGAACTAGATCAGCCTTCTACTGACTCCTGTGATAAATTCTGTAATTTTAAAAATAATTTTAGGAATGTCTTCATGCTGCAATATAAATCACTCTTCTTACAAAAATCAAAGTTGAGAGTCTCTTGCATTAAAAACATCTTACTGCTGAAACATTAACTAAACAGAAGGGATGATGATGATATCCTGAAAATATTGACATGAATGTAACTGTTGTTCAGCTTTTCCTTTGTTATGTAAACTAAATCAGTATTAAAAGTAAAATCTTTCCTCAACATTTTGTGTGTCTCTTCTAATACAGAAGAAATGTGATTAATGTCCTGAAATGCAAATGTTTAAATAATTGTATTTTTATATCAGTCACTACTGAAAAACTAGTATTTTTCAAATCAAATACATTTCTCCTAAATCAGGGTCATCCTGGCAAAGAGGGTCAGTCTGGGGATAAAGGTGCATTGGTGAGTTTTAAAACTTTTCCATCTATTTATATGGATTTCAAGAAAACTTTTGGCCATTTTTAAGCTGTATGACACATTTGGTGCTCCAAGAACTACTTAAGAAGATAATAGAAAACCCATGGCACACTCAAAGCATCTGTATGCAGACAAACATATTTATTGTATTTGAAATATTATAGACATTGTAAATAATATAAAGCTTACTTTTTTTAAATAAAACTCATTTTGGAGTTGGCAGAGTGGCCACCAATAAAGGGTGCATACATTTCATGTAAATAACATGCAGATATTTTGAGTTTTTGAGATATTTTGAATTCTGTTGCATGGAGTACCCACAGGAGTTCTTCAGAACCTGCTTTTTTGAAGATGTAGAAATGCATGCAGAGACCTTGCATTTTTTAGGTCACCCTCATCTCAGTCTCAGTGTAATTCTTTTTTTGCCTTATGAAGCCCTGGTGGGACTTGGGGCTCTTTAAATCGTTCTGCTTGCTCAATATTGACCCTTATTTATCCAGAATAGCACTCATTATAGCACCTGACATCAGTGCTATAATGTCAGCATTGATATCAAGGGGCAGTGATAAAAGCTTGCATTCTGGATGAATGAATTGATAGGACAATGAATTGATAGGATGAATGAATTAATTAGGACATTTCAGAAAGTACAATACCACTGACATCAGCATATTGTATTTGTCCAAAATGTTGTTATCTGTTAGAGGCTTTTACATTTTATCCTGATTTCTTAAGAAAATAGAGTTTACAATGGGCATTAAGAATTTGAAAGTACGGGTGTATGAACATCTGTCAGTTGTTCCTTATGTCTTTTGAATTTACTGATCAATTTCAGCCAAATTTGACAGAAAATTCAGTTTCTCAGAGGTGTTAATAGTCTAAAGGTTTTGTGAAAAGGCACATTGGAATGAGGAAAAAGACACTATCAATGTCCCTATTAGTGAAAGATTTTGTTATCTGTCCATCTCAGACATTGGCAAATCAACAGAGCAGCTCATCCTCACACAGAGATGTTTCCAGGCTTCCTTGTTTCCACTGTTCACAGAACTCAGTTTCTTTAGGCACCAGTCAGTATTGATAGCACCATAAGCCTTTTAGCTTTCAGGCGTGGAATCTCTCTTTTTCCTTTTTTAAACTATAATTTTTATTTTCCCCATTTTTTGATCTCTACTTTTGACTTGTGTCATCATCATAATTAACATAAATTTTCCCCACTAGTTTCTAATTCGCATCTTTTTTTTGTTTCAGATTGTTTGTTACTTTTTACAATTACCATTGTTTCAGATAATTTATATTGTGGATAGATGCTTCTGAAATATACAAGTAGATCCAAGTTCATAATTCTATTAATAGTTCATAGTGACATTGAAGGGTGCTTTGTGATGTCTTAACTTTTCTTAGTGGCAGGCAGCCCAGTGTCATTTTGCTGCTTCACACAAGACTGCTGCATTATAGTGAAAGAATAAGGATTAGATTCAGAAGAGAACTGCTTGCTAACCAAGTACTATACAAACAAAGATTCTTTACTCCAATTTATTTTAGGGCCCTCCAGGTCCTCAGGGTCCAATTGGCTATCCAGGTCCTCGTGGTGTAAAGGTAAGATTTAGTTACTGGATTCCTTCCTCCACCCCTTTGAATATGTGCATGTGAGTAATTCTGTATATTCTTCCTTTAGGGTGCTGATGGTGTCCGGGGACTCAAGGGATCCAAAGGTGAAAAGGTAAATCTGACTGCAGTTAATTCTTTTCCCTTTTTTCACTGCGACATCTTCTGTCTCCTTCACTGCAGTGTGCTTTATCTTGCAGCAGTGGGTTTATTTTTGCCTTTCCCTAAGGACATACAAAGCCCAATTGCTAAATCAGTGACCTCCATGGTTATTTACGCTGGTACAGACTGAAAATAAAACTTCCAGTTGTTAAAATGGGTTTGAATCCTCTTCACACCAGTTGAAGTAACTTCTCTCTAAGGTGCCCTTAGGTAGAGAATTAGACATTCCCTCTCTTGTTGGTAGAAAACTATAGTGGATACTGAGAAACTTGTGCATGAGAAAAATTTGTGGTGGCAATACAGTTATTTTATCTGTTTTGATAGAATTATGAGATAGATTTGTATTTTTTATGTACTTAGTATATACTTATGTACTTAGTGCAATGGCTTTCTAGGTTCAAGGTACTTTTCTTCCAAATCTTTGGCTTTGTCAAAGGGATGGACAACCCCAGTCAGATACATGTATATGAATGTGAAGAAAGCTCTTATGTTCATACCATTAATTTTATGTGTAGACCTCTTATTAGAGCAAACACCAGCTACTGCGAACTATACTGAGTACTGATGGTCTGCAGGGCTGAAACTGCAGCCAGTGTTGGTTTAAATTCATACTTCCCGCAGCATTCAAAATAAGAGACAGATAGCAAACCTGACCACACAGGAAAATTCAGCCTTGTGGCTCTGGTGGCTAATGTATATATTTATAGATATTTCTCAAGCAGAAGAGTCAGTCTTGCCAAAAAGTCTTGATTTCAGCACTTGTCTCAGATGCCAAGAGCTGCTGGATATTTTTGAGCCTTCCTAAACCACAGTTTGTCTACTCTGCATGCTCATTCTAGAGCTGCTCATTAAATTTAACCTGAAAAGGAGTGTGTTTAATACCTGTGGAGACTGGACAGTTCAAAACCCCGGATTTTTCTGGTGTCTTGTTGAGTGATTAATATCCAGCTCGGATAAAATACAAGACTTGCATATAAATATGCTTAAGATATGTGTTCGTATACATCTGTTTGTATCAGGGAGTGCTGATTAGCATAATATCCACAATACTTCTGTGTTCCTAAAAATTGATCTCAGTTGCAGGAAGACAGTGAATTCTACTAAATACCTTGAAAGGTCACACAAAGATATTTCATAGTTTGTCCTCTTAGTGCTTTAAGGGTGTGTTACACAGGGCTTTTTTAACTGAAATTATTCAGATGCCATTACATGGGGGAAAGCACTGCAAGAGACCAAAATAAATAAACTTATCATTCACAAAGCCTCTGTAGATCTGAGATGGTCCCAGGGATATCAGAGGAGGCCTTTCTCTTTACAGACCAGTAAATGTAACTAGAACTCTTTAGCTATTTTATTTTTTGTTAACAGCAGAAGAGGAAATAGAGCATTCAGCTCTCTCCTCCTACATGGAATAAAATCAAACTCTTGTAGATCTCAGTAGCTGGAACCTCACTGTGAAAGCTGAAGAGGCGTTTCAGTTCATTTGGCAGCCACTTGGTCAGTAGTTGGCACGTGCTCAGTCCTTGCTGATATGTTGCAGAGTGGTCTCATGTAATTATTACTGTCCATGGCCATAACTGAGCGACTGTTACAACCGAAGCTTTTTTGATGTATTCTGCACTCTGCCTTTTTCACCTCTTTCGAAATTTTAAGAAAGGACGCCTTAAAATTTTAAGTTAAGCAATAGGAGATGACCATATAAAGCTTTGTTTCACCATCTCAAAAGCATGGCACATCTGCTTTAAGAATGGTTTTTAGCATTTTCCTTTTGACAGAATCCCATGAACACATTCTATTAAGAATCTATATTTGCTTGGTTGGTTGGTTGGGTTTTTTTTTTAAATTTTGATGTCTCCCTATCTATTTTTAACTGTTTACCACTGGCAGATCTATTTCTATCACCCTTTTTAGGGTTGTATGTTGCATGCAGTATGACAACTTCCAAACAAATTCCAAGGGGCTTTAGCCTTGCAGTCCATCTCGGTTGCTGATCAGGGAGAAAAAGCTTCCGTGGGCCCAGGAGTGCAAAACACAGACTTCTTTTTTTAAAGTGAGGATGAAATACAAAGACTTCTTGGGTTTTTTCCAGTAGTGTGGAGTACATTATCAATCTTTCTTGGCTTTACTGACAGTCCAAATATTACTCAGATTCTAAGTCAGCAATATTACTTCAGCATACAAAAAAACTAATGGTATCATAGTAGAACATTTTACTATGTGTTTATTCATGACAAAGACCTTTTCTGCCAGGTTATAACTAAGCATCAGATGAAAACTGAGTCAATAATCTTCGTTGTCTGGATATAGGAACAGTAGTTTTATGATGAGTTAGTCTAAGAAAGAGAGAACCAAAAGCTGATCCTTTTATGCTGGAGCAAGACATAAACAACTCCACTGAACACATGTGGAGATTTCTGTTTGTATCTGAACTAAATCATACAGATGTAAATGAAACTCATCTGAGTACTATCTGCTTGTAATTCAGCATGGAAACCTATCAAATTGCGTGGAATAAAGTCTCTGCCAGAATTTGTAGGCAGTAAATAAGTGATTCTTACTAGGAATAACATTAATGTGCACCTGTTTTGCCACTGTATATGGATTCAGTCTTAATGTCCATTTTTTTCCTACATCCTTTCAACCACCTTAGCCTATGAGAGTATTCAGGGCTGAGTATTGCTGGACATCAAACAGCTGACAGAGATGTCTACGTATTTTAAGTTATGAGCATTATTACATCGGAGTTTTTTTGTCAATTTATTAAGATGTCACAACTAGTCAACTTTTTGATTTCCTTTCATGATTTTATTAAGACACTAGTTTAAAAGAAAAAGGGAAGTTCTGCTATCAAAAAGAATAACACCAAATAATTTGCCAGCAATTTTTGTTTAATTGAATGGATGACCATATTAAAAAGAGTGATAATCAAAAACAGCTTAGGAGTTAAGAAAGGACTTTGCAAGGTAAATCATATTAAAATAGAAAATTTACATTGTTTCTGTATTTAAATAGATTTTTCAACAGCTACTATTAAGAACTTTCAGACTAAAAAGTCATTTTGTATAGTGCACTGATATATTTTCTGTAAGATGGTAATAGTAAGATTTTCTCATGTCTGAAGTTCTCGCTTTATGCACATTATTTTAATCTGTAGTGAACATATTTTCTTATTCTTTTTGCAGAAAAAAAAATTCCTCTTGTTACTGAAAGTCTTTAAATGAATTTCTGCCTTTTTTAGGGTGAAGATGGTTTTCCAGGATTTAAAGGCGACATGGGTCTTAAAGGTGACCGGGTAAGCATTTATTCATAGCCTATATGTTCTTAAAAGTTTAAGTGTTATTATTTTGAAAGGATTACTAAAGTGAAAAAATGTATTTTAACAGAAAATAAAATAAAGGCTAGTAGCTTAAATTATTTTTATTCCCTGTGCATGCACAAATTTGAGGCAGAGATATGGTTCTTGTTAATCAACAATGGCAAGGTTATAAAGAGGAAGTGAACATCAGTCTCGAATATCCTTTTCACTAAGCTTCTTCCTAGGGAAACTCCTTCTCCAGATTCCAAGATCTCCAGTATTTGCCTGAGGACAATTTATCTATCTAGGATAAAGATATTTCTATTCCAACCCAGCATCTTGCAAATCTCTGCCAAAATGTTTATTTAGCCCAATGGCTGATTACATCCTTTCATAGGAAGTGTTGTGGAGGTTTTAAAAAAACTCCTTAGAGGCTCCTGGCCTGTGTCTGTTGTCTGGATACATAAAGAACTGTGAAGATGGTATCCACATAAGTACTTACAAGACAGGTTTCTTTTTGTGGACTGACAGAGTGTCTTCACAAGAATTTAGGAAAGGAAAAATAGGACTACACAGTTTCCAAATGCAACTATCTTCAGGCAAGGCAACTAGGTTCTTACACTTGTGAAAGTAATATTCAGCATCTGATTTGTATATATTTTATATTTACATTTATATGATGAACATAAGTAGTAGTATTTTCCTAATAGGAAATTGAACAGGCCTTTGAGCAACGTGATGAAGATGTCCTTGTGTGTTGCAGGAAGAACAGATGACCTTTAATGGTTCCTTCCAACCGAAACTATTCTATATGATTCTGATCTCTATTTAGATTAACTGAAAAGTTACTTTCAATAGGTAATCTGTCTAATATATGGACAAAGGCAATTGTTCCATATTTATAAGGCAATCTATTTTAGGGAGAAATTGGTCAGCCAGGTCCACGAGGAGAGGATGGTCCAGAAGGTCCAAAAGGTCGAGCAGGTCCATCTGGGGATCCAGGTGCTGCTGGTCCAGCTGGGGAAAAGGTCAGTAGCCAAAAATCAACATAAACATGTCATTGCCTCATAACATAGGTGGAACCCATAATCTTCATCACTGAAAAAAGAAGTCTCCATATCTGCAGAATCTTTAGCTACCTTAGCTTTTATGAGACACTACTACAATAGACCACTGGAGTTCATATTTGAACAAGTATTGGGAATAATTATTTTGGAAGTAAACAAAAGGGCATTATAGTACTTCACCAATAAGTAAGGCAACTGCATTCTTACCCCTAATTACATACAGTGCATGCCAGCTGGGGAAAACAATGCAAAGACAATAGCTGGGCACAAAAGAGAATAAAGGTGCTGCTGGAGAATGAATTAATATTGAGGCATTTTATGACAAATTGTGATTTGAAGATTTTTTTAAACAGAAGACATATCCTGAATAAAAAATCCGAAGTAGTGTTGGTAAAAGGGAAAGGGGCTGTTAAAATGGAGGACTGAAAAAAAAGCATGGTGGCACGAAATACATGACAGAACGAGCACAGAGACAGGTACAGATCTCTGTAGAATCCTGACCTTGACAAAAGCCACTTGAGTTTGATAGAGAGGATGGAAAGGAGGCTGAGGAATGGGGGGGTGGGTACTATATTTCACTGAATGGCAGCACCACAAGGGAAAGGTGTTTTCAGCACTGGTAATTTGAATATCGGGGAGAGAATGATAATGTAAAATAAAATTAAACAAAAATTATGGTTCAGAAATGTATGTACTACATTTCACCAAAGTGGAAAGATGCTGATTTCCTTTTTTTGATGAGCTATGGAATTAGTTCTAGTTCTGTCTTGAAAAGCATGGGACAAAAGAGGCATTTTACATTTCCTTCTTAGTTTCACTGTCTCTGAAGTAGGAACAGTTAGTATTTTCCAGCAACATTCCATCTCACATGATAATTAACTCTTCTATCTTTCTCTATATACACTCTTTGGAAGTATGAACTGAAATCTTAATAAGGTAACAAGGTTCACAGCTAAGAACTTTGTCAAGAAGAAAAAGATGTGTCCAACAAACTTGGGAACAAACTCTCTTCTCATCAAAAGCAAGCATATCATTAGTAGAACTTCAGAAAGATGTTAGGGTTGTAATTTGAGCATAATGTCATTCATAAACTCTTAGAAAAGTATATATTCAAAAGTATAAATTTAAAATATATATTCAAAAACTCAGTTCACTCATTACAAAAAAGGATTTACTTAACTATTGGAAATTATTTATTAATTAATGTTTTCTACAATTTTGCAAGATACCTCACCAGCTAGGTCATTGAATTTATTCATTAGGTCACGAATCTAAGAACACAGAAAAAAAGAAACTCAGAATTATTCTCTCACATGAATGCAAGCTGAGTTCACACCAGAAAGCCGGTGTACTGGGTTTTAACTAAGGCAACAAAACAATCCAGTATAATAAGAGTCATATTGTCTTGAGCCACAATATATTTCTGTTCTCCAGAAATAACTATATGTTTCATGACAATGGTTATTTTCCATATTGCTGACTAACAAAAATGTAAGAATATTTGGAATGCTGTAAAAATTGCTATTGTTGTCATGATATATGCAGAATAATTCCTTCTGGACATCTAGAAAATAGTCCATTTTCTTCAAATCTTTATAACCTAAGTGAAAAAATAAACAAAAACAGAATAAAGTAAACCAGATCAAAACATACCAAACCTTTTTTTTCTTAATAGTTGGTAATTTTGAAATATGAATTTGAGTTATTTTTAATTCTTCAAATTCAGATTACTCAGTATTAATATAGGTTCATATTTTCTAGCAGTTTTTCTTCACTGTGACATATCTGGGACTCTAACAGTCTCACAAGTCCAGAATCTGAAGCTCTAAATATGAGAAGACATTGGAAAAAAAACTGTTGGTGTTTCCAACACCACTAGCTGGCCTTGGAATTTTAGGCCTACAGTTTTTCCTTTTCTACAAATATTTCTACCTTATCTTGCCCATTAGAATTCAGACATGTTCTGTGGATATTCAATGGATACTTGGCCAGAACAGAGTGGGTCAGAGAGGAATTCTGTGGTGTTGGTCCTGTGATATTTATTTTAGTTCAAAAACTAAAATAATCTTTGAGAACTCTTAGACCTCCTCACAATATTAGGAAAGTCTATAAAACCAGTTATAAATGTCCTGTTCTCTTGTCTTTCCTATGAAGTATTTAATGCAAAGGTACTACTCTTGTAATGAAAGTAATTTAATTACCAGAGTAGTCTCTTGTTCACTATGTTCAACTGATTCCATGATAAGAAAACTATTTTCCAAGTAGGTCTAAGGCTGAATCTGCTTGGTTAAGGAAATCCCAAGTAGGGTGCAAAAAAACGGGGAACAGATCAGAAAAGAGGTTATAATTAAAAAACCCATCTGTATCCACACTCAAAACCTAGGCAACTGGGCTTGCTTAATCATAAAATCAGGGATAAAACTTTCACTGAATTTGACAAGAGTTTGATGAGCTGTCATGCCACAAAACATTTAAATCACTGCAATGCAGGCAGCTTGTTTCTGTGGGGCACAAAACTGGCAGCATTATAATTATTTTCATAATGTAAAAATTGTTCTTCTACAATGTCTCACCAGACACATGCAAGAATATGATAATATACACCATGTTTTTTCATGTGTTGCATTTTTTACCAACAGACATTTTTTGGCAAATTTCCTTCCCCATCCAGGTCTCTCCTTCCTATTTTTCATTACCGAAGGTTACTGCGAGTACCTTATGATACTTTATAGTCATATCTTTTCTATTGAGATCTTCTCCAAAATGTGATAGTCTGGAAAACAGACAAATTCTTCCCCAGAGTTCCCATCTTTCAAAGTCTGAAACTACTTTCCCTTGCCTTTGAAAGTGGCAAACCATCACTCATCCTCTAGAGCTCTAAAGAGACAAACTCAATGGAGTAGGTACTGTATTTCATTTCTGAGAATGGTTGATGTCACTGTTGATCAGTCCTTTCTGAACATAACAAGTTTTTAATATTTGTTGACAAATATATTGTCAGCAAATGGTCATTGGGGTGTGATTTATCACAGTTTGGAACTATTCAAGGAAAACACTGATTCTTTGTATGCCTATTCATGGAAAGTCAGCCATCACACAGTATAAGCTAAAAAGAATTTCTTCTCGCTTAAGCCTATTAACAGCCTGATTTCTTAAAGAATATTAATTGTTTAATGACATCAGCCCCACAACAATGCACAACACTTCATGGAGGAGAAAAGAGGCATTGGTTTCTCTGGATTCATTCACTGGAGGGGGGTTTTTATTTAGGTTTGAGGAACTGAGCTCACTGGTGATTAATTTTAAAAATGAGAAAGTGATTTAATTGAAGATTATATTCCACGGAGTATCATCACTCCATGTTGTGAAAAAATTATTTTGTATAGAAGTTGGCTGAACCACTAAAGAGGATAAATTAAAATTTAACACTGCCTTCTTATTGCAGGGTAAGCTTGGGGTACCTGGATTGCCAGGATATCCAGGAAGACAGGGTCCAAAGGTGAGCTGTAAATGAGCTGTATATTGTGTGCTTTGACATTAGTCATTTTATTTGTTTGCAGTAGCAGGCTGTGGACTTCAAAGAAAGGGCTGTTTTTCTCATTTTCTTTCTTACAGTCATATTTTGAAGTAAAATCTTTAATAAGGTGGGAATCCCTAAGTTAGGCTCTTTATGGAGCACTGTTTCCTCTTCTGAAGTAGGCTGCCTTCAACCCTTTGCCATGTTCTCATGCTCTCGTGACATGTGTTTTTGTGTAAGCATCAGAAACTGGCATGCAGTAAACAACTAGAAAATTAAGGAATTGCTGATATGCTTGAAAGAGAATAAGTGAGTGCTATATTGACCACTAAATAGATGCTGATAGTGATGGGAATTTTCAGTGTGGTACAAGTATTCCATTTGTGTCATTACTGCTTTTTCCATAGAATAAGCATTTTTTCTTTGAAACATATAATTTACTATTTTCATCAGGTTTTCATTTAGCTGCTTTTAGGACAAATGTGACAAAACCCATGCCTTCCTCTGTCCTTCAGCCATCTTTTACATTTGGATTGCAATAGAAAACCATGCTGGGAGCTTCTGGTTTAAGTGAAGGGTTTTATTTTTAAAACATTTTTATGAAATATATTTCTATCAAGGTCATTGTAACACAACTTTAGGAAATAGGCATTCTAAATTAATTGTAAGCTCTCTTTTCTGAGATTAGCAAGAAATAAGAAATGAAATAAAAGCATAGTTCTACAGACATTTCCTTGTGTAGAGGAGACCATTAGGGAGACATTGCACCTCCAGACTGTGTCAAATAAGTCAAATCAGAGTCCTTACAATATTCTGTTCTAATAGCAAAAATTATATAACATTTCAAATAAAAGTTGATTGATTCTTTTTGCAACAAAGACTTGGTCAAGAATTTCCTTGTAATAAATTTTTATCACATTAAAATTGAAAATAGCTCTCAAGCTGTGTTCACTGTTCACTCTTCTAATTTGTTGCTTAAATTTCCAAGAAGGAATAATGACAGCTACAAAACATAACTCACTGAGACTTCTTTGGAAACTTGTTCACAGTCCAATTCAAATTAACACAAGGGAGTGAGAAAAAAAGCAGCACAAAAATACATTAGCTGTGCAAAGCAAATAGGAAATCTTGTCCCAGTATTGTTGAGAAGGTTCACACCATTCTTTTTGCTGATACTTACTTGCTTTTCATGATTTTTCCTCTGAGAATTGTTCTTAAAGGATTGCCATTTGCTGATAATTTTCACTATGCCTTTTTTTTTTCTCCAATCCAGTCCCTCTTGATTAGCACACTTGCCAAAGTACTGTACATATTTACAACCAAGCCATGCCTATTAATGTGCCATCATTTGAGTCTGGTTTTTTACTGGCCTTTTAATTTTAAAGAACGTGCTTGGGCTTCACAGACCAGAATTTTCAGTTTTATTCATGTATACACTTATAACTGGTGAAGAACTGAAAGGCAAGAAAGAGAACAAAAAAGAAAAGGGAAGGAAAATAAAAGGGAAAATAAAGGAAGAAAGATTTTACTTTTCTCCCACCAGTCAGTATCAGTCAGGGTGCCTTTAGAATCTATGTTTGTGAAGTTGTACTGTCCCTAAGTCTTTTATGGACTTTTATGTGTGAAACAAGTTTCATTAGAGGAAAGACATAAGTAAGAACAAGAGAAAAAAAATTAAAAAAATAATTCTAACATTTCAAAGAAGAGCACCAAGAAATTATATTTTAAGGTTTTGTTATATGCATTTTATTTGTCACTAAAATACTAACAGTGAGCTGCACAGACAGAGGTGCATTATCACAGTAGGGAGTCTGGCTAGTAAGTTTTAATGGCTGGTGAAACCAAACACTCTCTTGATTTTCATCTCCAGTCAGTTAAAAGTGTATTTTATCATGTCTATCACCTCTTTGACCTGAAGTCCCTTATGACAAATTAACACCTTGGCAGGTAAAAGGTCTGCTCTCTCACTGAACCTGTTTACCAGAAATAAATAAGAAAACAGTACTGTTCAGATTAGGCTGGGCAGTTAGCAGAAGGAAAGGGGAATAAAAAAGGAGGAAGGAGGAATAAAGCTGGGAGCAGTTTCAAGTCAGATACTCTCACAAATTCTGCTTATGCATAAATTGTATGTATCAGTTAAACAAAACTGTCCAGTGATCAGTTTATGATTATTAAAGCATCTGAAGTAATTAATTTACAGCTCAGTGAATAGAAAATGTGGCAAAACCCTACAATTTTTTTAATTAAGTTATTTTTTTAAAGAATTATTATACTGTGACGCAACAAGGCCTTGTTTGTTTGTCTACATTATGATACAGTTATTTCCAGTGAGATGTTACTAATTATTTCTTCTCTACTTTAAAAAATCGTTCAGATTTAATAGATCTTTTGTTGTCTAATAAGATGAAAAATAATGTCCATTCTATATATTGATTTTTTTTTTTAATGCATTCTGGACTTGAAGCATTATGGTGAGTTTATTTACAGCTTTCATGAGTGCCATCAAACTTGCAAGTTTGACATGTACCATGTACATGATTTTGCAGCTGTGCTTTATGTGTAAATTAAATTACTGTTTTGCTGTTGATATCCTCTGATATTTGCACTGCTTTCTTACACAGGGCTCGACTGGTTTCCCAGGATTTCCTGGTGCCAATGGAGAGAAAGGTGCAAGGGTATGATAATTCATTCTTGCATGACAATTAACTTTTGAAACTCAATGCCATGGGAAATCACCAAAACCCAAGGATACAAACTACTGTCTAAAGAACTACAAAACAAGGCTTTTGTTTTAGATCCACTTGAGGTGGACCTTTATGTAAAACAGGACATACTGAGACACTATTTTAATACTTTAAGGTATTAATCTAAATATACAAAAACTGGAATGCTTTCTGCTGCATATGCTGCCATAATCATATGATTTGAAAAAGAGAAAAAAAGTCACCTTTGCTGAAGGGGTTTTTTTGGACAGTATAGCTGAGTGAGTTGGCAAGAACTGTTTTCCTGTATACCACGAATTATCCTGCTACCATGCAATTTACCCTCAAGGAAATTCAACTTGTATTTCATAAGTATTCCGATTTGCCACAAGGTAGTTTTTTTATAGGCTTAGCTTTAAAAAAGCAAAATATACCAGACAAGATGAAGAATATGTACTATTACATATATTAAAAAAAAAGTAAAATTACATCTTTTCCTTCTTTGTATGTTGGAAGCAGGTGAGGGAAAAACTGTTATGGATGTTCTTCAAACTATAACAATTAAAAATAGATTAGAAAAAAGGTCACTGTGCTGTTGCCTCTAAAGCTCAGTTGCACATAGCAGAACATGTTAGAAAGATGATGAAATTAAGAGACGAGTCAGAATTCATAGGTGATAGCAACTTAAACTGAAGTAGCTTATCATTATTCTTAGGAATCCATTTTAATTTTTGTCACAAAATAAAGCAGAAATTCATTCTTTTAAGATTAAATATATGAAATCCAATTGCACTTGCACTGCTTATGAATGGTTTAAATTGTTCTTGTGTTATTTTATGTCAGATGAAAATATGTTGTCATACACAGGCACAGGCAATAAGACAATGCTCAGTTCATCCTTTCTGGGAAAAATGACACATGACTGCTAATACAGATACCAAGTTTAAAAAGCAAGCAAAATGATGATAGCAACTAACAGCAGACTTACAATTATGAAAATCTAATTATATTGATCTGTTATCAGGCCTTCATAAAGCTTTCAGTTTACATAATGATACCATCAAACTCCTTATGTACTC
This sequence comes from Pyrocephalus nanus, assembly GCA_038380795.1. Lineage (NCBI taxonomy): Eukaryota > Metazoa > Chordata > Aves > Passeriformes > Tyrannidae > Pyrocephalus > Pyrocephalus nanus. The sequence continues at coordinate 19,544,421 of CM076269.1, read as the reverse complement.
AAGTATTAGGCTGATCATCAATAAGACCATAACTGCTGGTTTTATAATGAGAATGAGATATGGTAATCTTGCCTGAAGGGTTATCGTTGTGTTTTGTGCTACCACACATACAGGTACTAGGAAAGACAGTTCTTGTCCTGAGATCACAAGCTGTGTAGCATTTCAAAAACAACACATAATTTTTATTTTGATAAGTGGGAAAAAAAAAAAAAAACAACTGTCAAGGAAACAAGTATGTGCATTTAATTGGTTTCTGGTAAAGGCAAGTTTTGTGCTACAACATCTCTGCTGATTTTTTGTTGCTGTTTTGTTTACCTCAGAGATTAGAAAGTACCAGTCATCAAGTTCCTTTTTCTACCTGAAGAATACTCTCTTGAATTTTAAGATTCTCTGTGTTACAATGCACAGAAATTTTAATGCAGAGCCTAAAGAAAAAATTCTGATGAGTATGATCAGGAGATACATTAAAGTGAAAAATTAAGGCCTAGTATTCAGATAAGTTCTGTATTTCTGTGCAAGTGCACATAATTTTGGTAGCTATTACAGTCCTCATTTCTGTTCTAAATGAAGAGAGGCTTGCCTTTCTTTTCTCTATTAACCTGTGGAGCTCTCCATGGGAACCTGGGAACTTTGTCTTCAAGGCTGTTATTACACTGGAAATGATGCCAAGTCCTTTAGACTACTGCAGAGGGAATCTGCTTGCTGTGTGCCATCTTCACTGCTACTTTATTGTAGTTTAAAGTCTTCTAATGTCTCTGAGAGAATCTGACTCTGAGGCAAATTCAGCACATTTAGCCACAAGTCCCAGTGAACTCAGAAAGATAATCAGTTTTATCAAGGACCGTGATTCTGTAAATTGAAATGCAAACCAGACAGTGAAAGATAAAATAATTTTTAAACCTATGGGAGTTGCACTCTGCCTCCACTTCAGTAAAAAAACTTTATCTCACAAATAGACTGTCTGCTAAGATGATTTCTGTCAACTTTTCTCTCTAGGGATTACATGGCAAACCAGGCCCCAGAGGACAGCGAGGACCAACAGTATGTTCTTTTGATTTGCAATTTAGCAGCTTTCCTTTATAAATTACCTTCACTATACTGTGAAGATATAATTTTATTTGATTATAGTATCCAATACGTATCAAGTGCATCTGTGTTAAATTGACAGGGTCCAAGAGGCTCAAGAGGTCCCAGAGGTCCCACTGGTAAACCAGGTCCAAAGGTAATGGTCAAGCGCACCGTATAGATTGGCTACAGAGAGATTTTTTTAAATAAATCTAAATCTTTGAACATATTGTCTCTCCTTTCCAGGGTACTTCAGGCAATGATGGTCCTCCTGGCCCACCAGGCGAAAGGGTATGTAATGTTCAGAGTAATCAGAACTAACTAAACCTTGATTCTGATGATTCTTTTCACAAGGTTATGAATGGGATGGCTGAAGTTTGCTGAAAGCTTCCTCCATCATTTTTGTACATGTAGGACACAGAGAATACATACACATTTTGTGTTATATCCATGCACTTTATATATATCTGTGTGAGTTACAGGTGTACTCACCAGATTATGCTCTTCAGAATTCCCCACTTACTGCAGCTTACTGCCTGTTTTTTGGATTTGCAAACACTCAAGCCACTTCCAGAAGATTCTTTGTTGAAGCAGCTGCTTTTTTTGTTCTGATCAGCTAAGAATTCCCTTCAACCTACTTTCTGCATGCTTCAGAAAACCTATTGTTCTCTCAAAACAAAATTTTCTGCTTGCTATTATCTTACCAATCAATACACAAATCTAGTATACAGTCAGCTCATTGCACAGCACTATATAGAAAAACAGTATTAATAAATCAGATTTGTAATAGCAGCACTTGAAAACCAGCTCAGTTTCAGTAGATGAGTTTCCTGCCAAAGTATTTTTGCAAAGCTTAACAAACTTTTCTTTTGTGGTTATATTTCATTAAACTCTTAACCTTTTTCATACAGGGAACCTCTAGATCTTTTCCCAGTGCCCACTCCCAGGTCCCTGTGTTCTCTTCAGGAGAACAGAACATTGAGCATTTTCCCCAACTCTATACTGTCACTTTTTTTTTTCCACATTAAGTATGATGGTGGATGGAAAGAATTGGGCTTAGTGTAAGAAAGGAAACGTGGGTTGTATTGTACTGAGGACGATCAGAGACAGACTACAGAAGGTGAATAGCAGATCCTTCTGAAAAAGGAGTTTGCTGACAGCTCCAACAGGTTCTGAGGAAGAGAAGTTGTGGGGGCACCAAAAACAATGAGCAGACCAATCCAAGATGAAGGATCCCTGGAGAAAAACTGATAAGAGCAAAGAGATGAAGAATCATAGAGCACCACATCTCATATCACTTGTGTAATACAAGTGTGAGGTATCTTATTTGATTCCCAATAGGAGTGAATGTCAGCCAAAAAATAAAACTGTCATTTCTACTCCTCTGAGACTATTTCAGGTACCAGACATGTAAACAATAAATAATCTATCCCACATAGCTGCTGTTAAAATGAAATTTTAAGACAGAAAAAAAAAGTAATTTTGATAGCATGCTGTTAGTGTTCTAATGCTTTTTCTCACATAATCCAGCAGTCCACAAGTGGCTTGAGACCTGCAAGCCAAATCACGAATGAGAAATAAAATGCAAGGTTTTTTCTTTAAAAAGCCTCAAGATGTGAGAACAGTGGAAATTTACGAGAAAGAAGGTGCAGTTAACTGTAAAATTTGAGTTGTGCTCCTATACCCACTTTTGAAGAGTTACCAATTTAATTCATATATTTTGTACAGTAGTTGAGTCAATTTTATTAGTTTTCCTCTATAGAGCTCTTCCTTTTTTTTTCATTTTTTTTGAAACATTAGGCTTTATGTTATATCCAAAAGCAAATGAGGAAAGTTCATCTGTTACATCTGTTTTTGAAGAAAAAAAAATTAATGGATAGTGCAGTAAGATCACAAAGATTTCTCCCTTGGCCTAGCACTTCTTAGTTGACTCAGATTTAGTATTTCAGTATAATAAAAGTCTGACCTGGAATAAAATTCATTTAAGGGCAAATTCTCCCAGGTTGGGCACAAGGGATCCTTTCCCACACCTCCGTTTGCACAGTGCTTTGCCTAATACAGGAGGCAGCTGTGCTCTGGAACTGATCCTGGGCACTAAGGAATGAGACTTATGGACCTTGGAAAACAGAGCTTTATCAGAGGAGCAGATAGTGTAATTTGGGAGGTGTGGTCTCCTTCTTCAAGTCTTTTGCATCAAATCAACATTTCTAACATATTTTGACAGCTGATATCATAGCAAAACCACACATCATACACCAGGTAGAATACAATGAAGACTTGCTCTATAAGACTGGAATAACTGTCTCTGCTGTGGAGCCATGTAAAATAAGTTTTTGAGATTGTTACACTTTGACTTAGTACACTAAAACTCAACAGCCAAAATTATTTTCATAAACTGGCCTAGACCCTTTCAGCGTATCAACAATAGACTTTAAAAGCTGGCCCCTGTTTTTTTGGATGACAACTTCAGAAACAGTGATGTACTATGAAACTGGTACTTTGTGTGAATATCTGTGTATACAGATATTGTATGTGTGAACATACTTGTTTATACACATGTATGTGTACACTGCTACATATACAGTGCACTGTCACCTGATCATCTTTAAACTTGTAAAACCATAGTGCATGAAATTTTTTCTCTTTCCATGTATATCTGTATATGTAAAAAACTATAAAAATAAAATGTTCATGCATTATGGGATTTTTCAACTATTTTTCATTATAGCAAAAGTTCTGTATTTAATCCCAAGTAACTCTGGAACGCTTATTATATTTGGAAGTTTGTACTGTTGTACTGGCTTGAAATATTGTCAGGGTTTAATAATTATCAAAGATGAATGTTTGACTGAAAGTTAAAGAGATGACCAGACTATTGACTAAATCCCATGGTTTATGCAACATAGAAAAACAATGCTTCTTACTCACAGTTGGTTCCTGTTTTGTTACACACAGTTTTAGGAGTCAGATGCAAACATGGTTTATACAAGTACTTTTCCTCTTTTCTTCCTGCATTCCTACACAAGTAGTATTGCTTTCAGGAAATCTCCTCCAATGTCTGTGCATGGGAATTGTTGCTACCAATATTTATGGCAGCGTAGCTGAGGCTGTATACTTAAATGCAGACATTATCTACAGAGTTCATACTTTTTATAATTGAAACAAACTTTTCAATCCAGTGTCAAGGCATAATCCATCAGTCCATGAGTGGCTTGAGACGTGCAAGCCAAATCATGAATGAGAAATAAAATGCAAGGGTTTTTTCTTTAAAAAGCTTCAAGATGTGAAAAAGGTTGAGTAGAACTTTATTTATTTGGTTGCCTTTTTTCCAGGGACCCCAAGGGCCTCAGGGACCTGTTGGATTCCCTGGACCAAAGGGACCTCCAGTAAGTATCTCTTTAATTAAGTATGTGCAACAGCAGGAATGTTAATTTCCATAGTGTCCCTGAAGACACTATTTAAAAATTTATATAAGGGAGGGTTTATGTATAAATTACAAATATGCTTGTTGAGCTCTGAGGCTAAGAACTCACATATTCAAAATGATCATTGGTGCAGCTCATAAGACGTTCAGCACAATACACCAAACTGCAAACCTTCTGGTGTGCTGATCCAGTGTCCAGCTGACACACCGAGTTAAGGCAAAATGCTACTTCGCTGGTGTATGTTTTCTTTTAACAATTGATTCTTTGAGGAAAGAATGAAGAGGAAGGAGACATTCATTAGTAGCAGAAATGTATAGAAGTAATAGCACATTTGAGCTGCCGCCTGAACTAGCTTTACTGCTCCTCTGGTGTGCTTTTGCTCATGTGAAGTACAAAAGCATTAAACCACCTGTGGTTTTTTTCACCCATGCATTTGGTGCTTTTATTTCCAATGCCAAACCTGAAATTTCATCAAGCACTCCTGCAATGCTTAGTTTTGTCCTAATTGAGTCATTAACCAAAGAAAAATGGAAGGAAAGTATAGGGGTTTTCCATGATTTCTGAATTTATGGAAATCCATTCTGACCACGTTTATATTTGTCAACAGTCACTCTCTAAGCAGTTGTTAACACATGTCAAGGTGGACACAAGGAAAAAATATCATTAAAATCCCAGTAAATATTATTAAAATCCTAGTTGTCTGATATAGCAGCTTTACCAAAGACTAGTCCAGGGGAAAAAAAAAAAAAGAGCAGAGATTCTTACAGCTAATTGCTCAATTTTTGTCCAGAAATGTTTTGATTTATGTATTTTACAATTTCAGGGGCCACCTGGAAAAGATGGCTTGCCTGGACACCCAGGACAGCGGGGTGAGACTGTAAGTAAATGTGTTTGTTAGTGTTGTAAACTCCGAAAGGTCATGATTATGTAATCAGAACTAAAGAAATAGAGCCAACAGGGAAAAGGGAAAGAGGCTGGCACTAAGAGGTTATATGTCTGTACTTGTGGTTGGAAGGTTAAGCACGAGAAAGCTTTATTTTTTTTCCATGATACAAGTGTGAGGTTATTCTTTGCTATGCCAATTAGTAGCATCACAATGAGATAAAAGTCAGTAGAAGTAAAAGAAATCAATACCTAGATCTCAATTTTAATTAAGATTTTTGAGACAATTACTGTACAGTTCTTTTCTCACTGAATGCCATGTATCATAAATAATAACATTATAAATAATAAATAAAAAGTCTTATTATTGGTAAGCATCTAGAAAACTGAAAAGCCAAGACCTTTGGAAAGTAGGATCAAGGATGACTTAACCTATTAAAAAAACCCTTACATTTTGAAACTATATTCTATGTAATTCTCCTAAGAATCACAATGAATAAAGTCTGGCATCAAAATGGAAAAAAAAAAACAAACCACAAAACATGTAATAGTTTTAATGGAATTATTTTTAAAAACACTCTATTTTTGTAGCACCAAAACCTTACTCATATTCCACTGTAGTAAAATAAAATTCTTACTTGGAGAGAAAGCCATAAATTAATTTAGAGAGGAATTTTCTCATCATGTAGAATGTATTTTAGGTTCCAGCGTCACTGGAAATCTTTTAGTGACTGGTGAGTCACTTCCACTGCTGAAAGGAGGAGCACTGAGCTTGTGTCGTGGTTTTGCCTTGGCTTAATTTGCTTTCCACTCCCCACACAATTACTACTAGTTGAGAGAAGGTTTTTGCAGACAAAAGAGAGACAGGATTTGGGGAAAAATGTATAAACATTTATTACTAGTAAAACAAGAACTACTAATAAATTAAAAACTAAAGAATTATATCTACAACAATTTCTATTCAAGTTAAAGTGTTATATATTTACAGAAATACTTCTCCCCCCCCTTTATACCAGTCCAAGGAGGAGAAGTGGTTTCAGTCTCCATTTTCAGAGTTCCAGCTCTCTCTCTCCAGTAACAAATCTTCGGTAGCAGCAGCATTCTCGTTGCAGCTGGAACTTCTTTCTCTCTCTCTCTCTTGCTCTGTGTCAGCTTCCAGGGCTGGGCTTACCCCCCTCCTGGGCTAAGACCGAAGGCTGGGGGTTACCCAGGTCCTGAAGGGTTTTCCTTCCATAGGCTTGCAAGGGGACACTTGCTTACTATGGATCTTCACCACAGGCTTACAGGGGATAATGGCTTAAGAGTTCACCCCTGTTTCCCTATGGAGGTCCCTCCCCATGGGAGAAACAGTCTTTGATAGACTTCTCGGCATGGGTCTAGCACAGATCCACACACACACGGATCCCAACATCTCACATGGGCCGTCTCGCTCCAGCATGAGATTCTTTTTCTTCCTTAAAGTTATAAATCTTCCACAACAGTATGGATCCACACACACACGGATCCCAAGCTTATCTGAGCCGTCTTCGCTCCGGCATAAGCATCATCCCTTTCAAGGGAAAGGTCACAAAATCTTCAATAGGACTCTGCCTCACCTCAGTCCTTCTCATGAAGTCTCGGTTCTCTTTAGTACATCCACAGGCTCCTCTGTCAGCCGCATGGAAAGTCTCCTTACTCCAACAAATTTTTACAGGTAGCAGGGATTACTTTTCAGTCTTTTCCCTGCTGAGGAGAGAGAGTGAAAAGGGAAGAAGCAGCTCTCCCTCCTTCGAATTTCTTCTCTCTCCTCCGGCTGCCAGCTTCGACCTTGGAAGTCCCTTATCTCTTCGCTGGAATTTCTCTGCAGCGGTTTCTCCTCCAAGTAGTCAGTCTTTTTTAAAGTTTTTTTTTTTTTCTTCACTCTCTTACAAGACAGAAGGGAGGACTTCAGTGCCGCACCTGCCTCCCCCCCCCAGCCCAAGCTGGGGGAAGAGAGGGCCTTGGCCCTCTTCGGGCTCGCCGCCCTTCTACATGGCTACCACTCCTAATTTCAACTGCGCAACAAGTCTTCTCTTCCGTTTTCTTAAAGATGTAATTAGCAAAGGCGTCACTGGACTTTTGATTGGCCTTTTTGTCCGGAAATTACCTGGACAAAACCATCTTCAGCCCCAGGGATGGGCTGGTGGGCAAAACCACGACAGCTTGGAGTAGCACATCATTCTGAAAATCTCTAGTTTTTTCTGCTAGTACTGTGCCATTGTGACATAGCAGTGCTTTGCAATGATAGTGACTTTTTTTGTGTGTGAGAGAAACATTAGTGACAACTTTGTTCTTTTGCAGCTTTTCATTAGCACTGTTTTCTTCTGTTTTTGTATACTTGGACCAAAATGTTCAACACTCCTTGTCTTTCCTTATAATAGGCTTTCAGAGGAAGCTTTGACTGTGTAAAGGAAGGGACATGTGAATGGTTCCATCTGTAGCAGTTCTGATTTTCTGTCATTAGAAAAAAGGGATTTTTTTTTTTTTAAAATCTGGATCATTTTATAGGTCTCAGAGAGAATCCCTGAACAGTTTTGGGCCAAACTGAACCATGATGATATCTGGCTAGCAGCCAGAAGAGAATCAGATTTAGGAAGGTAAAAAAGCTGAAACTGGATCTGATGTAATGGGGGCACAGTCAGACTGTGCCCAGAGGGATGTGGAGAAGGGCCCAGTGTTTGTAGGAAGCTTGGGCCAGATCACACCTTAGTTTTTACACGGGTGAGCAGAGTAGGAAGCAGACATGGGCTGTTAGACAGGGAATACTGCACAGAACCCTAATGTGGTACAGCAGTGAACTCTCCTAACACACTTCCAGTATTTGAAAGAAATAATGTAGCATATTTCAAAGATGCATTAAACAGTGCTATTGTAAAGTGAGGTTGTCATTCAGTTTATTGACTAATTTTGGCCTGAAGTCTGGAACCACTGATTAGAAAATGAAAATTCTGTAAAATTTGCCAGTGTTCTAAAAAACTGTCTCAAACCCATTTCTTTCTTATTCTCTGCTTCCTGGTTTTTGTCATCACATCAATTTCTCATTAGCTTCATTCTTTGTGTAGCACTCATGCTGCCTTTTTTACCATTTCTATATAACCTTCATCTTCCTGGATCTTTATTTCTTTTCATTTTCTTTCTGTCTAACCTCTGCTTTATCTTTAATGCCCCTCCAACTTATTTCACCATCTGTGTCTTTCTTTAAAAACCATTTTTAAGTCTGGCTTTGTGATTCATAATGTATATATATAAAAATGTATTTTCAATGTCTTTTAGCTGCATCACTTATGTATTCAAACTCACCTAATCAAGTTCACCCAGAGGGATCTGTAAAACTGACAGGAATTTTACAGCTATATCATCTCAGAGAGACTGGAACTGAGAGATACAAGAGAGATTAATAATTTCATTTCTAAGTGTACACAGGAAAATAGGATTTCTCATTTTTATTTCCAGAAGAGAAGGAATTTCTGCTCTTCAGCACAGATATGAATTTTGCTCTTCTATATCTTGTCCAATGTAACATAATTTTCTATAATTATTTCACAGGGTTTTCAAGGAAAAACTGGTCCTCCTGGTCCTGGTGGCGTTGTTGGCCCTCAGGTACACAATTTAATTTCATAGTTAATTCCATAAGACCCAAGTTTAATGGTTATATTATGGCTAAGGCAGTGTCTTTTGTTATATTAGAAGGACCATATCGATGGTTATATTAACTTTTTAAAAAAATATGCACAACAATATTAGAAAGGTATACTTAGTACTCATCAGTGAGTCCACAAAATATGAAAATGTTGGGGTTACCTTTCCACTTCCTTTTTTTTGTGTGTGTTTTTGTTTGTGTGTTTTTTTCATGTGATTATGAATTTAGTGATTTCCAGAAGTCAAGAAGGCAGATTATCATTCTAGAAAGACTTTTTTGTCAGAGGACAATTTTCAGTCACTTTTAGCTTGTAGAGTGATTATCAAAATTTCATTTGATCTAATCTTAGTAATTTGCAACTAAATCAAGCATTTGGATTGCATGAGCTTTTTTTAGGTAATTCCCTCAGTGAAACTCTTTTGCTAGTGAATCTGAAGAGAGATATTTCAACACTCCTCCCTTACAATTCATATTGTTCAGAAAAACAACAGTACAGAAGTGTTTCAAGACAAGAATAGTACATGGATTTCTCTCCCGTGTCCTTTTTGTAACCTTCTCCCAAACACGCTGTGTTTTAAAGCTTCAGTGCTTAAGGAACAAGGTCAGGATTTCACCCTTTGGAAGCTGTACAGACATGTCTGCAGGCAAAATGCAATGCAAGATTTATTTTATAGGACAAAGATATTTTGTAAGTCAGCTTTGCCTGGAGGGAAGGTGAGGAATGTGTGCTAACCAATGGTAATACTGCTTTGTAACAGATACTCCCACCAGCTGGATATTAATAATCTGCTCCTCTCCACTTCCTCCCACGCCCCCCAAGACATTAAATACCTTCAGGTGACTAAAGTTTTACTATTTTGCTTAGGGTCCTACTGGTGAGACTGGACCTATTGGTGAAAGAGGTCATCCAGGCCCTCCTGGTCCCCCGGGTGAACAGGGCCTCCCAGGGGCTGCAGGAAAAGAAGGTGCTAAGGTATGATGTGGCTTTGGGGGAACAAATTGGAAGGGACAGATAAACTGCTGACAGTGTGACATTTCAAATCATCACGTAGGCATGTAGAATAAAATCTAAACATACAGCATAAAATCATGATTGGCACATTTCGCCCAGAGCGGTTTGAAAGACTGTGTCTCCTTCCATTGAAATAATGAGAATTCTCTTGAGCCAATAATTAATATTTTTGTAATGAAAACTAAAAAAATATTTTGCACATACAGCACATTCAATAATGAAATACTTAGTAATGACATGTTCACACCAAGGTGGAAAATTGCACATTGGCATTTAAAGTTGGATGTGTAGTAGTGACTAAAAGTCAGAATTTCACTGACTAAACTTAACTCCTTGCTTACTTTTTGGCTACCATTAAGGAACAAGAAAAATATTGCTTATCTAGTTACTGTGTAATTCTATTCAGTCTTTGATTATAAATGGGTATCTTAAATTAAATTTTACTGAATGCATCTTTAAACTTATTTTTATGACTTTTTATGTTTTTCACTATTTGTATTCTGTAACTAGTACTGTATTTTGTCAAAGTTTGCTATAAATTTTACCATAGACTATTGTACTGATAATCTTCAAAGAATTAGCAGGTGAATGGGTGGAGGCACAATTTTTTTTTTTTTTTTTTTTTTACTATAACTGCAAAATGGTATTTCATTTTCATCACTCATTTAACAACTAATATGAGCATTTTAAATGTGGACGTTTTTTTTAATCAAAATGTAATATGTTTCCCAGGGTGATCCAGGCCCTCAAGGCATTCCTGGGAAGGATGGACCAGCAGGTCTTCGTGGTTTCCCTGGAGAGAGAGGTCTTCCAGGTGCTCAGGTATAATATTGCAATTGACATGATATTTCTAAATGCAAGAAACAAAATATTAACTCTTTTATTTCATGGAATCTTCTACTGTGCTTAAAAATGAATGTAATGGGAAAACAGACATCAAGCATCCAACATTAAGTATCATTGACTATATAAGAAAAAAAAGGAATTTATTGAGGTTTTTGTCTTTGAATTTTTACATTTTTCCTGTTACATGTGTTGCAAAAGTAAGTCTTGAACTTTCTAGTTTAGTAGACAAGCTTTTTTTGTTTTTCTTTACATTTTTTAGGGTCCAGCTGGTCTGAAAGGAGGGGAAGGCCCACAGGGTCCACCTGGCCCAATGGTAAGTAAGCATAATAATTTTTTGGAAATATGGACAACATTACCTAGTAACCTTTTTTCCTGTCTACATGCTGTGATGTTTTCATTAATGCAGTCTATAAAACAGCAGACAGATCAAACTTCTACTCAGTATCCATACTAATAAACATTCCAAGAATGTGAAGGTTGAGAGTATCTAAAGCCTTCTGCTACCAGTAGGTAGATTTACTTGCTGCTCAATACTTGCCACTTAGTTGTCAAATTAGTTTTGAGATGAGAGAAGTTTTCCATTCTGGAAAAATCTATGGCTAGTGAATGGTGGACTCCTGCTGTTGTGGTGGGTTCACAGCTGCCTCGCCACAGTCTGTACCACAGGCTGCAGGGGAACCTCTGCTCCCGTCACTGGAGCACCTACTTGCCCTCCTTCGGCATGACCTCACTGTCTGCAGAGATGCTTCTCTCACATATCTTCCTTCACTCCTCTCTCCAGCGGCAGTTTCTATTCTACATTTTTTTCCCTGCCTCTTACATACATTATCCCAGAGGCACTACCACCATTGCTGATGGACTTGGTGGCCAGCAGCTGCTCCATCTTGGAGCTGGCTGGCACTGCCTCTGTCACACACAGGGGAAGTGTCTGGCATCTTCTCACAGAAGTCACCCTTGCAGCACCCTGCTACCAAAACCTTGCCACACAAACCCAGTACTCCTGTATTCCCTTTGTACAACTGAGAAAAATTATTTCATACAGCAACTTCCTCTCAATATTTTAAGATCAACAGTAGAACATGCTTAAAGTTACCTATTCTCTGTTGTCATTTTTAATGCAAGGAAGTTCTTCAAGGACGCACTGGTATTCAAAACATGGTGCAGTTATTCCCAAATGTAAAGTGTGTCGATTTTGACTGTTGACAACTTATTTATTTCATTTAGTGCAATTGAAGTAAAGGAAAAAAAAAAATCAATCAGAGTAGCTATTCTTGTTAGACAAAAAAAATAATGGAGGAGCTGAAATTCTGTGTATTTCAACAATGAAACTCTATTATGTTCCAGGAATTCATATTGAGATTAGAAAGCACTAGACAAGGATTAAAAAAAACCATCAAAGAGTATCAGTAGTGCAAGTAATACGTTGTACTTGAATTCTTAGAATTAATTATTGAATTCTTAATGCATTTTAGCATCTATTCTTAAAAACAAGAACTTGAATTTGTGATTCAGTTTATAACACTGTGAAGTACATATATATTCCCAAAAGGCATCAAAACAAGGTAGCTGGGAATGGAATGAAACAGAATAGAAGCTGGTAGGGAGAGTCAAAAGGGATGTCATTTTACCCATCTGAAGAACCTGAAATGTTAAAAGAAAAGGTGAATCAAAATCAAGAAAGCACAGACCAGAATAATCTCTTCAATGTAAAGGTCATAGCTTGATTCTTTGTTAGAGGAGCCCCTAAGGCTGGACTCAACTCTCAAGCAGATAGTTAGTTCAGGTGCTATGAACCAGAACTCTTCTGAGCATGCACAAAACAGACAGCACAAACATACCTGACATTTAACACTCCCCACTTTGCCAGACAGGATGTCCACACAGTAGCAGTGCCACTCCTGTCATAGTTCCTCATGTTGTGAGGCAAAAGCACATACCTTATTTAGTGATAGTTGTCCATATTCTGAAATATGTGTGTTTGAATTTAAATTCAGATGATCCATGTTTCTCTAGTTCTTATAGAGTATATATAAGATAGTGTTTTAGTTGAAAACACCAGGGCCTTTTTGAGGAGGATGTCTCAATTATCCCCCTGTATTATCTTTTGGTTCACATCATGGAGCTCTCTCAGAGCTCATGAATAGTATCACTTTCATGTGAAACTAAATTGATAGAGAAAATCCAGGAATTCTTATTAATGCTCCCCAGCTAACAGGAGTTCACTACCAGACTAGAATTACTGTGAAGTATAGTCCAGGAACACACAGAGTGTGGGTGTCAGGAGCACACTACCAAGGGCTTCAGGTTAGAAATCCATTCCTGTTGAGGCCACACTTTCTGCTAAGGTAAACAGTCATAGAAAGAAACACTTGGGAGGCTAAAAAAATTTTTGCATATAGTTTTTCTAATATTTAAGAAATAAATGTGATGGTAGCAAGAGTGGAAAGAGACTTTTAAGGGGCACTTTTTTTTTTTTGATGATTTGAGTTTATTGTAGTGCAAGCAGGCCACTTGAGGTACAAAAAGCACCAAGTCACCCTGAAAGTACTTCAGGAGTCCTCAGTGGGATTTTTTTATCTATTTCATCTTTAAATACTAACTTGTTATCTTCAAAGTTTTTCAGTGAAAAAAAGTTGTAGAGGTGCCCTTTATACTGGGTTTCTCTGCATCTTCAAGGACCAGAATTAAACCACAATAGCTTGCTTTTTTTTCACAGTAGGTCGTAGCAGACAATGAGCATCAAATAATCCTAAAATATTTTCCCATCTATTTTTAGCCCACAGCGGGTACACCCAGAAGTGTAATTATAGTGGAGTCTTCATTTGCCATTTATAATAGGAAGAGAATTCATGCCACTGGATGATTTTCCTCCGATTCCCTGCCAATGCCAATTGCTTCTAACTAGCATATATAGTCAATTATAAGCTTTATTTGGCTAGCACGTACATCTGCAAGCATACCAAACAAATGACTGCTCCAAATACTGTGTGTGCCAATTACTGTGTTTAGAGAGATTTGGACAAAAGAAAGAGATGCATGCATGAATGCACTTCAGAGCAAGGGGGCTTTTCTTTTGGTGTGGTGAGGGGTTCATGTTTGGGGGGTGTTGGGGGGTTTTTTGTGGAGAGTTTGTGGATGTTTTTGTCGTTGAGGTTTTTTTGTTGTTGTGGGGGTTTTGTTTGAGGTTTTTTAACAGCTCTCTTTTATCTGCTATCTTTGTCTTCTGTTTGTTTTCTTCCCTTCTCATACTACTGTGTGGGATGCTGAATGCTGATGAGAAAAAGCTCTTTGGAATGTCAAGCAGTCATTTTTCATTTGCTCATTTAGGAATAGGATGCTCAAATTAGACTCAGAATAAGCCAGCTGTAGGCTACCCAATTATTGGTACTGAGCTATCTAGAGCTATCTTCATCTCTCTGCCAATATTTTGCAGTCATGGGGACCCTCACTTGTTGAGCATTTTGTTAACCATCAGTAAAAAGTATTGCCACTGCTATGTAATGTATATGATAGCTGTAATTACGTATTTTGTCACAGAAAGTGAGATAAAAAGATAAAACCAAGATTGATAATGAGTTTATAGTCCATATAAGGGTATTACATGACAAAACATGACACTTCCATTCTGTAGAGAAGTTTTTTTAAAAGAAAACACGAATTAATAGAAAGGTCCCAGGATATGAATACCACTGCAAGGCCACAGGTTAACAAATTGTGTCATAATATAAGGAGATTGTTTCATAGTGGGACAGAGTGACCAAAAAAATAACAAACATAGAAAGGGAGAACAGACTTAAGGAGCTGCCTAAATGCTTTTCTGACTTGTGACTATGATTTAATGTGTTCTGCTCTGATCAGAGGCCATTCTCACAGAGAAAGGAGACGTTCCTTGAAAGCAGAAAGTTTAATCCCTGTTCATACTCAGGCGAAAAGGAAAAATAAATGTAAAAAGTTGGCTGAGTAAAAAGAGCTACTAGAAATTGTGGCTACTGTTAGTGTCTACTGTCTGACATAAGAAAGATCTGTGAGTTATTTGGGTTTTGTTCCTCTCTATTCTTGCATTCTACTGATGAGATGACCTAAAATTGTTTAGTTTATGAGAGCTGACAAGATCAGAGACCATGGTAGAATGGCTGCAGGGTGGTGACTTTTTCTTGTTGAATTCACTGAAGCCTTAGGAATTAAAATAACAGAAATAGGACTGAAACTTGGGCATTTACCCAGACTTAAAAAACCCCAACACCTGGAAGGATAAAGTCATCTATGATTTCCATACAAATACTTTATTTGAACACTCACACAAATTTAATCTTACTGAGATAATTCACAAAAATATTTTAAGAAATCCTTCAATATTCTTTCTGCTACAGTTACCTGGAGGGAAGAGCACCTTATTATGAAATTAGTACTAGTTATACTAATGAGTTCAGGCCAGAAAAGTATGTCATGAGTAAAAGGAAAAAATAGGGCCCTCATAGGGGAAAGCATCTTAAAATTCCAGTGTTCAAGGGCCAGCAAATTTTACCTTGCTTAGACATGAAAATAAAGGCTTTTCCGAGCCTTGGGCTACACCACCTATTACTTATCTATTCTATGATGTATCCAAATCCTAGTATATCAATTGGAAAAGTGAAACTATGAATCAAAACTTTAAAATATTACAAACTATTTTGAAGGTGTAAAACTGAAAAGTTGGGGAGCACCATTAACAGTGCTCTATTGATGCAAAAATTATAAAAAATTTAATAGACAGAAAACAAAGATTCTATTTTAGTGGTTTTCAACATACAGTGCCTGTCTTTTCACCTTTAATTTACAGTATTAAATTTTTAACTTTTTTGTGCTTATGTAAAGATACCTGTGCATAAAAACCTCCTCTATATGACACACTAGATTAGTCATTGTATTTGAATAGATTTTTACACAGATGAATTGAGATGCAGAAACATACTGATCATCACAGCAATGTTACAGCACAAAACTTGACTAAAACTTTGCATTGTGGTGAGGGTTAGTTCTGTATTTTGATATGGTGAATATTCTTTCATCAAAGTAGTATCTTAATCCATTTTGAAAACAGAGAGAAATAAGTTCTTGAAAACAAGCTGTTTTCAAGGGCATTCTTATGATGATGAACAAACACATTAAGTGATATTTATGAAAAAATAAATTAGTTTTGTATGAACTGTATTGAATATGAACTTCAGGTTAGTTCTTTCAGTCTTTTTTTTTTACTTGCACTCATGCTGCATGTGTGCCTTTCTACCAGCTGGAATCTCACTCAGAAACAGGTATTTTCTCAGTTGACCTCAGTCATGAAAACCACCCACAGTTATCTGGGTTATATCAGAATTCCCTTATACTTGGTATTTCTTTCCAGGGCTCTCCAGGGGAACGTGGAGCAGCGGGCACTGCTGGCCCAATTGGTCTTCCAGGTCGTCCTGGACCTCAGGGTCCTCCAGGCCCTGCAGGGGAGAAGGGTGCTCCTGTAAGTAATCACAGTCCCGAAAAACTCTCATGGCACAGACTTTTCATTCCAGAAGGTTACTTTTCCCCACTCTAATATTTGCCTATTAAATATATAATCTACTCCTTCTAGATTTATAATAAAGTACATAGTAAAACATTCATTGTCATACCTTCTAATACCAAGAAGAGTTAAACCTGTTATTATCACAGTATGGAGTGAATATAATAAAAAAATTCATTAAAACTTTGTACCCAGCCATTCTCCCTTAGCATACAAGTATATTTGACATCAGCTTCCATTGTTATTATTCTCTGGTATATTTTCTTCCCTTGAGAGTTTCCTTTCTGCTGTTTTGTTTCGTTGTATTTCTTTTTTTGAGAGGTGGGGGTTCTGTTTTTTTAGATTTTGTATTGGTAATGTGACTCGTTGTACTGAAATTTTCATTAGTCTCCTGTGATTATGTGGATTGCTTCCTTTTCTTTGCAACCAGGGTGAAAAAGGTCCTCAAGGTCCAGCTGGCCGTGATGGAATACAGGGTCCTGTAGGACTTCCTGGTCCTGCTGGCCCCAGTGGTTCTCCTGGAGAAGATGGTGACAAGGTGAATCATTTTAATTGGTATTAGTGCATCAGTGAGAAGATCTGTCAGTACATTTCTCTGTAGCTTTCCTCACAATAAATATGGCAGCAAACAAACAACTCTTACCCTGCCTCCCCTAAACTTCTTCTGCTTACTGTAAAAAACCTTTAAAAACTCCTGTAATTAAATGTCTGAGGGACAGATGCCATGGGACATTGGGATTTGTGTTCAAGAGCTAGTAGAATAACATTTATCCTGGCAAAGAAGCAAGGATGAAAGTATGGCAAAATAAATCAAGGCATATGATGCCAAAATTGATTTTTGCCTATTTTAGAAAACTTGGTTTGCTGAATGAGTAAGATGAAATGTTCTGAGTAATATATAGGGATTCAGAACCACTGTTGATAGATTGAGAGCATCAAGATTATTATGTTCACAGCAGAGATACTCTGTTGACTTCTGGCACAATTTAGGACACAGCACCTTTCAGGATCATCTTGCATGTTTTGCTTGATCCAACACTGCTCTGTTAGTTAGCATCGGGTAAAGGTAAACATATTGGCATTAATTTTTGTGATGCATGAGTGTTATTTATCCCACAGAGAGTATTTTCTGTGATTTAATTTAATTGGCCTTTATTATTGTATATAAACCCCATTATTTTCTAACAGTTTCTTGGTGATTTGAATAATTCTGAAGTTTTAAAATGCTGTACACTACACTGAGAAGCAGTTGTTCAGTCACATACAGTTAGATGAGTCTGTAAATCAGGGTACTTTCATTATAAGTTCATATTGAAGGTGACAAGAGGAACACAATTTCCTTTATTTAGAGCTCAGTTGCACTATACTTCAAAGCCAAGTCTTGTTGCCCTTTGCAATACAGCAATCAATATCTGGATTAATATGACATACTATTGATCATTGCAGAATTGCTCCCTTTAGGCTTTCACTTGAAGCAGCAGCATAAAACATAAAATAATCATATCAACAGGAACATTTAAAAATACTGTGATATTGACTTCAGCTGAGTGTGAAGGAAACCATTTTAAACAAGTTTAACTTTTAACTTTCAATTACAGGGGGAAATTGGTGAACCGGGTCAGAAAGGCAGTAAAGGCGACAAAGGAGAAAACGTGAGTAGCAAAATCCTTTGTCCATTACATCTTTATGAATAAAAAGTATTCATGCATGAAGAATGCAGGTGGCCTTGCTACATAAATGAGCAGAAAAAAGACACACTTCTAAAGTGGTTCTTCAAAATAATGTTGATTTACTGCAACGCCAGAGGTTTGTATTGTAGAGCCATGAATATATTTAGTATTGTTCATATTCCTAGAGCTTACAGAATCATTAAAAAATAGAAAGGTACACTACACTCCTGAGCACCCTTCCTGTATCGTTGAAATAATTCTGCATTTGAACTGGGAGAGCCCAAGAATTCACATGCACTCTCTTACTGTGTTTAAGTTCATGTCACTGACTGGATTGTGTGAACAAATCCAGCTTTAGCATCTTAGCCATAACAATGAAAACTATGAAGAAACTATTCATTGGAGGAATCTACTAATACTATCTTAAAATTGTTAAAAAATATCTAATTCTTGGAGAGCACAATTAAGTGATGGCAACATTTCAGAACAGTGAAGACCTAAGATGAAATGGCTTATAGAAGCTTTCATATATTGTCATTAGGCCTATTAGTGAACCTAGGACTAATTTGTCTTCTACTGTTTTAATTTGACTATTTCTGTCTTCAAAACATAATTCTAAAGTTCAGGCACTTTTTGATTGAGGCCAGAAATATAAAATTAAGCATTTTCCACTGGGAAATTTGAAGCTAGAAAGAATAAAACTAGCATTTATTTATTTCTGTTTGACTGTGGTTTCTTTCCCAAAAATTAAAAAAGGTTGGTTTTCACTTGTGTTCAATTACAAGATAAACTGGCACTTTATTTGAATAATTTTCCTGAAGAAAAAAATTGAGATGCAAGGGCAGAAAGATTCCTTTTATTATTATATCAACAATATTCACATTCAGCAATGCTCAGAACTCAACATAGGGGTATTCATAGCTAAGCATATTTATCTTGAAAACACTGTGTGCTTTTTGCAATTAACCATTTACAGAGCCTTCTTAAGAGAAGATTGCTTTTAAAAATTGCACCAAATTTATAGCTTAGATATTAATAGATGATGTTTTATAGGAGGTTATATACACATTCAAGCAAATCATAGTTTTATGATAATTTCAAGGAAAAAAATTGTGGCAATAAAATGTGGGAAAAAATGACAAGGGTTTTTGTTTTGTTTTGTTTGGGGCATTTTTTATTTTGGTTTGAATTGGGTTGGGGTTTTGTTTGTTTGTTTTTTGGTGTTTTGTTGTTCTTGTTTTTAAAGATAAGCTTGTTCTTCTCAATAATTTATGTGAGAAAGACTTCTGCAGTTTCCATTGTAGAAAACACATTCTTTTCACAATCTTATTTTTATAGATTAAATCACAAGTGTTTTAATGAATTATTTGTAATGCCCTATTAACATCAGAAATGTAATACTATACATAAGAGAGCAATTCTATGATAAACCTCTGTTTTCCAAGAAATATACATGTAATCAAGTTGTAAACAAATTCTGCTTCAGACTTAAATTACTCCTGCATAACTGAGCTGAGTGCTTTGGTTAACTTTGTAGAATCAAGTTATCAAGTTGAAATTTTAATCTGTTTGCTGTTGTAGTTGTAAACCAGCTGTGGGATACACAGAGATGTATGCAGCTCCTGTTTGTCCACATAAAGAGGTTGAGAACAGAGCAGGCCCTGTGTACACAGAAGAATCTGGCATTTAAAGGAAAGGGAAGAGGAAGACATGAGGCAGGTCATGGAATCATAGAAGCACAGAATGGCTTGGGTTGGAAAGGAACTTAAAGATCAGCTCATTCCAGTCCCATCCAGTTCCACTTCAGGCTTTGCATGTGATCATATGCGTATCCCGCTTTCCCCTTTGACTTGCCTCTTCACTAGGGGGCTTCTTCATCGGAGAAATTCAGGAAAAAACATGTGCTGCTCCTCTCTATTTCACATCATTTTAGCATAGCTGAGCATTAGACTGTGACCACAGTTCCCTCAGTGAGCACTAATGTATTTGGGCATGTTCCAGCAGACCTGCTTTACAAATAAAGTGTCTGCAGCATTATCATTTGAGAATGTGTTCTGTACTCTCAGTTTCAAGGTTTAAAGCATTTGAGAATATTATTCATTTTCCTTGAAATGCAGGATTCAGTGTTCAGGCCTGCTTAGTTAAGTGAACGCTACCCCAGCTGAAGACACATGTATTGAATCTGTTTGCCCTCAAGTGCGGTCATTCAACTCTGACAGTTTCAAAATGTGTTTATTTTAACTCTGCTTTCCTTTCAACATGCTGACAGAGGTATATTGGGGCAGGGAGGAGAGGCTTTTTTGGTCACCTCTGAAAGGTTCTAAAGAAGAAGTATCCAGTTCTGAAGGACATGAAGAATATTTCACAATACCTAACCACCCACAGACAATTCACAATACCCAACCACCCACAGAAGCCTTGGTGGGCATTTAGAGCCTGATCCCAGCAAGGATGCTGAGCAAAGAACTGATTCCTCTTTCCTCTTTAAGAAAAGCTGGAAACATCTTCCATTGAAATTAACAAGGATTTATGTTTGGGGGGTTTAAATATACTGTGCCTAACAAAAATACTATTATCTATATCCTACGTAGGGACAGCACAATTTTGTTGTTGATATGCATCCTCTCTTGACCTTCAAAACCTCCACAGCTATCACAGCTGCCTTTATTAACTGAAGATTCTCTCATCATTCTGACTCTCTCTCCATTTACCCTCCAGAACTCTATTTCCCCTCCATAGCCATCGAAAAAAGTCTGGTCATGTGTCCAAATAAACTTCTCATTAATCAATTGCAAAGTACCTTCCAACAGCGCTTTATATCAAAAAGGGCTTTTAAATTAATTTAAAAATGTATAGGCCTCAATCCAGGGCTAATAAAGTAGAGGAGAACGTTGAAGCATCCGCAGAGTGTAAAACAATCCATTTCAATGGGATTTTTTAAAAAGTCCTTGCATGCCAATTCTCTTTGTCATGGTATCCCTCCCCAGTCTACCGGAGCATTCCTAGGAGTCCTTTCTTAAGATATATCACCAGAGAGCTTTGCTTCATGTATTGCCATCAGGTATGTGACAGAAAGAAAATGATAAGAGAAATATATAGCTTGACTGTAAGATACTCTAAAGTATACACAGCACCCAATGAAAGAAATAAGTAGTCCCTTTTCCTAATCTCCCTATAAGGGGCACGGTAATCTAATTTTAGCCCTACCAAGGCCTTTAAATCCAAGCATTATTCTACTTTTAAATAAAATTTGCAGCCTAGAAGCTCTAGAAAACTTTCCATCTGATATAGACTAGAATTAGCCAATGCCGGGTGTTTTTATGCTTTCTTAACTCTTTATGAGTCTAGTTCCTCTAGTGTTGAAAAAACAAGATCCAAACTACCACATAATTTTAACCCCATCATAAATTAGTAACTGGCATTCCTCTACTCTGTTAGATAGCTTTGTTACATCACAACTGCATGACTGACTTCTAAATTATGTGCAATATAACTTAGAAAATTATTACTCTACCAGAACACTGAAAAAAATTAGGGAGTTCCTCTCAGAGACTTTTTTTTTTTTGCCATTCTGCTGAAAAAAGACATAATATCAAAGAGAGCATGACTCCCAGTGCTCAGCAAGAACTTACAGTTTTTGTGTCTCCTTGAGGTCAAAATAAGCTTTGTGCTATTGTAAAAATAATTTGCAGTTTCGTAAAAACTAATCCAAATAAGAAGTGCTTCCATTAAAGATACATTTTTAGATGATGCTTTAAACTTTGAAGGTTTTCCTGCATAAATCTCATTGGAAGTGTTGATATTTTTAATTGTGAAAGAAATATTTTTCATTTTAATTCATGTTTGCATGGGAATCCATTCTGAAACATTAAAAATGTGCTTCCAACAAATGCCAGTATTGCCTCCTATAGATGTGTGCCAATCTGAGTTTTGGAGAAATAAACAAATAATGATTATTTATACTGAATGCAAAAGACTTGTGAATAATCTACATTCTCTATGAAGAAACGTGGAAATGCTTAATAGACCGTGATCATGTAAGCAGGGTTTGCTCTCATCTCTGTATTTGCTTTTAATCTCATTCCAGATGTCAGAATCACTAACTTGTCCTTTTGATGTTTGTCTGTTGCAGGGTCCTCCGGGTCCCCCAGGTCTCCAGGGTCCTGTTGGTGCCCCGGGTATAGCTGTAAGTAGCTTATTCAGAGCAAACCTCAACCTTGCATAACTTCTCTGATACTTAGAAGTTCTTTGAACTACATGCTCCTAACTCAGGAATGCATTTCAAATCACCACGAACAGTTCTGTCATTGAGCACTTACATGCAGTTCTTCATTGTAAACAAGCCTGCATGGGTGGTGGTGTCGCACTGCAGATTTATAGCAGGGCAGTAATTTGACAGAGTCATTACAAATTAAATTCTGTAAACAGTGAATGGGGCCCATCCTGTCAGTGAACTTGCTTTGTGTTTTGTATAACAGCTCAGCATCAGATGCAGTTAAAAGACAGTACCTCTTTTTAAAATCCACCTGATATCAGGTGGATTGAGTTTTATTTTTATTTAGAAGGCTTTGAATTCTTTTACTCTGAAGACTGGTAGAACTATATGCTACTCATATTTACTAATATGTAAGTATTCAACAGCTAGAATGTTTATGCAGATGTGAAAGAGAAGAGGAATTCAGGGAAAATTATTTTGGTAAGACAAGCAGTATTAATTGACCTACATTAAACCAGGGCATGTGCTGGTATTCTATTTGTATAACAGATTTCATCTGATCTGGAGGGTGTGCATGCATTTGTAAAGACATTTGGCATGATTCTGAGCCCTGTTGTAGTTGTTTTCCAGTCATTTCCATGGAGATTTTTCTGCTGTTATTATCAGACCTGTGATATTTTTGCTTTTCGTTTCCACATAGGGGGGTGATGGAGAGCCAGGCCCAAGAGGTCAGCAAGGGATGTTTGGGCAAAAAGGTGATGAAGGTCCTCGAGGCTTCCCCGGCCCTCCAGGCCCTATTGGCTTACAGGTAAATTCCTATATTTTACCCTTCACTTGTAAGAACCCTGATTTCTGTGTCAGAAGCTGAATGGCTATGGGCCTCTACTAAATAAATAATAGTATCAGTCAATAAGAACTGAAAGATCCAATATTCATAGAGTTTATGCAGATTTAATGCTGCAGGAGATTAGTAGGATGCTCTGAAACTGAACTGCTGGCTAACTCAGGCTTTAGAATTTCATTCAGTAATTCATTCATTGACAGAGTCAAACAATTTCTGTTTTAACAAGTGCACTTCTTTATACAGGAGATACACACTTTTAAGAAAAGATGCAACCTGAAGGGGGTTCAACATGACCTAGTCATGTACAGTATTTTCACAGTAGGTTTTGGCAACATAGTATGTTTCTCAGTGATACCATTACAGGCATTATTTGTGTCCTGAAAGATTGGCAGAACTCCATAATATTTATATACTGCAGCCATCACAGGCAGGTTCCTATAGTTTCATGTTTCTTCCTCTTAAAATTGATATTTTATGACTCAAAAGCCACAAAGCAAGCATACAGTAAAATGTAGGCTTCACACTGCTGCATCCAGAGAATTACCGTTGAAAAATCTGCTTTTTCAAAAATTTAATTTGCCTAAATATAATGAGACAAAGAACAAGACATTTAGGACCTTTGATTCATTTCCATTTAATTAACATGAGAGCACAGAACACTTATTAATTCTAATCCATGTAACGTGAATCTAAGTTGTAACATGAATCCTATACACACTCTTTTAAAAATGATGGCAATAGTGTTTGAATATATTCAAACAGTACATCTCCTTTCTGTCCACCACATGTGAACCGACTCATCTCTGTCACTAAACCAAACCTTAACCTGTACCTCTACCTGCACCTGATAACCTGCACCTGACCCTTCATTTGGGAATGCCCAGCTCAGTGGTGATAGTGCTTCTAGCCAGATATCAGTATTAGTATCAGCTACAGTTTTCTTCTCTTGGTGTTTGTTAGTAGACAAACTTGGACACTTTTCTTCTAAGGGTAATTCTGTATAACCCAATGCAGTGCCTCTCAGCAGGATTTATCACCTCCACTGGACACCTTATTAAAGCAGTTATGCAGCTTCCAGTACTCAGGTAGTTTAGACATCTTTGCATACCACTTCATTGTGCTGCACTGATCATGTTTTCTTTACATATATATATCATAGCATAAGTTAAATTATCCAAACCTTCACCTGGCCTCTGGATAACAATGGCAGTGTTTTTAAAGTCACCCACCCTAGCATTTCTGTGTGCATTTAGTTTTCCAAAAAAATTTTCTGCTTCACCAAATTTAAGCAACCTAGGACTCCATATACATATGCTGTAATATAAAGAAACCTTCTTTTCTTTTTCATTTTAATGCAAATTGGTCTTCTTTTCTTGTTCCACCACCCTGCCCTCTCCCAAATTCACAATTTTCACATATAGATCTCATTTATATTGTTTCATATTGATTCATAACTCATCATTCCAGGTACCCTACTAATAGTATTCTCCTCCATGTGTTTTAGGGTCTGCCTGGCCCACCAGGTGAAAAAGGTGAAAATGGTGATGTGGGCCCAATGGTAAGACTTTTTCCCCACTAGTCACTCTAGAGGCCATAAATATCCTCCATATATTGTTATCTCTTCTCTATAGCTCACAATTTGTTACTCCTGAATTTAGTGATTAAGTATGAAACATTTTGTGTAACAAACTCTCTCTGGGATTTACTTTGCTCTCCTACAACTATCTCCTCATCTTTAATACCAAGATTTAAGTAACCTAAGAAAATACTCTGAAAAATAGATAGTAAAACAGATGCTGTGCGTGTCTGAGACAGGAGGGCGGTAATCAGCTTCAGGAAAGAAAACGTAGATACCACTGCACCAGAGAGTCTGGAGCTGCTTTTCTGAAATTCAGGACATTGTATGTTAGCTTCAGGTAATTGCAGGCTAGAAGATGGTAAACACTGTTTGGCTCTGTTTGCTTTCTCTGGGTGATGCATTTTCCAACTGTTTGTACTGTTGACAGAATGCCTTCTGGGCTGTTCCTGACAGAAATGCAAACTCTCTACAATATACATTTGCCTCCAGCACCCTATGCCAAGTCTGGATGCTTCATTAATGCCCATCTGTAGGCAGGATGATGCAGTACTGCCACAAGGCCCCCAGCACACACAGGAGCGAGTCCAGGGTCTCTGCACAGCAGGGTGGGCAGGCAGGTAACCTGCAGGGAAAGTACAGTGTGGGAGACCAAGCATCAGATCCTTTGAGCTCAGGTACTGTGTACCAGGGCCTGGATCCCCTGCCACCTTGTGAGCTCATCCAGTTGGCAGCAATCTGGCCTTGCCATTCCTGTAGCACTGCAAAGATTAAAAGCCCTCCACAGATTGAGTATATTAATTTTCATTGGTAAAAAATCCCTACTGCACTTATTCTTTATGGCTGTTCCATGATACTGTGATATCAAATTGTCTCTTTGATACAGGGTCCACCTGGTCCTCCAGGTCCCAGAGGTCCCCAGGGTCCTAATGGAGCTGATGTAAGAATTTACCTCTTTTTTTATCTTTGTAATTCAGTAATAAGCACTCTATTTTGGATAACTATATTTGGGATAACAAATAACCTTTTACCGTTTTAGGGTCCTCAAGGTCCCCCAGGCTCCATCGGCTCTGTTGGAGGTGTTGGTGAAAAGGTGAGTGTTGATAATAACTTCCTAGAAAGAGAAAACTTTGGAATAGGAATATGAATGTACATTTTGTTTCCCTGTGGAGATATATAGATATATTACAATTACCAAATATCCTTCATTAACCTAGTAATTATTAATAGTGATCTAGCTATACTCCTAATTGCTGGCTTACCACAGTTGGTCTTTTTATTTCAAGTTTTAGATCACAAAATTATTTAACAATCAGAGGAAAGAACTTTGGAGCAGAAAATGTAGTTTTCAGGCAAAGTAATAAAGCATAACTACATATGATGCTTTCAGTAACATTATTGGCCTCAAATGCTTTCCATGTTATACTGAGTATCTTCAAATATGACATAGCCCTCTATCTGGAACAACAAAAATCTCCACTATTATCTGATGTATCAGTGGTAAATAGATCTGTGAAGTGAAGCAGACCTTCAGCATCCATATATGTCTGCTCCTCATACAGACAGATACAGTTTCAAAAAGTCAAAGGTTTGAGGATTATTTATGTTAGTTGAAAACCTGACAAGACTGATGCTATATGCCATTCATTCATCACAATTATTTTCATTGCTGTTTTCAGTTCTCTATCCAGAAAATTTTCTATTAGTATATGGAGTGGGTTTGTTTGTTTTTTGTTTGGTTTTTTTTTTTAAATTTCATATCTTACCCAAAGAAAATGCCAAATATATCTTCCTTTTTCTTAAAGGAAAGATGACGTATCCATAGATATAAGGGCTTTTTTTTTTCTGTGATTTATTTGAAGCAACAGAGTAAACTATTGTATAGTGCTGAACAAGCAAAAATTTCAAGAGATAATCTCTTGAAATGCCTGTTTATGTTTATTTT
Organism: Pyrocephalus nanus; assembly: GCA_038380795.1. Lineage (NCBI taxonomy): Eukaryota > Metazoa > Chordata > Aves > Passeriformes > Tyrannidae > Pyrocephalus > Pyrocephalus nanus. The sequence goes on along the minus strand of CM076269.1, from coordinate 19,517,752 downwards.
ATTAAGTTACATGGCCTCAGCCACATCACTCATGTAAGCCTAAAAGCCTTTTGCTGTAATGAATAGGAATTTCTTCTTGAACTTTGGAATTGGAAAGAAGATTCTCAGTGGAGCATAGGGTGGAGGAAACAAAATAGAAATATATTCTAGGCCACTTTATAAATAGCTTCTTGAGAAAGTATGTAAATTTCTCTTGAGTATTTAATTATTTGCCAGAGTCTCATTTGTATTGAAAGAAACACAGATGTCAATAAATTCTAGAAAAGACATTTCTAGGTATGTCAGTATTGGTAGTTTTTCAGAAAGCTCACAATATTGTTCAATTTTCAGAACACAAAGCAAGATTTCCCTTTTTCTCTGTCCCATCAGATAAATAAATGCACAGGTACCTTTTCTCTCATCTTCCTCATATACTATAACTGAACCTCAGCACTTCAGAAGTCTTAAGTTCTTCACCCTTTATCCACATATTCTCTTTGGCACAATGGACCAGTGTTGTACCTTTAGGCACAAATAAGTTTACAAAATAGGTACTATGAATTTACAAAAAATTACTTAAGTACCATGTCAATCAAAATCGCTTATATTTTTCATGATTCTCTTCTTGATCACTGTTCAAAAGCATGTTATTCTGCTTCATAGAGCTTGTAGTTATTCTTTCTCTTTACAAGACAAGGAAGTTGCCATTACTTTCCCAGGATCATTTGTATGACTAGTAAAAAAATATAAATCACCAGTTCATCTTACAGTAGCTCACAAGCTTCTTGTTCATCTGTGACAACAAGAGATCTTTCTTATGATGCTCTTCAGTATTGCTGACATCTACCATTAAATGTTGGTTATGGGTTTGGTTTGTCAAAAGGAATCAACCACTTCTTAGCAGTATGACCAAACTATTAGTTTAATGAAATCTTCAGATGTTTCATGTTTTTCTTCTATATGCCTATCAAAGAAATCATTTACCAATGCTCTGGGATGTGGTGAAGAGTGTACTACATTAATGTAATATAATATATGGCTTGTTGGAAAAATATCCTACTTTGTCTCCCTTCTTTGCCTTTTGAGACCACAGGGCACCGAGCCCTGTCATGTGTCAAGCTGACAGTGCTTCACTGCAGCCCTTCTTTTTTAGGAAATGCTCTGAGCATCAACTCACCTCTTGGGGGCAACATCATTCTTGTGTCTTCAGTCTCTTTTCACCAAAATTGCACATACATACAGATGTACAAAACATGATGTCTTTCTGCTTGACTGCATTATTAACAAGGATATTCCCTCTAATGTCCCAAGTTTGTGACATTGTTTGTTTGGCCTATTTTAAAAAAGATCTTGGCCTCATAAAAAGCTGCAGGATTTTGTTTCTCTCTGAGCAGGGTACCAAAAATGAGACACAATGTAAGAGCTGGTAGAAAAAAAAAAGTTACTGGAAAAAGAGAGTCTGTACGTCCGTGTAATACAGAAAGTAATGGGTGCTATGGGAAAAAAAAATTTCCCTGTTACCACCAGGGTACTGAGAGAAATGTTAATTATGACAACATGAAAACCTACCTTATATAATATTGTGGCCCACTGAACTCAATAGGAATTTTGCCATTGGTTTCAGTCACCTCTTTAATTTTTACCGTTTCATGATCAAATTAAATTCCACTCATTTTGTAAAATCATTGACATATATTGAACTCCTCACTCCTTTGTTTCTCCCAGTGACTCATATATGTGATTTAGAATCCCTATATGTGGTGATCAGCCCACGAAATTTAATTCAAGAACATGAAATTCAGACTGTTTATCACTTGGTTGTCATTTTTTATTTCCTCTTGCTTCTTTCCCATGCACTCTATATTCACAGAAAAGCTTCCAAGTGTGTTATTTTGGAAGTTTTTATTTATTCTAATTACTTTCCTCCCTCCTCCTCAAGTGTTAGTACATGCCAGAGTTGTTTTTTTTTCCTTGTTGGGATATCTTCCATCTTAATTTCAGTTCCATTTAATAAGTTTTGCAAGCTTAGAAATGATCAAGAGTTGTTTTGTCAGGAGGAGTTCCCGCAGTGGGAGGACAGTTCACGCTTTTAAACAAAACATGCATTTTCTCTTTTCTTCCCACAGATATTTTCCCCAATGTTTTTCTTATTATGTCAGCATGCTTTGGCCTCTGCACCCCTATCAGGAAAAACATATCATAGTACAGATAATTCAGTGCAGTGATTGTAGAGTGTAGAAAAACATTTTGGCGTCATCTCTGTCAGTGCTGCAGAGTGAACTGGGTTTGCTCATATTCATATTTGAATGCTTAGACCAGGAGATATCTTCTCATTAATATCAAGGTTTCAAAGCCCCCTTATCTTCTGGCAAATGATAAACAATTTTTTGTTTTATTTCACACTTAGTGCCATGCATTTTTAACTAACTTGTTGTTTCCTCTGCTCTACACACAAGGGCCTAAATGTTCAAAGCCCTCAGCACTACAGATGTGCATGTAGCACTGCATTATTAATGCCTGGAACCTCCACGGAGCAGTCCAGAGGTCTGGAGACTCACACTCAACTACAACCAGCTCCCACACAAACAGTATTCTCTTTGTTGTGCTTTTAATGAAGAAAAAGCATAAAACCAAAATGTACCAACACATGTTCATCTCTAATTTGATGTCAAAGGCCTACCATGCAGATATTCTGAATACCCAGGGAGCTGCTCATGACTTCTTAAAACTGTTCTGAAGGCATTTTATGTGACATAAGAATGTACAACAGAAAGGAAACGGAGCAAGTAATGTTAACCTCACACTTCTCTTCCACAAAACCTAATAAAATAAACTTACCTTAATAATTTAGATTTATCTGTGATAACTTCACTGAGTACTGTGTCATTCTCCTGCCCTATCTCCCTTCTCCAGCGTGTTGGAAACTGTCAGAGTCAGAGAGCAGTACAAACTGAATGTCTGCAGAACCTAAGCATTCTTTCTGCAGCCTCTCAGAGTTCAGATCTGATTTACTGTATGAAAAAGTCTTATGATAGAAAATCACTTATTATCACTGTTCCTTCCTATTATATTATTCTAAAATACTTTTAAAGTAATACACTAATAAGGAGTCCAATACAGTAAACAAGTGAAATCAGTAGTTTATATGCTTAATCATTGATTTATGCTACAGATGGAAGCGAGAGGACAGAATCAATTGAGCATTCTGGCTCTAAGTTTAAAAACATGTCTGATAAGTTTTCACAGCCCTCTTTGTGTGTGCATATAATTGTTCCACACACATATGTGCAGACATTGCTAAGGTCCTTAATCAAGATGGGCCTATGACAGTTTATGCTACCTGAATATCTGCCCTAACAAATTACTTTTAATAACTTTACATGACTTGCTGACTGTGATTTTTTTTCCTCATCCTTCTCCATCTCTCCAACATTCTTGTAAATATGAGCCCTCCCGAAAAACACAGCACAGCTTTAGAATTTCTCTCTCAATTAAACTTTCTCCACATAGCCATTTTATATATAACACAGTCACATAGGGAAAAGGGCATTGTCTTCTAGAATCACAGGTTTTCTTTTTTTTTTCCTGTTTTGTGAGAATGGCAAAAAAGAGGCAAAACTGTAACTGATTCCTTCTCTCAACTCAGTCAGTTACAAAATTGCCACTCACGAAATAATCATGCCCCAGAATTTAACCAAAAGGTGGCAGCCTTCCATCCACTATCTCTGCCCTTTGTAGGGACAGTTCTCTAGAACAGGTCATAAGGAAAACAAAGAACTTTCAAACTACTTTGCCTAGCTTGATAGAAACCATTCTGCTTGCTTAATCCAAGGAGGTTTTCAGAATTAAACATGTCTGTGAAATGACAAGGTGCTTTGTAGTTCAGGATGTCTGTCTTTGCTTGTTGAAATTCTGTCAGAGGAAGGCTTTGCCTAAGAAAGACCACAATAACTTTTAAAAGATCTGACCTTGTAACAAAAGAAAAAAAATATTTCCAGAGCTGAAATATATCTATTATTAGATCATGAAATCTATTTCCCAAAAGAACATGACATATTTTCTATAGAGAATGTGTATCAGATTCTTAATTAATACCATTTTTACCAAAAATAAAAAGGAAGACAAGGGCCAACAATAGCTATAGATTGCACTGGTTTTAGTAGCTATAAGTATGCTCTCTGTAAATATATGTCAGCTACAATCTTCTCTATCAAAACATCAAGTCCCTTAACAGCTGTCTAAACCAAATGCAACATTTCATAGTGCCTAACACTTGAAATATAAAAATCACTGTCAGATAGAACAAGGAGTGCATACAAGGAAGAGTCGTGTTTTTTCATAGAGCAATGATATAGAAATATTAATGCGAGATGAAACTTTAACTGGTCTCATCTTTCACAGATGCCCTTTAAGGGGAACATCTTGACATTTTCTAGCCCTTCCAATTTCCTTACCTTCCACACTGCTGCTTGTTGGGGAGCTGCTATGCACAAAGCTCCCAGAGCTGTCTGCACCTGGTTACCATGTGTGCTACAGCAGGCACCCTGAGATCCCCCCGTGCTCCCAAGGATAGGCCAGCGTGTCAGAAAAAACCCATTGTTGCATGATAATCATAAAATGAAGATGTGTTTGTCAATGGGAAGGGTAAGAATTGCATTATAAATCAAATGTGGATCATCATAAATTACACAATCATTTGGCAGAAAGGCAGGAAAAGAGCTGGCTCTCTGAGCAGCTTACAAGGGGATTACACCGGCACAAGTGCTTGTCAGGAAAGGCTTGGCACAACCAGTGCTCTTGTTACTCCTTTAGTGAGTCCTGCAATGGGAACACCTGTCACAAGGGTCTATATAGTGGACTCTGTTATATATGGTATATCTACTAGAATAGCATCAGTATTTTTGCGAACTCCAGGCATCACTCTCCATTGCTACATAAATCTCATGTGATTGATAGGAGGCATGGACAAACCCCAGTACTGATGATGCTGTAGATTCAGTCAACCCTGTGCAGAGGATAAGGAAATGAAGATTATGGATTTTCCTAGAAAACATAATTAATGCTTATTGCCCTGAAGTATCCACTAGGTTGTTTGTGGTTTTTTTAAATAATGAACGCTGTATCATAGAAGCAAATGAATATTAACTACTAAAAGGGATCATTAATTTTTAACATTACTACAAATTCAAGTTCATCTAATAAAACATACCAGTTTCTAAAGGCACATTCACCTTTTCAAAGTGCCCTTTCTAAAGGGCATTTTAATATTGCTCCTAAATTTTTGGTTGTCTGTTAATTAACCTAGTGTGGAATTCAGTTGGGTATTCAAATCTTTTTCATTAATCTAATGTAATATTTGCATTGGGCCAAATTCCGGTCCCAGTGAGGTCATCGTGCTGCTTTTAGCTTCTCTGAAAAAAAGTTCAGTATCTACACCATTTGTTCAAAATTTGTATTTTGTGATTTATAGCTTTATACTGCCCACAGTGAAGCGAGAGCCATGCATGATGTATCAATTGAATTCTCATAAAACAGAGGGGCGTGTAGGTCACATGGGCTATGAAGGATACACGAATTTATTCCAAATTTGTGAGGTCAGTAGAGAGGATTGGCAAAATGCATTTTCAGCAGTGAACTACTCTTTTCCATAGGCTTAATTATTGGCAAGGTTCGTTTGGTTTGGAGAAAATCCCCCCATGAGAAGTTAGATTGAGAAATCTTTTGGAATAAGAATATACAGTTCTTACCTCAGTACTCCATGAGAATCACAAAGCATATTCTTTTATCCTTTCACAGATTTGTGTATCTGTGATGCTAATAACCAAATATTCTACTGTAGGAATAGTTTTCTAAAATAAAAGTTTATTTATCAGACCACTGAGTTAGAAAATAATCAGTCATAACTAAATTTCAAAATGAACAATTGGAAAGACAGTCTTTGAGCTAACACTGTATATTAGCTCACAAACAGACTGAATTATCTTAAATGTTCACTTATGGTGCATAATCTTTGACTTGCACAAATTTTCTTCCTACAGTGTCATCTTCAAAGCCATCTGTTTTACTAAATAATTTCCATCACTGGTAAATACATAGCATAGACCTCTGTAGCCTGTGGATAAAGTTTTACTAACTGCTATGCTATTGTTTTATCCTTATGTTTTTCTTTCTACAATTTTTTTATTCTAACAGTAGCTATAGCAATAATCACTTCACTCCATTGACATTCATTTCCAGTTAGTAGTCTCTTGTTTGTAGAAACTTGCTTCCAGGCAAAATTTATCTTCTAGAAAGCAAAATTATTCTAAAGAACAAAATACACAGTCAATACACTTATTTAGCTTTTCTGTGGCTAGAAAGAGAGACGACAAACAGGAAATTTGCAGTGTATGGGATAATAAAGGGGAAGATATTCCAAAGCCCAAAGGGCAGGTTAGTCTCCCTGGCTCACAAAAGTATTAATTTGATACATTATCTCGAATTTTAGACTCCAGTCCTGCAGAGCCACATACATTACTCAACGCCTTTAGGTAGGCCCAATGAAAACCATTTCTTGTAAGCTGCTTACATGAATAAGCACAAGAAGAATATGCAATAACAGAAATAAATTCACAGAAAAACAGAAGTAAATTCACAGAAATATTTTCCCTAATGACTTATAAATTTATCCTCACACGCAGGGTGAACCTGGAGAAGCTGGTAACCCTGGACCTCCTGGAGAATCCGGAACAGCTGTGAGTACTTTGGTTTTGTATTATCAGTAACCTTTATTATGGCCAACTAAGGTACCTGATAGAGCTTACTTTAGAAAGCATTTAATCAGGTTACTTGTGTATTTGTGTATGATTTCTTTGAATTTTCAGTGAAGAACTTACACATTTAAAATGCAATTTGTTTCCATATAATAATAGACACAGCTAGAGGACAAAGCAGAAATCCTTCCAAGAGAGTACTTATTTTTTCTTCCAACACTATTAACTTCAGCTTGCATGTTTTTCTCGCTGAAAACACTTCATTGATGCAAACTGGGTGCAGAAGTTGGCATGTGACCTGAGATTTACAGGTCTTCCAGTCTGAGGCTGAAGTTCTATTCACATGCCAGAAATGCCCTGGTCTGAAAAACAGTTTTGCCATTGGGATCTTTTTTTTTTTTTTTTTTTAGCCACATGAAATTTTTGTGCTCATGTTTTCTACAGGGTCCAAAAGGTGAAAGAGGAGAAAAAGGTGAAGCTGGTCCACCCGGAGCAGCTGGACCACCAGGTGCTAAAGGACCTCCAGGTGATGATGGGCCTAAGGGTAACCCAGTAAGTGAGATTAATAATTTTAACACAAAACACTGAAGCATTACTGAAGTTGTGCTACATACAGAACTGTATATGATTTTCTACAATTGCACTAAATTTATTATATGTTTCATAAAATATTTTTGATGAGTGCTACCTGCTTGTTAATGGATGACTCTTCCCTTGTTTTTTATTTGATTTATCTAGGGCCCAGTTGGTTTTCCTGGAGACCCTGGTCCCCCTGGGGAACCTGGGCCAGCTGTAAGTATACCTTAAAAACAGTTTTAGGTCCTAGTCTTGGTTTGCATTAAATTCTAGTTGACCGTGACTCTTTGTTGTCTGGAGATGAGTTCTGGCCTGTAAAATTCACTGCTTTTCTGTTCACATATTTCTTAAGGCTTAAAAATGTTTAGAAATCTTTACAAAGTTTGGAAAACTTTGAAAACTTTGTAAAAAATTTTGAAAACTTTGTAAAAGGAAAATGCTCTGTAGAGAAATAGTGCTCTTATATTCATATATGAAACTAAGTGACTTAAATTAGCTGAATTTTTAATTTTGCTTATTTTCCTCTGAATCCTGTAGGGTCAGGATGGTGTTGGTGGAGAGAAGGGTGAAGATGGTGATCCTGGTCAACCTGTGAGTTGTTTCTGTCATTTTATGTCACCTGCATATTCTCTCTGATACTAAGAAAGTATCTTTTGCCAAATCAGTGGTTTCTATACATTCACACTCTTGAAAACGTATTCAAAGTGGAAGCTCCTTGTATCACTGAAAAGTAACTGTTTCCTTCTAGAGACAGAAGACAGCTGAGCAAGAGCTCAATTTCTTTTTGAAGTAGGAATAAATGATGTGTTAAGAATTTGTGTTGGAGCTGCTGAGGAGCACTAAAAATAGATCAACTCTGAGCATAACAAAGGAATGGTACAGCCAAATAATCTTCATTAGCTGACCTGATGAAATTAAGCAAAGATCTTAAGCAGTATCTAGCATTATCCATATTAAGCCTCAAAGCTTTTCTATTTCTGTAGATTCCCATGTAAAATATCATTAATTTTTTTTTTATTGCAAAGAGATAGGGTTTCCATTTTGAAAAGTCTTTCTCTGGCTCCAAAAGTTCTGGTCATCAGGCAATTATTCCATATAGTACAGTTTGAAAATAAAAAATGCTATTGTATTGAATATATGGTTGGATGACTGGAGGTTATGAACTGGAGGTTACCTGCAAACTTCAGGTAGTATCTGTATGTCTTACTTAACAGTTACATTTTTCAAGAGAAAGCCACCCATGGCTAATTCACAGAAATCAGTGAAAAATTTTAGCAAAAGTAACACTTTCAGCACCTCAGAAAGCAGGAAACTTGTTAGTGGAGCCAGGCAGTTGGCTCAGACCATGTATTAGTTCTATGCAGCCACTTTCTGGTCTGCAACATTTTGTTGCAAACAGGAAGAGAAAAAAATAGTGATTGCACTTTGTGCAGTAACAAAAGATGTTAAAAATGTCAAAAGACCACCCTAAGTAAGGGTTTGCTGAATACTGTGGTGTGTGTTTATGGTACTTAATTTGTGCCCACTGAAAGAGGCTGACTATGGCAGATATAAAGATAAGAACTTCATCCTTTATCTCCACTGAGCTTATCATTCTCTGTGGCAGGGTCCACCAGGTCCTTCAGGTGAAGCTGGCCCACCTGGTCCACCAGGAAAAAGAGTAAGTAATATCTCATATTTTCTTGTTCATGTCCTGTTCTGAGACATATCCTAGAGAATTTCACCTACTTGTTCTCTATGTTGTGACACTCATATGTTTGATGTTTCTTTTAAGTAACAAAATTGGAGAAATGAAAAAATAGGAACAGCACAGAAAACTCTTTAACACAGCTCACATGGCACATGGGAACAAAAATACATAGGGTAGAATGTATTTCTTACCTGTAAAGGCTCTTTTCACCCAAGTGAATTCAGGGTCTGCTGGGTTAGTCTAATAACAGGAGTGAGTGATTATGGCAGTAATAAAGACTTCATCTTTAGGCACATGATTGCTATCAGAGAGCAGGAAAAATGTGTCTGTTTTGGTGTCTTTAGCCTCTGAAATAAAATTATTTCAATGAAGCTTTTCAGCAAAACTGTGTCATCCTCTCTGCACACAAAATTAACAAGCAGACATTTCTATAACTTATGAAGCTATTCCATTATTTCTAAAGTCTTCGAAGCTTTGCAGGCTTTACAAATATAGGTAATCAAAACCAGTAAATAATGTTACACTTACAGAACTGTTGTACATGCATCAGCCTTTAGGTCTGCTTCAGAGAGCAATTAGAGCAGTTTTTACTTTAAAAACCAGGAGAAGTGGCATAATTAAATGTAAGCTGAGAGTTATTTAACAAAATATGTTAAATGGCTCTATTTAATGGGCTTGAGTGAACTGACATGCCTAATTAGTTTTGTCTATTTTACTCAATAATCTATTTGCTCCACCAACTTGAGAAGTATTTATAATACCGTAGATGATTATGGCAGCATTAGCAACCTTATCACTGCAACTGAAATACAGCTCGACTGAATGTTAGAACTTGGTATGTTTGTTTGACATCAAACTAGAACTTCCTACTTTATTATATAGAAAGGCAGTACCTCATTCCTAACAGATGGGCTATATTTTATCCGATTGTTCCTAGACAAAAAAACACTTTAGAAACACAAATTCCATGTTACCTGTGGTTTGACACATTTCCAATTCAGGGGAATATGGCTAAATATTGCCGAGTAATCCCATTCCTGAATTCTGAAGAAAACATTTTGTAGAATCAGATCCTACATTACTTGAGTACCAGAATGTTGCAAGCCTGTAGAGATTCTCTATTATATTGACATTACACTGGAAGGAAACAGTGATAAGACTGAAAGCTTCATACTTTCTTGAAAAAATGAACAGGAAAAATGCTTTTCATGAGTTTTCATCAATTGTATGGTAGAATCAATGTCAACAAAAAGCCCTACAATTGTCCTTTCATCTGGACTAAGAAGGACAAACCATTTCTGTAGTAATACTGCTGTCTGTGGAGGTGCAGCTCTGGCTATACTACTAGAAAACACCATTCCACACAATTTTGTTTTTCTGTCTCTGAAACAACAAGCTGGCAGAGCTCAGAATTCATACTTTTTATTTAAAGTCTCTTGAAATCCTCAGCTGTAGAGTCTCCTTATTTATTTTGTTACTCATTTTTATTACCCTCTTCCATTCTATTTTGGAACTGATCTGAACTCAGTTTTACTGCCTGGTCTTCTGAAATAATGTTTATTATTAGTTTTGAGCAATCTCTGTTTGGTGTTGCCAGTTACAAAGAGGTTTCCCCAGCTTTCCCTGGGAATCAAATCTAGTGAAAGGCATGGACATAAATAGATTCTCCACTGTATCTAAGAGACTTCAGCTACAGATACATACTTATAGTGACATTCAACCATCAAGTGAAGGCCAAGAATAAACTATTTTGCCCAATTACTGATGGATAACAATAATAGGATTACTAGTAGTTGGTGAGTTAAGCAAATACCAAAACTGTTCTACTGTGGGGCCCTAAAAGCTTTGACGAGTACCTTGCAGACAGTGAGGCTCTCATGGACAAGCAGTATGGTGAGTTTTTTTAAGAAATACTACCTAGGAACTTCACATCAGAACAATAAGCCTGTTCCAGATTCCTACTTTGAAGAATTAAAAAGGACTAGCATGCTAATGACCACTTAGTTCTAAACCAAATTCAAAGGTTAAATCTGTGGCCGAAACAGAAGTGGACAGATCATTAGAGCATCCCCAAATCGGTACCCTAATTAATACATTGCTTTTCAGATGTAACACTTTCTCTTCCAAAACTATTTCCACCTCTGCTTTTCAGAAAAAACTCCTGTGCATGTACCAGACCAGATAAATGAAAGCTCAGAAGGGTTTATACTCCTGTGTAATTAAGGTGCAAGTAATTGTAGTAACTGTGCCTGCTTATCTAGAACTGTAGCTATAAAGACTGAACCACTCTCCAGTGATGTTGTTACTATTATTTTCTGAAACTTAATTCCTTGCTCTTATTTTGAGACTTCTTGTTTTGCCATACAGTACTGGATAACATCTCTAGTTTGAATTCACTGATTTCTAGCTGACAAATGTTAAAAACAGCATGAGGAAAAGACCCATCAGACAACATTCATCCTAAACATATGCAATCAATAAAAATCAACACAGACTACTCCTTGTTTATGTTCCTCTCAGCCTGTCAGTGTGCTGGGCTCTTGACTGTGCTGCTTTCTTTATTAGGGACAATTTAATGTTTAGGTCACATAACATAAAGCTCCATATATCCATCTAATTTAAAGTGCAAGACTAAGATACATTTTTGTTCTCAACTGGAGGGCATACTGTCTGCTTTCATTAAAAGAAGAGATGTCAATACTGCAGCAAAGCCAGTCTCTAAATTTTGAGAAGAAAATTTTATTTGGTTCATTGCCTTTAAATACAATAACTTAAGAAAAAATGTTTTTATGAAGATTTTTTTCCATTTTGGTTACAGCATCATGCTGCCTCAGCAGGGTGCACTCAGCACTTAAAAATTAAGCTAATTTTCTCTCTTGATTGCAAATGCACAGAACACCTAACAATATGCCAGGTTCTTATCTCAACAGGTTGAGGAAAGGTAATGGTTTTCTATGTTGGAAATCATGGTTTAAGTCTGATGACAGACAGCTGTAAACAACAATTTAAATTATTTCAATGAAATATGGAAGAGCAGACAAAAATGTTTAATAGGTTCACATAACAAAAATTGTGAACAATTTTGTTTCTGCACCACTGTTTTTGTCTTCTTGGTCCTGCATAAAATGTACCAGGCAAGATGTCCAAAATTACAGTGCAATGATCCTGAAAATCACCATGGTAGCTGAGGTGATGAGGGTGGGCAGCCATGCATTAATGTAAAATTACTGTTATTGAACTCTTTTCTGTCAGTAAAATTTACCAGACACTCCAACAACTCCAGTGTAGGGAGGTAAGATAAATAATAATTAGCAGTCTCTCACTCTCTGTAGAAGCCCCATCCCTGCCAGGCCAGCAATCCCAGCCTGTTGGAAGGAGCAGTTCCTTCAGCAGCTTCACACCTGGAGCAGCGCTGGCACTGTTTGACAAAGAACCCCCTTTGTTTGGCACTCAGCATTTGTTCTCTTTGTAATGTAGATATCACAGTGGTTTTAGCCCTGCTAATGAATTCACACTGCAGCTGCATTTCTAGATTATGCAGAGACCATGTTTCTCAAATACAAACTACCACACTCAACCCTTTCCAGTTTCTCAGGCAGGGTAGATTATAATCCATACAGAAACTGCTGTGCAAGGAATTTTCAAGCAGTGAAGGCAATGGGCATGTAAATTATATCATGTAAGAGAACAAAGTCATGTTTCTAAAATGTTTCTGAATTTATCTCTTGATTTTTTTTATTATCACTGCAAACTGCAATCCACCAAATTAATTACAACATACACAAAGGGGTATATGCATCAGATGCTATTATTTATTTTTATTATTTTTTATAATTTAATATTTTTTATTTAAATTTTTATTTTTTTAATTTTTATTATTTATTATTGGAACAGCAGTGATATAAATTATTCTTCCTGTTTTAAATAGTCAACATTTGGACCACACTGCCCAGGGCTTTTTAGCTTCTATGTATTTTGAAGAGATGAAACTAAGTCCTTTACCACTTACAGCTCTTGAAAATACCCAAAGAGAAAATCCTGTTGATACCCACAGCAAATGGTCAAGGTCCACTGTGGTTAATTCAGTTCATGTTGTATTATCTCTGCTAATAAAGCTTGGACTATCTGTGTTGGCCAAAAGGTTCTGCCAGTGCTGCAGATGCTCAGTTCCATCCTGGAGAAAGCTTAATTTCAGAAGCAAATGAATGATCTTAATATACCTCCATGTATATAGTTGTAAAATGAATATAAATTTCCAGGAATTAAAACTGGTGGAGTTGCTCGAGGTGTGTGACAGGGTAGTGGGCAGTGAAACATACCAGAATATAAAAAGTTTGGGCAAGATTCAGCTCTAGTGTAAAAAATTGCTATTAGGTCAAACATTGGTTTTCTGTACGTCGTTACGAAGTAAAAAGCAGTAAATAAATGGAAGTGATTAAATTTTTCTTCTTGTTGGTCCTTAGAATTTTTTTGTTTTAATTTCTACATAACAAACTACTTGTTGCATTAATGAACAGGTGAGTCTTTGGAAATAAGTTTTATAGATTCCCAAAATCACAGCATTTCATCATGGTCACTTTTCTTTCATTTTGCTTTAACTTTTCACTGGTTGGCAAGAAATAGCTACTTGTAATAAAGACATTTCCCAGGCTAAAAATTAACCTTGTAGAACAGTTGGTCCATTATCTTGAGTGCATCTTTCCTAAACTAAGTATATATAAGAGAACCATTTTCAGAAGAGTACATTAGATTCTAGACACTGCTTCTGTTCATGACTGAAGCTATGAATATTAATTACCTGACCTAAAAATCAGCCCTTGATATTTTGGAGGAGAAAAAGGTCTTTTTATTTTTCACTTTCATATTTGGTGGCTAATATGTCAATTTTTGGCTGTCCAAACGTAATTAGGCTGCTTACTGAGCCCATCCCTGATTTAGAGAATAAAGGAGTACTTGTCATTCTGTGCACTGCAGAATGGCAGGCCCTTTTGGAATCAGTGGATAAACTACAGTGAATAAATAGAAGTCAATGCAAAGCAAGTTTAAAACTGTTATTGTGTGTATAAATTTGTATTGTTTTCTTCCATTTACACCCTGTTTTAATTTTTTTTCCAAGCTATTTCTTTGGTTTGAATCTCATCATGTCAGATGTGTTAGGCAATGCATATTCTTTTAGATGTTATACGAACCCAGAAAATTTTATAAGGGAAAAAGAGCTGGCATGACAGATTGGTATTTTTTTATTCTATGAAGAAAATGTCAAGAAAGAAACTTAATGTTATTTTGTAAGCATTTTACTACTTATTAATACAGTGGAAATTACACGTTCAGATTTTTTCACTGTTTATATTTGAAAAAACTGAGATTATGAGCTGTGTCCATGTTTTACAGGGACCTCCTGGAGCAACTGGTGCTGAAGGCAGACAAGGTGAAAAAGGTGCAAAGGTAATCACTGAAGAGTTTTTTAGAAGCATGGAAATATAAACTATTTATAAATTGAAAATAAATTGCTTATCATGCTCTGAGTGTGCAACTTACCAAAGTAATAATAGCTAAACTGTAAAATCCAAATGAGGACCTAGAATTAATAGCAACATAATGGAGTGGAGTCTCCCCAGCTCAGCCCTGTGAAAGGCAAGATGAAGCTGCTTTGCTGGCACCACATCTTTACATGCAGGAATTACAGGGAGTCGTCCTGTGCAGAACACTCAGTTTTTAACAAAGTGAGCGAGGAAACTCTGCTCTCACTTTGCATCTTGTCTGTCCCTGCCGTGCCAAGCTGCCTCTCCCTCTCTGACCTGGTATGTTTTTTCTAGGGTGAACCTGGTGCAGAAGGGGCTCCTGGAAAAACTGGTCCAGTTGGTCCACAGGGACCTGCTGGAAAACCTGGCCCAGAGGGTCTCCGGGGCATTCCTGGCCCTGTGGTAAGTAATGGGAACACTTAATAATATTTTAAATATCACATTTCTTCTATATACTCTGGTAAAGCAAAATTTTTGTTTTCTCTAGGGAGAACAAGGCCTACCTGGAGCACCGGGTCAGGATGGCCCTCCTGGACCCCTGGTGAGTACCCTTCCTTTCAGGGCCAGAACAGAAGCAGCACTATACTAATAAAATTTACCATTAATGTGCCTGTGCATTTACAGGAAAATGAAAAGTCAGTTCTTAGCACAAAGTTGCTACTATTCTGTGCTGGTAAAATCTGATACACAACTGCCTTCAAACTTCATTGCTCTACTGGCAACTGTGCTGAATGCTGCTGTCAGACCAGGTAAAACAGTGGAATAAGGCAGTGTAAAACCAAATTCTGAGTAGAATTAAGAATCAAAATAAAATGAAAGAAGATCAAAAAAAAAAAACAAACCTACTTCTGTCCCCACATCAGAAAAGCAGTGGTGAATTTCGTACATCCGTTCATTTTAATGACTGCTAGTTTTAGGAAATTGTTGTTCATAGGGCAAAAGTTTAGATTATATTGTTCCTTAGAGAAAGAAAAGTATAAATCAGAAGATTTATAAAAATGACACTTCTACCAAAGAAGAAATGAAAGTCTGAACTACATGGCCAGCAGGTTGATTCTTCACATGTCAAGCAAAGGTGATCCAATTTAGTGAAAAGATCTCATATCCCTTGTTCCCCGAAGTCACTGAGGTGTAGATCACCTCTGTTGTCAAAGCTGAGTCCCAAATTGGGAATAAAAAGCTTTGAAACAAAATATGGACTGTTTGATACAAAAAAAAATATACAAGGGTTTACTAAATAAAATCCACTCTGTTAGTTCAGCCAGAATACATTGGATTACTTTAGGAAAACAGGGCAATAAGGGCCTATCCTCTACTTCAGAAAAGGTGTGGCTCTTAAGGGGGAAAAGGAAAGCTGTGAGTAGGAAATGTGAAGGAAATCCTCTGTTCCTTCTCCTGTGTGGACTTAGAGGATAGAGGTCCTTAGGTAGCCTTAATAATGGAAGTTTTTATGCTTAAGCTACACACCCGAAGTCAAAATCTTTCCAAGAGCATTCCTGCCTCTCCAGTGAGAACTTGGGATCTGAACATCAGCTACAAAATTTTCATATCAGACTTCTACAGTATATAAAAATTGAACAGCAACAATAAAAAAAGTGGAATTTAAACTGAAATGCTGCATAAATCAAGACTTTTACCATAAACCCGTCGTTCACTTTCATGTGGATATGAGAGCATGAGCACTTGCCTTTTCTTTCATTAACTGAATAACTTCCATGGGTGAAAGTATTTGAATAACTATTCACATTTCTGAAAAGGTTCAAAACATGCAACCTCTTAACCTATGAGCAAAGAGTTTCAGAAGATATATTTTTATGCCCCACACACCAGAAATTTTTTTTTCCAATGAACAGTGATCTAGTACATAGATATATGCATTGATAACTTCTGTGTGTATAATTAGAGATGATATTACAGTGGCACCTACATTTAATTTCATTTTTCTCTGTCCTTTAGAAAATAATAATGACCAAATAATACACTGATGAAGCTTTACATTACACCTCTTTCTTGCCCTTTGTTTTAACATTCTAATTTTGTCTAAAGTCTCATGGATAACATATTGTTGATAAGTCAGAGGTTGGGAACAATGAATGAGAAGCTGAAAGCAAAAAGGATTCCTTGTGCATCTTCTCTCCAAAGAGTTATGATGGGACCACCAGCACACTTTTTAAATTATGTGGTTAGCTTACTGATAAAATGCATGGGGTACAAGTCAGGGAACTGAAAATTGATCTCCTCACTTACAATTCTGTGCTGAAATCTAAAAACCAATGAAAAATTATTCAGCAATAACAAGCATCCTTTTCCCATGTCAGTCACTAGAAGCCTCCCAATACATCATTGAAAAAATGTCTCTTCCAATATTTGAGAGCTTAAATATTCAATTCAGATCTGAAGCTGAGTATATTAATGAACTAAATACTCCCAAATGCACAGACTTCCTATCAGCTCAACAAGAACTTTTTTCAATCCATTGCTGCAACTTAATTTTGGATTTTAAGAAAGTAAAGTTTGTATGTAAAAGATGCCGAGGTTAGGTCTCACTCCTTCCCCTCCCATCCTCTGCAGCAGATTGCTCTCAGGAGAAGAATATGAAAGCTGATTTGCAGTAGAGCACAACACTCTGCAGGTGAAAAGTCTGATTCTGTATTCCAAAAGCTTAAAAATTTCACATTTCTTTCATGAATTATGTATTTGCCCAGGCTTTTGCATCTAGTGATATCCTGAAGTGGAGATGGAAAGCATTCGCAGGGAATAATATTTTGTACATGAAGTGTTGTGGCACTGCTGAATCTGTGCCAGGTTGAAAAGGTCACTTATTACTGCCATCCATATCGGAATTTCACAGATGTCCACCAAGAGACTTGCAGTGAGGAGAGACTGACTTAGTCTAGCAGCTCTACACCTAATGTCTACATGTTCAGCGTGAGATTAATAGCCCCTGAGAAATTAATGTCTCTTGCATATGCACTGCTTGGCCTAAATTTTTCACCCCAGTCTGTACAAATTACTCAAAACCAGTACTGCCATTCTTAGGAACATCTGAAGATTTCTCAAATCAAGAATTTAGCTGGCCCTCCGCTTCACAGATTTCTAATCATACAACCCTTTCTAGATTTCTAGTTATAAAGAAATTTAAATACCACAGCAGCATCAATTTGCCTTTTTAAACATACATTACAACTTTATTTTGGGCTCTAAATCACATTCCATCAATCACTACCATCAACCACTGTACTCTGATTACATAAGTACATAGCTGTTACAAAGCACATAAATGCACTGTGATTAGCACTGCCTTTAATAGCGTTTCAAGAAAACATGCAGTATGTTAAAACTTATTTTAACGTTACTTCTCTTGATTTATTTAGGGTCCTCCTGGCTTGCCTGGACTGAAAGGAGATCCAGGCTCCAAAGGAGAGAAGGTATGCTTTATCATTGTTTGTGACTTTGCAATAGGAAGAAAAAGGTTATTTCTTGTGTATTGACCACATGATCTGTCCTTGCAATGAAAATCCCAAAGATATTGATGTAAAGAGAACTGTCAGTTTTACAGGAACAAAGTAAGTAGAAATAACAAACACTGTAGATTTTTATTTTAAAACAATATATATATATAAAAGCAATAATACTTACTTTTGAAATAATGGATTGAGACAACTGAGATTTCTAACAGAGTCACAAAAATTTATCGATTGCTTGTGAATCAGATAAAAACTGTAGAGAAAGGGATATGAATATGACTGTACTTTGTGAATTTCGGGGGGGGGTTATCTCCTTGGATCAGCTGTTTATACAGCTATAACACATGTGGAACAAATGTGCAACTCTGTGATATGCTTATAGCATCTAAATGTGAAAATTGGTATGAAATTTGTACCCACGGGTATTGTTATTTCTGTATCAGTTTCAGTAAGGACTATCTTGCACTTAGATCTTTCACTAAATAAGGAGTCACACCTTGCAAATAAAGTTTCAAAACTAACAACAACAAATATGCTTTCAGAATAATTTGTTTTCAGGTTGATTGTTGACCAGCAACAGTGATAGCATGCGAAAGGTCTAATTCATGTATCTGCAAAACACATTTATTCTAATGTATATTGAGTTTTAACTGCATTTTCTTCAATCTTGTTTAGGGACATCCTGGTTTGATTGGCCTGATTGGACCTCCAGGAGAACAGGGTGAAAAGGGTGACAGGGGTCTTCCTGGCCCACAGGGATCTCCTGGAGCCAAGGGGGATGCAGTGAGTACAACACAGTTGTGTTTCCATTCAAGTTCCATACAGGCAAGGAGTACATATTCCAGGCTTTCTTTTGAAAGACAACGTTATTATAAACATTGAACACCCTGAGTCTCCCTGCCAGAGGTTAAAACTTTCTTAGGCATTGTACAAACACAGTGAAATTAAACAGCTTAAAATGAGATTACAGAATGTTTGAGAAAATGAAGGAAACATACTCCACATTATACACTCATAACAAAAGTTAGGGACAAGATAAAACTAGCAGCACCAATCTCATCATGATTACTAACTGCATGACTCAGAGTGGCTTCTTTCTCCTAGTTGTTAAGACCCTATGTAAAAAGTGAGGTTTCTAAACCTCACCACAACACAGGTGTGACTTTACATACTGCAGTGTAAGAACAACTACAAGCAACTCAAACCATCAGATAATATTTTAAACTTGCAAACTATGTTGGCCCCTAAAGCAAACTCATCAGAGTTGGACATTTAGTGGGACTACCTTTTTCATAGATATGCATTTTTAATCCAGTCCAGTATGTAGGATACTTCTGTGCTTATTCTCTTATTTGTTTTTTAGGGAATTTCCGGTCCTGCTGGTCCACTTGGACCCCCTGGGCCTCCTGGTTTACCTGTAAGTAATTTCATCTATTCCTCCTGCTCAAAACACTCCCACACTGTGTGCAGTGCACTCCAACCATAGTTATATGTTCTTGTCCATAGGGTCCCCAGGGTCCAAAGGGTTCCAAAGGATCCAGCGTGAGTAATTCTCCTCTCTACTTTTTCTTTTTCTTTTACTGAAGTTTTGTGTGTTATTTTTAAACATTGTGTAGCCTGGCCAACACTGCATTTCTTTCATTGCTTTGTAGGGTCCTGCTGGTCAAAAGGGTGACAGTGGGTTACCTGGTCCACCTGGTCCTCCAGTAAGTAAAAATTCTTATCTTGGAATTACATTGACACAATCCCCCTTGACTTCTGACAAGGGTAAAACCCAGCATTTTGGAACTAAAATATTAATGATTGTTTGAAAATTAATTTTTCAGAAATCATTTTTCACAGATCCCCAGACAGAGATGTCTGCATTGAAAAATCCATTAGAAATTTGAAACAAACACCTCCCCAAAAAAAACACCCAAAACCCCCCTATATACCCCCTTACAAAAAACCCTCATGAAATAATTATTTAAGGAGTATATTGAACCTCAGAAAATAGAATGATGCTAGTTTCCCCTGGTGATATTCTTCTGTTTCCACTATTTTTCATATCATAAAAATATAAAATGAAAAGAGTCTAAATCTGAATGAAGTGTTTCAATTTCTTTAAATTAAATATTGCTTCATAGACCCCAAGGGGAATTTTGAAGTTTTATCACAGGAAACATCCACAGTTTTCACTTGTCATAGACTATATCTGTTCTCAAGGGCATTGTCAGGGATACAGAGGTGACTGCAAGTCAGTTCTACACTTCACACTTTTGTGAGGGCAACACACTCTGCCCCAAACAGCAATGTAGTGACAGGAGTTTAGAGCACAACAAGGCTTCTACAATCCTTTTTTTTTTTTTTTTTTGCAAGTAAATCAAAACACATAGGTATAAATCTGAAGGAATTAAGTGAAATAAAGAAATAAACACTTTGAAGAAAGGCTATTCAAAGTATTTCCAAGCCACATTCTGT
Organism: Pyrocephalus nanus; assembly: GCA_038380795.1. Lineage (NCBI taxonomy): Eukaryota > Metazoa > Chordata > Aves > Passeriformes > Tyrannidae > Pyrocephalus > Pyrocephalus nanus. Next base: position 19,497,306 of record CM076269.1, on the reverse strand, counting down.
GGTCTTCCTGTGCTGAAAAACAAACAGAAAAGATAATCAGATTCGTTCCTTTCCACTCAGGGCCCTCCGGGTGAGGTAATCCAGCCACTGCCAATCCAGTCACCCAAGAAGACAAGAAGATCTCCTGATTATATGTTATCTGATGCTGGTGATAATATCCTGGATTATTCTGATGGCATGGAGGAGATCTTTGGTTCACTGAATTCGCTGAAGCAAGACATTGAGCACATGAAGTACCCAATGGGCACTCAGAATAACCCAGCCCGAACCTGCAAAGACTTGCAACTCTGTCACCCAGACTTCCCAGATGGTACGTGAATATTGCATGGCAGAGGAGCCAAGGCTGAGCTTGTGCTCTGCTGACATGCTTTGGCACAATAATTCATTCCTGGGAGGTTGGCAATACAGTTGCTTGACAAATACAGTCTCACTGAATCCATTTTTACAGGTACAAAATTTAAAAAAATGTAAGAGGTGTTCTTTTGGTAGAAGCCAAAATTCTTGAAACGCATAACCTGATCTGGTTTTAGGGTTAAAACTTTTTAGATAAAAAGTTGTTTTAAGAGGTGGGCCTTGCATTTCCAGGACAATCCAAGCCAGGAGTGTGATGAAAGATTGATGCTGTTTAGATCAATGGAAAGTGAAATCACAAATGTCAGCATGCTGGGACAGCTAATAGCTTCTTTTAAAATGAATGATGATTATTTTAGCAGCTGTGCATTTTAGCTTCGTGTAATAATACAAAACAGCATTGGTATCATAGGAGATTTATTATCAATTATGACTCTCAAAAACTTTACTATTCTTTTACCTTTAGAAACAATAATTTGTTCTACTGCACCACTACTGTTTGTTACATATCAGTCAGCAAAGTTTCTTTGATACTGCTTAATGCTACCAAGTACTAGTGTGATAAAATGCAAAGTAGTATGAACAAGACACAGTGTTCTGAAGAACTATCTTGATTTTATTATGCTTTGTTCTTTTCTTCTTTTTTTTTTCTAACTGAGTTTACCCCTCTGAAAAGGTTTAAATGAAAGCCAGCCTTCACAGAATTTTCATCCTTTCATATATTTTTTCAATGCAATGGATATTTTTCCCAGTTCAAAGCAATATTTTTCTGTTTTTAAATGGGAGGAAAAATGGATTTTGACAGTTTAATAATATTTTATTGCTTTCGTTCTAGATAGATAAGAACAGATGGTTGCCTTGAGGAGTAGTTAAGCAGTGTATGTGCTATATGAAAAGTACATATTTTACAATTCAGTACCCTCCATAATAGGGAATGGTTTTTATAGAACACATTCACCTTCTTCATTTACCAGTATTTGCTTCTTATTTGGAGGCTTCATATAAAAGTAATCTTATTTTGGCTAAAATAAAAGCAAATGGATTTCATTAAAATATAAAATTCTCCAGGGACAAGACTTACAGATAGGAAAGACTGTTTTCAATAAATACAGCCTAAATCAACAGAATATTTAAATCCCATAAATGCTTTGTCTATATTCTATATTCAGAAGACAGAATCGGTGAAAGGATTTGTCATTTCTCTTTGGAACCTCCACTATTTGTTTGGAACAGGATTAGACCTGTAATGTCAGGAAATCAATTGCTGTCCTGCTTGTGAAATATCTGGAGATAAGAACCCACAACACAGAAATCATCATTTTAATTAGAATAGTAGATTTTAAAAAGCAGTGACTTTTAATGGGCCTTGGATGGACTGCACTCTCTTTCATGCCCAGCCTTCAGTCGTTTCACTAGCACTGCATCTTCATAACCCAGCAGTGAAAAGGCCTTTGTGTGAGCTAAATCTCTCTCAGTGGAAGCTTTAGGTACTTGTGCCACCTACAACCCACCAAGCCCCATGCACACACCTTTTTATACAGATAAGTATGCAAATGACTGCAGATTCTGCTCTCTGACCTAAACCCTAGCTTAGTTCTGCCTAAGGCTGCCTCTGCTCTGGTTTTGAGAGTGCTCTCACCACAGGTACAAATTATCCTTCTAGCTGAAATCCTGAAATGGCCACATTTTTGAGACTTGCCACGTATGTTCCACACGTGCTGTCATTCCTTCTCTAGGCTGAGGTGTCTGCAGCTCCTCCCAAACCTCGGCACTCTCCTGCAACAGAGTCACAGTTTGAAGTCAAACTAGACAAAAACAAGAGAACACAGATAAAAATAGACTTTGATCCTGGTGTTATCTTTCATAAAGGACAACAGCAACGGATCATAAGGCAGAAAAGAAAGAGTCAGTTTCTTATCATTCAGATAAAATAACTTTGCTACACACTTCGGAGGACCATTAGGTAGCAGTAAAGCCTAATTCATCCAAATACCATTACTACTATATAAGGCAAATATTTTCTCATTTCTTTTAGGGGAATATTGGATTGATCCTAACCAGGGCTGTTCTGGAGACTCCTTCAAAGTATACTGCAATTTCACAGCAGGTGGGGAAACTTGCATCTACCCAGATAAGAAATCTGAAGGAGTAAGTACCAATCTGTGTTTTCAGTTGGCTGTTGACAGATCCTACTGTGCTGTTGCAATGTTAAACTAAACAGGATAATTACACTGTCACATTTTCATATATCTGTCTTTCTAATTACATTTACATTTCCATACCTCTGAATGGAGTGGTAAAATGGTACACAGAGTTTACAAATACCATTTTCACTCTTAGGCAGAGAATCTATGCACCTGCTTGCTAACATTTCACCACATTTCAGAATGCAACACAGCTGAGCAGCCAGTTACAGAAATAATCTAGCATTGGACTTGATGATCTTGGAGATCTCTTCCAACTCAGTTAATTCTATGATTTGTCACCTAAAAGCTAAATTCTTACTGTATTTCTTTTGGGGGTTCATTTATATCTGTTCCCTCATAACTGTGCAAAGTAGATGTAAAACACTATGTATTAACAGTGTCCTGACTCACTGTTACAGATTACATCAGAGGGGGCACAGGGTACAGAGAAAGGCTTTCTAAAACCTTGCCTAAATGAGAGAGATCTATCAGCAGCAACAGCAGTCAAAACTCAAATTTAGACACTCTTCACAACAACAATTCATACCACCAGTTTACCTAAATCTTAACAGATTATAATGGTCTCCCTTAATTAGAACTAACTCTATAAGCTATCACCTTGAGTTCCATGCAAAGTCACTAATTTGAAGGCATTCTATACAAGAAAAACATCCTATTTTAGAGCTTTAAAGTGACTAAGATTTCAGAAAAAAACATTTTTTATTATCTGGTGTGAAATTTGTCTCAAGTAACATGAAACCTTCATATCTGTTAACATATGTTTTAAATAATTCTGTCTCTGCTGTTTGACCACACAGGTTAGAATTTCATCATGGCCAAAGGAGAATCCAGGATCTTGGTTTAGTGAATTTAAGCGAGGCAAACTTGTAAGTTGTTGCTGCAACAAAACTGTATTCACAAATGAGGGGCACGTTATCAGCAATCAGCAGATCCCAAGGAATTGCATAAATATTTACATAATGAAAAGACCCCCAGCCTCTTTGCCCTAAATATTATAGCAGTTATGTGGTCTCTTACCACTGGCCAGCAGAAGCCTGCTCTGTATTGTCCCACAGTGATCCCAGGGGTCACCTGCACAGCTGATGGTGAGGATGTGCCTTCTGGCAGACCCCACATCACTACTGACCCTTAATAAGGCAGCTGGAGCACAGATTCCCCCCCAGTGTAGGTACCTGGAAATATACTGAGTATGAAAAGGTGAGGCTGCAGGCTGATGTGACTTTATGATTAACTAAAAACAGATTCCCAAAGAGATTCTGATGTTTTACCCTATAAGGGAGGAGTAATTCTCTGTCTTTCCCAATGGAATGAAGCTAAAATATGTAGTTCTTTGTCCTAAATATATTGCTACATCATGAAAATCTATTTACTGAGTCACAGCTGTATTGACCTTTAAAACTCCATAAAATGTTATATGTTGGTTGATTTTTTTTGTTAAGAACAGCTGTGTGGTTCTTTTTGGTCAATGGTAATTTTAGTTTGCATTGTAACAAAAAAAAAGATAAATATTCATCTAACTTCTTGTATTTTCCAGCTCTCCTATTTGGATGTTGAAGGCAATTCCATTAATATGGTCCAAATGACATTCCTTAAACTACTGAGTGCCTCTGCCAGACAAAATTTCACTTACAACTGTCACCAGTCTGTAGCTTGGCACGACGCCCCGTCTGACAGCTACGACAAAGCTCTGAGGTTCCTGGGGTCCAACGATGAGGAAATGTCTTACGACAACAATCCCTACATCAAAGCTCTCCACGACGGCTGTGCAGTGAGTACACCTTCAAAGACTCTTTGCAAAACCAACCTGTCATTTAGAGTAGAAATCAAATAAATCCATTTTTCATCGCTTTCTTCTGAGAAAAGCTTTCTAAACACTTTACTTTTCATATGCTGACTTTTGGCGGATTTTTAACTAGGGTACACTAATCCCATATTTAATTTTCACATACGTACCAAAAAAGAAAGAACCATAAGCCAAGCAACAGAAATAGAACAAACCTGGAATGGCCATCAAGGCATATGCAAACAGAATATTTAGTGAATACAGCAAAAACATGTATGACATAAGCCATATGTATGTACCCAAACATAGTACATTAATTTAATAGTTTGATACATGACTTTGTATTTCCTTTCCTCATTTCGTGTAGTCAAAGCCAGGTGAAGTTTGTGGATTTTACTTTTCAGAATCCTCCTTTAGCTTTGCTAAAATCCCCAGGGGTGTCCAAACCTGCATCATCTCTCTGATCACCTCTCCATCAGGGTCTCTGTGGGCATAACAACTGTTACCACTTCACAGAAACAAAATGGTTTGTACTCAACACTTTGAAACAAAGACATCAAAAGAGCAAGTGACAGTTGAAGCTTCATTAATTGTTTTGGAGTTTGATATGGGAGCATTTTGAAGGCAGTTTCTGAGAAGTCAGTGATACAGAATTAGAGACCTGAAAGTGCCAGGATATACACCTGGCTCTGAGACAGAGATGCAGCTCAGGAGGTGCAGTCTCTGCTCAGCAGTGAGAGTCTACTACACAGCTGCTTCCTGTCAGCCTTTCTATGTTCCTTGTATTTTTATTTCACTTTTCTTATCCACAGTGGTGAATGCAGAGCTCCTGAGAGAGCTGAACGTTGTAACTCTGTAAACTGAGAACCCTCAGATCTGTCAACTTGGATGTTCATCTGAACTCCAAGACTGGCACAGCTGAAGGGTCTCAGCAAATACCAGAGACCATGTAAAGGAAGTGCAGTTCTGATAACTAACATGATGACTTGGCTGTGTGACATACAGAGGAGCCAGAGAGCTTTCTTTGGGCAGCAAGGCTGTGCCTTCAAAGCTGGCTTCTAAGTCCATCATCTGGCAGTCCTGTCAGACTACTCCTTTCTTTCCTGTCCAAACAGCTGCTGTAATATTTTGTGAGACAGTTACAGTCTCTCTCTTTCAGAACTAATTAATGATTTTTTCACAAGGAAGATGTGCATTGCTATGGGAATATTATTAGTTATTAAATAGTATAGACATGAACTGAGAATTCTCTAAGAAAGAAGAAATGTCTTAGATTATTTTTCATTTATAGGTCTATTTTAGCAAGTCAAAAAACTATAGGCTATTCTCCTTCCAAATTCAAAACATTTTTAAAATAAAATCATAAGAGAATTTATAAACATAATACATTTTAGAGTCTGCAATATCTGCTGCCTGACAGGGCAATAACTTAACAAGTTCTCCACTTCAGAGATCTCCTACAAAGATCTCCAGCACAAGCTCACTGCTCTGATTGGTCTCTAACCATTGGCTTTCTTTTGCTTCTCTCTCAACAGTCAAGAAAGGGCTATGCAAAGACGGTGCTTGAAATCAACACGCCCAAAATAGACCAGGTGCCCATAGTTGATGTGATGATCAATGACTTTGGTGATCAGAACCAGAAGTTTGGATTTGAGGTCGGTCCTGTTTGCTTCCTTGGTTAAGCTTAAGACAAAATCAGATCAACAAAAATGTTGCACTTTGGTGCTACCAACCCACTTCATGCCACATGCAAGTTTTGAATAAGGATGGCATAGAAAAGATGTCTTGCTGTGTATGTATGTCTTATCTAGAAAGCAATCATTGCCCTTGTAGGGCCAGAATCACATGACTTAAACTTATTTTGCAAAGATGCTGTGGCACAGACAGACAACATAGGGCTCACTTCAGGAACACCCCCTTTGGATTCCTTTGGTGCTGTAAAAAATGAACGACATGGTGCTCCTTCCATCACAACAAAGAGGTGTTAAGAAAGTGTTTAATAAACTGTAATTATTCTATGTACAGTACTATACTGTTATTTCTCTGTCCATTTCCAAAACTTGCATGTGTCTCTGAATTGCATCTGGCTGTTATTTTACATTTACAAAACTACATGGTCAATACTGTGTATGTATTCTGAAAAAAATAAAACTGTAATTGCTGGTGAAGCCAATTCCATTTCTGATTAATAATAAAATCCCTTTGTATATATTGTTGTTGAAGAGCTTTGTTATTTGAAGTTGCCAGTAAACTTAAGGTGGCAAAACTGGAAGATCTTGAGCAGCACACTCAAACAACTCTTTTCTGCTGATATCACTCTGTGACGGTGAATTTTAATAATGAAAGCACCTTCAAAGGTGCTGTGTTCCATGGTGCTATACCTCAGACTTTTTATTTTCTTTTCTAATTCCATAATTTCATAAGATAACTGTATATACCTGAAATAAACAAGTTTATATTTTTGGGTGGGGAAAATATGTAAGAAAAAAACAAACTTCTGTGTAAGAGAATTTTTAAAAAAAATCTGTGTGAAATAAATTAGTCATATAGTTTTCCTTTTTTTTTTTTTTTTTAATCTCATCTAGATTTGTTTCCATTGTGCTTATTTGGTCTGCATAAATACAAAAACTGAATTCTAAACAGTTATTTATGGAGTTTTGCAGTGTTTATGTAGATGTTTATGTAAGCAATGGATATTTGCTTCCTGAACTGGATACTAAAATTTCCACAGAATGGTCCTAAACAATATTTGCCCATCCCATTAATATGAATGATTTTTCTTCTTGTTCCTCCACCTGAAGGCCAGGGATGCAATATGTCTAGGTCATGTGATTCTACACAGTTGCTAAGCAACATAGGAGGGGCTGCTTCCTACAGAGCTGTCTCTGACCCAAGCCCTTGCAATTCAAAGCTCAAAAACACAGGTTGGTTTGGCCTTCCCTCTGAACATTTTATTCAGGTAGTTGGAAGTAGAAATTACATTTTAGCTTTACAACACAAATCCTTTTGTAATTATTTTTCATAATATATGTAAGACTTGAAAAGAAATGTTTGTTTCTATTTCTTATAAATTGTTAAATTAAATAGTACTAGTTTCTGCTGGCTCGTTTCCAACTGGTATTTTCTTATGCACGTTTATACATGTAAAAGTGAGATTTCAAAAGTCAACTTCTTGCTGTTCATATTTTCTTTTATTTTTGAACCAAAGTTTGTAACTGTCACCTCAAAGAGGAAAATACAAATTTTATTAATAAAATCAAGTCTTGTCTATCTGGATTGGTCATTCTCTTATTTCAGTGTCCAAAACTCACCCACTGCCATTACTGTAACTTCATTCTGCTTGCAGACCATCCAGGCTCTAAACAAAAGTAATCTTTCTACATGTCCTGACAAGCACTGGGCAACAGCACTGGGAGGAGAAGTGTGAACAGAGAAGCTGCTGGTCTGGCCATATCACTGTGCAGCAGGGCTGATAAGCTCTGGTTTGTTTGGATTTGTAGCTCCAGCAGTGCTCACAGTACTATCAGCCATGAGAGAACAGCCCCATACTCCACCTCAGCCACTCTTACAATGTCTGTCTGCTTCACAGTCTTGGGCTTATCCTTGCAGGACCCCATCAAGTAGGCAAGTGACCCTACTTAATTAAATTAATGGGAAACGTGAGACAAGAGTTAGACCAAGACTCAGAAACAACTGGAACACAAAATTTCCAGCACCTTGCTTTAGATAGATAGTGGAACCAGAACTGGTGATGGGTCCCATCCAGAGACATCCAGGGCCTTCTCCAAAACAGCTTATCTTTTTTTAATCTCCAAACTGTTCTTTAGTAACTCTGGTTATGTCTAAGCAAGCTGTGAAAGCAGCTCCGATAACTTTGGCAGAAGAGAAGCTCCTTTCTGCTGCTGAAGTGGGCCAGGTAAAGTTAGTTAGGGGCTGAGCTCTTCAAGGCAGTCTAAAAAAAACCCAACAGTTCTGGGTGGTGTGCTTTAGGGTGATATGGGTAAAATATAAAAATGGTTGTGGTTTCACAGAGTCAGGATTAGTCTGCAGCAGAATGTTGCTTCTAAAAGTGCAATGATGTATTCAAGAAGCCAAATGAAACCAGATTTTTACAGAATTAGTCAAAGCATCTTGCCAAGGTTTGGTGTTGGCAACATCCCAAAGGAGGAAATAAACTACACTTCTCAGTCAAGGACCCATCAGGTTTATTCTTTAACCCTTCTTAAGGCCTTACCCACATACCTTATTATTTATCCTTGTCATGAAAACATCTCACCACTGCCAGTTATTCTCACTCCTCTTTGTCCATTCTCTTTTTCAAAATGTTGTTGTTTTTCTCTCCAAGTTTCAGATTAAAGGGGGGAAATGCCATTATATATTCTTGCCTTCAGGCAAAAATTATGCTCTCTGTTTTCCCTCGACTGAAGTCTCATATTAGCAGCGCCTAAAAAACAAACAAAAAGAGCACTCTTCAGAACAAAAAGAAATTTCACATCAAAACTCACACATTATTCCTCCTATAAAATAAACTTCAGACTCTGTAGTTAAATCCTACTAGCCATAAAAACATAAAACCTCAGAGTCATCATACACGATTATAAAAACAAACTTACAAAAAACTATGCAAACCAAAGAAGAAAACCCAAAAGAAAACAAGGATCAATATTTTTCATGTTCTAAATTAAAAACCTGTGCAATCACAAAAAGGTTGAAATTGTAATACGATGTCTGTATTTTACCTGTAGGAACTGACAAAGGAGAACTTGGATGTTCTGTGATCGTGAGGGGCCACCTCACCTAAAGCAGACTGGGCAGTGTATCTTGAAAATTTGCTTCAAGCCCCTCTCACCAGAAAAGCCATCCTGGAGATGGTTTCCCCATTGCAAACACAGACTGTGGGTGTGGTGCATGCAAATGGAGTAAGTCAGCACAGGGCAAACACAAACCCACAAATATTGAGACACTGTTCTGTCCAGAATAACACGCATATACAAGAGAGATTTAAGTGACAAGCTACGACCATAGAGGCATAAACTGTTCTGTGTGCAGGTGTAGAGTTTCTTTGCCTCTCTCTCTCTTTCCCTTCCTCTTTCTAACCCAAGATAGGGCAATATCAATTCACCATGGCTGGCACATCTCTTGGAAAACTTCATAAAACGTAATAAGATTGTATTTTCAGTCATTATGGCTAACATCAACAGTCACCATCTGATTCAAAAAACTACCATCTGATTCAAAAAATAAGGACAGTTATCTGCTTAAGATTCTTCCCCTGGGGAACAGCTTTGTTAATTTTAAAATGAAGCTTCACATGCTAATGACTAGAAAGAGAAGCTTTAAAAGCCATGATGGATTTTCTATTGCAAGCACGCTCATTTTTCTGTGAATGAGCATCTTCTATTGTACATGCACCAAAAAAACCTGAAAATGACAAAGACAGCATATTAAATGTCCTGTCTATTATATTTACCGGGAAACGTGTCTTATTTGTGTTCCTTTGGTAGGCACATAAATTATCAGGCTCATTGTTAGTTCAGTGAAAAGCACTGCCAAGATTATTGCAAGGGAGTAGATTGCTCTAAAGCTATTTACACATTTTGTTTTCAATAAGAACATTGAAGATAATTTCAGGGACGAAAGCTGCAAGCACACAGATATTCAGACATGCTCTGGCCAAAATTGGGCTTGTTCCTTTCCCAGCTGTGTGAATGAAGGCTCAGTTCTAATGAGGGAGGATGGAGCCAAAGCCTGAATTGCTATCACGGACAGGTTTTGCCTGGGTTGTCCAGGGAGCTTTGGCAGACCTTGACTTTGTTTCCAGTTTCTCAAGGGTAGAAGAAGTGATCTCCATCAAAACACACCCAACTTCAGTAAGAGGCAAGACTTGTTAAGAATTCAGCAGTGGGACTGAGATCCAAGAGCCTTCTCTGCTCCATTGGTATAATCTAAGAATTATTTTTTTTTTAACATCAAAAAGGCATTGTAGTTAAATCTTGCTGAAGCATAAAAGAACTCCAGCTTGCACAGTGATTAAAATGCAGATGAAAATTAAAATTCAGTCCACCCAATAAACTGCCAGAAGAAAACCAAATTAATTCTTCTCTAGCCCGAGAAGCTCTCTAAACTGAATAGGCTGTAAGGATGCAATGGTTAATTAAAAAACCTTTCTGAGTTTCCAGGGTTGGGATAACAAGGCTGCCCAGCGTCCCAAGGTCATCTTAATAACCAGGAATGAACACAAAAGCCTCACACTGAGTTCCCCTCTGAACCTGAAATATCTCATAGCCAGAGATGTTGGAGATGGCCCCAGCACCCCCCGTGCTGCAGCAGTGCGGGGCCATCATGCTGTGTGCAAGCTCTGAAGTTCCCCAGCACAAATACAAAGTAAATGCAGCTACAACAGAGCCATAAGCCGAGTTTTCAAGCAGAAAATACTAACTAAATGTTGAAACCCAGGATGTGACTCACAAATAACAGTAACAATGTTACGATATAATTGTTGTTTCTGAAATGGAAACATTGATCTGTTATTTGTTAGTTTACTTGGAATCTTCTGCAGGAAGCCCAGTGAAGGCAGCCAGGGGACTGTCATGGAGCTGCATCACTTCTAGAGCAGGCACTCTGCATTACAGCACAGAAAGTATATTTAGTGGAATGAGAGGTGAAAGGATTTAGAATGAAGTTGGTTTTATTGGCATAAAAGCTTCTTTCTGTCAAATATTAACAACAACAACAAAAAAGGTAAGGTTTTATATTCTTATCATACAATCTCTTGGGCCTGTGCCTTTTTTTTATTAGAATATCATCTCAGTGGCAGCTCAGGTGAGAAAGTAGCTCTCCTTTGGGGTCCTGTTGCCCAAATTGGCTCACAAGATAACGTAGCACAATGTGAGGGCTCAGGCTCTGGAGAATGCATAAATAGATAATCTTCATAACATTCGCTATTCAGTAACTTTCTGATTCGGATGTACAGGGATCACTTATCCTTTTGTTATTCCTCAGAAGGATTTTAGAAATATCCACTTTGCTCTAAGCCTGCAGAGTTGTTCAATGCACAGATATTAAGATCAAAGCTGTTTACTGTCAGAAAGGGCCAAAAATGGAATTTTAATTTCTAAAAACTTTCCACAGCACTCTAAATTCTGAAAAGAACAAAGTAGGTTTCACCTTCCAGCTTCTCCCACTTTTTTAACTGTGATGCTCCCATTTGAAATTGTAAGGTGTTTTTCTCCAAACTGATGGAAAATATTTGACTGGTGGGAGGAAGTCCACTCATATCCACACCGAGACAGTTTGTCCGTGTGCTGGGGTACAGGAGCTGAGTGCAATACTGACAGTAGAATAAAGGCACAATTAAATAGAAGAATAAAGGCACAATAAAATAGTTTCTTGCAACAGAAAGGAGGAAAATGTGGAGGGGGGGGGGTGTCTAGGAAATAAGAAAGCAGTGGGGAAATATGTGGGAAAAGGATAGGAGAGCTTGCTTCCCTCAGCATAGGGCAGGAGGGTGAGAAATGTTTATGGCCAGTCTGGGAGCACCCCATGTGATTGCTGGTGTGCAGCAGGGGTCAGGGGCTGTTTCTCATTGCAAGTGGCAGGGGTGCACCAGCCCCCTGGTAAGGAGGCAGCAGCAAAACTGGTTTACAAAAAACACGCCTAAAAACAGTAGCAAAGATTGCACATCTCTGTGGAGAACACAGTGCTAATACCTGCAGCACCAGCTGCAGCCACATCCCTGTCCCTTGCTCTCTGTCCCCTCCCTTCCCACGCTCACCTCTCTCTCAAAACAGTCCTGACTCTGCTTGCTCTGCAGGACCTCTATTCCTGTGGAGCAGCCACAGCATTTTGTGGTACTGGGGAACGACATCTGAAGTAGCATCGCACCTTTCCAAGAGAATTTTCCTGGAGAAAGCAATAAAAAAAAAATAAAAATGGACAGTACACGTGAACTGATGATAGCTGAAATTTTTCCTGATTAAATGATTCTTGACTATTTCAAGACATTATGCAGTTTTGCATGTGTGCATTCATTTCTCATGTTTTGCATAATCTTTCTGATGACTGTATGCACAAGTTTACCATGTAGAAACAGCAGCTAGCCAATGTGATTACTCATTAAATTTAATGACTAGGTTAGAATCATCTACTATAAAACTAAGATGAAAGCGAAATCACAAATTTGAAAGCCAACTAAAGGCTGAAACATATGCAAGCACAGTTAGTTAATACCCCCTTAATATGCATAACAATAAATACATCATACAGATATACAGCAAATTCAGATGCACGTTACCCAAGTGGAACTCAGCTGTGATGGTGTATGAAATGATACATTTAACACTAATAAGAGGCATAACTCAGAGGCAGCAAAAACATCAAAAGTACTTTAGGGCTCCCTTGCAACACTGGAATATTTTTCATAGCCAGATAGCATTCCAACCTTTTCTGTTTAAGCACAGGGAAGGAATACAGAGCTTGATGTGTGCCTTTAAATATCTGTAAATAAGTGCAGGCTGACTCACACACACAGAGGTCAGGGCTGTAACACTGCAAAAAGGAGAAAAGGGTAAAGCCCAGGGCCTACAAACACTGTTTGTGTGACAAGGGAGGATTACAAAGGAAGATGACCAAGTACAGCTGAGGAATCATAGAATAGCCTGAGTTGAAAAGGATCACTGAAGTCCAACTCCTGGCCCTGCACAGGACAGCCCCAAAAATCACACCTGTGTGCCTGAGAGCATTTTCCAAATGCTCCTTGAACTCTGGCAGGCTTCGTGCTGTGACTACTTTCCCAGGGAGCCTGTTCCAGTGTCCAACCACCCTCTGGGTGAAAAACCTTTCTCTAATATCCAACCTCAACCACTCCTGACACAACTTCAGGCCATTACCTTGGATCCTGTTCCTGGCCACCACAGAGAAGAGATCAGTGCCTGCCCCTCTTCGTCCCCTCACAAGGATGTTGTAACTGCACTGAGGTCTCCCCTCAGTCTCCTCCAGGCTGAACAGACCAAGTGACCTTAGCCACTCCTCACACAGCTTCCCCTCAAGGCCCTTCACCATCTCTGTAGCCTCCTTTGGCTGCTCTTTATTAGGTTTAAATTTTTCTTGTATTGTGGCTCCCAAAACTGCACAGGCCAGTCAAGGTGATACTAGCACTTGAGTATTTGATAAAATACACAAAAGCCCTCTTTTAAGACATGGCTTTAATGACACTTATTTGGATGTTTATTCTGAGCAAAACTTCCATCTCTACCAAGGAGGGAGTTTGGGCTGGCACTGGCAGCACTGTTTCCTGTGTCCACGTGGCTGCCTTGGCCCAGCATCATTTTGTCAGGCATTTTATTTCCCCTCACTTCTCATTTCTCCTTAAAAGTATCATATTAATGTGCCAGTGGAAGAGGTGGATTCACATTTAGTTGTTATCTCTCCAATGGCATAAGTAAGGTTAAAAAAACCCAACCCAACAAAAAACCAAAACCCACAAAATACGAACCTTGCCCTCTCCTCCTCGTGACACACCAACCTGTGCACGTCCTCTGGGCTGCAAAACCTGAGTAGCTGTGGGCCTTCTAACAGCAGGTATGCAAACAGCTGTATAAACTAGCTAGGGCTGTGTGTCATTGGTTTTGAAGCACCATTCAAAAAGTTTTTACGCTGAAAACTCTTCCACTGAGACATGAGTCATAAATAAGCAGCTTTGTGGTGGATGCAGTAGCTCTTCTTTCATGTAATCTCTTTTTCTGAAAGCTTTGATTGAGAGCTGAGCCACATTCAGGGTTTTGTGGTTGAGTCTGGGAGCTTCCTTCAGTAATCTCATTCCTGAATTAATTGCAGCTGGAGCTCATCACCCATAATAACATTTCCAGAATCTTTCCCTTACTATCTTCATCTGTCAGGTTAAATTCCTCTTTTTGACATGGCACACATTAAAAGGTGTAAAAGAGAAGTACATACTTTGTTACTCAATAGGGACAAGCAGCACACAGTGCTGTTACTGCCCACAGGTCTGCTTTTGCCCTTGATGAAACATGAAAGACATTTCAGTGAATTTCAAACATAAACAGCTGAAAAGAAGAAATCTTGTCCCCAGTCCATCACCTTTAAGGACCACGGCAAGGATTCTTCTACTTTCCCAGTTCCAGGATGTCTCTGTGTAACATGTACAACCAAGTAAGAGACCTGCACCAATCCCACACACAGACAAGCAGCAAATTATGAGCTGTGGTCTAGGTTGGGCTCCCTCCCCCTCAGTTCTCCTTGGCTATTGGGTATCAGAAAAAATGCCATTATAATTTTTTACTCAAAGCATTCAGCTGCCAGGCAGCCAGCTGAGGACTGTAAGGGAAAACTTTCCTGAGAAGGGGAGAACTCCAGACTGTTATTCCAGGTAATTCTTAAGTTAACATAGGTGCAAACCATGCACTCCCCCTTGTTAGCCACTGTTCATATTGGGATTGCAAAAAAAGGTCTTACCCTTAATAAGGTAGGATCCAATTATGTAGAAAATGCATGGACACATTTCAAACACCTGGGGATAAAAGGAGAGAAAGGGTAAGAGAGTTCTGAGCTGTATTCTGTCTCACAAGAAAATTGATGCAAACTCTCTGTATCAGGTGCTTTTATAATATCTGGGGGAAAAAATACACACAAAGGAATTTTATCTGTATGCTTTCATGAAAACACAACAGAATTGAAAAAAACTGTTAGTAATAAACTACTGTTTATAGTAACTATAAAGCTTGATGTATCTTACAGGAGTCCAAAAGTTTTAAGGCAAATCCAAAGAACCTATTTCAGTAGGCTTAAGTTTCCTGCACATGGGTGCACTACGTTTCATTTTTCAACTTCTTAAAAGCTTTTACATGATGTTTGGAAAAAATATCCCATCAGTCAATGACTTATTGTAAACATATACCATTATAAAACATACAAGATATACTTTTATAGAAGTTACTCACATGAATATAAATTCATATGAAGACAGAAATACATTCATTCTTTACTGTGGTCTAATTTCACAAAATTTCCAGGATTTGTGATGGCATCAAACCAAGAGTGCAGAAAGCTCCTGAAGGCTGGTACCAGGGTAAGTGAAAGGGGAATCAGAGCCATTCTGCTTTTCTGACTGCTATTATGGCAATGGCATCAGTACCTTGACAGATGCTGAGAAGAATAATTTTGCTGATTGACTTTTCTTCAAACCTAAGGCTGTGGGCAATCAAAGAAAATATGAACATCTGGATGAGCTTTTGATTGTCATGCTCACTGATATACTGCACCCAAATAAGCAACAATTAGTACAGCTTGTGTCAAAAGACCCATCAGTTAATTCAAATTAAGGCAGGAAAATTGAATCCTATTGGCATTCATGCATATTTGTATGCATAGTTTAAATAAGCTTCTTCTGCACTCCATTATCCTTTATTTACATGGAAAACACATGCAAGTTTTGTGTTTTAAGTAAATATTTTCAAAAGTTTTTTGATTTCTTAAAGCCAAACTTCTGGGAAAACTCTGTGTCCTTTGAAAGGGCATATCCAGTATAATAGAGACTGAAATTTGTTGGCTTTCTCAAGTTCACATGTCTCACTTGGTAATAAATTTCGCAAATTTGGAGAAGTTATTCATAAGCATTTTGTCAGTTGCAATTACAATAACACCAGATTGGTATCTGGATAAACTTACTAGCTAACATGATGGTCAACATAATTACCAGACTGCAGTGAGAAAGTCCTAAAACTGAAGACTAATTTCCTCATGATTTTGCTTGATTTTGAGTGTAAAACCCTGGGATTATGTATCTTCTTTCAAAAAAAAAATAGCATTCTTGTTTGGATTCTATTTATAGAAACAGTAAATTAGGCTGCATGAGAACCTAATCAAAGGCAAAAGACAAAGGTAAAGTGCTTAATTTTCTAAAAAGAGAAATTTTTTAAAGAGAAATTTTAATTCTAGCTTCTTGCAGTAAATAAACTTTAGTCCTTGCTTGGCACATAGAGATACCATTGTTTCCAAGTTAACCTGTTGAGATATTGTTTGTAACTTGGGTGTAGAAGTCTGTTCTTTTTAAAAAAATTGGGTCAGCTCTGGCTGAGGAGCTATTGGTGCTCAACTAACCAGAGATCAAATTTACTGTAATCTCACCTAAATGAATCTCAGTTAGCCCAACCTGACCTGACCCCAGAATTCTCTTACCAAAGCCCAGGGTTTCTGCAGCACATCCAGCAGAGTTCACCTACAGCCGCTGCAGAGCTGTGGTGAGCGAGGGTCCCCCACACAGCCCCAGCTGCAGCCGCATCAGGAGCTGAGACCCCACCCTGCCTGCAGCCCCGAGAGCCCGCGGCTATCAGAGCCAGGGGCCTCAGAGCAGCGCTGGGGATGTCAGGAACACTGCTAGGACAGAAGAGGGACCGTGCCAGAGGAGAAGGGTGGGTGGGGACTCAGGTGGCCAGGTTAGCAGCTGCCACAGGTGCAATGAGTGTGGCCAAGCAGCTGTTACGTTCTTTTTTTCCTGAGGGTCCACTTTATTTTGATGCCAAGACACAGGTTTTCCTAATCACTGACTCCTGTGAATATTAAGACTCCAACACTCTTGCGAACAATCAGATCAATTAATTAGAAAACTGTTACTGTGCTGCTTTCAAAAATCAAGGATCAGCTTGTGGTCCATAACTTCAAACAGCCTTTTAGCAGCTGTTTTCTTGAAGCTCTTTCCTTTAAAATACTAATACATCCATCTTATACATCCATCTTCTGATTCAGAGGTTAAAAGTTCTTCTATTAGCATTACCTTTAGAAATATATTTGATGGAAAATCCCTTAGATAGTCTAATGATGCGGTCCAGTTGCTCTGAAGTGCACAGGCCCCTTACAAATGCTACTCAAAAATCAATACCAATCCTTCAGTGCCTTCAAAGGATGTGGAGTAAGGGCCTTAATAACAGTGATTGTCTTCAGCAAATAACTGTTCAGTGATTATTCTGCAGTGGCCTAGAAGTCCAAATTCCCCTCAATAACTTTCAAAATGGATGCATGCTGGGAAGTGTAAAATCATCCCTAGCAGACAGGTCAGTGGCTGAACTTTCTGGCTAGTCAAGTACCTACTTATTTACTCTGTTGCTTTGTCATCATTGACATAAGATTTTGGAGAGGAAAGTCTACTAAAAAAAGTAAGTTCTAAAATAGTAGGTCACCTTTTCAGACATGTTCAGCACACCAAAGAATACTGTGCATCACAGGAGAATCAGCTGGCAGCCTCTCATTTTGCCCATTTTATTTCAGGATTTGAAAGTAGACTAAGAAGAATAAATTTTCAAAGACTGTGGTAGTAGGGAAGAAAAATCACTCCAAGTTGGTAACAACAAAGCAGCATTCATTGTTATGTCCTCTGATATTTATTCTCTGAGTAAAGCAGCCTGATTGCTTGGAGTCAGGAACAGGGGAATATTAAGCAAAGTTTGAAGTAGTGGGGAAATTACTTTATTGATAAGACTCTGAATGTAATGTTGTGGCACCTTCCTGGAGTTCAAGTTTCCATGAGAAAGTCACAGTGGACAATATCAAAAGCTCAGCACAGCCAGATAGCCATTGCTCTGACTATCCATGGGAACAGCTGCACTGAGGAAGTAAGAGACCGGCTTGGCTTGTCTAGAGCAAGTCATACAAAGCCAATCTTGCCTGTTCCTTACCCCCTTGTTATCATCTGCATGCTGATACTGTATCAAAACAACCAACCAACCAAAACAGTTCTTTCCACTTCTGGTCAGCTTTTTCCCTGTTAAATAAAATGAACAATCTCTCATAATTAGCAAACATGAAGATTCAAAAAATTGATTGAATGCATGAGCCTATTTCCTATTATCTGCCATTCCTAATGTCTTAATATTGCCAGGGTCTGTTGCCCCATGCATGTTCCTCTCTCTTACTTCTCAAATGTACTACTACTTCTTATTTTCAGAGCAGGCAAGAGTTCATTGTTCAGTTCTGCTGACCTGTTACTGCACTTCTCTCCTAATAATGTGTTTTTCCTTTGCATAAAACATTCCACACACAAGCTGCTTTGGAACAAAGGGTCCTGTGAGGGCAGGTCACAGTAACACAAATTCTAGCAGCGTGTATCCACAGCACTGGGCCTCACTGCCACAGCAATTCTACAAGTTCCAGTCCTGGTTACAAGGGTCTCAGCACTTCTAATATTTGTACTTTATACACAATACAAGAAGTCATGTAAAATGCACTGCAAGTACAGTCAATGTGCCCCCCAAAGTGGCTCAACGTATTTCTTATAGATTCTTATTTGCCCATCCTCAGGGATATACAAAGTTTCCAGAATCTCCTATGTTTGCTAAGAGATCGGGCTTTTTTTAGAGTCTGCTCCTTGGTTGCATCCAATTCACTCTCAAAACTTCGAGTCATGAAAAAAGTTCTGTCTCTCCACAGAATTCCTGGAAAATGAGTGTTCCAACTTTCCTAAGAAAGGAGGTTCTTGGCATACACAACAGAGAACCTTGCTACATTTATGCTTCATCCTATCAAAACTTTTAAGTAAAAATATTGTAAAAAAATTGTCCATATACATACATAGATTGACTGCCAGTGACGTTACTTGCTAGAAGACACAATGAAGCAATAATATAATCAGAAAAATATCTTTGGAAATATAAAGACAGTGACATTTTTGTATGTTAGCAAAAGAAGTACAAAATAAAGACTGGAGAACACCCATCTGTTGTTTTAATCCTACATTAGATGTACAGTATTTTTATTGTAATCATATCTCAAGTATTAAAGCTTATTTCCTACTAGTATTTCTTCCAACGTAACTGTCTTAGCAAGTTAAAAAACCAAAACCCTCTTTGCAGACTCGCTGAACCACCATGTTGAGCTCTGTGGCTCCATTAACCATAATAAAATCATTATCACGATTTATTCCTTCATGATTAATATATAGTGTTTGTATGAATGTTTGTTGTGACTGCAAGTATATTGTGCCATCCAGCAGCTGACACTGTAAGTTATGCAATCCATAAATATTAGGATAGAGAAAATCTTAGTGTGATTTCAGACCCAGTTTTGTTAAAACAATTCTCTGAACTGGCCACTCTCCTTGTGAGGACATTCTGGTAGCTTGGGTTTTTTTTTTTTTTTCATTTCAAAATACTTTGAGAACAAATGTTATGTCCAGCTATATTCTCTGCAATAGGCATAAGGTAGTGAAATAAATTAGACCAAGTACCTACCCAGGAGTAAAATTAGGTTTTACAGGCATGAGTGCTACCAGAGCTATCAGACTCAGGGAACCCTTTACAATGTAGATCTTAGTGATATGGTAATAATATGATACTTTAAGCAAGCTGTTGGCTGAATCAGACAAGTTAATCTCAACTATATGTTAGTCAAGTCATTTTATCCTCATAAGCTGATTTTAGTCCATTAAGACAGCCTTTTTGCTTCACAGTGTGGACAGTCATTACATTTCCCTCCCTTCATGTATCTTCACTCAAAGCAGCACTCAACCACTTTGGTGCTTATTACTGTTAACAAGAATGTGGTCTACCTTAATACCATGTCAAATGAAGTCAGAAAGAGTCGTGTGGATGATAGCAAGAGAAACTGCATCAGCGTGCACGATGTCATCATGTAGATGAGAAATATAAATGAGGGATGAAATGCAATTTAAGCAAACACTCAGATGGAAAACAAATGTGCCACTGCAGACAAACAATTTCTGAAGCAGCTGTATGGGAGTCCTTCTTCACTTGTAATTCTGTAATGGGACTGAAAATCAGAAGAAATCAGAATTGTTAAGCAATCAGGAAATAGCAGATATTTTCACTGAAGTTGTATTTCAATGAAATTCTTATCTTTCACGGACAAGACAAGCAATATAAAACAAACTGAGTTAACCGCATGAGCATCCGAAAATCTTGTGTATTAAAGCTTCTCATTTGGCAGAGAGACTAATAGGCCTAAAAGCTTTCTAGCTCGTTTTAACACCTTCTATTTTTCTCATTAAAGCTAACACTGATGTTTAGCTAGTATTGTAGAATTTGATCATATTTACAAACCCTTGCTACCTTTCCTCCTTAAAGATCAGATCTGAATCCCTTTTGAATATCTAGCAGATGCTCAAGATATTCAGTTCTTGGAAAGAGGCAACAGAATCTTTAAACGCCATCTGAAGCACTGCTGCAATCTCCAGCTACTGTGCCTAAAAAGAAAAACTTTCCTTGAAGACACTGTCTCAGACAAGTGCCTGCTTCTGGTTTCATCCTCTGAATCAGCTTGTGCTGATCACTGAGGATTCAGGATCCTAGACCAGATTAATCCCATCCAGCTTCACAAAGTCTGTATGTTAAATTTGTCTCCAGTACTTACGCTCAACATTTCCAGTGCTACTTCTGACATAACAGTCCTTGGCCTCCAGCCTCTGATAATAGAAGACATGTAACTATTGAAGCCTAAGAGTATGAATAAGAGGGGATAGTTTTGCCTTTTACAGTACTGAGCTTAGGAAATTTTTAAATGCACACTTGAGGAAGGATTTTAATTTGCCTGAGTATTCCTTACTTCGCTAAAGAATCAACTTTTATCAGTATCTCAGGTTTGCTCCTCAGCTTTCTTACAAAATGAATTCATGGTGTTTGTGCACAGATAATCAGGTTACTGCTCTTTTGCAAGCAAAGGGGTTTGTCACTGTGCAGCAGCAGAGGACCTGCTGAGGTCAGGTCGGATGCAGTTGTGTTTTAGAAACACTCGCAATTTTCACTTTTGCTGAAATTAAGAATAAAAATGTCTGCAGGATAAGAGACAGCTTCATTAAGGATGGAAGCCTGTACACACTCTTTTCTATATGCCTTATTCTCTCTCTGCATTAGCCATAGGGGAGTTAAGAAGATGCTCAAGGTGAACTTGGTGCAAACAGGCAGGCCAGGAGGAATTGCTCACCTCTCACTGGCACAGCAGTCACGTACCTGTACATGGAGATGATGAGAGGATCGTGGATACAGAGCTGAGAGTAACAAGACTGGTGCTGTCCACACTCAGACTGCCTCAGTCTGGGTCAAATCACAACGATTTCCCAACCAGCAAGAGAGACTGAGCCCAGCTACAACCACCACAAGTGAATTTTGTGACTAAGCAGCACAACTGTCCAGTAGATGATCTGTGTCCATATGTGGTAACTAAGCTTTTATAATCTATGTATCTGATGCTCACAGACCTCTTTCCTAACCTTTTTGATAAGACCAGCTTTAGAACAAGCTGTGTCTTTGAAGAGCTTCTCAACTCTCTTCCTCGCCTGCCCCTCCACAACACTTTTTCAGGAATAAATTCCCAAGTATTCATATTTGCTGTTTTAAGCCCACATTGGGACTACATGAATCAAATCTCATCTGCTAAACTGCTAACTGTTGAAGTAATCTGTTTTTTTTCTGTATATATCTGTATGTACCTGCCTTGTTAAATTCCCTGACCAATATATGTTACCAATAGCAAACCCCAGTAGTGCCACTGGAGCTACACCTCTTAAGTATCTTGGCCTATTCTGCTCTCTGAGGAGAGAGGAAAAGCATCATCCTGACATCCCACTGCCCTTGAAATTTTAACAAATCAGAAACAAGTTCATACAAGACAGCTTGCTCTGATTCTGTCAGTATTTACACTTCAGGCAAAAAAAGGGCTGACTGATGACTAATGGTACAAGGATACTAATGTATAAAAATGTTTCAGTTTAAAACCCCCAAAAATCTATTTTAAAGCTTCAAACAGGATTATAATCAGAAATCTGAAAACCCTTTTTGTTCTTCCAAATTAGATTACACATAAATCATTATAGTCATCATGTTATGGATACGTAAAAACAGAACAAGACTGACCTTCAAATCAACCCCCAGCTTGACACACTAGATCAATATATTATCCAGACCTCTATTTCTCATTCTCTTTCAACAGTCAAATAGAATTTATTTGTTATGATAAATAAGAACTCTCCAATAACAACAGAAAATAAGATACAGGCAGCCACCTTGCAATGTACTTGTTCTCAAAATTCTCTTTGTTCTTTTAAAGAACTGTAGGTTTCCAAGCTGCTTGCATGAGTAGCATCTTCATCTCTTAAAGGAAGACTAGAGTATTCATAATGAAGTGAAATCAACTGTTTACAGTGTCTCCTGGAGGACACAGAGTTGACATGTTACAGGTTAACATCCACTTTGTTCTCTGTGTGGAAAGGTCACGGGAGATCTCAGATCATAGCGGGTCTTAGATCATAGGGGGTCTCAGTTTCAACAAAAATGTAAACCAAATGCAGACACTTCTGGACACAGACTCTAACTTAACTGCAGAACAAGCACACAAATGGTTTTTCACCACTTGTTGAAGCCCAATTTGTTCTCATAATGTGTTGAAAAAAGTGTCTTGACTTTCTCCTTATTTTTCTTCATGGATATAAAATTACTGAGAAACTGTAAAAAACATTGGTTTCTCTTAAATTACATGTTCAGATGGCCAGGATACAGAAGTAAGTCTTGGGAAAGAGCACATGCTGAGAAGGCCTCCTTAGGCCTCAGGCCAGTAATTATTTCCCATAAGAATCCTGTACCCACGAGATGCAGTCAGGATTAGGGAATGTACTGCACTTTGAAGGTGTATAAAGATTTTAAAGAGCTCATTCGTACTAGATTATCCAAAACACTGGGATTTCTGTGTTACTATTTTCACCTATCTTACCATAAAATGATAAATATTCAGAAAAAAATTCAAGTTATTTTTGACAACCAGTTTTTGCACTTATTACTTGAAAGTCCAAAAGATAAGTTTTCACTGTTTCATGTAAGGAAAAGTAAAGTTTGTTCTCCATTTACAAAGGAGCCTGAAAATCTGTTCATTTCAGGTTTTTTGCATGTTTACAAAAAAAATTTGTGGTCTACATGAAAGAACAGAATTCTTAGAAGTAACCAATTTTTTCTTCCCTGATTATACTGCAAGATTCAATTAAAAGAAAACCAAACAAAACAAACACCCCCCAAAAAACCCCAAACAACAAACCACAGAAGATTTTGTCAGCTTTTGATAATAGGACAACAGAACTGCGATGTAAGCTGCAAGAGGCTTTTTCTTTTTTTTTTTTTTTTCTCCAAAAGCTCAAGATTAATATGAAAAGGATAAAAAGGAACCACAACAACCACAACCTAGGCATCAGATAAAAACTTTTTCTCAAGGAAGATAATGCTGCACAGAGACAGGTTGTTCAACAAGAACACCCTGGAGGTATTCATGACTCAGCCAAAACAAGGCCAGGGCTGGCTTGACCAGGTTAGCACCTCAAGCACGGACCTGGGGTTGACAGTTCCCAGAAGTCCTTTCCAGCAATAGTTCTGTCATTGGTGACCTCTTAGTGCAATTGCTGAAATTACCCAAGAATCATCCAAGAAAAGAGATTATAGGGTCTTATTAAAAATGTTAAATATTGTAAAATGCCTAAATATAGAAATAAACCCAAATATTGAAATGCTAATGCAAAAAGAGGATAGGCAATCCTCAAAGGCACATTATAATTTTGGGCTCTTCACTGAATTGTACATGCTAAATGGAAGCAAAGAAGGGAGCCTTACCTTTTTTTCCTTTCAAGTCACCTTAACAGGAATCAAATACATTTACTTTATCACAGCAAAAGTCTGTGCTTAGATAAAGTATTTAATAAAAGTTACCCACATGGGCTGTCATGTGCATTTTAAAAATAATATTGTCATTTTATACAATTTTACACAATTCCTTTAGGGATAAGTATTATCACTTCAACATACTTTTCTCCATATAAGACTTTCCTCTTCAAAATGTCACCCTCAAGACTCCAAACTGTAACAAGAAATTTTATCTTATTTTCCCTGTTCCAGCACGGTTTCCACTAAGGCATTCATTCCACTTAACTTTCTAAGCTGACAGGGTTTGTAACTGGTTGGATAGGCTGCCTGTTTTGCAGGTAAAACTTTAAACCATATCAAATTCTTTTCCAACACTCAGGTCAATGTCCTCCCAACAGGCCAAGAAAGTGATAGTTTATTCTGTCACCCCAAGAGCACACCTTAATGTAGACAAGCTAAAGAGAGAACCTAGCATGAAACCCAGCTTTCCTTCTTCATAAGCACATGTACAATCTGCTTGTAAGATTGTTCTACTTTAATGAATAAATAGATCATGAGTCCACTACAGTTTTAGCTACAGCAATTCCAAGCAACTTAGTTTTGGTGTAAAAGGAAGAATTGGCTCAAGCTGCAACTGTTCATAATTTTAAAGTCTGGAGATCTTTTGTTCATCTTTGTCTATTGGACAATATCAAAGGCATCACACATGTAGCAATAATCTTGTTCTTGTGCAGGGATTTTTCCATATTTTTGGATTGGAACCTCAAGGAGAATGATGTTTAAATCATGGTGATTACACTATGAAACAAAAAAAAAACTAGGCCTATATTAACCAGACTCATAATTCAGTGACTATATCAATTCTCCACATGAAACAAGTGATCATCTGCTCCACTTATCCACAAGCAATACTAGCATCTTTCCTCTGTGCCTCTGTATTCCCCATGCTTTAGCTTTAAATCCCTCTCTTTATATACCACTATCCACCTATTTTTAACTTATGTATTCCAAATTTCTGCTTGGCTGCTCACCTCATCAACATATGGTAGATCTGCTCACTGGTGGTACAGACCTCCTGTCTGGGACCATTTATGTAGCTGGCACAGTCATTTACACATCTTAAAGGCAATCAGACAATATCACCACCTCAGATGATATCCTCATAAAAAGTTGTAGCCAGATCTACTTAAAGCACTTGACCTTAAAACTGTTCACTCTGTAGTGGATCGTAATTTCAAAAGTTAAAATAAAGTTTCATGCTAATATTAGTTCTTTTCTCCCTCTTGTGCTGTCCTCAGGGTCAGGGTGTACCTAAACCAAGTATCACCTATAGAAGCTACAATAGAGATGACTGGGAGGGTTTTTGGCTTTATCTAGTTAACTACTTCAGCCTGCACTCACTTTCCTTTATTTTTTCAATTCCCTGGGCCAAGAGAACGAATTGCCATTGCCAAAGAGAGAGGAGAAAAAGAACGGGAGGGGTGGAGAGAGAGAGGAAAGGGAGTCTTCATTTGTCTGCATTTCTCTCTCTCTCTTAACTTCTGCTTTGCATTCAGATAGATTTGGTGCTAAGAAATCCTCATTAATAAATAAAAGCCACCTTCTAACTCTGCATTGCTTTTGGTCCCAAAGAACATCAAAAGATCGTGCAAACCGAAAGTAAAATGCAATCAATTACCAAGCTCTCGGGATTATTTCACCAAAGCAATCGATTTAACTTCACCACTGCAGCCACCTTTCATTGGAAAGATATCAGCTATTTAACAGCACACTCATAAAACAAGGTAACAAATTACCTCAACATTTCCTAGGGAATAACCTTTCAGTCGTTCACTAGGAGACAGGTCAAAAATCACCCTTTTTCCTTTTTTTTAAACTTCAGTTTATATGATCTCTATTATACCTACAAGGTATGTATTATAAAAAGCAGGGAATCCAGCTGAAGATTTCATACACTAGAATGCATGGCTTAGGTTTCAGAAAAAAGATAACAGCATCTGCAATGACTGCATACAGCCAGGAGTGGGAGCTGTCACATCAAACTGCATTTCTACTAAGCAGCATGATAGGAAATAGAATTCAGTAAGAAACAAGGCTCAATGCACAAATGCAGGGTTTCCACCAGTGAAGATATTCTATCCAGGTGTGATCCCAGAGGGAGTATATGCAGGACTTTGAGGGCTGGCATTTTATCTTGAGAAAATGGAGAGTTCTAAGCCTGGCAAAGGACACTCCTTACCTAAGAAGGGAAAGTGATACTGTCTAAAATATCATATCCAAAACACCTAGTTCATTTCCTTGTCTTGCCACACATTTTTTGTTCTGTCAAATAGGAAAGTGATTCCTTTTCTTCCCTTCTCTTGGGGTAAGGCCACACATTACTTTCACAATGTAATAAAGAGACAACATTCTCTGTTGACACTGATGCCCTTCAGACACTTTGCATACAAGTAATTAGCAAATTATATTACCCTTTTTTCAAAAGTGCTGAAAAACTTGGGAATTGCCATTATCACTCAGCAAGCCACTCTGCAATGTTTTTCCAATGTCTCTGGTTTTAGAAAGATATACAACTTCACACAGAAATTAAATAATAATAATTCATTTTAACCACTGATTCCTTCTTTTTAACATTATTCAGTATCTGTCCTGTATTCCCATGGTCAGATATTCAAACTTAGCTTTAAAACTTAACTTTCCTGAGAATGTTAATGCCAGGGACTAGAACCTTTGTCACTGACACGGGGAAATCCAGCAAGGGGAATTCATTCAAGCAAACACAGTTATTTAGAGGAGCATAAAAAATCCTGATATACCCAGCCGGACAGTCCAGGAGCCCCAAGAGCTGAGCAGCAGCTGCCATTCTGATTGAAGTGCTCATTAAAAGCTGCCAATGTTCATCCAGTGGGCTGGAAATGCCTGACTCTAGAAACATAATAGGGCAAAAATTGCCAAGTGTTAAGGACACAAAGTGCAGATCTGTTTGGGATGGGGTTCCACTTGAAGTGTGTTAGCCCACGGGCCGGCCTGAGCTCCCTCACTGCTGGCCTGCAGTCAGCTCTGACAGCATGCAGGTGTGAAACAGCATTGCCCTTACCTGTAACCAGAATGAAAAAAGGGTTATAAATATTGCAACAGATTCCCAGATCCCGGTGTCCCAGGACAGGTAGGAACAGGACAGTGCACAAGTCTGTCTAAAAGCACACAAGGGCTGTACAAGTGACAGAACTTCTCTGAGTAAGAATTTTCACTGACTTTGGCAACACACTGAGGTTTTATTTTCTCCCCCACAAACCAGGATTGTTCTCAAAACAGCACTGTTCTAAAGAGTACAATTTCAAATGTAATTAAATCTTTATTTGATAGGTATTAACAAGTATAAACAAACGAATGCTTCCACTAAGGAAAAGGTTCCTAGCACAGCCAGAGTAATCTGAGAGAAGACTGGAAAGTGTGAGCACCTTCAAGAAAGTCCACCTTTTTTTTTTTTGGTTACTGTGAAGCATATGTGTTTCAGACAGGGTAATTTTTAAAGGGTTTTTATGATTTTTTTTCTTTTTTCCAGCCAACCCTGTAACACAGCACCATCTTCAGAGTTTCATCTTCAGAGTCTTTTTTATCTTAATTCTTAAAAAATAAAAAATATGGTATTGATGTGCAATCTAGATATCTCATGCTTTAAAGAAGAAATTGAGCATTCATGACCAATATTTTTCACTTTGCTGATGATACTGCATTTTCATATAGCAGATGAATGCCTTGTAAATATATAGGGCATACCCAACCACTGAAAAAAAATGAAAACAATGTGGCATATAAAGTGGTTTTTCTATAAGTAAGAATTTCAATTTATTAAAAAGTATGACAAACTAGTAACAGAGAGTCACTGAAATACATTTGGCAACATTGGTTATGTCTGAAAATAATCCAGCTACCATCTTATTTTGAACAGTCACAGGAGACAGTCAGCACCTCCTCTTTTGGAATATCTTTTGTCCTCACTGGCAGACACTGTAGTCACAAAATAATTGCTTCACTATGATGCTGTACCTTCCCATTATTACTCAATTTATGTATTATTTTCCCCATGTAAGAAGTTGTCTGGATTATATTTGAGATACAGATCATAAGGAAACACCTCTGAATGTCAAGTCCAAAAGGTTTAAACACTTCTGGGCCTGAGAGACAACATTGTTGTCTCATGTGTTCTCTCTGGCTGCTTCCTAATTATTGATGTTGCCAATGTCTGTAAATCATCTACGTAGCTTTGAAAATGTAGCCTGAGATCTCCTGTGCATTGCTCAGCTCCAGAGAATTCTCTGCCTTCTCATGTAATTTTTTTTAAATTCTATGACTCTCAAATCAACTAATGCTAAACAAGTTTACAAAACATAATGCTGCTTTAAAATTACTGAATTCATCTTTTTGTTTCATGCCCTGTCAAAGAATGTTTTAAAGAGTGTAGTCATGTATAACATTTTGCAGTTTCTTGGGCATGTTGGGGTTTAAAAATGATCAGATTTCAATCACCAATAATGACCTTGCAGGACCTCAAAAATTACCGCAATGCTCACAGGGCGCCTAGTAACTTTTTAGTGAGTTTTCTTCTTACTTAAAAATTTTTATTCCTTTAAAAAAAAAATTCTAGAGGACAACATTTATGCCTAAAGCTACTTACTAAGGATAAAAAAGAGGTACTATTTGCTCATATTTAATTTTTCTATATTTGCAGATATTTATTGTTCTGCCCTACCCTGCTATGTACTAAATACTTTGCAGCTTTTAGATGCTTCATTTTATAATTTTTAGCAGTTCTTATATTCTTTTCTAGACACATCAGATTTAATTTTTATCCTTAATTTTACTGAAATAAGTAAATAACTTTTTTTTTCCCCTTAGAATCACTTCTAACATCTCACAGTAAACAGCAGGTGTTTCTAATCAATGTTTTTCCATTTGTCATTTCTTCCTACAAAGGTTGTCTTCTAAAATTCTGTGTTTTTGGAACTATATATTTTATAATACCCTCACGTAACTTTCATTTCTGACGATACTATTATCACAAGATAACAGATGTTCACTACTTCTCTCTTAATTATCATACTTAGGGCTTATGTCTTAAACTAATTGAGATCATCTTTGAGATAATCTTTGATCTGGGTATTTTCTTCCAGCACTGGGAGGGCACAGAATTACATTACCTCAAGGTACGCTCATGCAATATTTAGTAATTGCTCACAGGAACAGCAATTTGATTCTCTGAGCAGCTAAAACAAGTCTGCAAAAGCTGCTTTTCCCATACAATCCTCAACATCCTGTAGTCCATAGGACTACTCAAGTGCTTCATGTTATGTGTGCTGAAAAACCACCTTCCTAAACCAGGGAAAAGAAGTTTTTCTCAGGTAGATAAAAATATACATCCAAGTAAATATATTGCTTAGTCCAGAGTAATATCTTATTTTAAATATTGATTTTTCTCTCCTAGCACCTCACAGCTCTTAGCAGAAATTAGAGAACTTTAGAACCAAAATTCCAGGGATAGAATAACCGGTTTGCTGTCCAAAAAAAAAAAAAAAAATTTCTTTAAAAAAAAAATAACATTAGGAATTTTTTCAAAAATTTTAAACCTAATTTTTCTTCCAATAAATAATTCTCAATACCCAATAGTGGGAATCTGAAACCCATGTAAGCAAGTTGCTTACAGTCTGAATTTCTAAGCCCATGCTGCCCGTACGACACTGCAAAAAGCCTTCTTTCCAGCAGGCATTGCTGCCCATCTTGGCAGCCTCGGAAAGAGAAGCTTAACAAGGCCCCAGTGGATTCTCCAGCTCACAGGTCATTAGGACAAAGTCTCTCAAGATGATCACTTTCTCTTCCAAGAGTTGCAGAGTTTTGAGAATAGCATTCCACGGCAGTGTTAATGTTATGGATTTAAAAAAAAAAAAAAAACAAACAACTCACAGCATTTGAAGTAGATTTAAGGAGTTAAAAGCATATTCAGCAGTGCTATTTTTAGATTGCCAAGTAAGCATAAAAATCTGCTTTAACTTCTGAGGAAAAGCAGTAGAGAGAAGAGCTTATCTTCAATGGAAAAGGGAACGTCTGTCTCTAGAGACTTTGTTGCTTCCAGAAAACAGGGTGTGCCAATCAGTTCAGTTCCACTGAGTGCCAGAAAGATGAATAAGCAGGTTTATATTACAGATTGATACCAAACCTGGGAGTTTGGAAGCCTTGCTTCCTTTCCTTGCCAAGTTGTCTCTAACCTCAGTTAGCTGTGAACTGATCTAATAGTCCTTAGGTTTCGTCTGACTTTCAATTATTGTTTTGAATGGCACTAATACGGGAGTGGAAGCTCCCAAGAAAACTGCTGAAATATTTAATCAGTAAAAATAATACAGATTTCATTGTTTGCTTT
Source organism: Pyrocephalus nanus (assembly GCA_038380795.1). Classification (NCBI taxonomy): domain Eukaryota; kingdom Metazoa; phylum Chordata; class Aves; order Passeriformes; family Tyrannidae; genus Pyrocephalus; species Pyrocephalus nanus. Next base: position 19,466,907 of record CM076269.1, on the reverse strand, counting down.
AACATTTGACCTACTACAAATAAAACGTACCTTTGTTTTCTGCAGGAATACTTTGTCCAATATGAACCCAGTTGTCTCTGTCACAGGGACATACCCTGGGTTTTGCTTTTGTGATGATAATATTTTTAACGTAACTTTTAGAAAAGGGTATTTAAATCATAGTTCTGAAGCTCCCAATCAGAATTCAGAAGTGTGTTTGTTTGCAAGAATTCAGGCAAATAGTAAAGGATTACCCAGAAGTAAAAGTTCTAGAATAACTAGCATAGAAAACAATTTTTAAATATTTTTCTTACAAAAAAAAATCACCTATTTAAATAGATTATCTTCTATTCAATATCCTTAAAGCCAAGTTTTAGGTGGTGTAAATTGACATGGCTTCACTGAAACTATTATGCTTTCCAAGTCTACAAGCTGACAATTTAATCTTTCATTATCCAAGTGACTTCTTAATACAATTTTACACCCATGATATGGTTCTGAATCATTATTTTCCATGTATTCAGAGACTCTCATAATTCAGTGGCTTCCAGCCATGCTAGTAGCTCTAATTTCATGCCAGTTCTTCAAAATCTGATCCCAGATTACTCAGAAGTCTAGAAACATCATTCACAGTTACTAGAATCTACATACAGTTGCATTTTACAATCTCCACACCAAGTTCCACCCTGATTTATACACTTCCTAAGTTTACTGTGGATACCTGAGACCTAATTCTGCTGCAGTTTGTACTAGTATGTGTGACCTCACGAGATCATTTATGTACAGATTCTTCAACAGCTTAAACAGGTGCTGTCATGGTTGCTGGTCTTGAACATGAACCATTCTGCTGTCATCATCTTTCCACTGCACAGTTTTAAGTATTTCTATCTTATGAGATGATTATCCAGATTCAAGTCTACTCTGCAGTAATAACAGATCAGTATCATTCATTAGCACAGGCAGTTCTATCCTGTGTATCTGAAGCCATCAACACTGTTTTCCTGGGATGAGGTTTTTGTTTGTTGTGCCTCCCAAACCCTGCACACAGGGACGGGCCTGAGACAAGCTTGAAAATGGGGCAGGTTTTTCAGAACCAGGCTTGCTGCAGGTATTGCTGCAGAGAACTTGCAGTGCTGCTGGCCTGTAGGCAGAGACAGATTGCACTAATTTAGACAGCTCCTTGGGGCTTTCAAAATCGTGCCATGGGCCTTCCATAGGGGTGAGTTATGAGCTGCAACTCTTGGAAGAACAGCACTGAATTCCACCTCACTGTACAGGCTCTGCAGCCCGGTATATATCATGTTGACAGGGTCACTTCCTTCACATCAGAGCTCTGTTGTTCAAGTCAGTGAATTCAGAACTTATTCAGGTTGGTATCTGGGGCTAGTCCCTAATTTTATGGATTTGTTAGGCATATCTATTATACTCCAGATCAAGCTTTTATTCAGATTTCTATGCCTTTATTTCCTACACTTTCTTCTTTTATTGTTATGTTTCAACCACATGGTAAATTACCTATTTTAAAGAAAAATCCTACTGATGGATTTATTACTTAGCTTGCAAAATTGACACTCAATTCTAGCATATGATTATTCAGGACTAGATAATAAACAAGCTTCAGCAGGGAGAGAAAAAAGATTATGAGGAAGATGTCTGTCCCTGACACATTATACCAGCCTCATTCTGTATGTTTTAGCTTTTCATTTCTCCCTCCTTCCATTTTTTTTATTAGCTCATATTTCTTTTTCTCCTTTCTTGTACACTGATCAAACAGTCACAGTTTGTCTTCCATACAAAATGATATTGTGGTCACATTTTCCATCAATGGAAAATTCCACTGCCACTGGAATAAGTGATGGCCATTTCTCTCAGGAGAGCATGTTACAGTTAATATCAGAAAACACTAAATAATTAACCCAAGGAACAAACAAGTTACCATCACATTAGATTTCTGTTTTCTTGTGGTCCAAAACATTCCTTCAGATCACATTTGAGGTGTCTAGAGGTTTCTCTGGGTGACCTTCAAGTCATCAAAAAAATGAAACCAATTTTTTACAATAAATATTATTACCACTAAACTTTCATTAAGGATAAAATGCGTGATTGTTTGATACAAATATATTAGTCAAAGAACCAAAGAACTTTTTTTTTTTTTTGAAAAAGAGAAGCCACAGATTTCTTTTTCTTCTTCTGCAGTTTGGGAAATTGAGAGAAAGCAAACCAGAACATGCTCAGCTACCATGACTGATTTTATTAAGGATTATGTAGACAACTTGCAACTACTGCTATTGTTACAAATTATTTCTTCTGCTTTACCTTTTACTGAAGTATTGTAATTACTTAAGTGAACAAATCAGGTACTAGATTAATACACCAGAGTAAGACTGCAGCAACTATTACAAAATTAATAATTTTTGGACTTAGTTTAGTATTATATTTTATCTGGCTTTGGAATTTTGTTAGATGTGACATTTTTGCTATCAAGACCTTAGTCTGATAAATGTTCTTTCCCCATGCCCCCACAAAAAATAAGTTTATGTTCCAATTTATGGGACCAGTTCTTACCAGAACAAAAAGAAGCTTCCCAAAAAGAATAATAATTCCTTGAAACTAAAAGTTTACTAATATCTGCAGAAGTCCATAACTGCTAAATTCAGAATTCTAAGAATACAGTTCAGTATGCAAAGCCTATTCAAGCACACAGTTTCCTGGAAGACTCTCTTATTCCTTTCATTTCTCCAATTTCTATATATAACAACTAGAATCTGAAGTAGGACTAGAGCAAAACCACTTTGATGGTACTTTAATACTCCTCAAAGAAATTTTGTCAGACACATCTTGTTAGTCTGTTTCCTCCTTTTCTCTCCTTGCAGATCAATAATAGGGTTGGCAGTATTCAAAGCACAAAAGGACTGGAAATTGGCTCTCCTGGCAAAAAATATGCTTCTGAATCAGCCCTCAGCATCCCTTTTCAAGACAGTGTTCCTGTGCTTCAAGTGCTGTGTTCTGCCACTTTCAGAGCAGTGACTCCCTGCTCAATCCAAAGTCCTGCCATAGCACGTATTTAACTCCTGCATCTTCATCTGAACAAGATTTCTGTTTATTCATGTTAGTAAATGACTAATTTCCTTCTTCTGGATTTGGATCTACCTTTTGTGACCATTACTAATTTGTAAACTAAGCCAAACAATATGGATTTCTTCATTTACATGTCGAAGCCTCATTCTCAGTTTCTAGAACAGAATGGCTGCATGAACCTTATTGACTCTGACTAAACCTTATTTGCCTCTGACAAGGCAGGCAAGCTGAACTGAACCCTTCACCCATCACTAATTCACTAGGAAGCTGTTAAATAGCAGGATAAATTGTGGTATTTATCCAAATAACTAGAAATTATAATATTTAGTTTACACATACATTAATATTTGCATTTCTAATTTATAATTAGAAAGCATTCTCTATTCTTTTACCCTTCAAAAACACTTATCACCGATTTTGAAGTTTGTCATACTTCTGCATATAACCTCTTCCTTTGGAAACCATCCTTTCATTATTTCATTGGTTTGAATCTACTAACCTGTTGTTCACCTGCCTTTTCTGACCCAGGTTAAGCAGTCTAATTCTTTCTTGTATCTGCTGAGACTTAGGCAGGTACAGTAGGAAGTATTTTTCCACCATAGAGGATTCCCCATTTCCTCCCCTCCTTGAATTCTGTTCCCAGACATGGTCTCCCATTTCTCATCCCTTCTCCCCACTCCATCTCGAGAGAGGTTGTGGTGAAGCTGAGGAGGGAACTCTGCAGAGAATGCCAGTTCCCTGGCACTGCTCAGGGACACCACGATGTACACCAGCCCTCTCCAGGAAGGTTCTGTCACCTTTGCAAGACACAAGTCACTTCTGACTCGCATTTCTAAGCAAGTCTGTTGCGTGAGTTAAAAATGTTACCTTCCTTTCCTTTGCAAGGTCACAGTACTTTAAGCAGCTGTGATTTAGGTCTAGTAGGTATAATAATTTCTTCTTGCTGAGAGTCCAGAGACACAGAGGCAGTTAATTTGGGTGACAAATTCAGATAGTGCAGATTTCAGATTCTATACATCTTGTCTGCAGTCTCTCTTGTTCTGGTTCAATAATAGTTCACATGTGATTTCAAGCTTGTTACAATTTATGTTTCACCACATTTCTCCTATGGACCCTGCAAGCTCTACACTTTTTTTTTTTTTTTTTTTTTTTTTGCTGGACCCTTGTGTCCTCAAAAAGAGACAAATCTTCCGCTACAGTTTTAATTGCTATTCTTCACAACAGAAGAAACAAAGGACTCGAGTTTCTATGTACTATGAAGGAACCACTAAATTCCTGTAAGTGCCAATGGCAGAAGATCAAGATTTGAAGCCTTGCACTCAACAATGCTTATCAATTCAGCTGTCTAGTGGAATCCACATCTGAAACACAAGATAGGTGCTAAGCTTTCAGGGTTCTTTTCTGAGAAAGGAACGAAAGTCCTAAATTAGAAACACACCTTGTCTTGCAGCCACATGTTAAATATTGGGGCAAGGGCAGGGAATACACATGAATGCCACCAAATGAATGCCATGCAAATGAATGCCATCAAAGTGTGATCAATAAATTAATAGTCTGACCATCAGGTGGGCCATCATGTTCACTTTAAAGAATTCTTCATTCAAAACAGGGTTTTCAGCCCAGCCCAGGAGGAATTTAATTTCCTAGAAAGGAAATTGAGACACCCTTGGTGTAAAAAAAGGTTCAGTGTTGGGATTTCCAAAATACCAGTTTTGCTGCATTCATAAGGTCCTGAGTAGTTCTGGGGCTCAGCAGTTCGGATCACACTTTGATTACACATCAGTTGCCTGTTGCCCACCTTGACTCACAACCAGTCCAAACTCCACACCCTTTTGAGCTGCACGTGCCACCTTGAATGAGACCAAGCCATTTCCTTCCACCTTAGTCTCCCTAAGCAGACACCCTTTTTTCAGTGGTAAAATAAATCTCTCTCATAATAAACCTATAAAATTACATAAATAGTTACTCATTTCTGACATACCTTTTATCAGTGGATATTCTTCTTTCATTAACTAGCAGCATTGCTAAAAATTTTATGTACTGAACATGCACCATCAACAAAATGGAAAAGCCACCCCTTCATGTAATTTTTGGAAGCAGATCAGCTGGTTACAAAACATTGTTTTTTCCCATTCAACCTTGACCGGAGTTAAAACTTGTTAGTTGTCATGGCAATAAAAGCATTCAGGTGGTAGGAAAGAGAAATTAGCAGATTTCATTTGAAACTGCTCTGGTAGGGTATGTTCACAGGAAGATTTATACACCAGGCAAAGATTGATAGTATTTAGTTTCAGTGTAGTTGAGTGTTTTGGAAAATCAGTCACTATGATAAATGTGAGTTTCTTATTATCTGCTATCATTTTACCCAGCTGTCTTTTTGCCAGAATACGCCAGTGACTGACTAAATGTCTTTTTTTTTAATTTACTCTGGTAAAACAAATATGAAGGACACTATGTATGATTTCTTTTTATTCCAAAGGCATTGAAAAAAATCAGCAAAATAGTAAGATATGACTAGTTTTGCAGGAGGCTCTTTTACATTGCTCTGTAGGTATCAGAGAGTTAAACTTACTTTTACAAGCAAAACAGAACAATACTGTTACTTCAGAAAGTCCTTGAAGCGTTTAATAAAGCCAGCTTTATGCTATAAAAGTTGGGATAGCCTGCATCTGACTTTTATTTTCAGAGCATTTCATTTAAAAGAATCCGTGTGTTCTCAGATGCCAGTAGCCATTTTCTGGTTTAGGACATACATATTAATTTTTACTGTAGAAATTTTACTGTTTAAGTTTTCACTTTCACTGATATAAACCAATTAAAAGTAAGCTGGTTTGGTTTTTTTTTTTTTTGGGGGGGGGTTGTTATTGCTTTGGGGGGCAGGGGTTGTGTGTGAAAACAGGCAAACAAGAAAACTTAGCTCTTTTCAGTGAAGACTTCAGAGAAAATCCTCATGACAAAATCAACTGCACCTAAACAATTCTTGAGAAATATTTAGCTGGTGTACTCTTCACCATCCCTACTGATGGGGATTACACAGCCTTCCTAGGAAATCCACTGCAGTACTTAACAATCCTTAAAGATGGGAAATTAATCCTTAATGTCTAACCTACAATTTCCGTGCAGTAGTTGCCACCCTTTCCTTTTCTCTTACACACAATGAATACAATGTGTTCTCTTCCTCTTCACAGTAATCTTTAACATTTGAAAACTATTACTATGTCTGTTTTCAAGGTGGATCCATTTAAAGAAAAAAAAAACCAAACTAAATTTATCTCAGCTCATGTGTTTATGTCACCCATCAATTCACCTTGGACAATTCCACTGTTCTTTGCCCGCCTGTGAAGAAAGGAACACGAAACCAGTTCAAGCTAAAAGCGAGGGCTCTTACAAGTGGGGCAAGATAAGAGCAAAAAATGGCTTTCATGAGTCAGCTGACAGGGTATTTCTGATAGTTTCAGTAGAGCAGCTATAAAATAATCTAAATTGTTTCTGAAACGTCTTGTAACCGACTCATTCCTATTTTTCCTTCTTCACAATAAACTGTTCCTCTCTAAACTGCAGTCTGGTACACACATCTGAAGATAACACTGAAACTTCTGTTAAGATTATGTTAAAAATACTATAATCTACACTATACCCTGTACAGTTTGCTATTTTTCTTCCTCCTCCTTACAACAGAATGATAGATTCAGTGAAAGGACTGCTAAGCCAGGCATACCCCATCTTGTACTCTGTAGTTGATTATCCGTACTGTAATCCCTGACACTTTGCACTTGTCTTCACAGAACTGCCTTCAGTTTTTTCAGGGTGCTTTTTTTTATTATTTCCTAATTGTCCAGACCATTTTCAGTTCTACTCTTGCCTCCTAATTTGCTTGCAGCCCTTCCCAGTTTGGAGTCAAGCAGTGAATGCTCTATAAAGTGCTCAGCAATTACACTTCCCACACAGTGCTCATTTCTGCATATCTGGCACAACAGGGTTTGCAGACTCATCTTGCTGCTATTAGATATGCTCCTAATTATATTATGGAGCAGGAAGAATGAAAAGCCAAATAATTTAATAATCATGAAAATAACACAATCTTCTAATTCCAAATGGATCATGGTCACACTTGAAAATAGGTTGCTATGTGGAAAATACAGTGTGCATTTTTTGCCTGGAAAAAGGGCATTTAAATCTCTGAACTTCACAAGCAAGCCCAGCAACAGCATTGTGATTTTTTTTCTTTGTGTTTTAAAGTCGTTGCTCTTATTTCCAGTGTCATTGCAATACTTGGAAAATAAAATTATCTAAGGCAGTTGGACTACATGATCATTGTACGTCCCTTCCATCTGAGATAGTCTATTCTGTTCTGTCTATTCTATATCTGCACTATCAATCAAATGTTACAGCTCCTCCAGGCAGTGTTACCTTGTATAATGTACTAGTATTTTTGACTGCAATATTATGTCATTTTAATGTGAGGCCTGTTATTTTTAAAACTGTTGCATTTACATTATTGGAAATTGCGTATTTTTTATCTGAGAGTTCTGTATCAGACTTTTGGAACAGTGTGTGGGGGGCAAGGAGTACCACACACAGGGTTACTATATTACAAACACAAAAATTTTAATGTTTCCTGGGACATGGAAAAAAGAGGAAAAGCCACGTGGAAGATTCCCAAAGCAAGTGTTGAAAGTGATGAAAATGTTCATCACTACCAAGTCATCCTTCTTATTCACATTTTAGAGGGGGAAAAAAAATCCCATGATCATTGGTGAATATTTCTGTATATTTTGAATACTATGGTTTTGAAGCACTGGAGAAAAATAATGCAAGGTGACTCCTCAGTTCCCTGTCTGTGATGGCCCAAGGGCAAAACTAAGGTTCTGTATAAAGGCTGAAATAAAGGCACTGAAAATGACATTAAAGTGTGGATACAGGAAAATCCTCATGGATTGTAATACACTTCACTCAAACTGTGTCTGCCTTTGAGGATAGAATTCAGACACTGTAAAATTCTACCACCACAGGAAACTCGGGAAAATTGCCCTGTTTTCTTTGCTTGGTATTCTGTTATATTAATTCAGAGAGCAGGCATGCTGAAACTCTGGGACCATCTTCAAAGCTGAACCATTTTAAAGAAATGCATTGCTTTACAACCAGGGAAATCAAATTAAACTCTGTATTCTTTCAGTGGCTACTGAGTCGCAGTTCTCATGGATATTTTTAAAAACCAAATAAAACAACTGAGGCAAACAAAACAAAAACCAAACAAAAACCCTGATATGTATCCAGTGGCAGCAATATGTGCTAAACTTACAATCATGTATGAGTTCTAAAACATAAGCATTGCATAGGTAATACTTAACCATTACCACTTCACATAGTCTGATCCATGAATGGGAATGACACAACCAACCTTCTTCTACTCTTTGTTATATGCATTTTCACTTCTTTTCTTGGTCATTCTTCCTGTGGCTCCTGCTTATCACTGCTCATTGGGTATTTTTAGCTGCTTTGCTTAACTATAAGCAGAAATGAACATTTATTGCTTTTTAACAACAATATCATGGTCTTGGAATGCAGAGGAATACAGAATCAGGTCTCAAAACTCCAGTTCCTCTCTACATTCATTTATATTTCCTTAACACAAGTTCATTTTCACAGCTTACTTTTTATATAATGGTGAGATCTCAATACAGACAAGCTCATTCCTTTCTTACTGCAGGAACATGTTACTGAGGAGTTATATTTCAGTTGGCTTAAAAGGTAATAACGAACACGCACTCAGCATTTTTTAGTCAGCTTAAGCCATCTACTGCAATATCTTTTTCCTAAGGGCTCATTACACTTCAAAGAATAATGATTAATTGCTGAATAGAACATGTTTTTTTTCCAACACTGAAAACTGTATGGGTTATCGTACTCAAGTTAAGCAAGTAATTAATTAATATGTCACTTGAAGTATCCACTGTCCTCATTTACCATTTCAGGGGGCTAATCTACATGCATTTCCTTTCCAATGGCTGACCTGTTAATAGCAACATCAACAAGGCTACAAGATTTATTGTTGACCTATTCTAGAACAGCTTCATTTGGGGATGAACCTACAACAGTGACTGAAGAATTAATTAGAATGATTGTGCAACTTGTGTAACATTCTTCAAGACAGGACAAAATATTAAGAAAACATTTTTTTTCTGAAACTAATGCAGCTTGAACACAATCACTAATGGCACATCCTCTAGCCTAGGTGCTATCACATTGTCAGATGGTAGTCATGCATTCAGCAAACATATGTGGTGTACAACATAACCAAAGTCAGTCGAGTGTTCAAAGTCGTGTTTATGTGTCAGAATGTACATTTCATTGGCTGGAATTCCATGTAGAACTGGCCAAACCACTATAGGCATTAAGCACACACACACACACATACACACATGTATCATTTCTTCCTGCAGCACTGTCATGATGCTGTCACACACCACTGTCTCTAGAACCACATCTGTTCAAAGTTATTGGATATGAATTACTATAGCTGTCTTATTTTAGCCTCTAATGATCTATTTTCATTTTGAAAATGCAAACTTGTCTTTGACTCTTTCTTTTGTTTTCTTTTGTTTTCTTTTTCCAGAACGTAATGCAAATAAGAACCTTGTAATAATTTATCAAATTGATTTGCATTATTACTATTTTAAAACCTCCTTATTCTCCTTCACTGCCTGGTGACTTTTATTACACCTGTGCAAAGTGCAGTTTTTGTCTCCTCAGTCATGAAATTATTTAAGCACTTTACAGCATTGCCCCACTTCTTGCAATCACATCTATCTACAGTTTTCATTCAGTAAGGTTGGCTTTAGGAACAAAAATCTTAGGAGACCATTGTTCACATCAACCTCGTTCACATCAGTGCTGACATGATAACTCTGTAAAATAAAAGAGATAAATATACTTTGGTTTTGTGCTTTTGACATAGCCCTTGCAGTTTTTAGGGACTTTTTAGTTCTAGTAAGAAATAATTCCATTTGACTGGTATGAACATGTTTGTTACTGCAACCAGGCAAGGACAGCGTGTAAGAGTGCACACTGCTATGCTGGATTTAATGTTTTGTGCTCACATACTTCTGCAGTCATCAAAATGGTAGTTGTATTTTGAAATTACTTAAGGAAAAATGGTAACTCACTGCTGCAGCCCTCAGAAATAAGTTTGCAAGAACCAATTTGATTTGGCATCACAATCAGTTCCTGATGATCCTACTGAAATTGATGTCGGTCTTGTGGATGCACAGCACCTCTAAAAGTCATGTTATCCAGCTGAGAAGCTAAAATGCAAAGCTGAGTCACTAAAATTGGCCTCCCATACTTGCAAATGTTTACTTAAGCTATTGGCATTGGTGTTTTTATAACATGCTTTTGCATTTCAACTTCTGTGTACTCATCAGCAAAAGAGGGGGAGAGCAGTAACAGAATTCTATTCTCCTTTGATAAAATGAGTTACCACAGGGCACCAAGTGTGAACGTTTGGTGCTTGACTGCAGTGTTCGTGGTTGATTGTTCAAATGTGCTTTAAGACAGGAGAGTTCTGTGACTTTTTCATATTTCTAAGTATTTCCTGTATGTAGCTCTCTTCTAAGGCCACCTCAGCCTTGAAAGCTATTCTGCTAGGAAATGTAGAACAGCCTCTTCTCAACATCCTTTACCATCCTACTTAAATGTACTATATAAATACGTACACGATTCTCCAGTTCTGTTGCTCATAGCTGTTCATACTAACAAAGACATAGAGGCAGGTAAGTTACCACAAATACAGAATGTTCTCTGGTTTCTTGATAACATTTTCTTCCTATTTAGCCAAAGTTACAACTAATCTCAGCAACTCCGAGGCAGAATGCTGGCCGTGCTCTGGCTCACTGCCCAGGTGAGACACAGCTACAGACCAGCCCCACTCTGACACGAGCACCTGGGTCTGCAGGAAAGGAAGGAGACTGGTTACACAGACAAAATGGGATCTGCTGCGCTCTCTGAACATTTACGCCATCTAGAAAACCTCCTGTTAGCAGGATTCTGAGATAGCATGTAACCAAAGTTGAGTCCAAAAGAAGCAACTTATGTTGATCTGTTTCCAGGGTTTTAAACATTAATTAAAATAAGCCTGCTGAGAACATGCCCTAAGTCACACAGCCAAATACTGGCCACTCAGACTCTGGTTTTGATAGTCAAAATAGCTGTAAGTTACAACTTCAGAACACAAAGTTACTGCTGTCCTTCATTGCTGCTTTTCCATACCATGACTTAGATGGGTCCTTCTACTTTATTGAAGGCTTAGTGGGTTACAGATACTGCTGGTACTGCTTTTATCTTTTCTGCAGTATGGAAAAATTGGCTTTCTGCCACACTGTACAGATAAGCCATTGAAGTATTAATGTTCTAGAGCACAACACCTTTCAAAATGAATTAACATTTAAAAAACAACCAAGAAAATATCAGTCCATCAATTATCCCCAAGTGGCCAGCAATCTAACTCCAAGTTGCTCAAACACTGATATTAACTGTGTTTCAGTTCAGTGTATGTCTCCCTTTAAACACCCCTTCTGGAGGGTATTATATTACTAATGTCACAAGTAATTTCTCCTAGTCTGACATAATCAAATAACTATCAAAACAATACATGTATAGTGTTGCAGAAAACCTTATTAAAATAAAACCTCAGAAGTGAAAATGTAATAGAACAAAGAGAAATGCCCAGCAAATTATGTCTTTCATAAGCTTTGTTAGATCGCCAAGTCAAATTACTTATTTTATGGAAAGCAGAGAAATGCCTTGTGCAAATTCCTGATATCATTCAGGTCTCTCTTTTTTTCCCCGGAGCAAAATTGTAATTGTGTCATCATGACTCAGTGGAAATCCATTTTCTCTAATATTGCCTTCAGTCCCTTGAAATAAAACCTTGGGAAAACTTCCAAGGACAATGTTTCTGTAATGCAAAAGTTCATCAGTTCCTGAAAATCCTCTTTTTACAACACTGTGGAGTTAGTGTCTAAAAGATTTTGCAGGATCTTTAACACACAGTATTAATCTGTTAATCCATAAACAGATACACAGCTCAACACTTTAATGTAGAGTTCTCCAAGTGATTAAATGTGTCAAAACAACAAAGAATTTAGTGATTTTACTTCTCTATACTTTCCTCTAATCCTTTTTCTTCACAGTAAGTGTATGTTCTTGCTGGGGGGGCTGTTTCAGATACCTCATCCCATAAGAGTACAGCACCTACTTACTCAGAATGCTTAGACCTTTTTTTAACAAAGGGCATTGTCGCTTTGCCCACTGAGCCTCATGAAAGACAATAATACATATCAAAAGCTGCAGTTTACTGCTCTGACCCTATTTCATGATGCACAGCTCAGGCAGTTTATTCAAAGATCTACATGAATGGGCAAGAGATTGGAATATCTGAAAGACAGCTCATCCAAGGATGAGACTCAGCACAACTAACTGCATTTTGGCAACACAGGAGTCTGGGCTCCTGTCAGTGGAATTTAGAGGGTGATTTATCATTCCCTAAAAATAGCTTGGAAAGTGTCTTTACTCCACCAAGTAAACTGATTCAGCTTTTACTGACTTACAGGAAAACAGACATATGTAAATCAGATGAAAACTTCTATGTTATAGCCACCAAAATTTGGGAAAGGTCATTCTCTTTAACAGAGAGTGAGCCAAATCTATTCCAGCTGCCAAACCCCAGTATTTATACTATTGCTAGCTGCTCTGCTTTGTTTTGCTTAGTAGTCTATGGATCCTCATCACAATTTCCCACACACATGCAAAATATGGCATGCAACAGTTTCAGTGGTGATATTTTCAGTATTCAACCTTGGTGTGAAAATTGCAAACCTTGCTGTGAAATTCATCTTCCATCCACTGCCATCTGCCCCCTCCACAGCTGCTCTCACACACCGTGCTCCCACTCTGAACGAGCTCGGCATAGTAAGGGCAGAAAAGAAGCTACATTTTCCATTATCCCAATTAATATGCATTAACATTTAGGCTGGCAAAAAACTTTTAGTGTGCAGCCCTCCCTACCCTGTTATGGCACCACAGACTGCAAATTTGTGTTGTAATGCCTTGCACAACAATTAGAGCAGCAAGTCCTCTTCTAATACAAAGATTCAAGTACTATAATAAGACTATTAATTAGCTCCTCTCTCTTCAGGAAAGTGCAGAAGATTATAGATCTTTAAAGATTTTTCTCTTAAATCTCAGATATTCTACTGCATTGAAAAAAAAAAAGTAACTGACAAATAATTTCATTTGACTTTTCTTTGCATCTCACACTTTTGGATTAGACATTCTTTCCTGGATTGCATTTTATTTAATTCAAATACTTCAAAAATATTGAAATGTGAAAGGAAGATTACTGTAATACATCATAAATCCCAAGGGTACTTTATCTCATACTATGAAAAGAGAACTTTCTTACCATAAAACTAACTCTTCTCATATGTAGAGACTACTTCAGAACATATCACTTAGAATATTGAATCTAATTGAAAAAGATTAAAATCCATGTAGTCAAAGTCAGCAGCAATAAAAATATACTATTCCTGCTTTTACTGGAAACCCATTTTGTCATAGTCTTTTCAAATAGGAACAGTAGTCTAGGAATTGTTCTACAGGTTCACAATAAAGCCTGTATGATTTGAAAAAAAGTCTAACTTTCTTTCCAGTGTGTTACACTAAAATTATTTTCTGATTTAGAGACATATAATGAGGGATGGATTCAAGGTTTGAATGTATTTTGGGCCAGACGTTCACCTGAATCTTCGATTATACACCCCATTTTACATCATTTTAATAGAAATTTCACACATTATAAATTGAGGCTACAGTTTGCAAAGATAGGAACCTTAAAACTCTGCTCCTACAGTCACTATTTGTCACTGAAATTAATGAGCTAAATACTGAAACTATTGTTTTGTGAGAGCCCACATATTTTAAAAATCTTATCTTAAATATGAAAATTATAAGAACAGGTATCTCACATGTGTTGACTGTTACCTTAAAATTCTTGCTCATTCACTATCACTTCACTACCCTAAAATGCATTTTTATTTTGGAATTCTGAAATTGTGTTGAAAGTGTTCTTTTGTTAAAAAAACAAACAAATAAACAAACAAAACAAAACCACAAGGGATTTGATTCACAAGTATTTTAGTTAATTTTCTATATGGACTTTTACTTCTTTTCTAGGCCAAAGCATTTTACTATTGCAATAAAATATTTAACACCTGATACCAAGTTTCTTATCTCCAGGGAAAATTTGTTATATTTTCAATATATCTTTACTTTCTTTGCCATAAAAAACAGAGTCAATAATCTATTTCTGACTAATAGTACGACTCCAAAACTTTCAAACTTTCTCTCCACAAGCATTATATTTACTCCAACAAAGAAAGGTTTAGAGAAAAGGCATTATGACTTTGTTGTCAGTAGTATCATTGATATGTGGGTTGATTTGGTGGAAAGAAAAATATGGCCAAACTATCCCAGGGACAGCTGGTAAGAAGAGCAGTGAGTGTAGAGACTTTTAGCAGCCCAGCCCAGAGCCTGTCACAGAACCACACACGGAATGGGGAAGGTTGGAAGGGACCACTGGGAGCCATCCAGGGAAACCTCCCTGCTCAGCCTGAGTCCCCTGGGGCACCTTACTCTGGGTTGTGTCCAGAGGGGTTTGAACATCTCCAGAGGAGATTCCACAACCTCAGTTATGTAACTTGCTGCAGGAAGAGAATAGGTGAAGAGGCAGGAGGAAACAGAAAGGAAGAAGCAGATCTTTTTGCAGAGTGCTTCTTGAGCTAAGGTTTTCAGCTTTAATCAGGTCAAACGAGAAGTGAAGCACCATAGTATCAAGCAAAATGGAGATATTTAAGAAATGATGCAGCTAGAATCCATGAGAAGACATGATCAGACTCTTTTATGTAACCGCAGAATATAAACAAGGTTAAAGAGTTGATTCCTCTCCTTAGAAACAGAATGGTAAATTAAGTGCATCTACTTAACACATTTGGAAAATGACAGCTTTATGCCAGTGACTACTTAATAAATAACAGAAAACACTGATATTTTTGGCTGAAGGACCTACTTCCAGAAAAGACGCACAAAGACATGCATTCCCTCTCAATTAAGCCTCTAAAGTGCAAGGATAATTTAGCCCTAATAGGCTGTGCCACATTTTACTATTTCTTTCCATCATAAGGTTTATTAGGATTTCAGCAGTAAGTATCTTTTCTTTCCTAATGGAACATGAAATTATACTACTTGTGTATAACTTTCATGAAATATTTATAGTGCACCAGTTTGGTTTGTGATTCATTTTCAATAAAGTTCCTTTAAAATCAAGTACTTTGCTTTTTTTCTGGAACTGGCTTCTCTAGTTCCCAGATCGGGTCTGCAGGTCAGAAGTCTCTGGTGCCAGCTGGCTTTGCACCAGGTCTTAGCATAGCTTGGCACTTGCCTTTGATGAGAAATGAAGGCTAATGTTCTAACCTTCTGACTCAGGCTCAGAAGAGATACTGTTCTTTTTCTGATCAGAGGGAATTTAGGTTTTGTTTTCACACAAGCATTTTGAAAAAAGTTACAGATGGGTTTTTTTTCTGTATAATGTCAACACAAACTTTGCCTGACTGTGGTGGGAGTTACACTGGTGGAGACAAGCAGTGTTGCCCATTCAGTTTGTTCAACGTTTGTCAAATGCTAAGGTAACAACACAAACAAGTTCCTTCAGCAAACAAAACTTCACTAAGAAACCACTGCTTCTGCTCTCTAGGTTTAACACCTGGCATGGAAAGAATAAAAGTCAAAATCCCCAGAAAGAGCAAGATTTTCATTACTTTTCCAAGAAGGTCCAATCATATTCTTCTGCCATAAATCCCTGTCACATGTTAGATTTTTCATCTGCAGGCTGAAGCTGTGACCAGGTAATACCCATTTGTTCTTGCTATATGGATATACTCTTCCTTTAATTTGGTATTGACAGTGTAATCTCATGGTGTCAAGAAGCACCAAGAGTAGTTTCCTTTTATACTAAGCCTGCTTTAGCTAATTTTTATTTATTCAACATTATTAAAATCCATAAAAGAGTGCCTTGAGTTGTAGTGTTTTCAAAGTGAATTTCATTATGTTAATATAGGAACCTATTTTATCTCCTCTAAGGTTAGTCTTATGGTTCTCACAAAATCTTACACTGCAGCTGTCCACATTGTACCTGTTCCTGTGGGAAAATCATTTTACTCTCCAACAATTTGAAGGGATTTGAATGATAAGAGAAAAATGTTTAATAGGAGAAATTATTTATGTTTGGTTTTCCCCTCAGGGAAAAAAAAGGAGAAATTAATGACTTCTGTGATGAACCTTTCCAGGATGTGATCAACTCATTTGGGCTCCGTGAAAACTAGAGGCCCACTTGAGTTTGGTAACATCCCTTGGGAAGATATAATTTTGCTAGTAAATATCTCAATTTCTGCTCTGAGGCACTGCTGTACAGATGCATTGCTATTCTTTTAACATATGTGAGAATCTGTTTTCCATGCATAGGGCATGGTCATTCTACTGGTTAGTCATAACTATGGATGCTCAGGAATAGTTGTTAGGCATTAAGACCACATGAAGTTCAGATGCTGGAATCTAAGGTAACTGATTTGTATGCATGCACAAGTTTTCATTTCAAAGTACTTGAGATCCAGGCTTTTCTTTTTTATATTGCCTGAAAGTGTCAAGTAAACACAATCTGATTTTTTTCAGTGCAGAGATATACTTACACCTTAAGATTTGTGAATCCTCTAAAAATAAAGCAAGCTATATTTAAAACAAAACCAAAGGATTCAGTTATGTTTCAGAACAGTAAGAAACAAAAGGACTTACTTTTCCCTGTTGTTAGATCTGACTTTGCTTCTTAGTTATAATTCTGCTCTTCCAAGTCAGGCAATCACATTAAATATATGGCATTGCTATGGATTGAGCAGCTATTCCAGTTTTCCTTATGTTCTGCCTCCTTGCTGCCATCAACTTTTTTATATAGGCCTTCCCAGTGTATTCTCTTTTGACAGGAGAAGATCAATCATCCTTTCATGCACAGGTATCAGAGACTGTAGTCATTTCAAGACTGCATTTGCTTCAGCTTTACAGCCTATTCTTTTGCTACAATGCACCTAAGGTCACACTCTGATTCAGCTCTTTCACATGGATTACTTGAAAATTTCTCTGTAATAGGTATTTTTACTCACAATATTACAAAGTCCCCAATGAGAAAAATCAAACTGCGATTAAACTTTGCTCTTTGTTGCTTGATGAGGGCTGTTATAATCTCAGAAAAAATCCTGCACCCTACAATGTTTTGAGCATTTCAGACCCACGCAAAAGATTCAGCAGAACCCTGCAAAGGCCAGGGGAAGCAGGGCACCTACTCTGGCCACAGGAAACACCCCAAACTCTGCATTTTACAGGTGGTTCCTGCTGCCAGCCAGGAGCAAAGGATTCAGGTTCATCGGGACTTAGGAGAAAGGACATAGCATGGGCATGAAGGGCCCTTTGTCAACTGAATGGAAAGCTGAGGAGTGAGCCACGCTTACAGGGAACAAAAGATGACCTGGTATCAAATTAGCAAACAGTGGCTCTGATTTCTATAATACAGGTTGGACAAACTGCAGTCATCCAACAACTCTCATCTTCACATTTTTTTCTATAGAGCCATAAATCTATTTTCATAGGATAATCTCTTCGAAGCATCTAGTTTTTCAAATATGTAGCATAGCATATCTAAAGTGCAAGATTGCCTGTACCCCAGGAAATGCAGCTATGCTAAAACACTAAGAAAAAAATCTTGTTGGCAGATAAATAATTACTCTGACAATAGGAGTGCAAAATTTATCCTACAATTATAACTTTACCCATTTACTTTAGATCATAATACATGGAAATTTATAAATACAAAACCCCCAGAACAAATGATCTTGTTTAAGTGTCACCTTCCAACTCGGCTGTTCCACTCTCTGCTTTGTATTCCTAGCCTCATTTCTTTACTTGAATAGCAAAACAATACATTTTTTAATTGCATTAGCCTTAAGAGCCCAGGAGAAAGTGAGCCAAGTTTTCTTTTCCCTCAGCAAGTATTGGCAGGCTTATGAACTGTGTAGCAGGTCCTAAGAATAAATAAGAATAGCTCCACTGAAGTTGATAATGTCTGATAATTTATACCCACTGAGGACCTGAATTGGATTACAAACTGCAGAGTCATTTCTGTCCTTAATTACAGTTATGCCACCTCACTGCAAAATGAATTTCTACAGGTGGAGCTTCGGGTCTGAGCTCACAGAATATTTATCGATGGTGATGACACAGGAAAAAGAAAGAATTTCATTTGGCTTGCACTTCCATCTGAGCTTTCACTTAGAATATGAATGCTTGTTTTCTAACTTCAGCTCTGCTAATGGAATTTTTAGGAATCTTCCAATGAAACAATGAACTTCAATCCTGGAAACACAACTCTGAATGTGTTTAAGATGCAGCCACACCTTTCAATTGTTTTCAAATATATCTGTAAGTATCTCAAAACAGTCCTAAGAAACTCCAAATACTATATGCTTCTGAAGACAAAATTCCCATAAGATGTTCCCTGACCAGTATTAAAACTAGTGAAGTCTGAAAAGGTGTTTTATTGCTGGAATTGTATGGAACAACTGGCAGGGAAAGCAAACACAGCTGCAGCACCTTGAATAAGGGCAGTGATTAAGTGCACTACCACAATTATGGTAAACCATGTTCAATCAATCTCAATGAAACAAGTGCAGTGGAAGGCTGCTGGCATTGCCAGAATTAAAGGTTGTGTTACAGGTGAAGAGGACAGAGAGCTTGCTCAAAGAAAGGCTACCAAAGGAAGATCAGAAGAGCTCTGGGTTTCTGCTGGAAGGTTCAGCATGCAGAAAGACAACTATGTGAGCTAAAAAAATGCAGCAACAGCAGCTAACGTTTATTACCTAGAATAAATTTAACCTGGAAAACTGAAAGGTCTTCTAACTCCAGATAACCTATTTTAAATGCATAATGACTTTTCTTAAACTTTTGTTGCATACTTGAAAGAAAACCTATTTTACAACCAGACATATCATGAAAGTAGAACGTACAGCAAAGCAAACTTAGTAGGGTATTTCCTCTGCACTACTAAAACTTTGAACTGATTTTGCATATGGTTCCTACAGAAAAAAAAAGGCAAACTTATCAGCAAATTCCAGGGGTTTGTGAGAATCTTTTAAATGGGGTTGACAACAAGAAAAGATTGGCAGGGTACATTAATCTCAGCAATGCTTCTTTTCAAAAAGGGAACTGGGGAAGAAGCATGGCAAAATCCTTGCACTAAAGCTCTGAGTCACCCAAGACAACCTCTCCAACATGGAAAAAAGTTAACTACTTTCAGTATAAATATACCAAACAGAAAAAAGAATACTGTATTGAAAATAAATACACTTGTAAATATGCATAACATGTTGAATATAAAAATAAAAACACAAAGTAGGATTTTTTTGTGTGTATTGAGCTGAAAGATTTTGAGCAACTGGGGGGTTTATTTCATTCTGTAAAATGCATTGTTTTATTCAGTTTTAGAAAACTGCAGAAAATACAGATTTTCTTCCCAAAAATAAATTTCCATTCATGTTCATCTCTAGTAATTAGCAATAATTATCTCCTTATTAATTGGTACATACTGCCTTTAGAATGTGTTGCCCAAATGTTTATTTTTGACTTATATCTGATCAGCTAAAACATCCATATGGTTTGCTTTGGAAAGATCCACTGAGCTTGTTTTCAAAAATAATATGGGCCAACAGATATTCACTCAGTCAGTTTTCAGCAAGCTCTATGAATCAGAAACTGGCATTTCTTAAATTACTGGGTGCCTGACTTAGCACAATCTGTCATTGATTAAAAAGCAAATAAGTGGTGAAATCCCCTCGGTGTTCTCTGGAACAGGGGCAGATGGCTCCCGTCTCCCTGAAGAAGTTTTGTTTTGTTTTCCTCCTCTCGGAAGGGAAACTTGGTAACATTGTGACAAAAAACACACTACACAGAATAACAAGTTCAGGCACTTTATGAGGAACTGACACATTGTTTTAAAGGAGAACAGTATTTCCTGGGAGCTGAAGTGTTTATAGGATTATAAAATGCCTGGGATGACACCAGGATATATACCAAATAATAAGTAGTGCTGAAATCTTTGGATCCCTCATGGTTTTTCACTGCAACTTTCGACAACTATGATATCTCCTACTTTCATTAACAGATGAAAACCAGAGTTCCACAGGACAGTCACTGGACTTCCCAGAAATTTGCCAACAAGAACAGATACAGGAAAATCTGAGAATCTTTGGCTCTATTCTGGGGTCAGGAAAATTAAATTTTATGATAGGTATAGGCCCAGTTCTATTTCCTCATAAAAAAACTATTGCTCTTCTGCTCCTGTTCCTTGTGTTTCTGCACAGTTTCAATCTTCCTTACCCATCCAGTTCATCACCTCCTTACCTATTACTTATACCTGTTGTGTAAGTTTCTGTTCCCTCTCCCCTTCTCTCCTCAACTTGTTAATATTTCAGAAGTATTTAAAAAAAAAAAAAAAAAGCTGTGAATGTACATTTTGATTAGTTTGGGGTAAGGTCATAAAAAACAGAGTTATATAAACTGTCAAAATTAAAAAAAAAAATAAAGGGAGAAAACTAAATTTTGAGCAGTCATTACAAAAGAATTTCATATTTCCTAAGGGATGATCACTGAACTACCTTTTGTGAATGAAGGAGTCCCACTTAACAACTGGGCCCTGTCATTTACCCACAGTGCTGACCAACATTTAGAGATATTTTTCCAAATCCCTTCCTTTTTTCTGTTCTAAATGTCTCATCAGAAAGAATAGCTGAAGTTATGCTCTTCATTCCTGCACTGACAGTGCTATCCCAGAAGACACAGTTAACAACACAAAAACTCACAGGATTTTTCACTGAAGTTGTAAGTAATTATTTCAGTGTATGCTTAGAACTTGACTGTAACACTTCCCCTATTGTCCTTTAGACAAGTCATTAGCTGCTGGGAGTTTTGGGGGTGGTTGGAGGGGGTGTTATTTGGGTTTTCCCCCACCCCTCCCCTTCCACAGAAGTTACCAGAATTGTTTGCCTTTCAAACTGTTACAGTGTGTCTTCAAGGAGAACTTTAAAAACCCGATCATAGCTGCAGCTGAAGTGATGTAGAAATCCCCTCGAGCTATCTGCAGGGTTCTCCTGTCAGCAACCGCAGTGTCAGTCCTCTCCAGAGAGACTTGAAACAAAGCTTTAGTCAACTCACAAAAGTTCAGTGGGAAAAGCTCTCTGCACAGGATGATGTTTATTTAGGGAATAAGCACGCTGGAACTTGGAATTTCAGTAGTAGGTATATTCCATTAGGAGAGTTTTGTTCTGCTATAATTTATAAGTGTACCCAGCACAACTGCAGTTCTTCATTTCCACTTGGATAGAAACAAACAAAACGAACAAAAATGCAAGTATGTGCTGTTGAAATATTTTATGATTTAATGTGTGTGTTTCACCATGATTCATTGTGATATTTAAGGAATAAGGTATTTGAGAACTATTGGGAGGAAGCTTCACTGTTTGTGCTATAGAACATTACTGGTCACAGTATCAAAGCTATCTTAACAACAACTTACAGAAAACAAAGATTGCTCTTTAAGCTATAAGCATTACTGAAGATTAAAAGATTTCAGAAAAACAAAAACACACACAAAAAACACACACACAAAAAAATACCCAAAGAGAAAGCTTTATGAATAGACAGAGCAAAAGGAAGGTAAGGTGGCAAGAGGAAGCATGGATTCCCTCTAGTAAGGCATAGAAGATTGGGGTATATATGAAACTGGGGGACAATAATACTGAATATGCAGGAACAGTTCAGTTTAAAAAAAAAATCTAGAAATATAGATATATAAAAATAGACAATAGGAAACAAAATAGAAAACCCGCAATACCTGGATTTCTATTTCTAATTAAAACCTGTCTTATGTTAAATAGTGCTCTATATAGACTGGTTTTGAATTGCTATAATTATACATCTGAATATGTATATAATGGAAATGGGGTAATCAGAGGCAAGTAGATTTCCAAAACTTTATAAATAGCAAGTTTATAATATATCAACAGATGTGCTGAGAGGTGGTTGGGTTGTGGGGTTTTGTTTGTTTCTTTTTTTTTTTTTTTTTAATAAAGTGATGCTGAAAATTAAAAAGAAGAATTAATATATGATTTACAGAGTCTGATTTGCCAGTTACACTGGCATTGGTTAATTATAATGGCTGCTTTAAAAGATTTACTACATTTAGAAATGTTAATGTCCACAGTCTAAACCAGGCTCTCCAGAACTGCCCTTTGTTTCTAATACAGAACAAACTACATGAAAGTATTGTGAGGATTTGTTTGTTTAAATTTTATGGCAATGAAGTATCTAAAATCACTGCATTTCTGTAGCTGGAATAGTCTTCATGCTTACAGAGACTTATGCTCTCTGAAACTCACTGGCACAGTGCTGTCCATGCTAACACTTGGGCAATGGAGGTGGAGTCCTCTATTATTTATTGGAGCTCTTTGGCCAAGAGGTAACTAAAGCAGCCCTTGAGACTGTCCCATCAGATACGTGGTTATCTTACGAGACCTGCTCGTCTACTGAACTGACTGCTGTACCTGTTCCCATGGGAAACCAACTTTTCATTATTTCCTTACAAATGTAACCTATAGATTAGACACAGAAAGAAGCAGTGTGAGTTCTTTAGTGTTATATTCATCAGGGTATAAACTGAAACATAACAAATTTTCAGATTCAATGTCTTTAAAAAAATCTAGCTTCCCTTCATATTTAGGACATCCTATTCTATTCACAAAACCACTCCACGTTTTCCCAAAATACAATCTTATCCAGTAGGTACAAATGTTTACATCAATAATTGGCTCATATGATAAAAAATTTTAATGCTGCTTTTATAGCAGCATTATAATAGCTTTGGAATTAATGCTTAACTCAAGGCTAGACAACACTAAATTATTCAGCTGGATTTATTTGGAAGGAGCAAAATCTCCCTTATAATTGCTTTAACAAAACAATTATTAGAAAACAGAAAACATTAGAAAGAAGAAGGTAGCCTCAACAAGAATATTGTTTTTAAAGTGCCTTACAAAGCACTTGGCATTTTTATCTTATCAAAAGCCTGAGAAGGGACTTTTCTGCTGTGTGTAAGACTCATCGTGAGAAGAAAATGTGGGATATTTAAGGAAATAGAGCTTCATATGAGTCATTTGAATTGATATTTGAAACCCCTCTAAATCTGAAGGGTTAATTAATAGACAAAATCATCTAATGAGTTCAAGCCCCTTCTTCACCTATCCTGTCCTAGTAGAGGGAACCATCCGTCTTCCCCCAAGAAGACCTAAAATTAAGCTCTTTTCCACCAACACAAATATTATGTCCTCCTTTCTATGAAAAAATCAGGTCACCAAATCTTGGACCCAGTAAAAGAATCAATGAAGTTTTATAAATATAAATGATCTCATGCTTTTTTATGAATTAAGCTTTTTTTTTCTCTGTCTGAAGTAGCATAGGAAACGAAGTAATGGGCAACTTCAGTAAAAAAAGCACCACTGTTGCAAAACTTAAGTTCATTTCATTAGAAATCAGTGGCAATTAGTACACTGGACTATTTATGCATTAGTACACACATTAGTACACCTATATTAATATAATGTATTTTTGCATCCTGCCCAAATCATTTCCATGGTCTGTATAACTCAGTGCCAAGCACAAATGCTGCCTCACTTACACTTCCCATTTGCACTGCCTTGCTTGGTGCCTGCACCGAATAACAGGCCCTGTTAGAGCTCCTTCCTGAAAGCAAGTGAATGCCTAATGAATTCAATAGAAACAACTCCAAATATCATTAAACTGATTTTCCTCATGTAAATGTGATGCTTAAGCATTCCACAAGGAAAAAAATGTGAATCCAAAATAAGAGAATTAATTCTGATTTGGAAAGACACCATATGTAAATCTTGATTACTCTTTGATTATGCTGATTTGGGGGGGGGCTCATAATGAAAGCAGTATATATTTTGCTTAATGTGTCACACTTTTAAAGGACTGCAGTAAGACAAGTGCAATCAAAACAGCAGATTTAGTTGACTCAGTCAGGAGGTGTAAGCACAACTGTTTCTGATTTCAAAACTTGCCACAGTGAATCAGATTAAAGACAGCGTGCTGTGAACAGCAGGGCAAATAATCTGCTAAACCATCAAGGCACCCTCAGTCGGAAGGCTGACATCCAAGAACAAGGTTACTGAAACATAAGTAAGAGAATTTTAATTGCAGCAATATTTTAAAGCAAGCCAAGTCAAGCACCAGTTTGAGTTCAGTGATACTAATGATTGAGAAATTATATCATGTTACAATTTATAGGATATTCAAGAGTCTTGCAGAACAATTATACCACATTTTTAAAAGTGCAGAGATTTATTTCATCACGCCATAGATTTCCAAAAGTACCTACACTCCTTAGAAGCATAAATCTCATTGATTTCAAGTGGTGGATTTGCTTCTAAATCACTTAGGTGCTTCTAAAAACCTCACTTTTGAGCATAATTTTCTTAAATATGTTTCTCATGTTTTGGATAATTATTTCACCTAAAGAGCTCCTGAAGATTTTTTTAATCCCACTTTTATAACAGCTGCCAGTGTAGTTGTTTTTTCTTGTGTAAAATAACATGATTTATATTGCATATTACTCTATTAAATCAAAACAGTGAAAAATCGTAGGCTGTCATCTCAAGGGTTTTGTTTAGCTCAAAGACACCTGGAACAAAACGTATCACCCAGCAAAACTAAAATTTTGTATTTGATAAAACTATATTGATCAGTTAAATTTTTTATTTGGTTTTTTTTTTTTTTTTTTTAAACAAGCATGTTTGATTTGATACTGAGTCATGCAGAAATCAGGAATATTATTATTAAACTTCTGGCAGATTTTATAACAAACTCCCAAAATTTGATTTCTACTGGCATGTTTAACACCCAGTTTAACAGGAAGTTGATTAATTCCTTTAACAGCTCACTTGTAAAGCTCCCAGTATCTCCTGAACACAAAATAACAGAAACTTCTAAATGTTTCAATACAATCCCACCTCACTAGACTATCACACTGCATTTGTACAAGAAGTGACTTGAATCCTGTTGATTTTGCACCAAAAAAATTTAGAAGAGGTAAGTCCCACCACCCTCCTCTCCAAAAATATATTTAGGCTGGGAATATACCAATTAATGCAATTAATTAATTAATTAGAAATATCTCTTCATTTGGGCCTGTATTTTATCTAATGTGTAGCTTAACAGCTTTGTTATTAATCAGGTCTTAATGTAAACACTTTGAAGCTGTTGCTACCCAGTAAAGTTTATCACAAATAGTCCCTGTGGGAATCACCAGCTTATTTCATTAAAACTCCTGTCTGCTGTTAATTGCTCTTAGGAAAACACAGACAAATTAACTGTGTTTTAAGAGACAGTGGTGTAAATTTGTATGCTTGTGTGTTTGATTGCTGGGGACTAATGATGTTCCTGATAATCCTCTGCTGTTGCACTACACTGTATGATAGTTGGCAGTGCCAACATCTTTTAATCAATAGCAGTT
The DNA here is from genome assembly GCA_038380795.1 of Pyrocephalus nanus. Classification (NCBI taxonomy): domain Eukaryota; kingdom Metazoa; phylum Chordata; class Aves; order Passeriformes; family Tyrannidae; genus Pyrocephalus; species Pyrocephalus nanus. Next base: position 19,441,112 of record CM076269.1, on the reverse strand, counting down.
GATGTTACAAAGGTTAAAAAAACAAAATATGCTTTGAAAACCATAGTGTTTATCACACTAGCCAAGACACACCATCAGTCTGGGTAATGGGTAATTAATTTTTAAGCTCTAATTAATCTCTTGTGTGAAAGAAATGATGATTGTTAGCTGGGATGATTAATGTACATTAAATGAACAAATTAAAAATCCAGAATATTTTTACTATGTCAGTGGTATAAATAGGATATGTGCCACCTTGCTATTGGAATCAAAGGACTTCCAGAATTCAAAGAGATAAGTGACTTTGTATAAATTTTAATAACATTCAGTTAAAATAGTGTAATAAAAAGAGCATTTAAATTTAAATGTTCTCAATCAAAATTTTAGTAAATATTCTCTATGCAGTAGAAACAGCCTACAATACAATTTGCCCAGGAATGTTAAAGCAAAAAGAAAACTAGTTATTTAATAAGAAGATTAATTAATGTTTGCAACAAATATGTATTATTTAAGTTATATAAGTTATTTACTATCTTCCTCACAAAAACTTACAGCATTATAAGACGTTCCACATAGTTACCTGGGCTTCATCTTAGAATGCCTACATAATGTCCCTCAGAAAACACGTGACGGCAACCCCAAACCAAACAGGAATTGTGTGAAGGGGAATAAGGGGATGAATTTACATGCCAATAAAGGAATTGTTATTTTCTCCTCTAGTAGCACAACTAAACTCAAACTTTTACTTTGTGTGTTGAGTATAAATCCCTGATGTTGGGGAAACCAACATTTCGGATTCAGCTAGGCAACAAAAAAAAGAAAACAAAAACAAAACAAAAAAATTAACAGGTAAAAAAAGAAGTGGGATACTAAAAATAACCATGATTACTTTAATTACTTACTAAGGTGTATATTTCAGATAAGAAGGCTGTATGCAGTTCTTTTACCTGTTCCTTTGATTATGTTAATTTAAACATTCCAGAATATATACTAAATATTATCATGTAACTGAAACCTATTTTGGCCAAGAGGATATATAGTTTTATTTGAAATAATTATATGATTTCTAGGTCCCAGATTTTAAACACCTGTAATCCTGTCACTAAATCTGATCATAGTCAGAGGAACATTTCAACAATACGTGCTTAAATTTAAAAGCTTTCTGTAGTCCTACTGACATTTTCCAACTAAACCATTTGCTGTAATTTTTGATCCTCTGCCCTATCATTTTTGCTGAGCAAACTGGAGTATCAGCCCCACTCTGAGCACAGGAATAAGATGACCAGTATGGTGAAGGCCCGGTAATTGCAAATGAGGGCTTGAAATTTTTCAAAAAGAATTAGTCCCTTAAAAAGAGAATATCATTGAGGATTAAATGGTTTGTTCTACACATCAAAACCTTATCACACGTCTGTTAATCTGTTCAATCATAAGAATCTCTGACCTTTTTCTCCCTTCAGTGAACATTTTCCTACTCTGAAAATGAAATTTATCAGAATATATAAAATACCACAAAGACCAAAGGTCTTAGACAGGAAAAGTTTAACAGTTGCTTAAACTATTCTCTGAGTTTCCCTGTGTAAAAGGGCTCTAATCTTGACTTAAATGACAGGATCATGTTAAATACAGCACTGAATGCATAAAGATTTTTGCAAAGATGCACCTGTTAATTTGCAAACCCTAGTGTCTTTGAGACACACAGCCCTCTACCTTCTGAGTTAAGGAAAAAGAAGCTCAGGCTTTTTTGACTACTAGGGGAAAAAAGCAAACAAACAAACAAAAGTAAAAAAAATCAATTCTTGGTCATATGGTTGGTTTGCAGAAGAAAAGCTTTTTTTCCTCTACCATATGGAGAAACCAGGAGTAATTTGACTTGTAGTGGCCAGGAGAGTCTTGTGGGGAGTAGGAAAATTAGAGGAGAACAATTTTGGGTGATACTTCTATTTTTAGGAAAGTATTTTGAGTATTTTGTTTACTTGCTTATTAACACTTTCTCCATTTCCCTTGAAACTGTAACTTTCCAGTTGCTAGCAGTACAGATTTAATAATTCATCTGAGGCGTAAATTTGACATTTTAGGTCCCCACCAGAGAGTGTAGCTTCTTCACAAAATCAAAATATTATCTATTTCAAACCAGTGAAAATCTGCTTCTGTTTAATACGAACTCAGCTATTCAAGAGTGGTCTCCCACATTCCCAGTGTGCGTAAGCCAGGAACTATGAGCCATCTGTAAAGATCAAATCATGGTTCTAATGGAAAGATACTGTCAAAGTGTTGCCAAGTCCTGGCAGCGCTAGGTTAATGGTTGGAATCAATGATCTTAAGGGTCTCTTCCAATCTAAACGATTCTATGATTCTAAGAAAGCCATAAAAAGGGACATTAGGACTCCAGCCCATCCATAAGTGGCTCAGATTGTAAAGTGCAAAAATCTCTAATCCTTCCTCTTTGAAAAACCTTTCCTCAAACACTAGGCTACCCAATCCAACACCACCATCACACTGCCTGTTAGGAAAATTATGGCAGTTTTATGGAATAGAATGGAAATGAATAAAGGCATGGCAAGTATAAACCTACTGTGCAATCTTACAGATCCTGCAAATAATAAAGAAAACACTTGCTGACACTGCAGAAATTCAACAGTCACCTATCCACAAAGTCAGTGGGGCTTGCAAAAGTCCTCTCCTTTGCCAATAGAAAAGGAAGTGAATCAATTCCTGAAGATGAGCTGCATCAAAAAATCATAGTGAACTTGACTTGGCAAGGGTTAAAAGAATGGAGGGAAATTGTTTTATATGTGCTGCACAGACTGCAGCAATGTAACCTGACAAGGATTTCAGCAACTCCCTGGCTTTTTCACTGAATGAGCAGGTTTAGTCTATGTTTCACAGCTGCAAGAAAATTAGATAATCTGCAGAAGAAACAAGCTTGGATCAGCCAGAGAGGACATGAAGGACAATATTTATAGTGCATTTTCACTATAAGAAACAGTCTGAAAATGTCAATGTTTTTCATGTCAAAGAAAAATTACAAGAAATAGGAGCACACACATAAGAGTTTCCAGGTCAGTGAAAAACCAAAAACTGGAAAAACACCAGAGCATGTTTTAAGATTCGTCAGCATGTTTGGGGTAAAATGTAGCCCAAGGAGATTTCTAGGGTGATTCTGTAACTGTCTAATTTGAAAGGTAATTTTATTGTTTGGACTACCAGAAGGAGCAAAAGAAGTCTCTCATGGAGTTGTTATGTGGAAGCTGGTTTATCACAGAGCAGCTCCAGAAACTGAGACTGCAGGAGGAATTCAAAGTGTATGAACATGGCCAGAAATTCTCTGGACAGGGTTTTATGGCAGAGGTGACATAGTATTGTAAACCTCTACACTGGGAAGCAGTGACAGGTGTTAACCTTGCAGAGAAGGATTCAGTTAGCAAATCACTGTGTGTCTGGGGGCTTGCCACATTTGGGAAATTCTTTCCAAAATAAAAAATGGATGAAATTTTGGGAAAGGTCATACAAGGGCTGCCAAATGGAATTACAGTCTTCGACCATAAAAACAGAAATTGTTTAGGATTCTGCAATGCCCAGATTTTGCACTGTTTGGTATCTTTGATGGTTACAGTCAAAATTAGAGGCAAAACTTGCAAATTTTCAGGCCTTTGGGACTGTTTCAAAATTAACTGCAATGAGTGTTGAACCCTCTCAAGAGTGAATAATGAAAAAATCAACAGACTTTTTGGATCTAGGGTAATTTAGAGATTACATTGACCAGAAAGGCATCAAAATCCCCACTTTTTTTAACCCAGAGTAAAGGCTTACTTTGCCTTATTACCTGATAAAAGCATTTCCTCAACATCAACCTTGCTGAAACCTCACTGGAACAAAAATTACAATTAAAAGGGACATATTTACTGAAAAATTAGATCTTTACTTAAACTTACAGGTTAAGGGAGAGAATAGAACCCACACATGGCAATTGACAGGGATTTATAGGAGGATTATTTTTGGACATCACTGGTTCACACCATCGGTGTAACAGCTACATCACTTTCTACTGAAATGCATTTTCAAGTCTTTTGAAAGATTCTTGCAAGTTGGGGGGGGGGGTGTTAATGTATCATTGTAGAACACAAGGATAAATATTTAATTTTCCCAAGATTCCAAGCATATTGGAATAATACATTATTAGTACTACTGGATCTTCCATAAAACTTAAGAAATATGTGGTCACCATATATTTGATCAGACACACAGACATGAAAGATTGTATTATAACCCCATATACACTGAGCCTACAAAACAAGGCTTCCTTTTTTATATTACTTATAGAACTAAATCCCACACTATTGTAACTCAGACTCTAGCAATACTGGTTATAGAATGTTTGGCCTTCTTTGTTAAAGTCTGGATGACCAAAAAATTCCCTCAAAAAACAAATACAAGGATTTTTTCAGTTTATAGTTTTAGGAAAATTGCCTGCAAATTTATGTTCTTGATGTTACAAGGGGAATAGTGACAAACTGGCATGAGCAGCCATGCTGGACTGCACAGTTACCTACGGGGAAAAAAGAATCTTACACTTTCATATTAATGCTAATCTAGGGTAACTAAGGTTTACTTATCCCTGACCTTGCTCTCCCATTGTTTTTCTTGTACTGGATCTAATTACTGATCATGTAGACAATAAGATGAGTTGGTATAGCTCACAGATCTGACAGAAATCCATAGACAAAATTAATAGTTTTCTAAAAACCTACAAGCAGAGCAAATTCACCTCAAAGGCATGTGACCAGTAGACAGTGCAAAGGAAAGAGATCCATGAGTGGAGCATGAGAACATCTGCTCAATGTTATGCTCAATTAAGAGTAAATGCTAAACCAGTTCTCATGTTCTAGTTCTGGGAGAGGGTCTGTAATGAGAAATTAAAGAGTGAAAGTCGCGACAGTCCCTAACAATTCTCTACATTTTTAAGGAGATATAGCAATTAAAACAGCTTCTGAAAAAATACTCTAATAGTGACTAAATGTCACAATAGTGACAAAATCCAAAAGGGCCTTCTCACCACAGTGATAAAGCAGTATCTATATACTTTCTCTCAGCCTAAATTCTCTCAAATCCTCCTGTGTGCAGCACAATCACATCTGCACATGGATGTGTCAAAGAAAGGGGCCAGAGAATAAACCAGAGAGTAAATGGATGTCATACTACACAGTAGTCTGATTATCTCAGATTTAACATTTGCTTATGTTAAAACCAAATACGATGTAAATTTTCCATTTCATTTCACAGCGAGTTGATAAGATTTTAAAATTATACTGGTTGCATATGAAAGTTTGCAATTAAAAAAAAAATCATTGTTTTTGTCAACTAGACAGGAAAAGAGCAGAATTAATCCGGCCTTGAGTTTTATAATTTAAAAAGATCTGTAACTCATATGCTTGTAATTTCTGGCATCCTGATTTTGTCCAAGAACATCAGGCATCGAGAGATTAATTTTAACTCAACTTTCCAAAAACAATCTGTGAAAGGCACCTGCAGATGCTGCTCCATTTTCCAGAGAGTCTTAGTTTGGTCAGGTGAGAAATCCAAATCCATGAATGGTTTTGCCAATCACAGGCTTTCCAGAATAGAAGCCAACATTTAGTTTCCACAAAAAAGTGCTCTGAGGGGGAATATAGCTTTTTATTTGTAAAATAATCCACTTGTATTGAAATTTATTGAATGAACTATAGTCAAAGAGAAGGTACCTGACTATTAATTTACTAGGAAAAGACAAATATTCTATGTGCCCTGCAATAAAAAACAAATCAATAACTTTTAATTGATATACTAATTAGTTGAAAGCATAAAGCCAGATACAATGTTTTGACCATGCTTATTTAATGTATTCATTTTAACTATTACATTAACATTCAGTGACTGTAGCCCCAAACCCAGAATCTTCTCTACTAAAAAGACTGCAAAATCTCTTAAGCAGAACTTTTCACTGATTTAAATGTTCCACAATGGATGGAATGAACTAAACCCACTATTTTTAAGAACCCTACATACAGCCTATGCCCTGCTTTTACTGAGCAGTAAAACTGATTTTTTTTAAATCACATTACCTAAACATAGTTTACATTGTGCTATTGCAGCATTTAGCTGAGCTACACTAACAGAGAACCATTTCTAACTCAAGAACACCATGCACTGACAGAAAAAGCCACAACATCCAGACCACAGTAAAAGCAGAGCAACAACAGAGTAATTTCCAACAGCTCACACGGGCATATCTGTGATGAGACTCCTGTACCGAGATCCCACTCTGATGTCCTGGCATCCACGGGCCCTTCTCACCCTGTGCTCCCTGGAACTCTCTGCAGCACAGGACCTGCTTTATGACTTCAGCTACAAAATCAATCACTCTTCCTGATGCATGTCACACATTTGTCCTCATAAAGCATTAATAAGTGTCATAGGAAGAGAAATGGCTCCCAGAAAACCAGTGAAGCCCAGGAGGAGCTGAAAGCAGCATTAAGTAAAACACTGAGGCACACTTTAATAGGAGAGTTTAAACTCTGGGGGGCCTCTTATTCTAAGAAATTGCTGTATCAGCTAGTTTTACCTTGAAGCTTGCCACCGGTGATTAAAAATGTTTTAGTGACATCATACAGGCTGCAATAGTCTCAAGACCACTTGTAGTTAGACACGTACATTTAATTTTCACATCATCAGTGATCTGAAGATGCCTGATTTCTATTAAATCAAATGGCTTTGGGAGGCTGTGTCTATACAGGTAGAAAAGACAATAAAAGCATGTTACAAATACTATTTCAGCTGATCTTTAGGCCTTTTAACATCCCTGTTCACATGAAGGAACACTTCATGTCTACAGTAATAAAATGAACAAACTGGGTGAGTACTTTCTTGCCAGGTACTCAAGACTTTCTCAGCTCTGTACATCTCACCACTTTTTCCTATTGGAACCTTCACTTTGGAAAATATGTTATACTGGCACGTAAAAAAAAAAAAAGCCTTGCATAAGCTCCAGCAGGTTAGCAGCTTGTCAGAGTACCACTTGGAACAGCAGGCTCCAAGTCATTAAATCTCAGTTTATGTTACACTCCAGAGATTTCTGAAGTAGCAGAATGGTGGGCATTACTGTGGGGGCAAAATAAGAAAGGCAGGTGTTGAATTGACCTCTTCTCATTGCAGTCTAGTCCACTAGACTAACAGTTGCACTAAAGATGTCTCTAAAGATGTATGGTGAACTCCATAGTACTAAAAATGACAAGTGAATTCATGAAAATAGTATCACCCGATTCACACTGCAAAACAACTGTAAATTTCTTGGTGGGAAAATGTTTTGGGGGATCAATTAATAATGATCAAAATCACTCTTTGATCAACCCTAAAGAAAAAAGAAAACAGAAGAAAGACATTGATATTCTAATCCAACATTATTTAAATTATCTGGGAAAGCTTAAGTGAGGGAGCTTCAATATTGAGAGAACTCAAGCAACATCAGAAACACATGCAACTCTGCTACAATTAGTGTAAGCATAATTAATGTAGTCTGAAACTTCTAGTGTCTGCAAGAATTAGAAAAGCCAAAACAGAAATGCAGTTTAATTTTTAATGGTTAGTATTATGTTATGCTTTTAGGGTTGACTGGGCATGCATTTAATGCTGACATTATAAAATAATTAAATTGGAACTTAAGAACAGGGACACTGTCACTTCCAAATGAAATGGGAGGAAGAAAATGATGGATAAACAAGTCACATTAACAAATCCTGGAGGAATTTATGTAGCTATAGTCTTGTTCTACTACAGGCTTCATGCTGAGAGTTTCAGATGTTGAAAGCTCAGCAACAGCTCAGCAAATACCAAAGAGACTGCCCAGATGAAGTGCTCACCTCTGCAGCAAAGCTATGCAATGACATGCAATAAAAAGACAGGGCATCAAATCCCCCAGAACATAATAGTAAAGTTTGTTTGGATACAAATATCCACAACTCTTGAACTCACTTTCCTCCTTCCTTTCAGAAAATTAAATAAACATCTGTCTACTCAGTCCTTCAGTTTTTATTGTTGCTCACCAATTTTAAGAACTTGGTTACAATGAGAATTAACTGCATTTTTTCCTAAACTTAAGGAAAAACCTTATTTTCAAGAATTCTATATTTATCTATCTTTCTCTTATGTGGAATAATATTTGTTTCAGTTTTGTACCAACAACCTCAGCTGTGGCATTATACTTAAGCAACCAGAAGAAACAGTTGGTTTGACAATATTGATCAGAACACCTAAGGACAATTAAGCTTTTGGGTTTACCACTTAAAGCAATTATTACTTTGTTAAGAGTCTAATGATTTATTAGTCCTTTTTGTCAACCTTACTATCTTGTCTTCATCTGTGCTATCACTCCACCAAATCTAGCACAATAATCTAGCACATAAGTGTTCGAAATGTTTCCCTGCCAATTAAACAATTAAAATTCCTAAATTATTGTGGTAATTGAACTTCTATGTAATTTTAATGTACAGAAGGCAGGAAGGCTAGTTATAGCTTGGTGCTGTGTGCCCTCTTCTTTATACCATACAGGAGATTTCACTGCAGTGAGAAATAGGAGGGAAATAATTTGGCTTTTATGAATTTTGTGATAAGATTCAAACCAAGATATACTTATTCAAGTAGTACTGGGAGTACTTGCTCAGGGGCATTGTATCCTTCCAACACTGTCACTGATGTTTCACCCCTCTCTCTGAGCTGGGTATTTTTAAGACACCTACCATCAGGGTTGTGCCATCTGGTATGTACCATCTGGCATTCCTGGTCTGCAATGGTTGATGATCACTACCTTAATTAAACACATCTTATCTACCTCACAGGGATGTCAGCAGAAATGGATAGTAGTGGCAGTGCAGATCACTTGCACATCCAGTGCACACACAGTCCCTCGTGAGATTTGCAAGGCATTTGGAGGGCTTACAAATTCAGGTGATGTGGTAGAAAGTGGTATATTAGGATCTCCACACCACCCTTTTCTTCCAACTGTCCTGGTCTTAGCTTTTCTTTTTCTACAACTTATCCTGCATCTCGCAGCTGTTCTATAGCAATAATTTACAAATCCCACCAGGACTTTGTATACATTGTATATTCAAGCACATTGAAGCACTTCTGCAATGACTCGACACGTGATTCACTGGAAAAAATTGCAACCTTTGGCAAAATTTCAGCCAACGCTGAAAAAGAAATACATTTTAGAGCCCTCAAACACAGAGTAACTGTAAAGTATTAACTATTTAAAAATGGGCTAGCCATTAAGTGGAAAAGAAGATTACACACTAAAAAAAAAAAAAAAATAAATATTTTCTGAATTGTTTATAGAGTCCTTGAAAGATTTCTTTCTAGGATTTAATAAGCTGACTTGAACAGATCATGTATTACCTGTTTTAGAATATTTAGAACAAATTATGTCCTCTGTGTAGTGAAAAACCTGAGGGAAGAACCCCTTATATAACTAAAGTAATCCACCTGAGAGGAAAACAAATGCATGTGTACACATATACAGGTGCTAAGAAAAAGATTGAAAGCCACTGGACATCTACCCTAGTGAAAAGAAACTAATACAAGCCTTGGGGTCAGCTGTCTGCAATACCTCATTCTAAAGCCGGACAATTAAGAAGTCAGTCATCTTGTGGATCATTTCTGATTATCAAGGATATGCTCCAAAATTATTATTATGATGGTCTTCAAAAAAAAACATAAGCACAGCATTTCTTACCAAGTTACTACTGATCTTTCTTATTGCAAAACCAGAAAAAAATTTCATTGAAAGAATTTGTTTTTCAAATTCTTTGGGTATCTTTCTTTGAATTATTTTTCTTTTTCTTAGCATGTCATGTTCTCTGATTGAAACACAATATGCAATGACTCACCAAACCACATTCAGAGGAGGAACCCTATGTGGGATGAAAGAAGTAAAAGAGTTGCACTGAATAGAGAGGAAAAAAGAATCCACCGCAGTGATAATTATGTGAAAGTCCATAAACCATTGTTCAAGATCTCTCTGTTAGCACTGCACAAATACCATTTGCATCTCATTTAATAATACTTCAATGTTTAAACATTTCTGCCTTTTGCAGTTTTATTCTCTCTCAGAATTTTCTTCCAAGTCTGCAGTCTTCCAAGGTTAAGTGTGTGTATTTGCAGGTTAGAAGTACAATGTACCTCCTGAAAACGTAGCAGTCTGATCAAATAACCTGCCTAAAACAATAAAATCTTAAAGCATGATCATTCAAACAAACCCAAGAGAAACATTTAACACCAACCAAAACTGACGAAAGCTATTCTTACTGGAATATAGAATGCAAGCATGCAAACAATCTCCTGGCCAAAATTAAAGCTGTGTTTGTAAACAAGCAAAGATTTTTACTGCATTTTCCCAAAGCTGGATGTGCAAGTTTTTGCCCTGGCTAGAAATCTGTAAATCCCGTCTGCCTGGCTCTTTGCTATTGCCCTTTCAATTTTAGAGCTGGAAATGGTCACGTGATTTCCAATGTAACAGCTGTCAGAAAAACCCACACTAACTTGTGCCAAAAAAAAATAAACAAACAACCCAAACCAAACCACCAAATTCACAAAAAAACCACCCAACTTCAGTCTTGCTCGTGGGTTCACAGTAAGTTTAATGGTGGGAAAAGAGATTCACTAAATCTTTTAAACTGCTCTGAATGCTCTGGCCAGCTGTCTAATATATTAACTCTTCACTGAACCAAAATATGAACATATGGGAACACAAGCACAGGCAAATATTCTGATTATTTTCATAGATTTCTTCTGTATATTTTTTTTTTAAGTTGGTTAAACTTCTTCAAACTAAAATTTGTGTTTCCTTAAAGCTCTGACGGTTTAAAAACAGCAAATGATAACTCATGGTTCTAACTCATCTGCAGGTGGGAAAACTGCTGGTTTATGAACTAAATTGGTGAAAGTATTATTCTGTAACCATTATTATATAACCATTGGCTGTAGTAAGAAAAATGAGCCTTTTTTTTTTGTATTATGATCACACTTTAAAGTATTATTTAACATTTATATATTAAACATCTATGCATTATACCATGCACTATGTACACACACAGAGCCACTGTCATGTGGAAATGTGTAACTTTCCACAATAACCCAAGAAAGCAAGGTACAGTTAGTCTTCCAAAATAGTCACCTTTGTTATCATACAAACATTGTTCATTTATTTTGTTGTATGCATCATCATACACCAGTGTAACAGCCAATTAGACAAATTCTAGGTTAGCCCTGAGGCTGCTCTCTGCTCCTAAGCTTTTCTGCTGCCCCCTCACCTAATTCTTCTTTCCAGTGACCACTTCCAGGCAGACTACTGGTATCTTACTTAGCTAAACCCCTCAACTTAATCTTCTCCAACTAGCAGCCTCCCCTGAAAGCTCTAGAGCTGTTTTTGAAGCCCAGCAATTTTTAATGAACAGCCAGCAAAAGGGCCTAACTGACCAAAATGCTCTACTCCTAATTAAGGACTGCACACAGATTCGTGGATGAACACAGAGCCACAGACTATGGCTCTTTTTAAAATTACCACGATGAAAGTAATCTCAAGGAGCGTTGAATTATTAATGTATGGCTAACCTTTTAGCTTGCCTTTTCAGTTTTTACTTTGATCTAAGCATATTCCTTTCATTAAAGAACAACCAACTCATTTCAATTTGTCCTCTTAATTTCTCAATTTGTTCACTGTGGTCTGAATAAACCTAACACATCTAATCAAATGATGTGAGAGTTAGAACAATTTCCATAATATACACTTGGATTTTAAAATGCCTGTGATATCCTGGAATCAACTCTTCAGTGTTCCTGTCTTTTCCTTCTGATCTTGTCCTTTTCTATTTCTCCAAAGTAGGAGTTTTTCTTGTTTTAGCTGGAATTGAAATTGGTGTGATTCTTTCTGGCTCCCAGATCAAAGAGCCTTCACCTCACACAGAGTAATCTAACCCATCAAGGCTCTGCTGCACATAGAAGCTTCATCAACTGATGTTAACAAAGTTCTCAGAACAGTATTATTTAGCTGGCTATTGATGCCAAGCAAACACAGACAGCATGAACGATTTTATTTATCTCAGTCTATATCTTTAATATTTGATGTACTGATCGAATATACAAGCAATAAAGCCTGGGGGAAGACGGAGACTAAAGGAAATACAGCAAAAATTAAAAGACAGGCAGACAAATGAGAAGGCTGTGACGAACTGCACTTGTGATTCCTTATTTATATATTGCACACATACAGGTCTAGCCATAGGCTGAGGTCCCCAGACCAGGTTTATCAGAGGAACTAAACACCCTTCTGGTCTCCAGGCAGTTCAGCTGACCCTGCAGCGTCCCCCTGTGCTGGGTACAGCAAGCACGGCCACCTCCCCGGCACTCAGCACGTGTGGAGCTGTTTCCTGCTGTGTCACACTTGTTACCCACAAGGACACCAACAATTTCGATGCCTTTAGGCCAGTCTTTCAAAACCAGACAAATTCTACTCCCAAAGAACACTGCAAGATATTTGCCCAGTAAGTTCAGTACCACCACTATCAAGCAGTTTAGCAAGGCATATCTTTCTACCACAGCCCCCTGACGTTTGCACTGTTAGCTGCCATTCCTCAGGACAAAGAAGTAACTACTAAACACTGGTGGTGAGGAAGAAACTCTTCCCTCCCCTTGGAATGTTCCTGGCCAGCTAAGAGTTGCTGATAAAACTCTTTACAAACCTCCTCATATCCAAAACACTAGTCTGTACTCTTCCACAGCATTCACCAAATACACATATTTACACCATTTGTCATGGAAGACATGCTTTCAGAAAAAGCAGAAATCCAGAGAAAATTATTTCATCATGAGAAGAGTCTTACTGTGTATTTGATTTTATAATGATAATAAAGGTATCCAGATAAATCTCTGAAAAAAACCTTGTTATTATTTGTATGCTTCTATTAAAAAAAAATTTTACTGGTGGGATTCTCTTTAGCATTTGTACCAGCCACAGAGAGAGTCAGCTTCCTATACTTTGTGTTAATTGATTGGCTTTGATATTTCAGATGGAGACAAAGCATCAACCCTAATGGGTTTCTTTAAACCATTGTCAGGATACAGACTAGAAATGTCTACATTATTGAGAACTGTGTGAGGAAATGTTTGTTACATATGACAAACTCATAGTGCTGTTTTAACAATGTAAGAATGAGTTTCCCCAGAAAATTAGAGTGCCTCTTAGTGTTAAAATGACTACTAACCATTTATAAAATAGATGTACACTTAATTCCATTTTAGAAAAGCAGTAGTTCTATAGCAATTTTGAGAATTTAACAGAGATTAATACTAATTTTGCCTTTAATTCTTTTAAAAAAAGAAAACAAAACCTCATACCTAGGGATTTTGTTTCACTGGAATCAGTTATCTGCAAAGAAGCACACTAGAATATTGATTTTTCTGAATTTTCTTAAAAAAAAAAAAGAATAGTTATTGTTCAGAATGACTTGCAAAACAGAGAGCACACTATATTAATAGTGAGGATAAAAGTCTCTGCACCATGTGATTTAACAATACTTATCATTAGCATGATGAAAGCTGCAATTAGGAACCATCACATAGTTGTAGTATCTCATTCCATCTTTACTTCCATTTCTTTATTTTTTTTAGTTACACTTGAGAATGAACATTAGAAAAGACAAGCCAGGAAGAGAAGAAACTGAATCTAAGGTTAACAAGAGTGATTTATTTCAAGAACAGAAAAGTGGTGATTGACACAAAGGAAGATTTATTGCTTTGTTTTATCTTGTAACAGAAGATCGGTGAAAAGGGAGGAGATTTCTGAAGGGGGAACAACCTACACTGTCACAGACATCTTCCAGAACAAACCAGTGCCGACACAGCAGTAAATTAAGAAAACTCTTTAAATGCTGTGGCTTTCAACAAAATTACTAAAGAAATGGAATCTCTTCCCCACTTGAAAGAGAAATTCCAGCAGTTCTGCAGCTGTGTTCCACAAATTACATTTTGGCACAGTCATTCAGAGCCAGGACAGGCAGTGTATGCCCAGTTACAGAGGGTAACATTGCTCTTCTGAGTGTGATAATTTTTAGTAATGCAGGTATTTTGATGTTTTGATCAGAATCAAAATGTAAGTTAACACCAGTGCAAGACAGGCTGGATATCTCAATTTTTCTTGCATCATAGTCAGCCAGAAAAACACTATTTAACGACTCTGTAGTGACAGCCTGTTTCTCTACTGAACAGATAGTGTAGCATCCTCTTGTTTGATTTTCACTAAAAATATAAAGAAAACACTATTTTAGAGGACAAAGTATTTCAGTTCCACGTATGCTTAATGACAACCCTGAAGTATGGATCAGTAAAATATAGTGACTGTCCATCAAAAGTATGAAGATAAACCCAAAAGCTGTGCAGTGAAGCATTGAAAGACCTGTCTTTTGTTCTTGAATGTCACAGAGAAAAATAAGCACTTCAAAATAGTAGAAAAAATGGTTGAGGTTATGTAAGAGACTGACAAAACCAAAATTAAATTGTCTTATTTATACTATTAGGAGAAGATACAAAGATTTAGGATCAGCCAAATATTAGTATATTATATATTGGAAGGTGGTGTATAAACAAAGATTAATATAGACAAGAAAAAAGGCAGCTGGCTTCAAAACACACCCACAATGAGTTTTTATGAAGAACCACTGCAGTAACTTCAAAAAGTTCAATTTCAAATGGATCATGGGAGGGATTAGTAAATAAAAGATTGTCTTTGACTCTCTATGTTTCTTAAGAGTTGATTAAAGCCAAAAAACATACAACCAAATGCCAAAATCCTCACACCAAATCTTGTCAAATAATCTGTTTATTATCAAGGAACCACTTACCACTTCTCTGCTGAGGTATACTAGGGTAGAGATAAGGGGCATAAACCACGGATCAACACCTTTTTTTGATCATAAAACCGAATAAAAGCACGGCTTATTTAAAGCTTGTGGGAGGGAAGAAAAAGCTGAGTTTACACTAAACTGAGTTGTCACTGAAATGCCCCATATTCTGCAAATCTAAACAATTAGCATAAAGTCCCACTCAACCAACTTTCTAGTGCTGGACAAACTGAACATAACCATAACTTCAATTCAGTTTTCTCTTTTTATCAGTAAAGGGCATTACATCCTATAAAGTACATTCAGTCCTCAGTGCTGCAAAACAGAGCTGGTGCACTCTCTCAGCTTTCCTGTTGTCCGCTAGCCACCTGTAATCCAAATGGTGTCAAAGACAGAGGAGAACTATTACTTCTTTTTCCTAATAGGTTTTTTCCCCCAGACTTTAATCTGTGACGATAAAAATATGACAGAGCTCTGCAGCATTAAGTGCATTTCATTATGGCTTTTAAACCCTTCAGAGCAGGTATTTTCAGCTGCTGAGGTAGCAGCCACATTACCTGCTGAAATACCAATAGTAACTGCCATGTTTTATCGTGGTTTTAGGTAGACATAAAAGAACAGCAAGGGACTCAAGGAAGAGAACAACAAAAAAGTTTAAAAATATAAAGTAGTTGTTGCATCTTTTCAATAAAGTATGTTTACCTAATACAGTGACTCTCATTCCTCTACTGGGTAGTTAAAGAATGGCATTTGAAGAGCCAGTTAAGTGTGAGCCATGAATGATAAATCAATTATCTCTGACCCAGATATCGACATCTTATGAGGGGTTAGAGAGCAAGAAAGAAATTCTACTGTCCTTTTGGGGAATCAAAAGCTCAAGATGTAACAGGTTTAGAAAGGTACACCAGAAAAACACCATGCAATCTACTTCTAATACATAATACCTCTGTTGTTTTTCTACTCTGTCCTTTCTGGAGATACACAGGATGACATTGTTTTCTTGACATTTTTGCTACTTTTTATATGAAATCAAACAGATCAATTAAATGATATCTTCTAAGAGAGAATCACTGAGAGAATTAAACAAACAAACAAACAAACAAAAAAACCCACACCACTCAAGAAAAAAAAAAAAACACACACACACACACAAAAAAATGTCTTTACAATCTTCAGTTCCCTCAGCCCCAAATGGTTTCCCAGACAAATGTTTTGTATCTCCTAAAAAAATCTGCCTTTAGAAAATGGAACAATTTTAATTGATAAAGGGAAGGATGAAAATATTTTAAGTATCTAATAAAAGAGTTTCCATGGTAATTCTTTTGGTGACAGCACTGAAATTTCACCTGTGTGTTTTGTTTTTTATATTATCTCCTTTCTATGTTTACTTGCCATGAATAATCTTGTTTTTTCAATGAATATTCATGAAGTGTGGGGGACTGCAGTTGTAACAAAGCCAACAGCCGTTTGCCTTTGACTTTTAGAAGGCAGCATCAGTGAAAACCTCAGCAACATTCAGCCTTGCATTTTGTTTTTACAAATGAGAAAGGTAGGGACCCTGAGGTAAGAGTATAAGACAGGGACACACTGCTGATTGAATTCCTCTTGTATGACCTTTCTACACTTTGTAGCCATTCAGCTTGTGGACAAGAACAGCAGTACAATGAACTTTAAATTAATATTACGAATTATTTGCAAAAGTTTTTTAGAATTACTTTACCTCAGTATTCCACTTCTCCCCCCTAAGTGGTGGATAAGCACAGCAGAAAAGATGTGTTTACAATATTATTTTGAGCATTCAGACAGTAAATCTGGTGCTAGCAGTTCTGCATCTCCACAGGGAAACAATCTGCTTGAACAAACTACACAACCAACTCTGTGCAACTTCACCAAACTGCCCACAGGCAAACAGTGAGAGCTACAGTAATATTTGCTCATGTTCCAAACTTTCAAACAGCTGAGATGTCCAAATTTTCACAGGTTTATGCTCTTAACTGGCTAGTAGATGACTTCTTACACCATTACAGCATTTTCAACGCTTAGGTTGCAGTGCTATGGTGAGATATGAAGTATTCAGGAGAATGCAAATAACTGAAATTGCCCAGCTATACTTTATTTCTTATAATATATATTTATTTTGATGTAAAATGGGGAGAGAGAAAGACCTAATCCAAGGTCTTATTTTATCCCATGCTTTTTAATTTTATCAAATTCCATCCCCACACACCTCTAAAAAAAAAAATGTTCGTTAAGTTTGCTGTACTGTACATGCAGCAAAAAAATCATGGACTTAAACAATATATGAATTACTACCAGTATGTAAATGTAAATCAAATATGTATTCCAGCCCTTTTCTACATTGCTCATTTAACTCTGCCCTAAACAAATTTAAAAGTTGATTTCTTTTCTTTACAGTCCTGGACAGGTTTGGGCTGTCTGATCACCATAATTTAGGAGAGATTGAAAGAGACATCCTAATGAGGAATTCTGCAATGGCTGCTTGCCAAGGAATCAATCAAGTGATCTCTTTCAAAGTCTATCAGTAACCTCATTAAACTAGTGAGAAATGAAGCTGGGAGTTTCTCAACTTCATTCCCTACAGGCTTGTGCCACTGCAGGGCTGACTGGGAGGAACACTGACTGCACCCCCAC
Source organism: Pyrocephalus nanus (assembly GCA_038380795.1). Lineage (NCBI taxonomy): Eukaryota > Metazoa > Chordata > Aves > Passeriformes > Tyrannidae > Pyrocephalus > Pyrocephalus nanus. Next base: position 19,423,554 of record CM076269.1, on the reverse strand, counting down.
ACGTGCAGACTGGGCACTGGCTGGAGCAGAGACCCTATGGATCTACCAAGGTCACAGAGACACAGATGGCTACAGAGGTGATGCCCCTTTAAAGACTCACTTCATTTGCACGTAGTTTGCTATGTAAAAATTGAGTGAACTTAAGACAATGACAGCTTCACCCTGCCGGCTCCCAGTCCCTTATCTGGCTGCTTGTTACTGCCATGGTGATTCATCCTAATGAGGAGCAAACAACTCTTAGGAGGTGCCCTGAATCAGTACAGCAAGAGGCAAACAGACTGCAAGAGCCTTTGTTTAAAGCACAGGTGCTCTGAAGATAAGAAAGCCCAGAGGAGGTGATAAGAAAGAAGTGATGCACGTGGTGCATTGCACTTGTGTGCTGCTCACCTGGCTGCTGCAAGCAGGCATATATAACTTAGCTTGCTACTACCTCACCCATATTTGGTAGCATTCTCTGATCACCTCCTGTTCTGTCCCACTTGATCACACAGATATGTCACATATGATGCCACACTTCCAAGAGGAATGAGAGAATTTATTTTCTAATAATAGTATTAAACATCCAAACTACAGAAGGAATTGTCAAACCATTGGTATACACAAGAACAATTCCAAAGACCAACTTTCCTGAACTGTACAGCACCACAAGTCTGCTATAATTACTGCAGCTCTCCAAACTAAAAGATTTTTCAATACATATGTTGTAAAATATTTGTCCATTCACCAGCTCTTAATCTTCTGGAAAAGTTCCCTAACCTCTAGAGTCTTAATAAATTCCAAGGTAGTGGGATTTGATTAAAGACTTTCTAGCACGAAAAAGGTTCTTTTTTTATGATTATAATGTTCATTCAATATGACATCCACTCACATGCTGAGGTCCAGCACAAGACCAAAGCTCTCCTTAAAATACACTCAGTCCCATAGAGCTCTCCTTGCATAAATCACCATGTTCTCCACATCTTGCAGCACTAAATAATGACTGAACAATGTTACCAAGAGTTAGAATTAGGCATCAATTCACTTAATAGAAGCATCTAAACATCAGTCAGAGAAATATTACTATATTACCAACCTATGGCATATACAATATATCAAGAATCATATTTAAGATTCAAAGGTTTCAAGCATATACTCCCTGAGCAATAAATTCTTGACACACTTCCAAATATTCTGAATATAAATACAGGCAAGCTAATGAGAATCTGCCCACTTAACTGTGCTGTTATCCTGAGAAGAATACACTGCATTCAGAATGTGTCAGTGAAGCACTCTTACAAAAATAGTTTGATCTTTCAATAGGAATACTTCCTACTTAGGAGAACTGTTGTTTTTAATTAGTCTAGAATACAGGCATTTCTTTAAGACACATTTAGAAAAACCAGATCTTACCATACAGGAACACTAGATCAGATTCATCAGTGTTAATCCCACACAATGAAATGACGCAAATTAAAGTATAATCTGACATATTCATATTTTGCTGTAGAGTTGGTTTAACTAAACTTAACCCAGGCATCAGTTCTGACCATTCCAGTTATGATATAATATTTCACAAGGGAGGGATGTAGGAGTAAGTCAGTCCCAAAACTCTTCCCCATACTGATAGAAGAGATACGGCCTTAGGAGAAGGTGAGAATTTCATTTCCTCAGCACAGGTACTCCAGGAAACCTCCATGAGAACAACTACAATTTAAGGTTCAGTTTTAAGCATTAAAAATGGGGATGTGTGGGGATGCATGTTATAGTCTCTTTCTTATCAGTTATTCAGTAATAATCAGCATACTTTGTTTTCTGGTTCAAAATCAACCTCATGGGACAACTCTGCATTATTTATAATTAGGTCAGCTGTATGACTTTAAAAAATCTCTTTCTCTTTTAAATAAAGATGCAATAACCTAGAAGTGCCAGCACAAAAATGTTCTATACACAACTGCAGTTGCAGGAATTTGGATTCAGAAATCTTTACCATAGCTGAGGTAGAGGGTCATAGGCTGTGTTTTACCTCCCAGTGAAGCTAAAAAGAAAACTCTCATAGATTTCAGTGTAGATTCCTCTGTCCTTAATGGCATTGGGGTTGCTACTGCTATCACATTTTTTTATTCTTATTATTTTATTTGTAGTAGTCTTCCAAACTTCAGTCACAGACAGTTATACATGTGCACACTGCATGAGAAGAGAAAGACTTGAAAAAACCAAGGCAAGGTTAAAGAAAAGCAACTGCAGAAATATTTACATTAAAACTGGGAGCCCAGCTCCCAAATTATCCTGAAATCTCTACAGAAGTCTCATTTAACACTGAAGGTATTCATACTAGAAGGAAACATCAGTTTTTCATTGTACAGGTCTCCAAAGATTTGAATACCTAAGTGTAACTCAGTTTCAGTAGCATTGCTCAGCAGCTTTTCATGTATATGCCTTGCTTGAATTAATTTTCATAAGCTGTTCCTAGTTTGAATTCATTTTCATAATGCTGTTCCAAGGGATATGAAAGCATTAGACATGCTTAGAAGCATTTCTAAAAATGTTAATTTCCTGGGTTTGGCCTTCAATTTTTTGTTGTACCACCACTAGGTATGTACCACTATTTGGGGAATAATTTCAATAGCATGAAAGATTTCTGACCTTCTCACTTGCTCCTTTCTTTTTATCCCATCACAATGGTCAAGGCACCCTCAAGAACCACATGCCAGGCAGATGAATATCTTCAGTCAAAACTGAAAAATGAACCTGGACTTCTCATATCACAATTGATTGCCATAATATCATAGTTACCACTTCAAGAAAGGAAAACTTAGTTTCCTTGGGACAAAGTTCAGGTTTTCTATCAATCCCAAGAGGGTGAAAGGGGATATTTAATCCCTGCCACCCAGACTTGAACATTTAGAAAGTGACCTGCAGATGCACACCAAGGGCTGCTCCTGGTGTGAGGACAACATGAACAAAGGTATAAGAGGAGAGGAGATGGAGACCAGTGAGCAAGTGAGGATAAGGAGTTTGGAGCCTCAGAAGTCATGAAGCACTGGGAATTTTCCCAGTCTAAGCAGTGTCTCCCATCAGGTCTCAGACAGAAGTCTACCATGATCTGGTGCCCCACTGTAAGACATGAGCTCACCTATAGTCTGTTCAGGGAGCTGATGTGCTTCCCACTATACCTAAAAGTGCACTTTACAACACCCCCCATCCCAGTGCCTGTTTTCTTTAGGAGTAAGTCTCGACAGAAGCAAGACAGGCTGAAAGAGAGATCACAAAAGTGGTGTGATTATACCAGAGAGCACATCCAGCAATGATCTCTCCTTACTGAACTGCTACCACTGCCAAGCTTTTGGTAAGTGCCAAGGCAGCGACAATCTCTAACACAGGGCAGACCTTCCACTGATGGGAGCTGGAAGTGCAGGATTGGCCAGAAGTGAAGATACAGCCTTTCATGAAAAAAAGTATGAAGTAATAAATAAAATAATAGTGTATAAAAGTAGCCAGAAAGTCACAGGAAAATTCAACTAAATATGTGACAGATTTTCCAATGAAAAAGTCATGCCCAATCTAAATATTACATTTATATTCTTGCTGTACTTGTGTTCTTTAAAAATAGTTAATTTGTCTTTGTCCTAAATGCTTACAGATACAGAGGATATTTTGTAACACATAAATGCAGCCTCAACCTTTCCACTATTGTCCAACATAAGCTTTATTTCCTAAAAATAAGCACAAATAGAGAAACAGGTGGTTTAGGAAACAAATCAGAGCCAGTGCAATTACAGCAAGACTTGACTTGCCTTCAGAATGTAGCCTGGCTGTCTGCAAATCAGATTCTAACTTCAATCCTAGTGGGAAACCAAGAATTAGAAAGCTTAACACTAACATGGTGTTCCTATGTGTTATTTCATTTGGATTTGGACATGCAGCATTAGAATATAACTGGGTGAAAGCATATAAATATATTAGCATCATACCTACCTTTGTTTTACTGTTGTAGATTCTTGCACATCCTTAACTTTACTTTTATAAATACATTGAAACAAAAAGGGACTATTACTGTGATTAAGATTAAGCAGATGCTAATGTGATTTACAAAACTGGAGCCCTGAAAATGAAATGGTTTCAGATTGAAAGGGGCAAACCCAGTCATCTTTGATTTCTCTCTCCTCCCCTGATTTCTTTAATTTTTCTTCACTTTCACAGTCTTCTTTTGTAACAGCCCCCATGCTGCATGCCAGCTCTGCAGCCTTTTATGCTATTTTCTTTCTGAATACCTACTGATTAAAATAAAGGCTGAACTTAATATTAAAGGTAGGGAATCACAGTTGAACATGTTTAATTTCTGTAACAACGAAAACAGCTGTTACACATGGTTAACAATGTGTATGTCTGAGCAGTCATATCTTCATTTTACAAAGAATGTACAACCCTGGGCAAGATTCATCACCTTTATGAACAACTGAAGCACCTTGTGTCCTCTCCCTTCTCTGCTCCCATAACATGGCTCATCAGAAGTCTGTAGTGAGTCCCGTTAGCAGCTTCAGCAACCAGGCTGGGCAAGCAGCCCGCTCTCAACATGTTATCCTTTTGCTCTGTACATGCCTGCAGTCCCACCAGACTCCTCATCATCAATACCAAGCACAGACAAACCATTTCTAGATAAAATTTTCTCCAACTTGATGACCCTGCTACCTGCACCTTAACAAAACCCCAGCTCTAATCACTTATCCGTAGTTCAGTGATATTTTTGCACAGTAGCCTAAAAAGTTGTTCTCAAGCAGCACATGCCACCTTCAGGTCTGAGATCAGCGTAATAGCCCCTTTCTGAATTCTCACCTTATTCTAGCTCATTTTTATCTGCAGTTCAACATTCATATATCAAATCTACTCCAGACACTCTTTCTAGTAATAAAAATAAGCCTTTACCAGCACTTTTGGAACTGCACCTCACCCTCCAATAGCCTGAATCTCTTCTTCCCTTTACTCTGTTCTTCCCAGCTGCTGAAGTCACTGACCCAAGTGCTGGTGGGTACCTGCCAGCATCAGTCCTTAGCTTAGCCTGGTAGCACATTTTGAATCTTTGGCTTACTCTGAATTGTATCCATATCCCATGCACTGCCTTGCACTATTTTACACCAGCACTTCCTTTCCTCACTTCTCTGTCAGCACCTTGCAGGGATTAAAAGACGCATCTGAACATTTTAATATCTGCTGATGCAGCCTCAACCTTTCCACTAGAATTAACACTTTTTGACCCAGCAACTCAAAGTCAAATAGAATATTAATAAACCTATCTAAATTATTTTCTAACTTAACTGTGGTTTATTATGGGGGGATAGGGGAAATTAAGCTCTCTTTTATTTGAGCATCCTACAGAACACTGACATATTGCTCTGCCACTTTCAAACAGGAACACCATTTCAACCTGCTCCATTCTGCTGCTTTTCTTGACATCAACTAAAATTTTTCCAGTAAGAGAGGGAGCATATGCTGTCACATCTGAAAATAGTGTCAGCATTGGCCAGCACTGTGACAGCTGAAATTCAGTAGAGACATTTGGAGACATTTGCCAAGGAATAAGTCTTAAAGCCTTTCCTTGATTTCCTGAAAGATACTTATAATTGCATCAGCAGGCATACTGCTCCTAAAGCTTGCTGGCCTGACTTTTGGAACCATCCAATACCTTACCAGAGTTCTGAGTGCAAGTGCCTGTGCTTATCAATTGCATTCAGTCCTGGAAATGCACAGGATGAATTTTCCTCCCAGTAATTCCCCTTCCTCTCCTCCAGTATCCTTAGAGTACAGATGTGAACATGATATGTATTGTCAGTACTTTCTCAGTTTGAGGGTGGTCCCTCTTGTTCCCATACCAAATTCTAATTCTCTATATATTTGAAGAAGAGGGACAGGCTGAGCCTCCAGTAACCAAAACATGATTAATGATAGTGTGGTTTCATCATGGTTCAATTTTAATATAAAATATCCTAGATTTGGACTTACTTTATAGATTAGGCAAGAATCTTACAGATTTACATGACTACATGGCTACTGGTGAAGTTTTGCTACCATGCCATCTTAGAACCTGCCACTTCGAATGGTTATAAAATACATATGTTATAATTTTTTTTAAATGCTGAGTATAAATTTCACCTCAAATATAAATTAACTATCATATCTGGTATGAAAATATCTAGATAGCTGAAGAATAAACAGAAGATAAAATGAAACCTGAATTAAAGTAAAACTCTCTTGTAATACATATCTTTTTATTATGACATGAGAAAAAAAGGTTAACATGATGGTGTTTTAAAATCAGAAGCACTGACATTGCACTATAAATTATTCTCTGTCTCTTTGTACTTTATATTCATATAGTCTTAAGCATTTGTGATTTCTCATCTCCAGGCATCCTTAAGTATGCTTGAGAACCAGAATAAATGCAAACTCAGAAGCCTTCTTGAACTTTAAGATGAAGGCCACTATGAATTCACTTGGAAATTCCATTAAATTCCTCGTGCACATTCTCTACTGTCATTTCAGCACATTTATGATAAGAATGTGGAATTGCCTGCTTTGAGTAACTCTTCTACCTGCTATCTACTGGCTTGCCTGTCTCTGTTAATAGTGCTTTGGATTTCAGAGGATAACACAGTCTGGAATGAAACTACCTCAGGTTTAAAAAAATTATTCTCAGACATTAATTTTAAATATGAAGCAGAAATATCTGTGTTTAGCTAAAAAATGATTAATGGAATTGGATTTAATGTGCTAATTTAACATATTACAGTGATTTTATAAGCTGTGAATCTTCTTTCCAGAACACCTTGTTTCTATTTCATGATAAAAACATTCCCTCTTTCATTTATCTGGATGTGAACACTATGTGAAGATAAATGACATGCCACAAGTTTCCACATGCCATCACACCCCTCACCTTCTGATACAGAAAGGTCTCTTAGAACTAAATGAACAGAAAGAGCTTAACATTTTAATAAAATAACGCAGGAACCTGGTTTTATGGGATTATGCCGAGCACTATAATGAACCAGAGGACCCCAAGTATTTTGTCATGCATTTCATACTCAACAAGATAACCAAACAATCATTTTCAAAAAAGGAATTCTCCTGATTGTTATTTAGAGTAACCATTTTAAAGCACTTACCTGATTCAGGGTTACAAAACCCTAATAAAATCAGTATGGTTTAACATGAGTTAATCAGTTAATTTCAGAGGTTATTATAAACTAAGGGATTTAGATAAGCATCCAATGGGATCTTCTAAATATATAACTGTTCGTGTTTGATACCTTTTAATATTTTGTCTCCATGTAGGGCAGAAAAGGAAGGAAAAAGATCAGTAGGTCAGTTATATCTCAAAAATGTCACCCTATCTCAGCATAATTATATTAGCTAAAATAAAAGAATACAACTTGAAATGCAGTAATATATGTGACACTAAAATAGAAAAGTAAATTAATCCCTGCAATTAATTACACACAATCTAGATGTGTGCAAAGGATCAGGATATATGACATGATACTGGTATCTTATCACATCATACACCATGTGCTCTAAGAAGCCAGCACAGGTATTAGTCCTTTGACCTTATTCCCTGACATGAATTTTTTTCAGGGCAAATTAAATATAAATCTTGAAGATGCTGAAATGTAACAGCTGCAGGTTACGCAGGTAACACTCAAACTATACACTCAGGCATTACAGTTTAAACTTTAAAATAACTCAGTCAACCTGATTAGACTATGCTCCATCATGTGCATAAACCCAGAACATCTAACAGATATTTCTGAGTTAAAAATGCTGTCTCTAATGATTTGACACCGATGTTTCATAAGGCTTCCTGGCTGCCAGCAATCACATCCATCTGTTACGCTGGCAGCATGCTCGATCACAAGGTGTGCTGGATCTCTTCATTTTAGGCACCATTGCCAGAGGAATACAAAAACCTTTGAACTGAGTGCGAATGAATTCAGAAAGTACCAGTTAAAAACTATCTGAATGGGACAACAAACGTTGAGCAGAAGATAAAGAACAGAGGAAAGAATTTAATAAATCTAACAGTGGTCATATCATTGCTTGAAGAAGTAAGCAGACATTGAGAAAAGTCATTACTATCCAACAATTATGCTAAAGACTTCCCAAGGGATACATATTGGAAATAATAGCACTATCTTCTATTTCTTCCACAGAGCTTAAAGACCACTTCTTGACTTCTCTCTCATACATGTGCATATATAACTATACATACATAGAATATCAATGCACATTCTTGTACTAAACATATACATACGCATAGCCTATATTAATATTATACACAAATATATAGTAACAAGACGTGCATAAAATATATACACACAGATAATTTTTACTGACAAACCCTCTGTGATTCATGGCAACTACAAGGAGCAAAATCTACTTGCTATAAGGTCTTCTGTTTATTCCATCAGGGAGGTAGTCACTCAATGCTTCTGCATAGCAAAACACATTTTCCTGCACAGTTAAAAGAGAAAAAAGCCACAAAACAGTGTGGCTAATCCATTAAGAGAAGTTCTGTATATTCCAGAAAACTTCTGCAGCTCCAACCTTTCTTCCTTTTTGAAGGAGAATTAGGAAGAGGTCTTCACTTGGGCAACAGTTTTTCCTGCCATCATTTTCATGCTAGCCACCAATATATTGATTCAGAAATATTTAAGCAGGGAAATCTCACTGGAATTTCTATTTGTTTGGGTTTTTTCTCTGAAACTATCAAGAGATGCTTAAATCAATTTATCAGCTATAAAATCTGGTATCAGCACGTGAAGTAACTTTCAGATGAACGCATTTCCCTTTATTCCACTACACAAATTCAGCCCTGTTATTCCTCAAGGCCTCAGTAAAACAGTTTGTGACAGACAATTTTGAAAAAAAAGTTCCTAAATTTTAGTTTGATGTTTTTAGTTTGATTTTTTCATTTCTTCCTCTGCACTGGCTGCCCAAAAACCCACTAAATTCATAGGAACAAAGCTCAGTATTTTAACATTCACTTCCAGATAGCTGGGTTTTGCTTTCCCAGAGCTGTGGTGACTGTGCATATCAGGAGAGCAGAGGAGCAGTTTACAGCCCCTGCATTCGGTTCAGCTCTTGCCAAGAGCTGAGCCCTGTGGGAAGGATCCTGCTCTGGTAGCAGCATTTCTCTCTCAGCTGTTTGGCCCCGGGCTGCACCGAGGAGCACCCTCACTGCCAGCCAGTTACAGTCTCCAGTGAGAACTGATCTGATTTTGGCAAGAATGGGCTTTATACCTTTGCCAAATGTGACCACAATAGGTGAAGCCAGTCAGGTCCCTACACGTGTAGCCAATGCCTAAAATGCCACTCAATAGTACAGAACTGCAACCAGAGCAGCAATGGGATATCCAGATACTGGCTTGTCAAGGAGTAGGAGGTTTCCTAGCAATCAAAAAAATGCTTCATGATATTGTTTGATGAAACAACTACAACATATAGCATTAGATGTCACAAAGTGACACCAAAATGTGAGAATGCTGATCAAACAAACAAAAAAAAAAGGTCCACAATAGAATGGAATATTTTAGCTGAAGTAATGAAACAGTAATAACTATTTCATTTGTAATATTATTTTTGTAAGAGTAATTCTTTGATGTTTCAAGCAATGCTACTTTGTAATTTCTACTTATTTGAGGAGTGTGCCACACAATCCAAGAACCTCAGTGTATGAAAGTCTCAGCTTACTCACCACAGAACAGCTCCATCCATAATTCTGCTGGCTGTTGATCACTACCTTTGTGAACTTCAAATTATATGGTTCTCTTCTTGGTCTGGAGGAAGATAAAACAATTCACCTTTTGTAAACATATTCATGAATTTTGCACACAAAAATACGAATACAGTCTGCAAGTACTTTAAGAAACAACACAGTGAATCAAAATTGAATTCTGAGCCTAACTCCATCACTTTGACCACTGAAGCAGGATTTTCCAGCAACAAGATTGTTTTACAAATATTTTACATTAATGCTAGAGTGAAATTTAGTCAGCGTATGGCTGTACAGTAAGACTCTGTAACTTGGAAAACTTAACCATGTTCTTTTGTGGTGTGATAGTGAGCAATGAGGATTGATAGTAACTCAGAGTGACATCCAATTTCCGCAGATTTTAGACCCTGCACCTGTCACATGCAGGATCACCAAGTTTTTTTGTGTTTTATTTTTTTTTAAATTGTTGTTATTTTCTTAAACATATAAGATTAGTCTTCCACAAACATTTATATACTTTTTAATTATCAAGTTTAATTAATTTATCAGATTTTTATAATACTGAAAAATGGAAAATATATCTCTCTATATAACATATATATAATATAATAATTTATAAACCGAGATTTTAAATTTTTATTTTATTTTAAGTTGCTTTCACCAGTGGGAGATGAGCCTATATCTGAATCACAGATTGGCAGAGATACCCAAAGAATCTCATGTGGAAAAACTGATAGAGCTGTTCAACTACCAGTTTCAAGTTTAAGGAGGATAATGCTTTTGGCTTCAGATCTTAAAACAGTCAACATTACAGTACAGCTTAAAAGTATTATAACATGTGCTAGCAGATTTTCAAGGCTTTCATCACAGAAATGGGAAAGAAAGCAGTCTTGTAAGTCAGTCAGGGCATTACATCCCACAATTAATTATTTGCCTGTGTAAAATTTTAGCCTAAATTAGCTAAATAGAATAAAATACCTTTATGATCTCTACAAAAGTCTTCTACTGATGACAAAATATTTTGTATTTTAACAGTTATGAAGTCAGCATTTACCACACAGAACAGACTTATAAATACACTGACAATTCATCAACTGATAGTGATTGATCAGGTTCAAGATGTTTTCAAGTGTTCAGATGGGCAGACAACACAAGAGTCAAGAGTATGACATAGTGTATATCAGACAAATAAACCTACCAAAGCTTGGCATTTTTATTAGACTCTCATGAAGACAATCATAATGAAACCCATCTAGTGCTTCTGCAGGGTCCAGATTTCTGCAACACCCATACTAACTCCAAGCCTCTGAGCTCTTTTTGTCTCAAGAATACAGATGCTGCCCACCCCTCCAGCAAGCCAGTACAAGGTATGCCTAAGCAAAGACAGGCCAGTGCAAAAACAATAACTTCTTTGCTATTATATGAAGATGAGTTCATTGAGAAATAAAAATCTCTCTTCCAGTTTCCTTCCAATAGATGGTTCAAAAGTTACCTGTATCATTATCAAACACATGAAGTCACATTCCTGATACTTGTGGAGCTCCTGATACAAGTTCTGTCTCTGAGAGAACAGCATCATTTTATACCCAAATAAATCAGGGAAGTATTTCTCCCAGTGCTTTTCAGACTATTCCTGCTACACCTCAGGCAAATTACATTCTTTTCAAAAGTAGCTCATAGAATAATTTTTCCAGAAAGCAATCAATAAAATCTCCCCTCATGCCCTTCCATCTCTCTCTGCTTTCCTGAGAAATAAAGCCACCAGCCACGCTGGCACCTTTGATAGATGACTTCAGTGAATTTTTCTGGACATATTCCCTCTCTCTTAAGCATACAAGTTGCAAAATTGTTGTTCTGCAGACCCCACCATTGAGATGGGTTCAACCATTCAGTAATCCTGGAAACACTCTGACTGACTTCAATCTTGCAGTGAAAGGAAACCAGCCCAGCTGGAAACCTAAAACCGTATGACAAAAGTCACACTGACTGTTCAGAAAGAGCAAAACAATTTCACCAAAGTTAAGCAGTGTTTTCTCTAAATGAATAATAAAATCTGCATTATTGCCACACAACAAATACAGACGCAAAAAAGCCTCTTCAGGCTTTAGGAAACTACATATATTTTTCTCCCTGAATTTACTAGTCATATTATGTATTTTTTAAATACTCTATGTTCACATCAAATTATTACCCTATCAATTATTTTAAAATAAGGCATAGATACATGTACAATAATTTCCCCAGGTGTATGTCAAATTATAAAATTCACCTATTTCTAACCATAAGCAGTGATAAAGACTTGTAATAACAAGTATTTTATCACTGGTTATGGTTAACATATAATTTTGTTCTAAAGCAAGGATATATTTAATTTTTTTTCCTACTCCTTAACATAAAATGGCAATAATCTTAATTTAACTTAGAAGTAAAACAAGAGCTAATTCATCTACAAGGAAAGCAAGTGTGGTTATGTAAGCCTTGGGATGAAACTTCACAGCAAATGAAACATTTGAAATGAAAATCAGCCTGTTACACTTGCCTTTTTACTGGGCCTAGAAGCAATAGAGTTGCAGCTCATCCATTCAATCATTTCTGATTTCCAGAGCTTTTTTTCCAGAGGGATGTTTAAATGAGATACCTAAATGTATTTTATGCCAAACAGCCCAAGTATTAACAGAACTGACTTTGGCTCTTATACCTAAGAATAATTACAGAAATCATTTCATCTGTCATGTGAAGAACTCAGAATAAAATAAGCTGCCACAAAGCATTTTGTCATGTCACCATACACATGCGCACACACATTTTATACATGGAATATTGCAGTTGTTCACTTTCCCTCCTACAGGGATAGAGTCTAAGGTGGCAGCTTTCCTTGGGGAATATGCTATCATTAAATTTCCCATTAGGTCCTTTTCCATGGAGAAAGGTTTTTCCTCTATCACAGATTAAATCATGCTAATTTCAAACTAGAGGCAGTCACATCAAATTGATTTTTAGAAGCTGAAGAGAGGTAAGATGGATGGTGTAAGAGGAAGCAGCAATGTGCATTTTCAGAACCGTGCTTGCATATTCTATGTTTCAGAAGCCCTTGAGATTTGCATTGCTCTATTTACCTCATTGAACATTTCAGCTCTACTAATTCCCACTCTCATCCCCACTGCCAGAACATCACCAACAGCACTAAATTTCTGTGTTGTAAGCAGGACTATGGCTCCTTTTTGAACTTATGCAGCTTAGTGCCATTGTTTCCTAGAATTAATCCAAAAGTATAAACATCAGACACATTATATCTTTATGTCTGACAGACAGTAATTTCTCCAAACTGATCTGAGATAATGCAAATAATAATAAGGTTTCTCTGACAACAGGAAGAGTTATCCTGAGAGTCCCCCTTCACCTAGGGGAAAATGAAAGCATCATTAGGTATCAGTAGACCATCTGAACAAAGATTTGGGACCTTCTTTCAAGAGAAGACAAAACTGGGTTTAGGAAATGCCAGACTCTGAGGTTTGAAGCAGTCAGGGGTGCTGTCATTGCTGGGAAGACGCACAGTGAGCTACTCCTGCTTGTCATGGATAGACTACAGTACATTCCGAGGAAAGCAAATTCTAGGGAGAAGCCAGAGAAGAGGGGTGGCCTCTGAAAGTCTGTGAGACTTTTATATTTTTCCATCTCAGATAGGATGGCTACACTCATACAAAGAATTGGAAAAAAATCAGTCTTATTAAAGTATTTCTGCATAGTTTAAAATTACCCTCTTTTAACCTAGCTTATATGAATACATCATGCATTTGTGTGTAGATATCCATATTGATTATACACTGGATCTCACAGCTTGAAAAGCTACCATATGAACTGTGTTCACCAGAAAACTACAGGCTAGCTATTAGGCAACCATCCATTGCTGTTTAACTATGGCAGATTTATGCAAGCCAAAAAAGTTTAAAAGCCACCTTCTTAGTTCTTCAGGAAGAAAATATATAGCAATTTATTTTTTCCCTTGCTTTTAATAAAATTCAAAAGCTAGAAACAGGAAAAATGACAAATTAACAAACAAACAACAAAAAAAATAAAAGAAAGAAAAAAACTGTAAAATTCATCTCCCACCTACTAAAGTACACAATGGACCATCTTCCACAGTATCCAAGATAGAAAAAGGTTATTTCTCAAGCATCCAAACATATTTAACCATTAATCTCTCACTCTACCTCTCCAGAACAATCCCAAGCAATTACAGTTTTTTTTTTTTAATTTTATGAAAAGCTACTCCTCCCTTTCCTTAGGAAAGATGGGAAATTCATATTACCTATTACCACCAACAAGCATGTCTTGCTTTACAGTTGGGATCATAGGACTTCTCCTGTTATGTTTTAGCTTAACAACCCTACAGCCATGAAAAGATTTCACAAACTCTTCAAACTCCACTACATTACATAGAGAAGTGGAAAACCATGAGAATTATGTTGGGGAAGAGGTGTAGTTATTCATTTATATTCATGGTCCTGTGACTACAATGGGAATACTGGTTAACATGTCAGGATGTACAATTGGTCCCAATAAATAAATCCCTGAGGAATTTCTGGGATTTTCAAGTTCACCAGTTAAAATATATATATACACCTGAAGTCTCTACTTCAGTGTATTTCATACCTAAGTATCATTTTCAGCTCTAAAGAACAGTTATAAACAAGTTGACTGAAGACTTTGCTTTAACTCCACAGGTAAATTTAATCTCCTCTAACATTAGGCAGCAATCAGGCAGCACATCCTGCCCAGCTCTGAAGGTTCCCATCACAGCCAGTGAGAACAACCTCTGGGCAATGACACAGTCTGCTTGTGACAGGCACCTCAGACTGGGGCAGTAACACCTAAAGCAACTCAAAACCTCACAGGTTCTCCTAAGCACTCAGTTCTGACTACATGCCCAGCTGGTAGGAAAAGGCAATTACATGATAAAACTCTCACTTTAAATTAATGTGAAGTCCCTGGGTTAGTGTATCAAAAGGAGAACTAGCAAAGCTTTTAAGTTCCCTCCTCTTCTATCGCTTGTTATTTCAGACTGATAAAGGAGAACCAAAATATTTGAGAATTTTTGCACTTTTATCCCACAGTTCTATATTAGATACTTTCTTCTTTCACGGGCAGCAATATAGGAACCTATGTGAAGTGAGCAGCAAGGGCAAAAGTGACTGTTATTAAGCAGAGAAGTAATGAGACATTTCAGTGCAGAATATTTGAGAATTTTAGAAACTGCACAGGTTCCCTCTATGTATCTCTCTCTTATCAGTATACAGACTTTGTCCGCACTGCGTGATGATAACATGAGACATCAAAGCATCACTCTTACTCT
The DNA here is from genome assembly GCA_038380795.1 of Pyrocephalus nanus. Lineage (NCBI taxonomy): Eukaryota > Metazoa > Chordata > Aves > Passeriformes > Tyrannidae > Pyrocephalus > Pyrocephalus nanus. Next base: position 19,408,456 of record CM076269.1, on the reverse strand, counting down.
AGAATGATGGCAATTCAGAAGACAGATTGCAAATTTCACTATAAATCAAAACTGTTCAAAATGTTCTCCAGACTCTCCTCTTCCAGCAGTGAATAGTGATCGACTTCTGAAGCATTACCTCAGGTGTTCACTGCCATCTACTTAAAGAAATTCAGCATCCTTGACATTGAAAATTACTTAAGATACCAAATTCTATACAACAATAGTAGCAGAATGATGACATAGCAACTTCAGTTACAAATACCCGAAAGAAATAGCAGCTCCTGTCCTGTATCTATGCCTCATATCTATTTAATAGGAATTTGCATTCAAATCTCGTATATCTTGGCATCAAGGTTAGACTGTATTGTCATTACCCACGCAAGTTCACCACAATATCCTGTAAACATAACACACCTAGGAAAATGAATTGTTCATGCACTTCAAACATGAAAAAGATAGCAGCTGCTCTTAGATGTTCCCTTTGACTCTTCCTTGCTGAGATATTCTTTTTCTGGGTGCACACTGCATTATTGTTCATAATGCCCTCCTCATACAAAGCTCTTATTAAAATCCTTACTCCAGTTTTATAAAGAGTTTGAAAGACGAGAACATGCCCTATAGAAACGAAGGGTCTGCCTTAAGGTATTTGTTTTTCTTTGTTGCTATAAAACAGTTGCCATTTATTGACTCCTAATATACTTGTATTCAGTAGACACAGCAAGTACGCACCACAGTGACGTTAATATAACCGGGCACTAATCAGGAAATGACATTTTGAAAACCTCGGTATTTTTAAATTGTGTTCGTGTAAAGAAAAAAGTCAACTAAACCCACCTCCCTGCTTAATTGGGGAGTTTAATCCACAGACCTGTCACAGAAAGAACACAACTGCCAGAAACACTCAGTGTTCACGTTGCTGCTGAGATTAAAATCAAAGAGAATGTCAGCATTCCTTTGGAAACAGAAGAACCAAGGTAGAGGTTTTTTATTGTAACAAAGTACTGTGAAATCCACATACAATGTGCAAACAGAGTGTATTTATTTCTGTTGGGTTTTTTTTCTCCTTGTGTTTCTCAGAGCATTTTTCTTACAAAAATTACAACCAAAAAAAAAAATCCCAGAAAAATAAAGAGTGGTGATGGTTCATTACACATTTCTTGGCAGGAAAACACACATTCTTTCCTTCAAGGACAAGGAACACCTGTTGAGTTTTAGACCAAGATTTTCTCAATATGGGTGTTTTAGGTCCCAGTCACTGGTTGTCAAGATAAAAAACAAGAAATACGTAAAATTAACTTTGTGTTTCTTTTATATAGATTTAGAAGTTAATAAAATAAAAACTAGAAAGATCTTTATTAGGACCTTTTAGAACTCTTTTCTTCAAGTTGAACTCTTGAAAGTTCAAAATCAGATTGACAATTTCAGACAAAATGATTTGGATTGCTTTTAGCTCCTACTATTACAGAGTATATAAAAGTCAGGTTATCTCAGAAACATTTGGTTATTTTAACTTTTAAATGGGAAATAATTTCCCTACCTTTGTTGAGAGTAAAAAATCTAACCACTTCTATATGAATGTTAAATTGTCGTGCTTTTCAGTAAATTTCAATTGCAAAGACGCAATTAACTGAAATAGCTTTTTTTCCCCCAGGTAGATCAGTACTTTAAAAGCACATTTCTACCAAGCTTCATTAATTCCTGTTTTGCAGCAGATGATCACACACTAACTGTTGCAGGACTTGCACAAGAAAATGTGTTTGTAACAGTTGTCCATTAAATTTCAATCTTATTTTCCCTTGTCATTCCCATGTCATTTCATGGACTTTTCTCAACAAAAAGTTTTGCCCCACAAATGCTAACTGTTGTTATTCTTAAATTCTACCTTAACTAGCAAACACAAAGCTAGGCAACACCTAAAAAGGACTATTTTAATAAGTAAAAGTCAAACATAGCAGGTCAAAATCAGCTTTAAGCCATACTGAGATCAATCCTGAGTAGACAGTAGGATTCACTAGTCATTCCAGGTTTCTTTTTGTGTGAAGTATTTTTGTGAGAGTAAAATTTTTCCTATATACCCACATTGCTCAGAATAAGCTGTTACTAAAGCAGGCCATATCAAAGCTTTCCCAGCTGAAAATATTAGGAAAGTGTCACAAACAAACCATTTGTAAGGGATGAGTTGGTCCTATATGGCAAACATCCAGAAATAAGATATCCTTCTGTCAAAGGAGCTGAGTTCCCAGACCTAACAGCAGTTACTGCTCAAATGCTGAAGATATGAGTTATTTTATGACTAATCACCAGATTATAGCACAAGTTACAGAGCAAAAAGCTTTGCTTTTTCATGAAGTCACCTCAGGTTAGTCCAACTGGCAGAGACACTGCTATTTATTTTAAATTCAACCAAAACAACAATTTTCTGTTTCCCACACATTTTCATTTTCCAATATGTCGAAAATTCTGAATTGAAACCATATTATTTTCTCATAGAATCATTTAAAAGAAAGCATAGGTTTGTAAGAGCTGATTAATAGACACTGAGGATTCCTGGCACCTTGGAGAAAACCACTATGAAATAGCAACCAAAAGAGACACACCACTCAGTGTAGCTGTAGAAGTGAACTAGGAAGACACTGAAAAGCTTACAGAATGGATTTTTGCAAAATCTGAAGGCAACTGTATTTTAGTTTAGTTACAGTTTACTCCATATGGTAAAAACTGGTACAGTTGGCAAAATACGTTTGTTCCTCAGAATCCCTGAGCAATTTGAGACATACTACTCCATATTCTTTTGGTTGTGTTTGTGGGGTTTTTTTTTTTGTAATATTCCTCAGAAAATTCAAATTTTAATAAAGGAAAAAGCATTTAAAGTTTCTAGTTCAGCTACTGTGTGCTGCTTTGAAAAAGCTACTTGCATATGCTAAGTGGAATACTATAAATAGACCAGTACAATGCAAAGTTTGTTTCAAACTTTCTGAGAAATTACTTTTCTGGCAGTGATGAGAGAGCTATTAATTGCCAATTCAGTATTGCTTTTGATTTCCTTAGACTAGATTTAGCAATAGAACTGAATGAATCAAAGCACATGGGAAGATATCTGCAACATAAGCCTCCCAGGCTTTTATGTTTAGATCAAAGGGTATTGATTTACAATTCTGAGGATGAAAACAGTGGTGAAGAAAGCCAGGCAGCTTTAAGTAAAGTGCTGAGATCAGTGACAGATCTGATTTTAGCTATGAGTTCCATCAAATAAAAACAAGGCCAATGGCCTTGTCAGAAACCTGCCTTCCTTTCTCCATCTATGCTTGGTTTTGATGCAGGGTGAGTAGTTATTTTTTTAATCTTCTAGCCATTTTAGTGTTACCATTCCTAAGTGTCATTTTACCAACAGAGAGAAAAAGCTTTTTGAAGAAAAGTGGAATTCTTTTTCTTTTTTGGTGACTGTCAATTTAATATCAATCACGCAGGTGCAAAATCCTCTGTTCTCTTAGTCAGCTGATGTTCTGATTTTCTTTTTTAAACCTCATTAAGGCAGCAAGAAAATCCATAATCCTAAATACATTAATACTAAACAAGAAGAAGCAAACAGTGCAGTAGCTGTTACGTTTGCCCTGGGAGGTGGAAGAACACGGTGGAGACTGTAAAGCAGAACAGCAGGGGTAGGAGAAAGTGACTGTTTAATAGCACGACAACACAGCTTTGTTTTCAAAAATGGCACTAAGACAATAAATAGAAATTGATTTAAATATCGCTCAGTCCAATCCCTAAACATAAGCAAGAAGTTCAGCAGAATAGTATATTTCTTCATAAATCTAAGACTAAATGGATATGGGGAGTAAATATAACCAAACTTTGGAGCTCTTAGGTGAGATGCTCACATAGTAGTACAGTTTTTCCTATTCCTCCTAAATCCAAACAAAAAGCATTTTTTTCTTGTTATCACTGTCTGAAAAATAGTGGGTCTTTAATCAGGAAGTGGGTATGCTGACTTTATTATATAAAAATCAAGGCAAAAAAATATTAGCTTCCATCCACAAGAATATTTTTGGTAGACCATTAAATGTTAGTAAAAAATTTTTTTCTAAAATGGCCAGAAGTAAAAAAATGGATTAACGTCTTTGTTTATAATGAATTCACATAACCACATTTTCACTCCTTCTCCTCACCATTCATTTATTTGTCACTTGGGCTTTATGAAGAACCAATTAATTGCTATTTAATAAATGCTATTAATAATAGATTTAAACTGATCTAATAATAATAATAAATTTAATAACAAATCACTAATAATAAATTTAACCTGACCAAGCACCACTGGTAACAAAGACTTCACCACCTTTTTGTACCTTTTTACAAAGGATTCTTTTCTTTCTCAGTGGCATGTTTTTTTTTTCAGGGAGATAGTCTCTTGAGCAAACCTGTTATCAATTTCTTCACTGAACCTAATAGAAATAATAGCCCATAATTTCCCAAGCAACAATGCCCATCATCAGTTCAAACCTCAGAGTACATGAAAGCATCTCGATAGCTATCCAGGGGTGAGATACACCACTGTCACAGAGAGCCCAAAAAACTGCCCTACAGAGAGAACGTGCAGAGGGAGGATACATGAATTCCCCCTTAAAATGCAGGCAGAAGTGCTGCTTTAGTCATTTAGATCAATGCCAGAGTTACTGGATCCCATCTCAGGGTCCCAGATGGTCTCCAGACAATTCTGTCTGCACTGCATTTCCCCTCTCTATAAAAGCAGCCTTCCCCCTCAAGCCACAGTATCTCGTGCCCCCTCTACACCCAGCGAGCATAAAGACTTCGTACCAACCTTCCATCTCAAGGTAAAATCACTCAGAGAGTGCAATCCTAAGACATAAAAATATCACAGAAAATATATTAAATGTACTGTAGGGTCCAAGGGTTTAAAATTGAGTGGTTCCCTGTCCTATTTGAAACATCTCAGGAAATTAAAAGAAAGCATGCTAGGTCATGGATAGGGCTCAGGAGCCTCCAATTCCAGTCCCTCTTCTGTCACTGAATTTCCCTCAGAATGAATGCATGAGCTGAAAGTGGGGCTGTGCACACGTTCACCAGCAAAAGAGGAAGGCATAAAAATAAGAGTAATGTACAGAGGAAAGGGATGTCAATAAACAAATCAGTTTACTCTCACAATATTGCACTGACAGCAACTATCCAACAATATTTAGGGTGCTGCTTTTTAAAAATAAATCACTGCACTGTGAGTTGTTAAAATATTTCATTTAATCATTCAGAGTTATCTGAACATCACTCTGCAGAACACACTTCACAGTAGAGTAGAGCCCAGTCATTCATGTGTAGACATGGGAAATAGAATTAATACCCTTTGGCAGACAGGAGAGAGCGGACAGAAAAAGGAAAAAGTGCAAATAATGAAAAAGAGGGCCTTTTTTGTTACAAACACAATATCTTAGGTAAATGTTAAGCAATTTTTTTCATTTATGTGCTATTTTTCCTAATATGGAAGATAATGGTCCTGGGTTAGGGAAAAAAAAAAATTACATTAACTGAATCAATTGTTTTTCTAAGCACTTGCATAGTGCAAGTGATACAAAAGGAGCAAAAGTGGCATAGAAAAGGATTTTATCTTTATCCATCAATTCCAATAAATTTCACAGTCATTTTTGTAAATACAGTTACAATGACCAATTTTTTCATGGCACAGGTTCTCTCAAGAAAAATTAGAAATAAGGTATGTGAGGTGTTTCAGTAAATCCCACGACTGTCCACAGCAGGGAGTGAGAAATGGGATTGAACAATCAGAACCTGTTTTTAATCAGAGTCGGTTTTTAATCAGAACCTGTTGTGGTGCATTGTTGCACTTGTTGCAACAAGTGTTAGGCAACTATGCTATTCAAGCAGGCTTTGTTGTGATTTTCTCATGTCAACACTACAGATTAATGATTATTCTTTTTGACAATATTACAGACGCCTAAAATGGCACTTCTGCTATCAAGCACAATCTATTTCACCTTGGAAAACAACCACTGGCCAGAAAGGGACAACTGAAGAGAAACTTGCTTTGACTATTGAGGGATGACTGAAGCTCAGAGAGGTGAACAGCTGCACTAACTAACTAAAAGTTAATATACTTAATATATTGCAATTTTATTTCAAGGATAATCTAGTTTTTAAATGTACTTATTTATTTCACCTACTTAGGCTAATAAATAGGAAGTTTAAGCCCAGCACGATTAATAAGAAAAAAATAAATTTATAACTAAGTACAATCACAATCCCTATTGTCTCACAGCCACTAATTTTATAACTATTTTCTAATTTAGATTTTATACAAAGAAACACCAAAGACTGGAAGATTTTATAGAAAATATTTTTTCAAAGACATATAGAATACTAATCATTTCATGGCAGGATAATAAGAGCACCCATAAAATATTTAAATACACTAGTATCTATTGCAGAACAACATCCATAAATAGGATTGGCATTAAAGTGACAAAGGAAAATGTAAAGCAAAATAATTCATGCAAAGAATTTGAAAAACTCTATTTGCTTAAAACCTTATCTTTGCAAATTGTATTGATACATGCAGAGGGAAGAAAAATTAACTAAAGAACAGGACAAAATCAGACACAGTTTGGAGACTTCACAAATATTATTTTAATACATCACAAATATTATTTTAATGACACTTTATCCAGTCCCTACCAGCAAAACTACTCATCACATATGAAACTGTTGGACAAGCACAGCTCCCTGAGTAGAGAAGAATGCAAGGCACCTCTGCAAAGGCCCTCTGAAACAGCTCACTGAAGTCATCCAAATAAAAACATTCTGCTGTTACCTTAGTGGCTGAAATATTATAGTTTGCAACTACTTTTCACCAATAGCTATTTAAAAGACTAAAACCTATGTTCATAGTATTTTTTTATGCAACAGGCCCTTCTTCCTACAGCAACCCAAACTCACCAAAATAGAGCCCAAAATACCGGCATATTAATTGGCCCATGGAGCCTTCAAAAACTATTTCAGATCTCAGTCATCACATGCACTTGTAGAAACAGCTCGTTGGAAAGCTCTGACAAAGACTGCCATACTACACAAATCACAGTAAATAATTTCTTGTTTAAGCTACAAATCTAATGCTTAAATTACCTATAAACCATTAGCCTGAATAATCTCGGGGGAATGTAATTACATATACAAAGTCTTTCATCTCAATTAGACTGAATATAGAAACAGTAAGTAGTGAATAACTTTCCATAAACAAAAATTTGCTGCCATTAAAGAGATCAAGATTTGTTATTGTTACACACTGGGGCAAAGAAATAATTATAAAATGAAGATTCATCTAACCAGGATCCAGCAGCATTCAGACTTTGAATGTTTAACTCCTAATGGGTCTGCAGGGCAATCACAGTAATGGAGTCAGAAAAAGATCCAAAAGTTTCCATAAGTCATAAGCTGGTCTAGATTTCACCAAAGCAAATTTAAGTAGTTAAGAAATCAGCACATACTATGAGAAGAGGAACCAGCTGCCATCTGGCTTCAGGGCTGCACAGGCACACAGCCACTTTCTGCTCACACAGCCCTCATCCTCACCAATAAACCCACTCCTGACTGGAACCACGGAACATCCCTCAGAGCCAGAAAGGAATGCTGAGTCACCTTCACTGCACAGATAATGAATCTCACACGTGTTGCAAAGTGAGACTAAAATAAAAAGCAGAAGATCATTCCCTTTTTAATAGCAAATTAAACAAGTTTTCTGAATAAATATTGTAGTACAAGCAGTGCTCAATTCACTTACAGATAGAAACACTGAGATCCTCTACAAGAATGTGCATTTTATAGGGGGCTCAGTAAAACTTTGGAACAAGGAGTTAGCATTGCCTTGATAAAAATATTTAACACAATATACTCTTCCTATTTTTACAGTAAAGAGCCAAGAATCTTCATCTCCAGATGCTGCAATGTTTTATCTGTATTAACAAGCCCCCAATGAAGCAGAAGAATTTCTAACCAATATTAAGGAGTTGCTAATGTATCAAGCATGTAAATTAAACACAGTATGAATACTGCTGTGAGACCTAGTTACAAGGAAGGATAACAGTAATCAACATTGCTTCTCTCCATTCCCATTTTTCTGTTGGAAAATGTCCTCCCCATTTGCTAATCCACTCTTCTACTCTATTGTTATGACACTTTCATCCAGCAGCTTGTTGGGCTTACAACAAAATTCAGTAGAAGACAAAAAGCAGTTGCAATGAAGAAGCATCTACAATTAGGGTTTTCCTAATTATAGCTACAGAAAGTTGTCTTTGAAATAAATGAAATTTTCTCTCCTCAACTCAAAATGACTTCCAGCCTTTCTATTTACCTTGCCTGCAGTCTGGCTTGATGGAACCTAATAATTCATGATAAGACAATGAAGCCCAAATAATGGATTTTTCAAACTTTGGAAAACTTTAGTACTGGGCTCTGTTCCATCTTTTGGTCATCTCTAGTTACACTCTCCCAGTAAAGCTGCACATTTAGGCAACAATTTCACAGAAGTACTGAGGTATGTGTTTAATGCATTTCTTAATCAATGCTTTATACCAAGCTCAATCACTCTGACTTCAGAGTGATTCACATCAGAGTTTTACCACTTTTATTTACAATTAATGCTCTGAAAGTGCGACTGAGCCTAAAGTTTTTCCTCATTCCTCCAGCATCATCTCAGGCTCTCCCTATTCAATTTCCACACATCAAAAGGATTCTGAATGATAACTAAAGATTTTGCTCTCCAGATACCCAGTACTAAATTCTGCTTCAAAGATGGCCAAAAATATTGCATGCCCAGTAACAACAAAATAATAAAACATCTTAGTTTTCTCCTGCAGTTGTTGTCTTACATGACCTATCCTCCATGACTCAGAGTGACAGGGAAACTGTGAATGCTTTTGGAATTACCAGAAGCATTTGGATATACTTAATTGGTGTTTCCCTAAAGTGCTTTCCTATTTCAGGAAATAGCTCAGACCTTTGGAAGAAAATTCAGTGAAACCCTAGAACTGGACAAAAATAAGTTGAATTCTATTCATAAATATATTATGTTCTTAGGAGTTAAACAACATATTCTATAACTTACATTTATTTTATTTATTTATCATCAACGACCTTCCTGAATGCTCTCTATCCTTAAAATTTCCTTTTTATCTGCATTTTAATGCAGCTTTTATATTTCCCCATAACTATAATTACAGGCTCCAGCCTGTAGTTAGTCAGGTAATGTTTTCTCTTTCATGCCTTTTTAAAAAAAACCAAACCCTCTTTTTATTGTCTGTGCATTACAACCCTTAGGCAAGAGTATTCTCAAGTTGACATATAAAATTTCCTTGAGTGTCTTGTAACAGCTTTGAGTGGTTTTTCCATTATTGCAGCCTTAAATCATGGTTTTGTGGAAAAAAGATGCTATTAGATCAAAAAATTAATATCTCCATACGACCATTTGCTTCCAGTAATCATTTGTGTTTGATTCATTAAATATAGGATTTAATTTCTGTACTACATAGAAAGATGTAATGATTTGATTTTTGGTATTATATGATGTAGACATTTCTACTACACTGCAGGTTTCAAAATTACTAACAAATATAACTTGCTAACATGCATGGCATGGGGATACAAAACTACCACAAGCATTGCTGCAATGTTACATTCATTTTCCATCCTGTAGCGAGTGAGCTTTAAAGAATCCTCAATCTATTTTACTCAGAAAATATTAAAAAGAGCAAAATTGTTCTCCATGAAATGTTTCAGCTTGAATGTGAAGTCAAATGTATATCAATGGTAGCATTACTTTTTCCAACAATAAGCCTCTAGCAATCAAAACTGAAGCTTTTTAAGTATAACTACGAAGGCAGATACTTCATGTACCATGGGTATTCCTATGGATTTCCATGTGTTTAGGACACAGTCATCTGCTGATGTCCCACAACAGCCAGGATTTGAACAATCTCTGCAGTTTTGTAACTCCCAAAGGGAACTGGTGACTGCTTCAGTTTCTTGAGGAGACTGCCAGGAGAATTTATAACACACAGTTCAGCAAAATGAGTTAGGCACCCAAGATAAAAGAATGACCTTCTACACTTTCTCAAAGAAAAACATTATCTCCCCCAAAAGACTCAGAGCAGTAGCCTCATTTAAAATGTTCTGACTCACAGTCAGGAGAAGATTATTTGTCTCAATCAGCTCTCAAAAAAAAGCACCTTATGAGTTGTTCTGATTGCATTTTGAGGCACAAAAACTACTAGCACAAAAAGTTGATCCCCTTTTACAGAATAACACGGCAGATTTTGCAAAAGCCTTATCTTACAGATTTTTCCATTAAAAACAAAAATACCAAAACAAACAAACAAAAATAGAAACATAAATTCTTAGACAATAAGTCAAAATCTCCAACTGAAAAAAAAATGTAAAAACCCAAAAAAATCTAAGTAGAAAAATATAAATATTGGTAGATGTCCATAAAGAAAGCCGTAATTTTATATTACACAAAGACCTTCCGACTTTTTGCATGACTCTCTTGAAACAGTAACAAAGAGAAACAAGAAGATGTTATTCAGGCAGGCCCTGTATTAGTTTGAATTAACTTGATTCAGGAAAAGGTACTTTATTAGCATCCATGTGGCATCTTTCAATCTAACACTCTCTTAAAGACAATCAAAGTACCCCAAACCTTCTTCTACCAGTTACAGGTTTCCTTTCCAGTGTGGCTGAGGGCAGGAGCCAGACTGAGTAATTCAGTGATGCTGAGAGCTGCCCACACACAGAGCCATTTTTCTGGCTGTTATCATGAGATCTGGGGCACACAGACCATGAAAATGTATTAAATAAATGGAATCCAAGAGGTAAGGTACTGAAGAACTAGGTATACAAGCTAAAGTTACATTAAAAGCTTCTAGCAGGAAAAATGAATTTCTCAGTAAAAGTCTCACTGGACCTATTCTATAATAATTTCAGTATGATAACTTTACATATTCATAAATTCAAAAAAATGCAATCTGCAATGAAGGGACTGGAAAAATTGAATCACTTTTCCTTATCAGTGTCTACAGTCTGTTCTATATGAACATGATGAAATCTAGGCTGCAGTGTGTGCCTGCTCTACAGAAACGATTGCAGCTGTGAAAAACCTTGTTTCAAATATTCAGTGATTTTACAGGTTGTTCTTTAAGCAAACGACAGCAAAAAACCATAAACTATATGCCAGATCAGCAACTGTATTTTTTAAACATTTCATTTCCAGAAGGTTCCATTAAGTATCTCTCCCAATTCTGTCCTTTCTTCCCAAAACTCCAAACAAGTAACTTTAAGACTTTGCTAAACTACAAGACAATGGTAACTACCTAACACAAGAAAGACTTATAACATGCCAGCCAATAACAACAAACTCTGCAAAAAGCCTCATTTCAATTTCTGATACTTAAAGAATCATGACACTCTTTCCCTAACAACAGAGTGCCAAACAGAAAAGAAATTAGTTATTACAAAACCAAATAATATTCTACTTTTTAAGGTATCATAGGAGAAAGTATTATGAATAGCCTATATTGATGCTAAGTAAATAATCTACAAAGAGAAATTGGTCTCGTCTAGTTTTTGGCTTTTAAAAAAACTTAAGTGAAGTTTGAAAGTGAAGAAAACTTAAGTGAAGTTTAAAGTCTGAAACTACAGAAGTCCATAAATAATTTAATGCAAATACATCTATCACTAAGACTTTAAAATTTGCATTTATATTTCATTGTTTACAAATTATTGTGCTTATTTCTTTGGAATTCAATTTCCATTACTGTTTGTGCAAGCAAAACTCATCTGGAATGGGCTGCCCAGGGAGGTGACAGTGGATTCTCCATCCCTGGAGGTGTTTAAGAAGAGACTGGATGTGGCACTGAGTGCCAGGGTCTAGTAACTGTGGTGGTAGTGGATCAAGAGTTGGACTTGATGATCTCAGAGGTCCTTTCCAACCCAGCTGATTCTATGATCTGTTCAAAAATTTGTACAACTTCCCACAACACACTGTTCCTGCCTTCCTGTGCTCACTGGTACCATCTCCTTCTACATTCTGGTCCTGCATACAGCAGATTGGCAATGAAGAGCATCAGAATTAGCAAGCACACTCATTTTCTTATCATTGATGATAAAATGGGATTTAATCAAGCAATTAAACAGGTTTACAGTTGTCATTCCAATGACTCCACTGGAATTTTTTCTCTTTCCAACTGGTATTTGGGGAAAGAGAATTAAGCCTTTACTGATAAGTTTAGAACTTTATGCTGTGGGACAAAGAGTGATTTGACAAAAATTTTAATCTCCTTTTTACTTTTCCTTTTTAGATCCAGATAGGTGCATAACTAGCTATGACAAAGTCCCAATTAATCTCGAGCCCCCTTTTAAAAGGAAAAATCTGTTTCTCTCATTCTCTCCTAAGATCTCCAATCTACTGAATTAAGGAGCTACAGTTTTATGAAAGAAACAATCAATTCACTAACTTTAATGTTATTTCCTCACAAAGAAAAATCACAGTACACAGAACCACCACCAACTTATATACTGTCATATTGCACTGGGAAAACAAACACTTAAGAGTGTAAATAGAGATTGAGTATCCAAATCTTCCATAAATTTCCTGATAAGGTTTCCCCACTCTCTTCAAATTATAAGGTACCATTTACTTACCTGAAAAGTTGCAGCTCTGAATTCTGGACATTAACTCATTTCAGAAAGGTAGGATTCATATTTCATTATACTTTCCTATTAACTTGGTTTCTGTACTTTAGCACATATGAATCACTGCGAGACTCAAGTCAATTTATCACTATTGTATCAGCTATAAATTACTAAACAATGAAAAACCCATCATATGTAATAGAGGAGAAGCCCTTTTTAATTTACTATGGGTTCCCTGTAGAGCACTTGTATTCTCAAGTTTATTTTAATGAGCAGTTCTTTGAAATAATGATTCAAAAAGCAATTTTTATTAATTAATATTGTACATTTAAATGAAGATCTAGGAAATTGAAAATGGAAGCTATAAAAAGTTCAGACTTCAATGAAAACTCATCCTTACATAATTCTGATGACCTAAATAGCATCAATTTCACAGAAAGTTTCTACTTGAATTCATTCCATAACTAATTTGCAGGTCAGCCCACTGAGTTCCCAAGCTCACTTTAAACTCCCACAACCTCTCAGCATACAGGCTCACATGAGCTACGTCTCTTTGTTAGCTGGTCAACTAACTAGCTGTAATTATTAAATTTCTGCCATTTATAATGGACTTGGAAGACTCTCCGGGTTTAAAAAAATCAATCCTTTCTGTCCTGTTGTGTACCACAGTGTTTTCCAAAGCACAGAGAGGGGGCACAGTGAAGAGGAGGGAAGTCTCAAATTATTGTGGCTCTATTATTACTTTCCATTGAAACCAAACCAAAGATATTAAATAGCTTGACTGCAAAGCAGAAACTTCAATCCTTCTTAGTCAAGACCTGCCAAGTCAAACTAATTCTGGCCTTTTTTTTTTTTCCCCTTGTTTTTTTGACATTTTGGGTTTTTTAAAGACTATGGTAAAACAACAGATATTAATTCAGTTCACCTGACTGGCAAATAAAAACTACAGTGAAATTTTAGACAAACTTGTAGCAATGAAAATGTTATATATTAAGCCATGGTTTTAACTAAACTCCTATAGATTGGTGATATGTCCCTTTACAGAGCAAGGGGTCCAAGAATGGGAATTTGAAGTTGTTTACAAGCTGAAAACAGGAATGATTGTTTTCCAGGAAGAACTGCTGGGAGTCAACTTAAGAAGCATCCAAAGGATGTGGTTCTTGTGACTGATAACACACAAAACACCAGATTAAGGATAAAGGCCAATGCACAAGTCTATCCCCTGGGAACTTGGGGAATCATGGCAAGAGAACTTCTCATTCCAGACTTTTACATGAATGACAGACTATGAACTCAAGCCCACAACCTGAAACAGATCTGACTGTGGGAGTTAGCCTTTCTGGACTTGGAAAAAAGTTTCACCTTTCTATTCTCTATTCTTCTAGCAGAATGACCTGAAATATTAAAGTAACTTCAATGTTCTTTAAATTACAAAGCACTATAGCAGAGGTGCCCTACTACTTTGTTCTTCCACTAATCTTGACATACACCCTTTGAGTTCAAAGCTTGGTTAGAGAAACAGATTGAAGAGATGCCTGTAGCACATATCTCACAGAAGGAGCTCCATTTGGATTACCTTTTTTGACCAATACACACCAAAAATGGTATAAATTGAATGTGAAATAGTGTATTGACAGGCCCTAGAAATATCTGCAGAACATGTCAATACAGCACTTGCAAAAATAGGTATGGATTTTTTTTCTACTAAATAATGAAGAAGTGAGTAAAGCTCTTATAAATTCCTAAATATAAATCACTGCTGCCTGGGGCTACAATAGATTAATCTTTTCCTTTCAAAGAGGGTTTTTTGCCATCCCCATCCCCACTTTTGAGCACATAGAGACATATATATATATCACATACATATATATATATTACAAAACACATCTTGAAACCATCTTTTTTGTCAGTGACACCATGTAAGGAACGGATGTAGTACCTGTAGTAACTGTAATCTTTGCTCACCCAATTTAGCTGGTGAAGAGGAGAGTCTTAATTATACAAGCACTGCAGCAAAGGAGGGCAGTGCTCTTCAACTGCAGCATTTCACCTCAGCTCCTACCAAAATTTTTTAGACAACAAGCCGGGAAAAAGGGTGATCAGCATCTCAGTAACAACAACAGGCAAGAAAGGAGAACACTGGAAACACCACTAATGCCTTTGTGCATAGTGGATAACTCATTGTATAGGAAATTGAAAGGTTCTGTACTCTTTGGAGAGGCAAAACATTGAGAAGTGAGAGGTTTTTGAAACACTTTTAGCCTATAAAACTGAAGCAAACCACTGAAATACAAGCTTTGGCAGTATTCTCATTGTGTCATATCCTCAAAATTAAGGCAAAACAAAATACATACTCAGAGAAAGGAATAAAGGTGGCTAAACTGTGAGGCAGGAATGTTCTCAGGCCAACATTAAGAAGAAAGGAGTAGAAAATAAAATCTATTGCCAGCATTCAGTCTACTGGGGATTAATCCAGTGAGAATTTGGAGCAGTCTGACCAAACTTTTACTTAAATACAGCTTACATTGCATCAAAGAAACACCACCATGGTCTACTTACCTAGCTTCCAGTCATCTGCAAAAAAATGAAACTAATAATAAAATTTGACAAGATTACAGAAGTAGTCCTCCAATTCTTCAATTATACATTAAAAAGTAGTGTCAAACGTGGGACGAATTTGCAAAAAGAGGCTTCAATCTACACGAGATAACTGACTGCTGTATTGATGTTTCTGATTCATTTTTCCCTGTTACCACTGCCAGCTCTGCCAGTGTAACCCTTTGCACAGCATTCCTGCCTGATGCTGTCCTGAGTCATTATAAAGATGGTGATCTGTCTTTGAACATCAGAACATGCATCCCTACATAAAGGAGAAATCTCGGTGTCATTCTCATAAGGACATCAAAGCTGTACTCTTGCTCCCTGACCACACGAGCAGAGAACATCAGGAAAGCCCTGAGAGAAACTCAGCAGTGGATCCTGTCACATTTGTCCAAGGTTCAGCTGGCAGAATGGGCCACAGGCAGTGTGGGCAACTCAGTGAATTTGTGCTGACCATTTCACTCCAGTGCAGACAGCTGAAAATTGTAGGAGCCTAAGACTTGTGATGTTTATTTCCATTAACTGTGTAGGTGAAAAAACTCTCTGCAAAGCAAAGCAAAGCTTTCCTTGCTTTCTGAATGCATCTGGAAGACAAAAGTTACTCTACAACCTGTTAGCTGCAGAGTTGATTATAATTTTGTCCCCACCATGACACTGAATTTTAAATTTTCTTGACATATGACTCTATTTGGACTACTAACTTCAAGCACAAGAAAGCATAAGGCTTTAACTGTCACACTATTAAAAGTATTTTTATATGTAGAAATGCTATTTGTGTCTCATGCTTGGGAAAATAAGGAAGTCTTTTTTTTTTTTTTTTTTTGAGCTGATAACACTGATCAAGCAGATAGTAAAAGAAATTATTTACATGCCTGGGAAAAAATGAAAAGGTGGACACTTAAAAGAATTAGTAATATTAAAATGGATATGTCTCTATCTAGCCACTTGTATCTACGCATCTATTTATCACGGAAACAAAGCAATGCTTCCTAAAACAATGATAGAAGAATAAAATTAGCAAAGACAAATATCCAATACTTACTACAGAACAATGCCAAGGAAAAATCAACAAAGTCCAAGAATATTTGTCTATCTATGTGTCCAGGTAAACCCATACCAATATCTTTCCAAATACACATACCTAAAGGTTAGATTTCTGTGAGCAATTTCTTTCTCTGAGGAATAATGATACTGATGGAAAAATAAAATACAATGCAAATTTTCTACCAAATTATGAATGAAAAAGAAAATTTAGAAAATAAAATATTTCAGGCTAAGGAAGTATCGTATTTTATTCAAAGTGAGTGACTTTGTTCAAAAAGTGACTTTTGGGAGAGACTATTTTTGTTTATTATTATTATTTTCACTTCTTTCACTCAACCTTTATTTCAGCTAAAGTTTCCAAGACAATTTTATTAAAAAATTATAATAATTTATGCATTCTTCAGGATAAAAATGTTTCACTCAAAATTTTATCTGCTCCTACTGAAAATTCAGTAGGATGTGAGTGACAAAGGGATTTTGTAATTGTTCACTGTAATCCAGGATAACTAAGATACTCTCCCACCAGAATTGTGTTCAGCTGATGAGCTTTACTGACTTCAAAGACCTTTGGTAAGGGTCTGGGTTGCTCCTGTGTGCAAGGAAGCTGCACTGTATTTCTTGCAGTGTGATACATATGTCCAGGAATTTAAAAGTGCATAAACATCCATAAATTAAACCTCAGTATGTCACTGTAGTCAGAAATTCAATGTCTTCTGGTTTGTAAACTGAGGTATTGCACAGGCCTGTTCCCTTGATGGTGCTGGAATTTCCATTGTACAAAGAACCACAACATGAGTCCTGTCTCCTCAGCTACAAAAATGAATGGAATTGATCCAGAAAGAATTTCTAAAATGACAAAGGACATGTAAGAAAACTTAGGTGTGGAAAACTGTGCCTAGCATTGAGCAGTGCAAGTAAACTTCTCTGCCTGATCTGCACAGAGACAGTAGCCGTGCTGCAGGGCAGGCACAAGGCACAGTGAGGTCGTGCTGGTTTAGGCACAGTTCAGTGAATACACATGATCTTTAGAGTCTCCTCGTCAGCTCACTCCTTCTGCCTCCCTGGAGTATTGCTTTGTCCAAGTGTTTGGAGAGCTGACCTTAACAGAAAGTGTGAGCTGAGACTGTCACATGGATTAGCCATAGAGACAGGAATCCTTTTCTGACAGAGCTGAAAAGAAGCTCGTGCTGCTCCTGCACACCATTTCATCATGAATGCAGGGCACAGCTCCCCTACCACATCCCCAGTCTATCTCCCTGCTAACTTTGACCTCTCGATCAAATCCCCTCTTGTACCTCAGCATGCTACATCCCACACACACCTTCCACTGCAACAGCAAGCTCAGAGACTGTCAGGCTTCTTCTTACCCACATCCCTTTGATCCTGAAGGAAAGTCACGCTTAAAACAACGTTGATGAGATTCTAATTACACTGATAGTGAGAAAGGAGAAAGTTACAGTCAAAGTCAAATTTCTTTTCATTAAAGGAGCAACAATGAACTATTTTTGCAAATATGAAGATTTTTATTTCTGTAAAGGAAAAAACAAAGCACAGTGGTACATTTCCATTTGGACACTTCTGTACTACCAAATAAGCCCCAGTTTGAAGTCACCCAGTTTTCTATTCCTCTCCCTACACACAATCAATCAGTCAGTACTGTAAAATAACTTATTCTCAGGTGGCAAATTATTAATTAAGGTTCAGCTTAAAGCACATTTTTCATAGCAGAAATGTAGCCTCTGGAAAATAAGGCATTTAAAATGGCCAGATTCTCGGTAAATAGCATAAAAGGTGATGCTATAGCAACTTAATAATTCTTTTTATTAATTGAATCTCAAAATTTCAACCTCAGCCAAGATATATGAGTCATATACACATGCTCACAGCACTGAGATACTTGTTATCTATCATCCTGAATGCTCACAGAGAGAAAAAATTAAGACTTTCTTTAATCAGATTGAAATTATATAAAAGTAACCCCATGCTACCTGGCTCCTTCCTCCTATTACCATGGTTTACATTATCCTTCCACATTCTCAGGAGAACTGAACTTTCTATGAAGATTAATGCTACACTCACTTCACTGCACATTAATGTAGAAGACATTATTACTTTGAGCTCCAGGAATTCCCACTGGCAAACAATATTAAATCCATGCATTGTCTCTCCAGGTATCCTGACATGTTGGCTTTAGAACTGCTGTAAATTCAGTCATGGTTGATAGTAGGACTTCATGCCAGAAGTTTAACTAAAGTATTTAACCACTTTAAAAAAAAATCATATATATATACATACATACATATAGTTTGGAAGAAAGTACAAAACTGCAATTGTTTCTTCCTATGTTACCACAATGGTTTCTATGTGAACACTAGAGAAGTTGCAAAGTTTTACTTTGAAATAGCAATATTTTTATAGAATTATAAGACCTTCATTTCTTGACATATTAGTTATATTGTTTAATGTAATGTATTCATTTGTAAAGATGTGTCTTTAAGAGCATTAATATTCTTACAAGATTTACCTCTATTTTTTTTTAAGGGAAATATCCTTGAAATTGCTCTAAGGAATAAGGGATAAGAAAAACGTATTGTTTATATATTCTGTATGTCTTCTTGCTCAAATAAATAAGGAAACACAGAGAAATCTTGATGTCCTATGGTGTCCTTGTTCTTCAGAATTAAGTGAATATACTCTGTGCAGGGACTTAACAGGTCCTCTCCAATTAGAGATTTACTTGAGCACTTATCAAACTTCAATTTCAACCCATTATGAAACTCAGGTTTAGGAAAGGAAAATATATACAAGTTGCTGGGCTGTGAAAACCATACAGATGTTTTATTTCTTGGATGCATCCAGAATTGATATTGTAGTAATTACATGCACAGACTGAAATTATGTGTGTAAATTTTGGTACAGAAGAGAACACTTGAGGAAGGAGTGTGTTCCTGAAGACTGCCTGTAAATCTTTACAATTCTTGGAAAACAGGATCTTATTCAGCAGTCCATCACACAGCAAAATGCCAGGCATAAAATCAGTGTCACTGAAGTTGAAGGTACATTTTTGGTATTAAATCCCACAGCTCTGCATATTCCCCCCTTAAGTAGCAAAGCTAGCAATTATGAAACAGGCCAAGAAGAATCTACAATCGAAAGGTGCTGTTTAACCTTATAAGGAATATTTGGAGTTAAAAGCAATACTTGGATATTTACCATTTCTATATAGCTTTAGTATGGGCAGCAGCAACTCAGTGGTAATAATCTTCTGTTTCCATATTAGATATTTGTTTTCAAGTGATAGAGTCAAGGTCCCTTTCCTGAGGATTCCCGAGGGAACAGAGGCAGGCAGCATGCAAACACAGCCAAGGTAATAAGGCTGATCAAAGTGATGCAACTGAGCACTGGCACCTATCACACATACTAACAGCAATAACCACTTTTTTTAATTTTATACTGTTTTGAATAAATATCATGAGGACTTTACTAACCACAAACACCTCTTCGATAATGTGCTTTTATCATCCTTCTTATATGGTGAAACTCTTTCTGTTACAGGAAATGGAACCCTGCAGACTTCTATGCAGCTTAAACAGTTTGAGGTAAAGCAGCCCCTTGGGACAAAAATGCCCTATATGAGTTACATGCCCCCAACCTTGAGATCTATTTCTTCCAAGTCATGCCACTTTCAAGTTCCCTGTTTATGGATTCACTCAACTTGGACTAAAGAATTCTGATTTGGAAAAGCTGAGATTGGATCCTAAAGGCTTCTCAAAAGATTTTAGGATTCTGAACTGAATGTCAAATGAGAAGTGTGGCTTATTTTGGTAAGTTTTACATTTTAAGACATACAAAATAGCACTATGGAGTAACCAGCTCCTTTTTTATTCTCACTTCTCATAGCAGCATAGATTTCGCACCCAAAACACAACAGAAGATGTCCCACTATTTCCCTTGAAAATTTTTTTTTTTTAATTGTTTGACTTTAGAAAGGATGAACTTGAACTTATACACTTCATTCATAACTCTGCACCATGGACTACCATGGTTTTAATTTATAGGCTTCTCCCTTTTTCCACTAGTTCAGAACACTAATACTGCAAACATTTCCACAAAGTATTCAGAAGCAAAACGTGGCCAGATTCAAAATGCTTCCATCTCTCTCTCTGATTGTGATCCATATATAAACCTCCAGTGAACATGCACAGCTTAGACCCTGTACACATGTTAAGTGTATTAACAATAATATTCTCTCCCTAGTTAATCTTTTTTCATTATTATTTTTGCTTTGATTTTTAAGTGGAAAGAAAAAATATAATATTAGAGATCTAGTGCAATTTACTAACTTTGATGCCTTTGGGAGTCACAGGCAGTAACTTAGTCAACACATCCAGGATGCTTTGGTGACTTCTTTCACCTGATAGAAGAAATCATGAAATTCTCTCCCTCTCTTCAAACCCACATGGGCCTTGGTGTTCATTGTGTCAGGAGGAAGGGACTGCAATTGTCATGTTTCTTTTTTTTTTTTTTTCCATTCTTATCCAACTTTTAAATACTTTTCACGCTGTCCTGATTGCATTTATCAGAGAATTGGACTTCTTGTGAAACAAATTCTTACACTGCCTAACTTGTTTCAGGGATAGCACTGCTGTTTCCTCCAAACTCCGCCATTTCCCGAAAAGCTAATTGTACCCTATGGCTACAATCCAGCTACTCCCTTGTCTTTCTTGAATGACTCCCAGATCAGAAACAATACTGTGTTCAGTAACAGCTCACACGCCTGGACAGCTCGCAGTAGTCAGCTCATGCTAATTGTATTTGCAGCGACCGAGAGTGTGCCCGGGGCAGTCCCTTCAGATCAGCAGCCAGCCCCAACCTGTCACTCCAAAGCAACATTTGTGTGACTGTGCTCTAATTACTCAGCCTCCCTGTTCAGATGACCATGTGACTTTATGACTTGTGAACCTGTGGAGATAATACATCTTCTACAGCATTTAAGACCAATTTACAGTATTTCAAACAATTCCCACTGTGGCTACTCATAGTGCAACAGCTGGCCCGGCCCGGTCTAAGGCTCTACCTGTTGGGGGAGATTCTTGAAGGGAACTTGCAGAACAGGCTAAATTAGTCTTGGAGAATTTCTAGAGAGATAAAGCCCATTTTAAAAAGCCAAGGCTATCCTTATTCTCTGGATACATAAACCATATCTCTTTACTACACTCAGCATGTGAAGGTTGTCCCTAGATTTTACTCCTGTTTCTATCAGTTTCCTGTTGCACAGATGAACTCCATGAGTTTGCCTTAAAACCACCCCAATATGGCCATTGATATAACAATGAGCTAATGGTCATTCCTTCTAAAACATAAGGGAGTTGTCCTTCCAACCCTCTGTTCTGTAGGGAAGAAGCATGCACAGACTCTCAGCTGTCTGATCAAAGCACATCTATTGATTAAATTACAATGAAAACAAAAATGTCAGGTCTAGAGTTTGGAACTACAGGAAAGTGAATGCCAGCTTATGTGCATAGCCTCTTTGTGTCTCAAAAATAGCTTTCTCCTTCACAAGCAGTGCCATTGATTGAGATGCTATTCAGGCAAATGTCTAAGAACATTTTGTTCAGTAATTATTGTAGGCTTGAGCACACAGACTATAGAAGAAAAATCTATTTTAAGCCCAAAACCCAGTGTGCCCTTCACTGCAGGCAGGGCTGTGACTAACAGAGATGTCATACTTATTATTTTACCAGATGCAAAAGCTCAAAACAAGCTATTGAGCTCATTAAAGACACAAAGCATGGGATAGCATCCAACAGTCATAGCAACAAATTACTGGGCTCCAGGCAAACCAGCTAACTACAAATTGAAGTGGGAAAAAAGAGTAAGCATAAGATATATAGTAATCATACACAGCAAACACAGAAGTCAAATCAACAGGTCTTTGAGCTGTCAAGAAGGAATGTACTAAATTCTAGCATATCTTGGTGACTAACAGATGAAAAATTGTTATTAAAAATTTGCCAAAAAAAAAAAAAATAAGGAAGTACTGCAGCCTGGGTTCTGATTAATACTCTTGCCAGGTCTAACACCATACAGCTAGAAAACATTTCTATAAAAACACTTCCATGTCAGTGATGCCATGTACCCCCTCCCCTCAAGCAAGCCTGCTGCACTTCTGCACCTTCAGCAGAGTTTTAATTTCAGAAGAGCTCTAAGCAGCCTGGAAATCTTGTTGGCATTGTTGCTATTCTTGAACAAAGACATTATTTTTCACCTCTGTTAGACCCCTGTAAGTCATTGTTAAAAATGTGGAATTAAAGCAACATCTCTGAATCCAATTAGCAAAACAGAATAAAAAAACATCAACTTCTTTCATCCATAAAGATGAAACAACTGTGCTGGTCAAAGTGCTAAGTTTCACATAGACTTCTTATGAAACTTTAAGCTACCAAAGAAATAGAATCTTCAGAATGAAAAACTCTTCATCTTAAGAGGTCTCTCAACAGATACAAAGGGTCATCCACAGTGCACACTCCAGGATCTGCTTTTGCAGAAGGGGTCGGGAAAAAAACAGTCATAAAAGAGAAATAGCTTGGTCTAAACACAAAGAATATATTCCTTTCATAGGAGATTCTAAACCTTGGAGTTGGCTTCCTGAACACACTAAGATTTTAAAAAGAGCATTTTACAGGTAGGTATTCAGAATCTCCAAAATATGAGGGTAAAGACTAAAATCAATTCTTCACGGAATCGTTGTATTTTAAAGTATCCTACAACAACACAAAAGAGTTGGGCAATGTACTGAGTATAACTCATATTTCATGGAAGTGCCTTAGAAATAAATCACAGAAGCTCTTTAGGAATTATCTCCCTTTGAAAAGACTTGAAAGACCAGACTGCAGATTGTTGACATGACGATGTCAGATGAAAAGAAAAACTATCCAATCCATTTTATTGCACGTTGGATACATTTTCATTAAACTAGGCTATGCACTCTCATGAATCATAATTCTAAGATGCCAGGAAAAATAGACAGTTTTAAGACTTATTTAAGGGATATTTCTAACTGTTGACCACTATGTCACTTAAAAAATAGGGCATCATTTTAAAATTGCCAAGTGAAATTTGCAAAATTAGGTATTCATTAAATTATGATCATTTACATTTTGATGGTCCATATTAGCTTTAAAATTGCTATGAAAACCTTTTGCCTGCCTTTTTACGCTATGATGGCTAAATCCCTGCAGAATTATTAGGACTTGACAGCTCTACATAAAGTTGAAATAATGGGGTTTGGCATCTGAGAGATCCTTAATCCTCTTCCATCAATACTGCTGCAATAATTGCAAATGTCAGGCTAAAATGACTGTGAGCCTAAAACATCTGTCACTTACAATTACACCAATAAAATTGGTATAATTATTACACTGTATGTTCTATCACAGAACCACAATACTGAAAGCATAATTACTCTAGCATGTGCACTTCTTTTCAATATAAAGAAAAAAAAAATTTTAAAACCCTCAAAACCTAAAAAGAAACCCCACCCATTCTGGGCTTTCAAGCAAGCCCTACTCAACTATCAGAAGAAAATTTTCCCTTCCACATGATGGGGCAAACTATAGTTTCTATATATATATATCCATATATATGAAGAATGGCATTGATACTGTCACTGAAAACAACAGACATATTTTAATTAAGAGAAACCAACAGTATTTAGATATACATGTGCAGTCTCATGAGCAGTCTCTTCAGAGCAGTGTCATGTGATACTTGCAATTTTATCCAAGAATTAGTTTTTGTCATGCTCTTCCTTCAGATAATTTAAAACTACTAAATATTCTCTGCTAGTGTCTTAAAAAATAAAAAATATTCAGATACATTATAAAAGATTGCTTGTCATTAGTATCATTGGATACTGTGAATTATCACTGTTATTGCAAAGGTAATAACTTGTGAAAACTGTTGGCAGAATGTGAGGTCAGCATTATACAATGTTCCACAGTTAAAACTATTTCTGCTAATTACGGATTCTGAGAGTGGCCATTAGATAATTTAATACACAGTATGAAATCAGTGTTTGATTTTTGATCTCTTCCACTCTCTACAACTTTAGGTGAGTTGAGTTCCAAATGCTGAAAAGAATCATAAAAAACACAACCATTTTACAGTCTGTGAACTGAATGAGTAATAAATGCCCCCTATGAAAAATCATGTTCTTTTAAAGACAACTCTTCTATATTTCCTTGGAATCACAGCTATTTGTAGCAGCATTCCAGTTAAACTCTCACACGCACACACACAAAAAAATCTAATCAAGGAAGAAGCTTTTAGAAAAGGGCAGCTCAGTGGTAATTTTGAGATACTTCAAATTTTTTATTAGTATTTTAGTAGAGCAAGTAAATTTGAAAAAGATTGCTTAATTTGTAGGAAGTTTCAATCATTAGATTTTTCAAGTGCATCCATTAAATCCTCTGCTCAAAATGTGTGTAATTCCATGCATTTCTCACACAGAATCAAGCCTCTTTGTTTCTCACAGGAGAAAAAGACATTTCTAACATGAATGATCATCTTTAATTTACACCTAACTATAAATCTTCTTTAAGTCACTACATGTAAATTGTGGGAATTAGAGGCATTTAAAATTTTGGTAAGACCTGGATACTCACATGAGCTTCTTGCCTCACATAGCTTGATTTCTCCTGGAAGGAAATCTTGGCTTACAGGCTGGAAGGGATGATATGTACTTGGCAAGTGGGGATGACTGAAGTCCCAGGACTGAATAGCACAACTCTGGGAACATCTGATCCTCAAGTATGCTTACTCCAAAGTGATATCAACCCAAAATTGACTTTCTTACATAAAAAGGGAAAATATTGAGTGCTTTTTTCTCTCAAATAAATGACTTATCTTTATACTGGAAATTAAGAGACAGTTTTACATAATGTGGAATAATATACATATGTCTCTGTAGAACTACATTCAAGAGTCTGGGGCACCTGAGCTCCCAAGCAGCACTGAAGCAGGGCTTTGATTCTACTTTAAATAATTTTACAGAGTTGTAACCCCCACTACCACAGAGTCAAGCCTAAAAAAAAGGTGAAATAGGTAAGATGTATGAAACACCCAGAGCCAAAGCTTCTAAAATAACAGGCCACGCTAGTGCTGTGTATCCAAATGGTTGCTGCAAACGCATCTGGTCCATCACACATCATGCCACATATTCAGACTTCTTATAAAAACTGGTAATTCATCTGGGATTTAGTCCAAGTCCCATTGTTGTAGATGAAATTATATTGCTATTGCATAACAGTTGTTGTAAGGAAGAACAGACTATTCTTTGATTCTGATTTGACTCACAAGTGAGGGTCCTTCACAAAAATTTTGCTAAGTGATTAACTGACATTATTTTCCAGCTCAAGAAGTACATATTTAATAATGTGATCCCTGTAAAGCCTTACTTTTTCAGAATCTCTGACAGCAGAGTCTCCAGGGAAGTCCTGATGCAAGACACTGTCCTCTTCTTCCAGTGAACTGAGGTTACAACCTCTGCGTTCCAAGCAGTGGGTGAAGGAGAACAAGGATTTATCTGCCACAACTTTGAAAGTATTTTTGCCACTACTTTTAAAATTTTCAGAATGGGAAGAAGTGATCTAGACATTGAGGAAGATAAATGTTGATCATACAGGACAGCTATTGGCATTTAAGAAATGTGTTATAATCTTCTGATAAATTTTTAATTCAGTTAATACAGAACTTCATGAAAAAGAATATTAAGTAGTAGCATTTCTCAACTTTAGAACAGCCTGAGGAAATTTTTTGGCATTAACGTGGCTTTTTGTCATCTTTCTTTTGGCATCATTCCACAAACAGCCGGTTAGCATAAGAGCTGAATGAATTTTAGATTCATTTACAGAAGTCATTGCAAGGAATTGACTGAATATAGTGGTTTTCTTCTTATGCCACATTACTCTCTGTTTCCTAATTTTCCTAGAAAACAAACGATTCATGTATGCATGAAGCATCATAATTTTTTTACTATGTATATGAGATATAAATCCATAGTTCTATGTTAATCATTATATGTTACTGAAAAAAACATTTCTTATTCACTAATATGCACAGAATTGTGCAACTTGTGGGACAGAACCAACTTGTGAGAACTTGTTAGTGTATCTACTCCCAAAATTTTCTTAAATAAATGACAGTGTTTGAGCCCTTTTTCAAAGACAAGCCACTGCAGTACAAAAACACCGATTCAGGTATCTTTGCATAAAACTGCATTTACCAACCCTCAAAATACTTGCAGAGTCATGTACTGTTCCAGCAAAGACAACCTGGAGAAGGAAAAATCTAGTATCTTTTAGCCATCAATCTTCTACTCTCTCAAAACTCCCCAGAGACACTGCATTCCCATTTTTATTTAAAACTCAAAGTTGGGACTGTGTTGGTTAAAGCTGATCTGTCTTTTCCAAGGGGCAGTCTTATACCCTATCTCTGGAAGTTCATTTGCCCTGAAACATGAACAGTGTTTTAAGTTTTACAATGTCACCAAACTGACTAACACTACAATAGAACATGAAAATATCTGTGGTTTCAGGACACACAGATACTGTTTTATCCTGAAGAGAGAAAGATTCAATCCTTATACAATAACTGCGTTGGCTTTTATTTCTCTCTTATGATGACAATAATGAACATCCACCCTCTTCACTTTCGGGGTGAACTTTTCTGGTTTATGGCCTTTAAACAGCACCTTTTTAACTTCATCATCTATTTTCTTTTCCTTTCTCACCAGATATCAGGTCATTCTTTTCCTTTTTCCACAGTCCTCCTGACCATTCCTTCCTTATTACATCACTTTCCTATTATAGTTTTCCCAAATTCTAGCTTCTCCCTCACCTCTTCTCACTGAAGCTTTTCTGAGCTTTGATGCAAATGAAATATTCACTTCAACCCATTGAGTTCAAGGTTATGAAAAAATGTCATCAGAGTAACAGTGACATAATTAATAATAGTAGAATACTTCTTTAAAAGATCACAGACAGTCTTCTCATAATGTATTACCTTAATACTTCATCAGGAAGTTGTTTTCCAAGAAAGTTGTTTTCCAAGACATGAAAGACAGTATCAAACTAAAAACCTATTTTATGAGAAAGAAAATAACCTTATATATTTTTCACTGACGATTTTTCCAAAGAAACTTAATGCTTGTCTTTTGCTTGATAAATGGTTCATCATTTCTATTTGGGCACCATTTAAGTCTTTATCTTAAGCTTCTTGTTATAACAAGCTGTAACTACAGAATATTTTCAAATTAATTAAAGTTATATTGCCTCAAGGTTTAAAAAGCTGGTGCAGCTTTTGATGTAATAGAGTTATTACAAGAGGGAGGAAGCAGGTTATGGTTACTATAGGTTACTCAGCTACTAATTGCTCTTTCAGTAGTAGTAATGAAAAGTAAAAATAAGAATGTTATTGTGAAATCAGACCCCTGCCCATCCCCACAGTGTTTCATATAAATAGTAACTATGTTGCTTAGAGGAAGAGATGATGAATCATGCAGCTATATCCTGGTAGCAATGAGCTACCTGTGTTATCAAAAAGAAATTTTATATGCAGTAACATGAATCAGGCTCTCCATTCTAATAAATTCAATTTTAATGAGAAAGAGAATCAGCCTTTATATATGAAAGATGTTGACTCTACTCTAGATAATGCTTATTGCTATGAGTATCACCTACCACTGAAAATGTTCACTGTCATATACAATTTTGGAAGGGGAAGTCAGGAAAGCATTAGATTAATCTTTCAGCATCAAACATATGCTACAGGATAAAGCTGCCAGTGAGTTGTAAATGATTACAGGATATACAGCAGGAAGAATTAACTGAAATCAACATGTGTTATTCACAGACTTCAATGAGACCACTATCCAAAATCCTCAAAACTCACTGTTAGAATTTTGGCCCTGACAACCTGACTAACCGGATCTAATCAAGAGTAACGTCATGTATCTAATAAGTGCCCTAACATTCGTACTTTACTGAGTACAGCATTTGAGTGAAAATACTGGGAACATATCTTGTCACTTGATTTCTGCTTCCGATTGTTTGTACAAGATCAATTCAACTCCAGTGGAAACTGCCCTGCTTGAGCTCATCTTACGACTCCTACCACTTTAGCTTAAAGTTCATACGGAACTTTTCCTTCTACCCACGACATCTCAGTCTATCTTGACTTGTTGGACTGTCACAGATCCCTGCCTACTGATGAAATAATGTAATTTCTTCCCTTTTCCACTGACACCCCTTAGCATTTTTGTTCTTCCTTCCAGTTTATGGTGAGTGCAAGTTGCTGAAGGATTAGGCCTATGTAGCTCAGTCTCATCACATTGTCGTAGAAAGATTGCTTAACATGGAGCACATAAGCACTTCAGTCAGCTTTGCTGAATCAGGATGATTTCAGTTCTTCTAATCTTATTGCCTTATATTGTTTTCATATCAATTTTCTCAGAGCTAAAAGCTTAAGTTACTTTTGGTTATTTCGTAAATAAATGTAGTTAATTAGTTTTTTTGTTTGTTCTACAGTACAAATGTGAGGCTTTTGCACAAACTACTCATATATTCAAATTTCTGCTCTGAATTAGTGCTGTTCTTATATAATTACAGTTGCTATAGAACTGTTAAAAAAAAAAAAATTTATCTGAGAAAAGAAATCCCTTCATTAATTGTCTCTCTATTCTATGCATTTGGGTATGAAGGCTGAGGCACTGGCAGTCTACCAGACTTCTCAATGGATAATTTCCTCTAAATGATGAACTAAAATTATTTTTACTTTGGTATTTTTAGATGCTCTTCCAGCTTCCTTTTCATTATTGGTGTGAGGAAGTAATTTATTGCATTGTCATGGAATACTCAGCTTATTCTCTTTCTCTCTATTTATGTCCCTCTCAGTATAAATATACATATATATCTGTTTACTCATTAAAGTAATTAACCACACTCATCTTGATATCAGAACTAGGAGAATCCCAATACACCATTCTCTGCTCATGCAATCTGAAGTGAAACATTTGAAGTGAAATCTGGAGTGTTCTAACACTGAGCCTTTAGTGTTGTCAGTTAAAATAAGAACAGAGTAACAGTAACAGTCTTTGGACTCTCCCTTAGTATTTCCAGAATATCTTAGTTAACCCTTCCATCTACTAACTTTTTTCCTACATATGTCTGAAAGCTAGAGCAAAACACTAACAAAGCAAGCTACATCTCACCCCCAGTCATGTGAAATGTTATGCCCTAAAACTGTGTAACAAGTTAATTTGTCTGTTTATCTTTCACACAATAAACTCTGGCTTTTTTCCCATTTTCCCTCTCATGTTTGCAAGGATTTCCCTATAAATACTGTAAAGTACTAATACCAACCCCCAACCCCCCTAAATCCTTTATGAAAACCTGGCCTTTCTGGGAAGTCTACAAAGCCCTTGATGCTGATATGCCAGGAAGCAATCCATCTTCCTAACCGGCACTATTTATTGGGTTTCTTTACTCTTCTATTTGTCATACCTACACACCATCTTATGTCTTTGACTGAATTCCTAAGCACCTGGGGCAAGGATCATTTATTAACTCTGTTTGTACAACATCAAGTGCAACAGGGTTATGATTTATGCCAGACCTGACAAATTAAATAAATAGCCTGTCTTTCCCCCAAGAGTCTCAAACACTGGTTTTTGGAACATTAGCAAAACAAGTACTGGAACTGCATAAAATGGCTTGGATGGTGAGCTCAAACAATAAATTCTACGGACATCTCTCTCAAATTAAGGAATATATGCTTTTTAACTTTGCTGATTCTCCTAAAAATGTTTTGTTTCAAGAAATCTTTCAACCTTTTTTTTCCCAAACGTAAAAACCTGAATAAAGTGAACATGAGTTTAGGTGTATGAAGAGAATACTAGAAATGACAGACCTACAGATAACTACAAGACACAAAAGTAATGTTTGTTCATTATTCTCTAGTTCCCTGGCAAGCACTTTATCACATCTTAAAGATACCCTTTCATCAGAAATGCAGTAAACACATCTGAAAGCCAGATCTATGCACACAAATTGGGTCTTTACATTCACAAATATTTCCTAAGGGGTTTATTTAAGGGTTCACATGCCATATCTGTTTTATAAGGACTAAGTGGCTATGTGCATGCAGAGCAGCAATAATGTGCCATTCCACATTTCTAAATGTGTAATATTCCCTCTGACTCTTGAGAATAATATAAAAGAGATTTTTTTAGAAATGGTTTTGATGAAAAACTGTTGTACTCTGTTCGCTGGTTAAGAGTGAAGCAGATTCAGTCATGAGCATTGGCCTTATATTCTGTCACTCGAAGGCTTTGAAATCAACCCACTTAACATTTAAGGGTTTCAGCTTACTGGATTCCATAAATGTGTGTGTGTTTAAGCTCTTGCCTCTATTTCATGACAGATGATAGAGAAAAGATATCTTTTCAATCTTCTTCTCCAATCCAGCTTAGCTAGAGAAAAGTTCATACTGAAGAACAAAAAGTAATGGTTTTTAAAGAAAGGGAGAATAAAAGGGGGAGGAAGAGAAAACAAAAATTAATTGTAACAACAACTGAGAGATTAATGTAAACTGGCCCATCCTAATGATCACACTAGGACAATACTTAGATTTTGAGTGACTTAGTACAGAACATAGGCAGAACATGGGTCAAATTGGACTTTCATGTCACCATTAATCTCCCATAGACCTTACAGTGACTTGTTATATGGTCCCACATATCCTGTAACAGTAACAGATTTCAAAGTGTTCATTTTTGTCATTATGAAAGAGTTTTTCAAAGTGAAAATTTTTACAACTCAGTGATCAATTAAAGCTTTTTATTCAAGCAAGTAGACCTTAAAGACCCCATTAAGGAAAGGCTGGGGTTACAGTTCCCATACATGTTAAAAGAAAGCTTTTCAAAGATTCAAAGTTTCACAAAAGGTTTTCTTCGATAAATATGGGAACAGACTGCATACTCCTAAAACTCAAGCCTGCATACTATATTGGCAAAAAAACCACAAATGTGATCGTAAAAGGATGCAAAAGAAAGGATTTTCACACCATGCATATGACAAGCTGTTATTATTTAAGCGCAGATGCAGTTAATCTGATCTGTAATCACGATCAAATTGTTTGCACAAATTCTGACCTCAGTTAAAGAACAGGAAAAAATAAAGAAATAACCAATCTGTTCCTGTAAACTGCTAAATTTTCTGAAAAGCTGACGCTAGGGAGATGGACTTCCAAAACTGAAACCATGTCCAGCCCTACTATTTTTCATCATTCCCTCAGATTTGTGCTATTGAAACTGAAGAGCATATGATTAACCACGGACAAAGCAAAGGCAGAATGGTGGAAGATGGAAAGGTAAAAGGTGGGGAATGGCAGAAAGAACAATAAGTAGAATCTCTTAGAACAGGCTTCCTTTCCCAGTTGGATAGAAATGTAGTTGATAAAACTGGATACACACAAAATATAAATAGATTATTACAGTCTAATTCCAATATTCTAATTAAATTTAAGACTATTCTCAGAAGGAGCAAGTTTTCTGCTCAGGTAGACAAACCAAGTGATGAATACCAACTTGCTTGAAAAATATGCTTTGAAACCATGTATCAGCAGAAAAGCACTGTTACATGGAAGAAGGCAAAGCACAAAGAAAGGATTTTTCATATGAAAGGCAGTGTTTGGCAAGAGAAGGGGCACTGGTTTCCTGAGAAAAAGAATTATTCTTCTCAAAGCAGTCTGACATGAGTGCCCTGGGAGAGAAAAAGAATCAAGTCACAATACTGACATGACAATGGCTGATGGCCTTTAATCTTTGTTAGCTATGTTCCATACAACTACAGAGGCGCAGCTTCTCACTAAACAAAAATTCTGGGGATTCAAGAATAAATCTGTCCTGCCCTGCTCTTTTTTTTAAATGGCAGGCTTTAGTCATCTTATGTTTATTTTTCTGGTTTTACTTCTGGAAGAGCGACTAATGATTTATCTTGACAGACACAAAAGATTGCTGAGGGGGAAGATCCTCCTGGCCTGTGGCAAATGAAAATTATTACAGAGAGATCTGGACTGTGAGATGTCACAGGAGTTAGAACACACAGTGGCACAGAGGAGGCCCACTGGCTGTGGAACACCAGATACAGCATGTAGTGTTATATGGCCTGATCCCGAGTACCAGGACACAACCGTATGTTGTGCTTCTGCAGCAAGTTATCTATGATCACACCTCATACATATACATAGCCACGTATAGAATCTATTCTCATATGCTTGTCATTGAGCTGAACAGTGTCTAGACATGTGAATCACTGGCACAGTCCACAGTCAAATCACCATCGCTGGGCAGGAGTTGCTTTACTGTGGGATCACACCTATTACATGATGAAGCAGCAAGGGCATTTTGCATTTTGCTTCATGTTGATTTCTCACTTGCAGCTCATCTCTGTGCACTCAGATGACTTAAGTAACTTTGCAGTCAGAGGCAGTCCAACCACTTTAAAATGTTACCAGAGTCACCAGAAATTATCTGCAACACAGTCAACAGATACTAATACAAAACAGCTGGATAGCTAACAGACCAGGCTTTTTCTAAAGGCAAAGCCTTTGGAATTTTAAGTTGAACAGATTAATGCTAGAAACCACATATAATATCAAAGTATGACCAGTTATTAGACCAAACCAGGTCAATCAGGGCTTTATCCAATCTGGTCTTGAAAATCTCTGAGGATGAAGACTGTACAGCTTCTCTAGACAAACTTCTTTATTGCTTAACTGCCCTCATGGTGAAAAAGATTTCCCTAAATCCATATCAAATGCTCCCCACTGAAAAAAGTAATGCATGAATAAGCTCCAGACAAATTTTTTAAGCACCAAAAGGTTCCATTAACAGTTATATTTAACAGAGAGCTAAGCATGAGACCTAAATTATCAGTGACTCTCCTAAAAGCAAAAGAGAAGCACTGTACAACATCCACAATTTGCATTACAGTTTACTGAGTACACAGAAATTTGTATTTTTAATAATTCCCATATCCCAGCAACGAAGGCAATGTATGAATATTTGGTAAGATGAAGTAATATAAACAGGATCAGTTAACAAAAATCAATATGCAGTAACAGCAACAGAAGTGAAAATAGGTCAGCCTATTCAAATCAAAAATTGATGTGTGTCATTATCATATGGCCTTCTAGTGCTTGTTTTCTACTGAGTTTAATAGTGCATGGGACACAGCAATACTCCATTATACATTACAGACACTGTAGGGCATACTGCTGAGCTTGGTCCCTCTCAGAATTATTAAATCACTTATTTGCTTTTGTTCTTCAGATTTATGTCATGCAGACTGAACTGTGCAAAATGACAGCCTTCCAGTGAATCAGTAATAAGCACTGCTTGGTTTCATTGTTCAAACACAAGAAAGGACACTTGTCTGAAGAACTGCATTTGCATTTAAATACTTCTTTATAAAAAGTACCTTCTAGAAGTATTGATTAGGCTACAATAATAAAATACTGTCAAGAATGAGCTTAGCTTAATGATAGAACGTAGTAAAAACTTATTTAATGCAAAATAGTACAGTGCAGAATTACGATTGTTTTGCATTACTGAACTCCATTCATATATAAAAAACAGGTTTACATCTCTCTAAAATTTCTTTCACACAAGAACACCATATAAATCTACTGTGGAGAATTAAGCAGCCATGCAATGCTTTTATAAATGGAATATGCCACACAGGTTATCAGTTTGATATCAATTCACCTGACTGCCAGGACTTGAATCAAGCAAGGCTGCTAAGGGGAAAACTAATAGCAAAGAGCACAATGGAAGAAACAAGATATTTAGGCTGCTTCAAAGTAGTAAAAATAACATTGGCTTGAGCCATTTACCAGGTGGGAGCTAGTGGTCTGGCACCACTCAGGCTGCTGGCTAGGTTTATTCCCTTCTGGCTGTTAGCCTACAGTGGAAGGAAATCCCAAACCTTAAAACTTTGGTCAGGGAAAGTAAGAGAAGCTGAATAATATTATCAGGACCTTACAGTTTAAAACCACGTGAAAGAAACAGATGGATAGTGAGAGTGGTACTAAATGTATACGACAGAGGTGAAAAGAAGCCTGATTTGCATAGTAAGTAGCTAGACTTGAAGTCATTATTTTTCCAGAGTTAAACACTCAGGCACTTGAAAATGCAGACATTCTCTGTAAAATACAGTCCTGGGCTTTCAATTATCTACTCATTTTATGTTCCTGATTTTCCTTTTAATCTCTGCTGCTACACATTACCTTTTCTCTGCCAGAATTCTCACCCTCCTTTAATGTGAGAAGGCTGACCTATCCTTTTCTATCTGTCTCAAAGCAAACAGAGCTTGTTCTTCATTCAAACACTGTAGAGTCTGAAGAAACTGAGATGGGTTTTGAAGACAACTCTGACACGTTCATGCTATTAACATCTCTACACAGTGCTATTCAGGAACCTACTACCAAACTCTTCATGATAAAGATTTGTTTTCTCTTCCAATTTAAATTACAGGTTCAGAATTTTAAGAGTAATTTTAATATTTTCTTACGTTTTCATGCTCTGTCCATTTTATTCTTCCTACTATCATCCAGTACCTGTTCTATTTTCTTAGGGCAGAAACATCATATTCCAGTTCTTTATTTTATGTGCAATTGTAGCAAAATCTCTTACACAGACAAAGCATTTGCTGTAAAATATGTAAATTCTAAGAAGAATGGGCTATATCTTGCCACTACCTAAACAGTAGATAACAAAGAATAACATTAATATGAAATTCAAAAGACAAAACTGAGCAAAATTAGGGTGCTACCACATTCTAGTTTCAGAGAAAAGAACATTCAAAAGGCACAGGTGTCAATGGCCTTAGAAGGGTGTGGCCTATGGGAACAAGTGAACAAAATACTCGAAAATTCCACAGGAATACTTCTTATTCCAAAGATGCTCAGTGCAAAGTCTTTTCAGCAGTCTAAAAATAGCCTCTTCATATGAAGTCAGCATTATGAATTCCACTTTTTGGAATGAAAACACCACACCCACTTCACTTACACCTCACCATGCAAAGCACTGCACACTCAGTAAAAGAGGCACAAGACCATGTATGACCTGGCAGTGATAGCAGAGCACAATTTTGTATTATTTCTAACACAAAAGACAGATGTTGCTCAAGCTGTAAAGTTCCATCATGATGCCCAACACATGAAATATAAACAAGCATAAAGTTTTAAAGCTTTCTTCTTAAGAAATAAAAAGGAAAAAAAAAACCAACTGTGCTTCCTCTCTCCATCAGACTGTTTATCATATATTGGATGAAATATCTATTTCACATATAAGTACAAAGTTTACAGCATCTTCCATTCCATCATCTGAAGTCTATCATGAAGATCCCAAATGTCCTTTTAAAGACTGACCAGACAGGGGGTGTGGTATAGCTGAGGGGGAGAAACAGGGTTGAAAACAAGCTTTACCATCTCTTTCTTGATTAACTTGAAGGTTAGATACAACAGAGAGAACTTGAAGGACTAAAAGCATTGAAGTACTAAGTTAGTGCTAGTACTTCAGTGCCTAAAGTACTATAGCACTAACTTATTTATACAGTAGAAATTAAAAATATGTTCACACACTATTTCACTGCAATGAAATGTTCTGCAGCCTACAATGCCATGTGCTTACCTGAGACAATCTCAGTTTGGGGGGAAAAAATTCGAATCCAAGAAAAATTACTAAATTGTTAATCTCTGGGCAGTCTCATGCCTGTCTAGTATATTTATAATGTTAAAGTCTTCCTAATGATATGTTCCCATTCCTTACAGACGTGAAGGTGCAGAAATGGGGTGAGCTGAGTAAATAATTGCATCATCCTTGTGATACCAGTGAAGCAAATGGAGTAGAAAATACGTCAATTCCTTGCTTCTGAGATTGGGTACGTCATCTGAGCAGTGAAGGTTAACTCCTCTGATATTCCCATTACCTTTTGAAATACCCAGTGCCTAATATGAAAAAGGCAAAGAATGGGTTTACATAGGACAAAAATTAAATGACTTCCCTTGACTCACTAGACAGCCCAGACAATGGTTCACAACACGCTGCACATCCGCCACAGGCTCCTGCACAGGACTCACTACATCATCAGTAAATCATCTCCCTTCTATTCCTCTGCCTTGCAGAACTAGGAAAGAAGTTGGGTAAATAATGACATAAAGATGATAAAATGCCTGTCCTCCTAGTTTGGATATCTGGCAGGAGTTCTGCAGTTGTACCAGACTACACTGACTGAATGCTCACAGTGTTCCATCCATGTCTTGCTCCTTTCCTGCTAAAGTAGAAGACAGATCTTTTACTGAACTTTTACAATGGGAGGGCTCAATGTACTTTCCTCATCTTTTTGATGAACCATTTCACAGTTCCCTCTTGTGAACTGCTACCTTTTCTCTGAAGTTCATAATGAATTTAAACAAAATATGAGCAGTTCAGATAATGGCACATATTCTGCTTGCTACCTGAACACTGTAATTATTTTCCTCTTACAAAATTTCCATTGCTGTGTGATGTACTTAATAGGTTCATTGCACCTTAGAAAGTAGAAAAACAATTTATCATTGTTTCTGGTGCCCATGAAATTACTCAGTACTGGTTTATTGAATTCCAGACTGTGGCAGCTAAAATGAGAGATAAATTGATTAAATGAAAGATAAGTTGTTTTTCACATTCAACTATTTTCCTCCATCAAAATCCTGAGCATCACATCATTTTCTGACATCACATTTGAAGGCCCATCTGCAGTAATTTTATCCATACTGTAACTGGTAGCACAAACACAGGAATTCATTGTATCCCCAATCAGTAATTCAAAGCACTTCTCTTAGGAACTTATGGGGCTAAACTTTGTTTAGAAAATTTGGTGTGGCTACTGTCAGACATTCATTTCATGCAGGTAAAAAAAGAAAAAAGAAAAAAAACCAGGAAAGTAATTTGAAGTCAGCAACATCTGATTTATATCAGCATAATGCAAAGTAAAATTTCAGTGATAACTTATGAATAATCCAGTTTTAGCATGAACAACTCTGAGTAGCAAAAAGCTAGAGGACAAAGGAAAGTCCTTCATCTACTTTAGGGACACTAAAAGCTCTTGCTGTACGTGCTTTTGGGGAAGTAACGATAGATTGAAAATAGCAAGCGCAGAAACAGCCCAACATCAACAGCAGACACTCTGAGAGCCTCTACGGTTATGCCTCAGTTCTCTCTCCCCATTTTGTAACTGGCTGTTCTGAGCTTCTATTCATTCTTCTGTCTCTAGTCATTTCACTGCCACTCTACCCCTTCATCCCACTATTCTTTGTCATCAGTGCATTTCCTTCCTCCCTGCAGTCACAGGCACATTTCCTCACCCACACTGTGTCTGCCCCACCAGTTTGGGCTGTGAGCTGAGGCACCCTTTGGGATTTGCCCACTGCCTTCTCTTTGTTGGTCACCCAGCAGTACCATCCTCTGCCCAGCCAATGGTAACTGCACTACAGTGGGACACCCCACACAGCACAGACAGCGCCGTCTGTGCCCATGTTTTAGTATGAGAACCCTGGCAATTAACCTTTTCACTAGTGGTATGTAAAAGCTAAGTGGTGGTAGGAGGCTGCTGAGTGGTTAATTACATGCCTGGTGGATGCTGAGAGCTCTCGGGCTCTAATTTAGACTGTTAGTCTAAACAGTATTGGCGAACATTCACCATTTTGGCTAAGGTCTGTCAGCATTCATTTACGAGCAAACAAAAGTAACGCAGACTGCAGATACAAACAGAGCCATGGCCCACTTCCTTCCAAATAAAACTGTGAATTATTTCTATTGGAAAGGATTTTAAAAGAGTTCAGCTGACGGTGTTTTGTGTCAAATTCCAGAAATACACAGATCTATTTCTACTAAGCATCTGGGAGGGTTTTTCTCTTACGGGCTCTGTTCCTCTAGAACAATAGGAAGAGAGCAGGATCTTGTCTGAATATGTCTGTTCATTACATTTTTGTCAAAAGCTGACATACAACCACTTACCCACTGATAATGTCAGATGCTTTACATCAGTGTAGAAAAACTATCATGGTTTATATTTCCAGGAAAAAAAAAAACAAACCAAAAAAAACCCCAAGTATCAAGGCCTTAACTTTATTTTTAGCTCCTGAAGAATCCAGTTCTATGCACTAATTTCAACTACTGTCAATTCAGATGTTTTTAAAGGTGTAAACAACAGAATTAAACCTGACTCTGGAATTTAGGACAGAAAATGTCTCCAAACCTTCCAAGAAGAGGGTAACAAGGACATCTTCAATACAGACACCGAGCCATATTCTCAAGTAATTTCAAGTGAAATTCAAGTCAGAGATATGCAAAGCACAAAACGTGAAAAATAACAGTAAATTGAACAATTCACTGTCTCAATTAGAACAGAATGTGGATCAATTCCAAACACTCTGAAAACCATTAAGAGGATGCACTTAAATTTATTTTTATATTATTATTTATCAGTTGGAATCTCCCAGACAAATCCACAGAGATAAGCAAATATTTTCCATGGATTCTTATTAAATTGAATTATTTACTTTTATGTGCACCCAATATAGGTTAACCATTCTGTTAAAATGACTCTTTTTCTCTGTGGAAGATGTGATCCACTTAGATTTATGGTACCTTTGTAAAGATGCTGTCTCCATATCGCTTCTCTCAGAGTTCAGGTAGTCAGAAGGGTCCTCAGATGTCACCTTATGCTAATTAATCTAATGAAGGTCTCAGGAAACAACTCTAGGGCATCTTACATACGTGTCACAGTAAGAGTGCTGCACACAGGCTAAAGTTTTCAGTTTATAGTGGCATCGGTGGTGTGCTTTCATTTATTCCCAGTGAAACACACCATTTAATACCTACACTAAGTTGCTGCAGAAAGAATAAATAAACTAGAATTCAAACTAATGTCAACAGCCAGAGAAGAGTAAATAATAATAATTTAAAAAAATAAAAATAAAAATTGCACAAGCAAAAACACCCATGGAAGTTATAAGTTACTGTGTATACAATCCATAGGAAGTGCATCAAAACATTCAAAATCCGTTCTATTCCTGACTAAACCTAAACAATGCTAACAGCCTTAAAATGTGTTAAGGTCTTGAATGAGGAGCCAGCTAATATTACTTCCAGCAATGAAATAAAACAACTAGAGATGTAATGACTATCAGAAAATACATTTCCCTATAAGTGTCCAGTGTATTGGAATGTGAAAGCTGGAATTTTAAAAATTTAACAATGATTTAGGAATCCAAGTCCCTTATTTCAAAGTGACTTTGTCATGGACAAGCCCATCTTTAACTAAAAGACGGAGGGAGTTTTTCTTTTTTTCAGGAAGAATTTACACTGCAGTCTCAAAAAAATACACATGTGAATGTATTGTTGTCACTACAGCCTTCCAGTCTACAATCAATTGCAACTCCCTCTTCAGTGCAGTTACACTGGGCTCTAACAGACCTCAAGTATCATTGACCACTGCCCTTATGACACAGCTGGGCCTGGTGTATTATTTAGGTACAGGCATTTACTTGGCTGTGTGTAGTCAAATCCTGAGAGAGTTCAAGCACGTGCAAGCACTATTTCAGCTTACTCAGCCCTCTTACCCTCATAATTGCTTCTTCCAAACTGACTGTGGAGTTTTTTTTGCAATACTGGATACACCTTAAAGCAGGGGCTTCCCAGCAAAAATAAGTCTTCATTATTTTTTATTTGAAATAAAATAACTGTTTGACTAGGATGAATTCTGCTCTTAAAAGTAGTTTCAAGGAACAGAATATTTTTCAGACTTTTAACTTAATAATACAGTGTCTCTTTTTCTACTTTGATAAAACTATAGAGAAACCCTGAAATGAGAATTTTTCATACCAGAGTTGTTGAATCAAGTGTGAGGAAGTGCTAGAACTCTCATTAAGTTATAACACTGATATCCCACAGGAGCTAAGAAGCGGGGGGGGGAGAACCTCAACACCAGTTCCACAAAGCAAAGACATTCAGAAAGCAGAGAAAATATAACTTCTTAAATTCAAAATTAATCCTATGCCATCATCAAAACTAACTTTAATATACTCTATTGTTTAGATGAATAAGGGAACTCTGGAAATTATTAGCAATACAATATCACTACCACTAATTACTTTCATTTATCCTGCTGGGCCAAGACCAAAAGTGTTAGGTCTGTCCTTTAATTCCCGTTATCACTTAAACACTGAAATTCAGTATCGTGCAAATTCTAAATTAATATTTAATATAGGCATGGAAAACAGTGGATAACTATCAGATACGAATTAGCATAAAATGAATATATATTAATAAACTGTGGCTACGATTTTATTCAAAAGCACATTAAAATGAATTAAATGTATACCATTTGTTTTAAAGTTGCTATTTACATAGAAAAATATCAAATTGTAATAGCTCTTTCATTTATTTAAAA
This sequence comes from Pyrocephalus nanus, assembly GCA_038380795.1. Taxonomy (NCBI): domain Eukaryota; kingdom Metazoa; phylum Chordata; class Aves; order Passeriformes; family Tyrannidae; genus Pyrocephalus; species Pyrocephalus nanus. The sequence goes on along the minus strand of CM076269.1, from coordinate 19,367,567 downwards.
AGCAAACAAACTATATACCATGTGTTTATTCTGGGAATTCTAACTTACACTAACAAAGGAAAATGAGTTACTGACTCTGTCCACTGGAACTATTTTACGGGCAGTTATCTTTTGAGATTAGGAAGATCATGAAACAATTTGTTGAAATTGGTTCTTGTGGTGCTAATGACATTTACTGCTTTGCTCATTTCAGTAAAGGGTGAAAGTTTTTAAACAGCAGCCTTACAGTTGATGGGATGTTTGGTAGAAACAGTTGTTGGCATTAATCTTCTACAACGTCAGCATACAAAAGTCAAGCATTCAATTTAAACTAGCTTTTTCTAGGATGTTTCTATAACAAGCAGAGAGACTCCCAGTCAACTAAACCGAGACAAATCTCAGCTGAACGGATAGACAAGGAATTGATCATCTGCCACACACAGGCACAGTTTGTGCCAGCCACTGACAGGCGACATCTGGGAACCCAACCCGCGCAAACACGGGTTACAGTTTTATTATGTGCTGCAACTATCTGGCATAACGTTAGGACTAATTAAACCTTGTTTAACTTCAAATAACTCCCCTGTGAGTCACCTGTTAATCACTTGTCATTGCCGAGGCGTGTGGATCCTTCTGGAAGGACAGCTGGAGAGAGTCAGCAGGTGGCAACAGGTGATCATTAGGCACCACAGGAATTTAAGCCCACTGGAATGCAGTCTTCCGTGTCCACTCCCACACCTGGGCTCACGCTGGGCAGCAGGCACTGCTGTCACGCCCAAGGGCTCCGGGCCCTCGGGAAGTGTGGGCCTCAGCCCACGGCCCTGCACCCTCACTGCAGGATGACCCAGATGATTTTCTGTCTGGACCTGACACCTCCTCTCTTGCAAGACAGAGAAGTCACGTTAAAAACTGTTCTGCTGTTCTGCTGTTCTGCCTGCCTTGCCTCAGGGCTGTGAGGTCTTTTCCATAGGGTCAGGCAGATCTGTCACTTTTTAGTGAATATTTGTGTGACTAGAAGTGTTCTGGTATTCAAGCTCAGGTAGTCCTGTCCATTTAGTCCCAAGCCACAATACACATTTTCCCTTTAGTGTTCTTACAATAAAATAAATAATACCTGATAGTGAAAAATAGATGACTGTTAGTTACCTTTGTTAACAAAAATTAGGTAGTCGTTGTCTGTTTTAGAGGAGAGACATGGGAGTTTTGAACTAACATCAGGACTTGCTAAAGTGATTGCAGTTAACAGCCATATTTCTATTTAGTGCCAAACCTGGGCTTTCACACAGCCTACTCGTCCCCTCCTCACAGATGAGCATCTGTTTCAGACCTCCTTGAGGACAGTCTGGCTGCCTCTGACTGCAGCTGTTCAGACTGCTGGACCGAGAGCAGGGGAGATGTGCTTCAGCAGGCAGGCTAAAGACCAACAGATGCATTTCCTGCCAAACGAGTGATCTTTACTCACAAACCACATTCCACTACTATAAACCCAAAATTCCAGACTCGAGTGGCTAACACAGTAATATTCTGGACAGTCTTCACAGGGGCATTTTGAAACATTTGTTTGACTACATCTCTACTAATAACTTCTTAGAATTATGTGCATGAGTCACACGATAGGAACAAGTACTTGCTAGTACTTAGAATGCAAAATGGGACACCACTTCAAAAAGACAATCCCAGGACTACTGATAATTTGAGTTTTTTCAAAGGGATAAATACCATATAACAGAAAGGAAAGAAGGTTCATATTCCACATGCAATAGATTCTATGCAAATGAACCCAAAATTCCTTTACCTGAAAATTATCTTTGCATAAATTTGGCTGCACTCCAGCACCACCTGGGATCACATGTATCAATTTAAACTCATAATTAGTCCTACTAAAATCAACACTTTTCAAAAAAACTTGGTGCTATGGCAGAAAATTCAAAGACACATATTGAAGTTTTTAAAAGAATCCTTCGAAACAGAAGTTTTCCTAAAATTCTAGAGATTATCTAGAAAGATTTTGGTAAAAACTTAGCAGCTATCTAGCTAAAATCTAAGTACCACTTGAGTGAGAAATCCCAAGACAGATTGGCTGCTATTATTTACTGCTGAATACCAAGACCCCATAACACACCCAGTGAGAACTCGGTATCAGTCTGCTCTCACAGAAATTTAACTGAAAAATGCTTTCTTAAATTAAAATCTCTCACCTATGCTCCAATTTTTTGCCCCCTTCCTGTCTTAATAGTCCAAATTTGGTCACCTGGATCAAGAGTTCTGCTTCCCCCTTCCAGCCAAGTGTGTTTGCATCTGCTGTATCAAATGCTTTGCTTGGAATAATAGTATTAAATATTTCCTACATACCTACATTAAAAAAAAACAAACCTGTAAAAGTTAAAAGCTACACATATGGTGTATTTATAATCTCCCCTAAACAAAGATTACAAGTGTAGTATAAAAAACTAAAATTACATTAGCAAAATACTACTTTGTATCTCTGAACAAAAGCAACCAGTATTTATTCCCGGCTTTATTTCTTTATCGTTCAATCACTGCTTGTCTACAGATGAATAACATTTGCCTGTTGGCTTTCATCAGCACATTCAGAGGCACACCAGTCAACCATCTCAAAGCAACCTTGGTAAAAACAGTGCACAGCTCTCCAGTGAAAGCAGAACTTGAGCTGGCATAATCTGCCATCACCACGGCCACCAGCCTGCGACTGCACACATACAACCACACACATACAACCACACTTCACTGTTTATGCAATCATTCTGTTCTGTTAATAATGATCTTTATTCTGCACAGTATTTTCAGTTGTTCCGCTACTGTTCTGAAACTGGTATTTTTCATCCAGCTTGCTTTCTAAATATACTAGCATGAATCTGTTTTTCCCAGATGGATGTACTAAAGTAAATAAGAATGTAAATTATTTATGGATCTACTATTTTTCTACTAACTTGCTCCATTTATCCCTTATAAAACTTTGAGAGGGGAATACAAAATCTTGTCAAGTGCCTTTACAAGCAGTAACCTGAGTTGATATCATTTTGGATATTGCAGCTACATCTCTGCTCTGCTTTCAGTAGGTGTTCTTTTAATTATTATTATTCTGGTTTGGCCAGCTAGAAAAGCATACCTTTATATCCACAGGTGATATGTCCAGTAAAAAGGGTGATATATAGAATTCCCTCTTTTTAATTTTTTTAAAGAAACACAGATGTTAAAATCAGGGTTACTTAGATAACACCATTGTCACCCTAATGTAATCCTAATCAGCCAAGTGACTGAGAAACCAAATTGCTTAGAAACCAGCTCACATCACTTGGAATGGCTTCAAATTGAAAGAGGGCAGGTTTAGACTAGATATTAGGAAGAAATTCTTCACTGTGAGGGTGGTGAAGCACTGGAACAGGTTGCCCAAAGAAGTTGGGGATACCCCATCCTTGGAAGTGGGACCTACATTTGAATAAGGCATTTAGCCACTAGAAACCAGAGTGACCCTTCCAGGCGTGACTGTCGCTCTGACCCAGTAATTCCCTCCATCAGCATTACTACCAAGCTACCTTGGAGGATAAAACTGCTTTCAGAACAAACTGTCAGCTCCCTTTTAGGACACTGCAATGAATTATAGGCTCTGACATTGATTTGTAGATCTTCAAGCTGGTCAGTGATTTGCTGCATTCAATGGCTCAGGCTGCAGAGTGCAAAAACAGAACATCTCTCACAACACTGAGTAGCTGACTCAGTATTTTCCCGTGACTGCAATTCCTTTTAAAGTGAGGATATGGACTATGATTCATATCATCTCCCACAATCCTGTCTTTGTAAGACATTCTTTGAACAAGCACAAATTATTTGTAGGTTGTCACTGCCACATCAACTCCAGTGACAGCGTTGAAATATTCTAAAATAAACAATAAACAACACACTCATCTATAAACATGGTTAGCTATAACGCAACATAATACAGTGGGAAATACACTGGCCAGAAATATTGTATCATAAGCTGACCCATTTGCCCTTGTAAAGCTCTTGGTTAGCACCCTAAACTACTTGCTATTTCAGGGCATTTAACAACTCCTTTTACTTACTGACACCATCATTTCTCTAAAAGGCAAAAAGTTGTGATTGTAAAAGGTGTTTAAGTGAGCAGACTGCTCCAGTAATGTGAGTGAGCCCTCAGGAGTAAGAAAAATAAAGTATATATTTTTCATGCTTTGACATATTTCACTTTTTGCTAAACTTCTCTTGCTTTTGGATACAACACAAATTTGGAGAAATGTATAGTCAGATTAAAATATGGAAATTCACAATCAGAACACAACGACAATGCCTGTTTGTGTCTGCAACAAAACCAGTTAGTTCCATACCTTGACATATTAGCCCAGAGAAAGAAAGAATATTATTCAGGCAGATTTGTCTGCACTAAAGTTCACTGCCACAGAAGCAATGAGCTCAGGGGGATGTGCTCCCTTCCTGTCTTCCAGCAGGATTATCTGAGGTCACGCTAATTGAACAAGCAGAAAGTTCTAAACATCTACAAGGACACGCAGTGATAGGACAAGGGGGAATGGCAGGTAGGTTTAGATCAGGCATGAGGAAGAAATTCTTTACTGTGGGGATGGAGAGGCCCCAGCACAGGTTGCCCAGAGAAGTGGATACCCCATCCTTGAAAGTGTTGAAGGTGAAGTTGGATGGGGCTCTGAGCAACCTGATCTAATGGAAGGTGTCCCTGCCCACGGCAGGGGGATGGAACAAGATGATCTTTAAGGTCTCTTCCCACCCAAAGCACTCTGTGGCTATGATTCTATGATCCACATACACCCCCTCCACATGACTGCAACCAAGGATGACTGAAAACAAACTGATTTTAACTGGTAAGCGGCTACCAAATGGTCTGGCGAGGAGTTGCCATGAAAAAAATGAACATGAAAAAATGAAACATGAAAAATGAACATGAAAAAATGAAACATGAAAAAAATTTTCCTTTGTGATTTCATGATATTTGTAGGACTGAAGAATTTTTAGGCTAAGTAAAGTAATAGGGATTTTGTTGCATCTTTATAATTTTGTCTAGATTTGTCTTTTTAAGATTTTGGTGGGTTTAGCCTTTTTTTTTTTTTAGGCTAAAATAAGCTTAATTTTAAAAATTAAAAACAATGACAGCAAAACAGAACTCAAGACATTTGAGAAATTTGTTATTCAAAGGACAGTGTTAAGAACCACAATATGAGAGAGCCCAGCTGAGAAAGAGAAAAATGGCCAATAATTATGGGGGCAGGTAAGAAAACTAAAAACTGGGAGGAAAAGATAATGCTACAAGGATTAGTCATAGGAAGTACTGAGGTGAAGAGCTAAAAATGTGCTCAGACACAAAATTTGTGTCTGAAGGTGATATCAAAGCTGTGCTTGCTCCAGATGTCATTTAGCAATTGTCAAACAAAGAATATAAAATGATGTCATTTTAAACTGTGACACAGTTCAGGATACTCCATGGTTTAAAGAAGCTTTCAGATGGATACAGATGAAAAAGTCTAAGCTGAAAAAAAATCCCTACTTCTTTGCCTTCTCCATGTCTTTACCATACATTTCTATGTAAATATTTTTACAATGTGCTTTAGGAGAGGTGTAAATTGAAAAAAATAAGCAGAGTTAAAACAGTTACAATCTTGGAAACATACAACCCAATTAAGTAAAATAAGTAATGAGCATAAGGCTAGTATTTTTAATTTATTAAATAAGAGCACTGCTTGGGAGATACAATGAAAGACAGAATAAGGAAACAACAGCGTATTTTTTCAAGGTAGGGTATTGAATTATTCCACTAGAGCTGATCTTTTGAGACATCTGTATTAGAAAATATACAGAGGTTAAATAAGCACTCGGTTCTGAATTTTATCTCTGTATCCATAAGTAAGTACTTGTTCCATGGGAAGCTCTTTTTGTATGGATCCAGGCAGGGCTTTTGCTAGCTATGGAACATATACTACAGCAGTTTCTATTATTATTCATTAGGGTATAAAGCAGCTCTTTGTTCTGTAAGTAAATAGGATTCAGATGCCAAGAGACCAGCTCACGGTGAAGTCATAGTGCCTTTGATGCTCAGAAAACCACATACCAGCAAGTTAAAGCCCTCATACAGTCCAAAACTTCAGTAGTGTAAGGCACTAAGTTGTACAAGCTCGTAGACTCTAAAAATAAAACACTTCACAGTTTAACAAGATCACAAAAGTTAAAAAATATGGAGAAAGAGAAGACAAAAAGGCCATTATTTGCTTGTGACCTAATGAACAAGGAGGTTCAGAATTGAAACTACACTGAGAAATTAGCAGCACCCACTGATTCTCAAGGCCTGAGTTTTCTCTTTTACTCTGCCCAGTCAGCTCATCTGAACAGCCTCTTCTCGACAGGGGCTAGAAAGGAGAGGAAATATCTTTATCTTTCAGGAGTGAAGCTCTTTCTCTGCTTGAACCCATGGAATCCACATAGACCTACCATGAGGTGTTCCTCTCACTATTAGAGAGAGTCCTTTGGAAAACTCTGCACTTCCCAGACACTGACAAAAACTGAGTATGTACCATTCTTTTCCAGAAGAAGTGCCTAAAAATTTTACATTGGAAAAGTGAAGACTATGCAAATAAATGAAGCAAAAATGCTGTGATGCTGTAGCAAGAGCAGATGCCTACTGTACTCATAAAGTAAAAATATATTAGGCAGGTAATAATTATTATTTGCTTTTCTTGACTGCAAGCATTGGTATTCTAAATTAACACACACTGTCGTTGTGTATAAGCATTTTGTAACACAGCTAAGTATAACACATAGTAACAAAATGGGCAAGGAATACAGAAACACCAAGAGTGTGGTGTAGGGAAGAAGAGCTTTACCCACAATGGTTCCATCTTCCCTCAGAAAAGAGTTCTATAGCCTGATAATCTCAATCTCAGTGACTAAGGCTGAGGACCAAATCCATCAGCACTATCTACAGCTCTCTGGCACTACTATTAGTTTAGGACAAGCTTAATAAGTAAATAAGATTTGACTGCTCTGAAGTGGTGATAATTATTAATAAATTTTACAAACTAAGCACTGGCAAAATGTATTGTTACTAAACGTCACTCTAGTATAGTTCTGTTTGAAGCTTCAAAGTGGCCTGATTTATGAGATTCTAAATACTTTCACTGCTGCAATCTTTTGCTCTCTTATTCTCTAACTTACACATACTCATATTCACTTGCAGCTAAACAGATTAAAAAAACATTGCTGCAAAATAAATTGTGAAAATACTGAAGTTTCAGGCTCGGAAACAAATTTTCATCTCACCAAAGTTTACAAGTTTGCATTTCTAGAATTTAGAAGGAAAATACTCACTTTTTTACAAGCAGTTCTGTCAAGTCTCAAAGAGTCAGTAAGAGACCTTTTAAGTAAGTTCTGATCTTCTACCTGCAATGTAAGTATCAATTGAATCCAAAATAAAATTCTGCAGTGTCTCTTCTGCTTTGGGACTCCACACAACAGCAACAGCCACCATGCACTCCACCAGGATCCACACCCAGAGGGGCTTTGCTCTGAAGCACACCTATTTCCCATCAAACCATCCCACCTCCCTCCTCAGGCATTTCTCTATCCCACTCCAGGGCACCTCTGTCTCCCTTCACACCTCCCTCTAAAATGCAGAGTCTGAAGCAGTAGATTCACAGTATTCAAGCATCTGTGCTGTTATTCCCCACAGCTATTGCCTTATAGCTTAGCATAAGTGGAAATTTTACATAACACTTTACATAATTGTTTCAGAAAAGCATCAATAACATTGTGGGAACAGGATTTTTTTTCCAGGCAGGTTCAAGGAATTTAAAGAGAGGAAAAATATTATTACAGATTAAAATGTGTTAATTTAATCTCTAAAGGTCAGGTTAAGCCTGCAGGATATAGGATATCTGCTGTCTTACACCAGCTTACTTTGTTTCTGAACTGACAGAGCTTTTACACGAAGGAAAAGGAGAATGTAAGTGCAACTGTGACAACATAGAGCAGTTTCCCTGGAGAATGAAGTCAGATCCCAGACTTGTCCTGTGGTACACCACCAAGCAAAGTCTTGCTGCAAATCTCTGGAAAGAATTAGCAAGACTTGCCCCTCTCCACTGTGACTCTCACACCTCTGCTCAATTCCTGAGCACATTCTTTCACAGGCATGTTCCTTTCTACAGCACTCCCTCAGTTTGCTGCAGTGGGAGAACAGAGAACGAGCAGGCTGACTTGTTACTCCTGTGTGGGGCTACACGGAGTGGCTGCTCGAGGCTCAGAGAGGTGTGGTGTGCTGACAAGAGCGCCCTCGGGATACCTCCAGGGTAGTGAAGGAAGAACACATCAAGTAGTGAAGAATTCAAGGACATACAGTTTCAAGAAGTTTGCTCAATTGTTTATGCTATTTCCTGTGCAGCCTGTAGTTGACTGTGACCCTGTTTACCCTTCTGTGCAAATGATATTTTAATGACAACTTATGAATAGTAAGTGATTAGAAGTAGAGAGAATAAATGAATAAAATAAAATAAATTAATGAAAAAATAAAGGCAAGAGAGAATTTCAGGGGAGAAAATGCAGAGCTTTGCTTACTGATGCTTTTCTCTTGCTACATCACTTGATTCATTTTTAAATGGTCCCCAAAACACTAAAGAAAAACACGCAAAGAAAGCTTTACACTGCAAGTGTGATGGGGTAGTTGAGCAGATGATATTTCTTGCACCTGCTCTTCTCCAAAAGGTCTCTTGCATGTAATATACTCCATCAATGCTATTTACAGAATGTTGTTGCTTTATTTTGAAAAATCTGCAAATGAATTCTGTTTAATTGTAATGCCAATATGGAGGTCAGTTTCTGCATTCCATTTTCTTTTAGAATTAGGTTTCCTATTTGAAGCAGAGGAAAAATTGTTAAAGAGAATGCATGTTTCCTCATTTTAGAGGTAGTCCTCCCCATGCACAGCAGGAGCAATAAAAAAACAAAACCCAAACTCAAACAGGCATAAGGAACTGTTTCCAATTAAATTTGTATCAGAGTGGCATTGAGAGAGAATGCGATAGCAGTGAGAGCCCAAGGATACAGGAGGTCAACTTATACATAATTAATTTGTTAATCTTCCATGGCATTTCACTGAATTGTGTTATTTTCTCAAATATATCCAGAAGTATGACAAGCTGCCTTTTCAAGTGTTTTTATGAGCCTGTGCTCTGCATTCTGTATTTCAATAACAAATAGAAAAGGATGATGATAATTTAACCACTTTTAAACATCTCTCCTAGCATTCTGGAATTTGTTTACTTTGCCATATGCTATTTAATAGCACACTTCTGTTCAATCAGAATGTTCAATCACAAGAATCTAAAAATATCAAATGGCCTGTGTTTTTTCTTCACAAAGAAATCACAGGAAACTGACTCTTTAGAAGTAAATAATCACAATCTTTATGCTTGATGTTACAGGTATTTTCAGTGTTTGGGGTTTAGTTAAAAGTTCAGAGGTAAGAATGCAAGCCTTTCGGTTCTTTTAACAGATCTGCATTTTTTGTTTTACCAATTTATAATTTACCAATTATAAACTAAAATCTGTTCAAGGTGTGTGCTTTAAAATGTAGAATTAGGTAATTGCTTATTACAGTGGTGTGTTAAAAGCGTTTTGTGTTCCGAACACTGTAAGAGAATCGTCATTTACAATGTGACAGATTTTACGAGGAACACACCAATAAATGCATGCACTCTTGGACTGCTTTGCTATTTTGTGTGACATTTTGCTGCCTTTTATTTCCCAAACGCTCTATGAGAAAATAACAATTATCAAGATGATTTTAAAAACATATATTGGAAGAGAAGTTGTATTTTAACGTGGGTTTATTTCGGTTGTAAATGGTTAAACATGTATTTAACTGAAACAATACTCCAGCTCCGAAAGCTCTTGGTCTGCAGGTAGTATCAAAAGAAAAATCTCACTACAAATACGAGAAGCAAAACCTGTGCTTCACAGAATATTATGAACAATCCAACAGGAAGAAATTGATGCTGACCTTGAACATATAAAAATATCTAATGCTCTATGTCAGTGCTGACTAGTGGGATGATGTTGACCTACATTAACATTTGATTACCTTTTGGCACTGTTTTTTAGCTGAGCCAAGATAACATTCAGGTATTACTAATTCCTTCATTGTGTCTGTTTAAAATAGAACCGTCTAGGTGAAAGTCAAATAAAGGAAGAAGAAATGAAATAAACAACAAAATGAACTTAAATTTAGATTGAAGACATATTCTAAATATTCATCATGGAGTATTTATTTATGATAATAACAGTTTTTCTATTATCAGCTGCTGTGATCTTTTGTTATGCAAAATGTGAAGTTACATAAGTTTTTCCTTATTACAATTCTTACCAGACAGCTATTTTCAATTCTCCCTGTAGCTAATACTAGATGGTGTGGGTAGTATAAGCAGCACGTAACTGCAGCAAGTGAAGTGCATGTGAGAGAAAAGAAGCATGGACATGCAAATTTATCATATGGCTTCTGTCTCTGAAAAGGGCCAGTCCAAAAGTGCATTTTCCCATAATCTAATTTTTCTTTATTTTATAAATGGTAAGAGGAAAGTACTTGGAAAGATCTTCATTCAGAGTCGGTTCTAGTCCAATTAACAATAAATCAATATTGTAAAGCAAAGTATAGTCCTGATGTATGTAAAACCCTACCCTATGTTCTTCAAAAAGGGAAGGAATAAAATTGGTTCAGCAAGCAGATAGAATCAAAAGCTTAAGAAGTATCTAATGGTAATCATTCCTGGATTTTCAAATAAAAGGTCAAATCCATATTTAGCCTTCTATCATCTTCATAATATCTACTTTCTAGGAATTCCAACCCTCCTTTAGTACAATACAAAACTTGAAAGGTCAGGATTAATGTTAGTACCACAACATTCTAATTTTCTAGAACATGTATAAATTATAACAAGCAGCCACAGAACATTGGCACTAGTTCTCTAGGGAGGCAAAACCAGGGTGCCCTGTTCCTGCTTTTATTAATATCCTTCAGAAGCTCCATTTGCATGCTATTTGCCAACTTCAGAGTCAAAGGTATTTGTGGTTCATCTCTATATTAGATTAGAAATTTTCATCATCCTACACATCTTACAGTGAAGTATGGATACCTCTAACAGCTTTTTAATTAATTTATTGCATTTTGGAGATACCTACAAGGCTAATTTAGTATCCACATTGTCTTCTTGTAGCACAGTACAGTTACAACTTTGATTTTTACTACAGTACTGGAGGTTTTATAAGCAGCTGAAGAAGATGGAGGCTTTGGTTGGGAATCACTTGGATTGTATCTCAGATGCATTTTCATAAGAATTAAATAGAAGTTGATTAATGAAAAGTAGAACTGCACTTAACATTACTAGAAAAACTATACATTAATTCATAAGAGACCTCAGCATTTAATGGTGTATTTGGTCAATGGATGCTCAGAGGGGACAGTTACACTGCCTAATTTAACATGTTTAAATTAGGTACACCGTTTAGCAGGACAGCTATCCAACACAAAAAGGCTCCTAAAAATATATACAAAAAAAAAAAAAAAAAAAGTCAGACCAGCACAGATTGTTATTCCTTATGCTGATTTCCCTAAGTTTGCCTTTAGTGCACATCAACTTCTGCTCACTCACTACAGAGGCTCTAAATATCCCTGCAGATGTCTGTATTCCTTAAAGTGATGTTGCCCCAGACTGCTCGCTGAAGTCCTTGCAGGTTCCTGGCCCTGTCAGTGGGGTTTCTTCCTGATCTCTCAGCTGCTGCTCAGCCTCTCCGCTTGAAGCCTGAGTAGCACCTGATTCTGCCTTGAGCACGGGGCATGAACAGAAAGCAGGACTACAGGTCTATGTGAGCTGCTCCTCGGTAAAAAATTACCAGAACTAATAATGATTTGCCCTCAGGGGCATGTATAGCTAAAAATCAACTGTCATGGCAGCTCAGGTATCTTTTATAGCTACATTGTCTAATCTGCTGCAAGATACTGGATGTCTAAGTTTCGACCAAGGGAACAAACTTTGAATATATATATCAGATGATGTGAATACCTTTTTCTCACCCTTGGCAAAAATAAGAATATTGTTATTGTGGGAGGATTCTTACAAGAACCCATAAAATAAAAAGTTTTCACTACAGAGGGACAAGTTTTCTTCTCTGTGGCTTCGTTCTTCTGTCATGAACATCAAGTATTTCAGAAACATTATAAGAACCAATATTCTGTAGAAAAGGGAACTAATGTATTACCTACACCATTGCACTCACTCAGTCCCTCTCCATCCTTTCAGAGACACCTCTTAATTCCTTTTTTCTAAGAGGAGAGGCATTGTTGTGCCTATTGGTGGAATAACTGTTCCAGGAAAAACACCTGAACTCAAAAAGCCATTCTTGCTTTTCAAAAGGAGGCAGCTGGTGCCTGTAACTATGCAACTAAGAATGCACGAACATTAATTTCAATGATTCCATAATTTCAGATAACATAAAACATACTGCTGTAAAGCAGACTGTCACTGCAATTTTTTCCTTATTTCAATCTAAAAAAACCTGAATCACTTCTGTTTAGTCTTTACTTTCACATTTTCAGTGTGTGTGCACTTATGAATGCTTGAGATAGAACATTTCCTTGCAGACAAGCAGAGAAACTGCTTTTTTTTTTTCATAAAAGTATACTGAAAGCACTTTCAAGCCTCTCAAGATTTTTCCTTAGAGCTGTCTTATATCTGGACCTCTGATTACAACCGGTCTTGCATTTTGGGGAATAATTTTAATGACAATAAGCTTCTTTAATTTTTCCACCATGTTCCTTCTTTGCTTGGGAACTATTTTTTTGTGCACAAGAAGAGATACAGGGATGAAGGAAGCAACACGACTATATTTAGATAATTGTTTGTATAAGATACTGTTAATGTGTACAGAATTATGACAAGGGGACTTTTTGAATAATGAAGTTACTCAATTAAAATAATTTAATGTGCTGGATTAGGAAGGTGTTGGGAAAAGACTGAAACAGTTACCTGGCAATTGATCAAGGAGCCTTGTCTCACAGAACAATACTAGCATAAAAATAGCTCATAAATCTGAAAAGCTGATTACTGAAACTGTTGTGGGAGCTTTATTTTTTAGAAGAATATTGAATTAATGAGAAATAATACAAAGGGGGAGTTTAATTATTCTGAATAGAATAATTTTCTACGCTAGCCTCTCAGGATGGGTATGATTATGTAGGTCACATATCTAAAATGACTTTTATGCATATTTCATTAAAAGCCACATCTTTTCATGAGGCATAGGCAGCAAGAAGCCCTCTTCAGACACTACTCTCTCTATAGTGCCTCAAAAGAAAGCTATTTCCTTCGTGGTTATGGAGCTGTTGAAGATGAGCCATCAATGAACACAAAACCAGGCGCATCTTATTTTCAGGTTATTGTTCCCTCACAACAATTCGTTGTTTTCTTTCCCACTCCCTCCAAACTCTCACATTTTTAATGTATAGGAATTAGAGAGTGGCCTGGATTCTAGTCTGCTTGTACTTCTGGAAGGTTCCTATCAAACTGATGAGAAGATTAGATAAGCATTGTCGTGTTCATCCAAACAATAAGATTTTGATTCTGAGTTGATTTGTAAGAATTTTCAACAAAATTTTACAAATGTAAATGAAAATAAGAATCAATAATGAAACTACTGATCAAATATATTGACTTTTTTTTTTATAAAGTTGGCACCCACTTTTGCTTTTTCAGGCAGGAAACATTTTTACGTTCTATTTTAATGGTTTTCTGCTTGAATTTATAACTCGCTGACGGACTTTTTTTCCATGTAATAAAAAATTTCTCACTAGATTTACATGTGTTAGTGCTTTCAGTGAGACGTGCAGTCTTTTAATCACTGTTACCTTTTCTTAGCTGCAAGACTGAGATTTAGTGTATTCCACAAACTTAGAAGAAATGGTGGAAGTGTTTTGGTCCATTAAGCATCAGAAAGACTAACTGAAATTTAAATGATCATTTTTTGCCTGATCTTATAAAGCTAATGTGCACAGTGCAGGATCAGAAGGTTGATAAGGTACGCCATACACAATACTAACACCTGGGTCTTTCAGCTCAGGGACTGAATGTGTATAAAGTTCTAGTTTATCCAATACATTCAGCTGCTGAACTGAGCTGTACTTCAGTGCATGTCTTCTGAACTGAAGGTCTGTGTATTGATTAACACACTATCATGTCCACTTAGAGCCCTAAATAATTGCTTGGAATATTGAAGTTTAGAGGAAATAAATTACCAGGTACTCCTACACTCCTGCCTTCATATACATTCATATACATTCACTCCAGGATATAAAGGACAATAAAGATAAAACTATGTTCTTGTTAAATTATGAAGCCACAGCTTCTATCATATTTTGGTATATATCTTGGCTATGGTACTTCTGTGTCTGAAATATTCAATGGAACTTCAGAAGTATTCTTCCAAAGTTCAAATAATATCAAAATTAATTCCACGATTTTTTTCACAGCTGACTTATTTCAGTCTTCAATGAGTACTACTTTAAACAAAGGGTAGTTGGAGTTAAATTGTTAACCAAACATGAGGAAAGAAGGACAGCATGCAAAACATTATTAATTCAGCACTGCCTCATACAGCACCAGTCATGGTCTGCTCTTGATTGTTCCCTTGGTCAGAGAATTGTCATCAGTCCCTTTACCTGCTGCTGACACTGCACAGCCTTCCCTTGAAACTCTGTACCCAAGTCCTGTATTTAGCACATTCTTTAATGCCAGTGTGCCCTGGTGGCTTATTAAGGTTCCAGTTCCCTTCTGACCAAACTGTGTCAGCCAGCTGTTTGTTACCTGACCAACTGTGGCACTCTGAACTATCTTCTCCACAGACAGGGTAGTGCATTGCTTGGTGTGAAGTTGCCAACCTGCACTGGGGAAAAGCTTCCCATTCCCCAGTGAGATTAACACACTTGAAGCTGTCAAATAACCCAGACACCCACTAAAGCAAAAGGAGGCAGGTGGAAGCTCTACTCTTCCTGTGGGATAGAGCTCAAGCTAGAGTGTATACACAGGTTATGGACACGCTCCATCTTGTGTGGAAAAACTTACTGTTGCTCTGATTCTCTGCATTACCAACTCCCATCAACCCAGACAAAACAGACTGAGAAATTGTTCCTTACCTACTCCTTACATCAATGTCCTTTATATTCTTCCTACACCTACATGCTAAAATCCTCAGATATCTGAAACTGTAAGAGCTTCTCAGTTCCTCCGAAGGTTCCCAAGGAAGAGGTGGTATCTTCCAAAGGACCCCTTTCTTCCTCCCACAAGAATACACAGGGCAAGGATAGACAGGGTCTACACTTGGATCTAACACAACCAAATAACACTGGATTCCCCACTTCTCCTGACCTATTTTTTCCCATAGGAATTCATATGACTTAGCAGATCCCATACTAGCAAATTCCTGCAGTGATTCATGTACAGCACAGTTGGAACAGGCAAGAAATATGAACTGCTTTAGAGCTGCAAGTGATTCATGAGCTAAAGCTTGGCTGCCCCAGGGCCATTCAATTTCTATAAGAGAGTGAAAAATTAGATGGATTTTCCTGTGTTTGCTAACACAAAGACTCTAATGCTATATGCTTATACTTATGGATACCTTTTGTTCTTAACTTTACATTTTGCTTGTGATGCTGCTTTTTTCTTAGTTTTCATACGCTGCTGGTATTTAGGGTATTTAATCTGACACAGAAATTACTCCTAGTCTGTACAAGACCATATGTTACGCTTGGATAGTAGAGCAGATACAAATAAGGAGCTTTCATTTAATCTCTTATTTAATTTGCAATGATCTAGACCACTGTGATCTGAAGGAGTACCATACCAACACCAACATATAAAATTAAAAAATAGTGCTGAGAACACACCTGCTACACCAATTAGATTGTGCCTGACCGCCCCACACACAAATTGTGATTGAGCACAAGGCAGGTAGCTTATCACAAGGCTCATAGGAAATCAAGATTTTTCCAAGAATTACTCCTCTGAAATTAATAGGAAAACCAATATGATACCCAATGATACAAAATGATACACTCCACTGTTTTTAACTGGTAGTAACAGTTAGACTTAGCCTAAATATTCCCAATAGCTATTAGTCTGAGCCTAGGAGAGAAATCAAAAGACAAAACTACACTAGTTTCTATAAACACAATTAAACATGGAAATATAAGATCATTCAGCTTGGCACCACAGATAAAAAGTAAGAATGAAGAAAACTTTGCACTGGCCAAGTAGACACAGGTAAATTCCAGCTAGTTGTACTTATTCTTTGCTACACCGAACTGAGGTTTAGTTCACACATATTTTCTGATGCTACTTTATGATAGCAGTACAGCAGGTGTGAGTTCTTCAAGATATCTTTTCAAACAGCTTTTGTACCCTAAGAGACAGTCTTCATTCAATTCTGACTGTGACTCAGATGTTGAGATAGAAGAGGGACAACAAAAACACCAGCACAAATATTTTCAAGTATAAGGGATATGCCATCATCACCAGAGCAATTAAAAAAAAAAAAAAAAAAAAAAAGCCACAACCATATCCTAAGGGGTTGTTTTCTTTTGCTGAAAGTTAATGACATTAATTATTTCAAAGGCTCAGTGTTACTTACACAGCAGATAGAGCTCTCTTAGCCATTTATGTGTGTTATATATGTCATTTATACTGAATGACAGTGATTTAAATGTCAGCATACAAGCAAACCAAGACTCTTAGGAACAGCATTACTGCAAACTAATGATGACTTTCAAAGGGTTCCTAAATTTCAACTCAGTTCACCACCTGTAATTATTTAATGCCTTATCTTTAAAAAGAAGTATGTCTCTGCAACAGGGTTGTAATCCCGTGTCCTTGCTAACTGAGAGCTGATTAGAAACATTACAAATACAATGCTATGGGAGTCGGGTTTTTCTGCACTAGCAATTTTAGTTATTTGAAACTCAAAAGGTATAACATAATTCAAAATAATACAAATTCAGGAAAGTACTTTTAGGATGGGCTTAAGGTTGGAGCTCTTTAGCGTAAGCAGGTAATTAGAAGTTAAGTAAAAATTTAAGTAATTGTTATGGACTTGTTTCAGTTTCTGTATTGCTTTGTCACTCAACATTTTTTCTTTTAGTCATTTTCCCTCTTTTTATACCTCTGTTCACAGACTTCCCCCTCTTTTACCTTCATTCCCTTCTACTGCTATGTGTATAATTCATAAATGTCTGCAGTATAAACACTATCTAAGACAGGACTCCAAACTTTTCTTAAAAATCTGTAAATGACCAGGTCAGAAAATATCAACACTAAAAGAAAAGATTTCCTTCTAATTCATGTCCTCTTAATGACCAAACAACACCATTTTTCCTCACAAATACTGAAAACTGTTTACCAGAAACAGGAAACCTGTTTCAGTTAGTCTTCTCTGTGTATATATGTTATAATAATTTTTTAGTATATGTAGAAAATTTCATATGCAAC
The DNA here is from genome assembly GCA_038380795.1 of Pyrocephalus nanus. Lineage (NCBI taxonomy): Eukaryota > Metazoa > Chordata > Aves > Passeriformes > Tyrannidae > Pyrocephalus > Pyrocephalus nanus. The sequence goes on along the minus strand of CM076269.1, from coordinate 19,350,009 downwards.
TTTTCAACCAACCTAATTATATATTATCCTGAAGACCACATTTTGAAGCTCTGAAAGACAAATAGCAAAACTTCATGTAAGTACTTCTAATATCTTCCTTAACTAACCTGGAGAGCTGTGCCATCTTTACAAACCTTTGTTGTCTTAGGTAAAGCTTCTTGAGAAATCACCTACTGTTTCTATCTGATTTTTGTGGTATATGAATGCCTTTGATCCTGCTTTGATCTTGTTTCAGTCAGTCTCGCAGAACGGGAGATCCAAGTCACATTAAAATCCTTAGCGTGTCTTTAAAAGCTATCATTTAATACTTTGGAAAAAGCAAGACCATTAAATACCTCTTAGCAGGATTTCTATAGAGCTTTGATCAAAAGAAGAAGTTTTTAATTTTTAGAGTAATGTCAATATACTTTAAAGAATTAATTTTCTAAATCCAGTTAGGCAATACATTTTCTCAGTTCAAAAGGATGGACAGTAAAATCAAGATCCTCTAGTTCAGTGGTTTGGAACAATCAAAATATGCAGAATGCCTGTTAATTTCATTTAGGCAAAGAATTAATTGGGAAATTATATTTTAGAACATAGCTAACCGCACTCCTATAGAATCTAATGAGTAAGGAAATGTCAGTAGCAATGTCCATGTGCCAGCCCAGTGAGTCTGCTCTTTCAGAGGTAAAGTTACTCCTCTATCTGACACATAACTCAAAAATGTTTGAACTTAAGTGTTAATTACAGGTCTATAAAATAATACAATTTAGTAGTATATCCTAATATATTTTGTCACAGACCCATATAGTATACATACAGGTATCGATCCGTTTGAAAACTGACACATTCCAGACATTCCTTTCCCAAGAGTTTGTACATAAAAAGAGGATTATTTAATGAGAAACTATCAAACTAATGTCATCGACTCCAAAGGAAGATTTTCCTATCTGGATGGCATAATGAAAGATAGAAATGCTTCTCATCCCAAGTATGCTTTCCTGTTCAGGGACTTCTCAATAACAAATGTGTAAGAGATTTCTTCGACCCGTGACTGGTTCAGAAGCAAAGATCTGCTGCTCACCCAGCTATCAAGTCACCCAGAACAGTAAAATCTAAGATCTGTTCTCTGCAGGCACTGCTCATGCAGGGCTGTCCTCTCTACCATCACTACTAGTACTTTTTTCACCAAATTCTAATACTAATTTCTTTGACACATCTCCTCTCCTTTGACACATCCCCTCTTACATTTGGATTAAATTAGCCAATATTAAATTTCAAGAAAACAAGAGGAAGATGAAGGAGGGAGCAAACATAGTGTTTGCTTTTTTCCCCCACTAGAGACAGGATCAAAAAACCCAAGCTAGTCAACTCAAACACTTTCCAACATAGTTCATCCCATGCTGGTCTGTTACTGTTGAAACAGTTCTTCAAAAAGCATCACTTTCTTTTTCCTCTTCTGGACAATTATTTTCAATTCTTTAATATTCTGTTAAACTTCAGCCTCATACCTTATCAACAAAAATCCCATACGTGTTCCTTGGCCGATGGAAACAGCACCTTCTCAACTAAATGATTCAGGGGTTCATCTCAACCCCTGTCAGAAGTTTGTCTGGAGCCACTGTGTGCCTTCTCTGTGATTTCTAGCATATAGTTATAAATTAAACCAACAGATGCCCAAAGAAAATATTTTATTAACACGGTAAGGAGTTCAGTAACTGTCCAAATAAGTAATTCACGTAGAGAATTTGTAAGCCATCAAAAATTTATAAGCTGTTATCATGCTCTTCCTGGTTCACCTTGCAGTTCTGCCCACTCAGAAATTCTGCCTAACTGCATTAAAGTATGGAATGTCTGTGCACAAAAACTGACTACAGCAATTTGGACAGTTTTGAGCATTTCTATAAGATAAACATAATTTCCACAGTTATGGATTTGCATGCAAAATATTCAGTAATATTGCCCTAGACAGTGCCAATAATCCCTAATTTGATTGTAAGCACCTCAGCACAGCTGAGTGACAGCTACAATGGAATCAAACTGAAAGCTTACAGTGGTCCAAACTGTTGGTTTTCTTGGCTGAATGAATTAACCAAAACTAATGTTTAAAGTCTGTCTGTGAAAAGACCTGAAAGACTTCCTAGTCTACAGGTAATTATTTTTCTTTCTTTGTCTCATTAATATTCTGAGCTGTGGTTTTACACCACATTGTAACAAGTTCAAACATGAAAAAGCAAATGTTTGCCTTTAAACACAAACAAAAGAAAAATAGATATTATTATGTGAATAGAGCTTTCCTGTCTCTCCAGTCTCCTTTAATCAGTTAAGAAACTAATATATTTGTACAAAATAATGATTCATGCATCGTATTCCCTAAATCCTGTCAAACATATTATAATAGTTTGTTCTTGACTTTTACAGAAGCTCCACCTGACTAACACTCCGTATTAACTGCAGAAATCAAATAGCTGAGGAAAAGAAACACTATACCCTCTATTACAGGAGTTAAATTCTCAAAGGTAGGTGTAGAAGGGAAGCCTCCACAATATGAACCACAGAATTTTAACATAATGGGATTTCTTCAAGACTCTGCCGGCTTTACTGGAAACTAAGCTGAAGTTTATGCACATCCCTGTATCCCCATATAAAATTTCCAGTCTTCTGTCCATTACAGAAGTGTAAGGTCTAAAACAGTCCCATGTTTTTCCAAACTGGCAAATATTTTATTAAGACATCAGAATAAATAAGACTTAAATAATAAGACTTCAGAATAAAAAAGAAATAACAAAAAAAAAGCCTTACAATATTTGTATTGTTTGACAGCACTGTTCACAAAAATATGGCTGAAGGAACTCTCCTGATTTTTATTTGAATGGCCTGTGCATCTGCTAGAGCCAACCTGAGCATGAGATTGTCTGCTAGATGAGGAGAGATGGGAATCAAGGGGCAAATTACTTGAGCCACTGCACTGCCAAACTGGAACCAAGAGTGACCAAGTGGGAAAGTACAGTATAGTTACAAATGTCTTCGGCATCCATTTTTAACACAAAGAAATCTCAACCAAAAGTGGTTAGTTTAGAACTTTGTTCTGAGAGTTGGGAAAAGAAAAAAAAAAATAAATTAAGATTCTACTTTTCCAAAGATCTACAAACACGTTTCATTTAAAATAGAATAAATGTCACCACTTCACACTAATGGAAATACAAAGAAGTAGCATTCCTATTAACATCACTTGCTGATATTCCTACAAACTTTATCCATGTTTATAATTGTGCATATAAATCTCTCCAGGATCAGCAACTTAAGCTGCTTCAGAAAGTTCTTAAATTGCAGTGAATAATTTTTTCATTAAATCAGTGAGCAAAAATAGCACATTCCTTTATTGCCAATTATCTGTAACTAGATAAAAATATCTACTCATTGGGAAATTTTCACACAGTTTTCTAAACAAATTTTAGATTTAAGATTTCTTGTGAGGTACACACTACTTGATATTAACCAGTAAAATGCACTCATAAACTAACAGTAGTCCGTGTGATTGATTTTTTTAGGTCACATGAAAATGATCCTTTTTTGTTAGATGAATCTAATGTTTCACTGACCTTTTTAAATAAATGTAAGACAGTGAGATACCAATTTATCTTCATATCTACACAAATACCACCAACAGGCCTTAAAATTCGGTTTCTACAAACTCACACGAACAGAGGAAATGCTGCTTGAACAGCTAAAAAATAATATTTTCGATATTCATCAACAATCAAAAATCTATAGAATTTTTCACCCATAAGAGCTCTCCTAAGAGTCCTGGACAAAATTCAGCATAACTGAAAAAATTCAGACAGCATTCCAGATTTTTGTATTCCATACCCCTTTATTCCTGTTTCTGCAAGACTGATAGGAACACTACAGTGAAAATCACCACCCTTGCAATATTCTGTGTAGACTGGAAACACCAAGGGTTTTTTTTCTACCTGACATGGCAATTTGTTTTACACAGTTATCATATGCCTTCATTGCTCATATTCAGGAGTTTGATAATATGTCATCTACACTGCACTTGATCTGCTATTAGAAACAAAACCGGCCACAGTCAAATGACATCAGTATTGCTATTGAGTAATCATACACAAACATTGGCTTGGTCTTGTCCTTTTTCCTTTTTTTTTTTTTATTTTCTGCATAACCTTGCATGGCCTAATCCCAGGCCCTGATCGTGGTACCACTCAGGTATGCACATGTGGAAATGTTTGTGTTTAAATGTTTCAAACACTGGAATCCTGAATTGTACTCCACTGGTTTTACACGTTTTCCTTCTTTCAACACAGTTGTATTCTAGGGAGAAAATTATATAATTCCACAATTAATTCCTACCTGCTGTGACAGCGTGCCCTCAGGGTAAATATGATTTTTCATATTAACACACTGAAAGCTTCCACTGTGATTGACCTTAAAGACACTGACAAATTAATTACTCTGCTCGTCAATATGGTATGGCAGCTAAAAGATTTGAGCAGATACCCAGCCAGTCAACATGCATGCTGCCATCTGCTGAATATGACAGCAAGGGATTTGTACTACTCTCTCTGAAAGAAAAGCTGTGCTGCCTTCCAAAAAATATGTTACCAAACCCCTCATTCACAAGTCAAATAAAGACTGTTCACATTCTGTACGAGAATGGGTAGCATCTCAAGGTTTTTTCCACCTTCAAGTTTAAAACTAAAAAGGAGACTATCTCGGAGAATTAATTTAAGCATGGGTTTTGAGTCCACTGCCTCACAGTTGAAGCTTGGTTCTATCCAAAAAGATCATTAGATTTACATGAACACTCATGCAGTTCAAATGTGAGCAAGGAAGTTCACAGTTTATGTATCTCACTGTCAACCCTCACTATTACTCTGATTTAAAGAGGTCTCCTCTGGCTTGAGACAAAAAAAAAGTCATAATAATGTATAAGCTGAAGTTCCTGTAAAACAGTGGTCGGGGAGCAGCACAGAGAAGTGACTTTTTAAAGAAATTAATTATGATAAGGTTTGATACCATTCATACAAAGACTACAGCTAGCTTCTGGAAAAAAAGCAGAGGTCTACCAAAACCACATAATTCTTTTTCTTTATGATTTTTAATAAAACCCCATCAGATTGGAAAACTGAGAAATTTCTACACTACCGTTCCTGTAATTACAATTTATATCAAATTGGTCTACATAGCAATATATACATATATACACATAAACCCATATAAAATACATCATATTGGTCAAAAAATACATACTGATGGGAAATACAGAACCTGCTTTTTCTCAGATATATTGAGGGATAAGGTGGGTTGTTTCAAGTCCTGCCCACAGCTAAAGAGACAAGCCAGTTGTGCAGATCACCACCATTCATACAGTTACAGGATAATAGGACAATTCAGGCTGGAAGAGACCTCAAGAGGTCAGGAAGTCAGATTTGTCTACTCAGAGTTTTATTTGGTCCAGAAAACCTCCAATGATGCAGATGGTGCTGCCTTGGCTGGGCAACTTGTTACACTGTTTGACTGTCCTAATACCAAAAAAGGGTTTCCTTAGGTCTTAAAATGTGTGGTATTCATAGTTTTCATGCCTCCTGAATGTCAGATATTGTAGGTATGATTCACTTTTTAGACACCCTAGTTATAAATAAGGAATTCCAAAAGATCAACAAAATTACTGGAACATAAACCACAGTATGAGGGAACATAAGACATTTTGCTCCAGAGCACAGCTTTGTTACAATTATGGATGATTTAATCCAGTTAGTCCCTCTACAATTTACAAAGGGGCGGTACAGAAAATTGAAGAAAACCTTTATAAACTCTCTTCTCTAAAGAAGAGACCCTGTATTTACTTTGGCCAAGTATCAAAGCCAAAGCTATGAATGAGAGGAATCATTTCATCTGTCCCTCTGTCGCTGCTGTGCAACAGGATAGGAGTAAAATCAAAACAATACTAGAGCCCACTCTCAAGCATTTGGAATAACACTAGGCAAATGGAGTAGGATATGTTGGACATGCTAGTTAGAGAATCTTAAATTTGATACTGTAATGAGAAAACAGAAAACAAATGACACTGTACAATGTGGGATGCAGAAGCAGCTGAGCTGTTAAGCCCAGCCAGTGCAAGTCCTAGCACACTTGTACTGCTTTGAGACCTGGGTGGGGATAATTTGGAGGTCTTGTCACTCATGATAATCAGTGTATATAACCTGAATCATCTTCTCAAAGATAAGGAAGAGTAGACACCACCTGATAATTGTCAAGAGATCTTTTTATTTACTTTTTAGAAACACTCTGGAATGTAATAAATGCTATATGAAGTAAACCAAAATACCTTCTTAAAATATTTCTCTTCCTAACATTTACCTTTTAAAAAGCTGCCTCCCTGCTTGAGCTGATCTGACAGAGCATTCTGACAGACTCCTTTCACAGCCAGGAACCTACATCAGTATTCAAAATGTCATCCTACAGAAGCACCTGGAGGATTCCAGCAAGCACCATCTTAAACAATTACTTTTTCAGATAAGTTATACTAACATCCAGCTAGAATTAAAATATCAAATATGTGTCAACTTATAAAAAAATATCCTAACAGTGCCTCTATTTATGTCATGAGCCCCTGGCTATATAAGACAGAACCATGAATATTGCAATAGTACCACAAATAGCACCACACTGCCAGGTTCTTTTAAAAATTGAAACTTATTAAAAATCAAAGCAATTAACTACTGTATTACAGAAAACACCCACCTCTTAAGCTCATTTGTCTTTGTGACAAGTTTTTATGCAAATTTTTCTTTCTCCATTCCAGCAGAATTTCTGCACAGAAGACAGAGATACACTGATTCTTCACTTGGGGAAAAACATCAGGTGTGCTGGTAACATTCAAAACCTTAAAACAGAACAGAACATAAAATACAACAGATTGTTTGCACCATCATTTACAATCATGACCTAAACTTTTTTCTAATACTGGTGACATTAAGTGATTATGACAAAGATTGGTATTGCAATTGAGCTTTTAGTAATGATGCCTTACTATTTTATTATTCTGAGACCCAGTCCTGCAAGATGCTGAGCCCTGAGAATTCACCAGTGATCAGTAGCTGAGGATACTCTGGTCCTTTCAGTTCCAATAAGCATCATGCTGTTACACTGGAATATTGCAAGCAGCCTCTTTACTATGACACTTTGGTCAATAAATATTCATATATATGCTATGAGACACAAACTAGTTTTGCCTGCATGTAAATGTTTAGAGAATTACTATCAAAGTAAATTCATACATTTGTCATCATACAGCATACTGCTCTTTGTTGCTTCTGCAGTATGTGTTTGTAAACTACATGAAAAATACATAAATTAGAAGAAATATTTAATATTAAACATTCTACAGATTCCTAAGATTTACCTGGGGACTTAATCAGCTTCTTAGCCCAACTTCAATTGTGACTTGACAGGCTGCAAATTATGTATTTTAAGAGGTAATAGTCAATTGTAAATATTGCTGAGTATTTTACTGTTTAAAAATCACATTATTCATATTGAGAAATCATACCTTCTTGATTTTAAAAATCTGCCAGACAACCCAAATCTCTATCAAACAACTGACCAGATTTTACTATCTGTACTAGAATTCTGAAATAAAACATATTTCAACCTTAATTTTCCAAGTTTCACTTATTCTTTGTGATCATGCGATTTTAAGAATATCAGAAAGAATTTTAATTTTTGATCTTGCAGAAGAGGGTCTTAATCCTTAAGTTTTATGATACTTAAAATTATAAAAGTCTCACATAACCAAAAATACACTTAAAGGCTACTTTGCTGGGTTTGTGTTGAAACGTACTTGCTCATATTGGCAGGGGACAATGCAGAAAGCTTGTGAGCAGTTCCATAATCTTCTAGGAAGAGCACCTTTGGTAGATAAGCATTCTCTATAGATGCTGTCACTTTTACAAAGTGACATTCCTACATTTCACACTGATGTAATATTTAATTATATTTTCCCACTTATATTTACATAGTGATGTAAAAATAAATATAACTGAACTCTAAATCTGAAAATACTAGAGCATACTATAGTTGTGCACTAAATATAAATAATAGTCCTGAACTTTGTCCCACGTGTGCAGTATTCCTCTATTTCATTAAACATCCTACATACCCTTCAAATGGCTACATTAAATTAATTAGTCTTTTACTGAATTTTCTATTCATCTGGTTTAACAACACTACTAGTGTTTTGTTTCTTTCCTGTTCTTTAAAAATGAAATCAAATACAACACATATCATAAAAGTTAGCTTCTGTATCATTGACAGCTTAATTTTGGTTGTATCTTTTTACTCTCTCTTTAGTCTCACTGAGACATCAAAATCTTTCTGTAATGAAAGACACACTTACCACCTTCAAGGACATTTCAGCTCTGTTAATGTCAGCAAGGGTCTTTCTCTCTCTCCCTGAACTTTCCATTCTGATAATCAGAATACCTAGAATTCCAAATCTGGACCACTCTCCTAACTTAGTAGAAAATTCAACACCCATGAAATATTAAGTGTAAGTATAAGACTGATTTCATGAAAAGGTTTCTTGTCTACAAAAAATATTTGATAGCACCACAATTAAAAAGTTTTCAGATGTCACCTCCTATAAATAAAGATTATCTTTCTATAGATGCATATGCACGTTGTCCTTTCTCATCACTCCCATCAGTATCTTTGAGCTGTCAAACTCAGATCACAAACCTTTGAACTTATTTAATTTGGTACCTAAAACCCATTTATCAACTTCTGTGTACCCAAGTGAACAAGCACCTGTCTTATTCCAAGTGCCAGCAATACATCTTGCAATATGGTGTGAAAAAAAATAGTTGTAACTTCAGCCACACACTGAGAATATCCTTCTCTATCTAGACAAGCTGTATTCAGTGTGTGCCACCATTGTGCCAATACTCTGGCACTGGTGCCTGCAGGAAAGCTTTTGATATCCCTTCTCTTTTCTATCACAACCAAGTATTCACCCAGAGTGCAGCCATATCCATACAAAGAACTCAAGAAATGCAACCCACCTAGAATTTCATAGGTTTTAAGGATGACTGAAAGCTTTGTTAGAAAGACATCTTCACCATCAGGGTATACAGCAGAAATAAATCTTCTCATGAGGACTTGAATTTTATTTTTTCAGATACATTTTAACAAACGCAATTATTTCAGATACCAATTGCTAGTGATTCTCAGCAGTCTTCAGACAGTCTTTTCTGGCAAAAAAAAAAATATTACTTGTCAGGTTGCTAGAGGGGGGAGGAATAAATCTATAACATATTTTTGTGTTCTTCTTAGTAGATTGTTACAATCAAGCAGAAAATATTTGGGTCGTTTTATCCTATCCTTTTGAAATGTATTTTGGTACCTCTTCATATATCAAACAAATTATTAATTTGTAACACATAAAAGTATCTGATGAGTTCAGGAGATCTGAAGGCTCATGTTTTAAGGGGCCTGGGGAATCACTGTGGAGTTTTTAACTCTACTCTTCATATTTTACTGATTTCAGAGACAGATATTACAAGTATCACCAGGAAGTGGAAAAATATAATGCATCACTGAAGGTCTTCAAAAAGTTTGCATTCTATGATTAATTAAATGGTTCATACACATGTATCTATGACAGACAGGAAAAAAGAAGAGAAGAAAAGTGTGGAGAAAATAAAGGTAGGGAAAGTTAGAGAACTAGTCACTGAGGGGCTCTAGAAAAGACCTAAATCCCATCAATCCTGCCTTTGTGGCATTAGAATCTATGTTCTTTTTTCACGGGAAATTGTTTCTTTTGAAAACACCATTCACTTTGTCCCTTGGAGAACTTGAAGCTTTCAGTGTTTTGGTATCCTTATTTTACTTAATACTGAATCCATATGAATATATGCAAGTTTTATATTTGTTTAGTGTTATTTCACAGAAAATAGAACTTTTACATATTTTCTATAGAAAAAATTATTAACTAATCTCCATTCTGCATCTTTCATATTTTCTTCATAGAAGCTAATTCAATAGAGTCTGTATCAGAGGGGATTCTCTTTCCATTGTTGATCCTGGAATGTCAATGGAAGCTCATTGATAAATTCTATAATTTCCTTTCCATGTCATAAGGAAACGTACTTTGTAGATCTACCTTGCACGGAAATGAAAGACTGTATCTTTGTAAAAGATACTGATGGCCAAGAGGGGATGTCTAAGGTATCTTAGCATAAAATATAAATGTTAATCCACTCACAAAAAAAATCTAGTTATTTTAATCCAAGAAGAAATTCAAATATATAATAAAACACTATAAGAAAAATCAGCAATTTTGATCTGGGAACACTCTGCCAAGGACATGCAATGTTCTCAGACAGCCTGAAAGCAGAACACTTTCTGCTCCATTTGTCTTTCAGCAGTGGTCTTAGCTCTTGAAGGCAAAAGAAACCAATCTTGTAGACTCAGAGGTAGTGAGAAAATCATGCCCTGTCCACACTTATCCTAATAACACACTCAACCAAAACACCCTCTTCAAGACTAGGGTTTTGTTTTGTTTTGTTTGGGCGTTGTTTCCCTACACAAGTTTTTCTTTTTAAGGATATTTTAAGCTCATTTTTCCCTTTGTTAACATTATATAGCACCTAAAAAAAAGCGCAAGTGTGTTGGCCTTTCTGTGCTAGCTGTTGGAAAAGCACACAACCTAGACCCCAGAGAATCTAGTTAAGACCAAAAAATTGCTAACTGTAAAGCTAATGCATTTTTACCCTGCAAAGCTGAAAATTGCCTTTATATTAATCTTGGCTATGCCATAAGATTACTCTGCCCATAGATCTTGAGCTTGAGTCTTCTAAGGGAAAATAATTGAAACATTAACACGCTTTGCCCGTGTTAACACAACAGTGCTGTTATTTTCACTTGGGCCATACTCAGCTGTGCTGAATGTGCGTCCCTGAAGAAGCCAAGCCTGTACTGGGAAACTGGGCTGCACAGGCAAAGAGGAGCTCACCCCGAGCCTCAGCTGGCAAAGCAGCGTTGTCTGGCTGCGAAGGTACTGGGTGACGAAGAGAAAAGGAAACTTTATTGCATGTTACATGTCCTTGGAAGGCTTTCAAGGGATTCCTCAACCAATGCCTCCACCAGCCTGCATCTACCCAGGCTTTCCCATCTCAGCCAAACCAAGGAGACACGATGGTCCCTTGCTGGCCCATGGTCCAGATGGGGAGCAGAGAGCTGGCTTTACCCTCACCAGGGCTGTCAAGCCCCAACTTAACTTTCTAGGTGGGGGAGCGAGCGAGCGGGATCCCCCTGAGGAAAGCCCTCTCCCCGCAGCTCCCCCCTCAGCCCACCCTCGCCCCTTCCCGCTGCCACGGTGCCAGGTGCTCCCTTCCCGAGAGCCGCACCTGCCCGCCGGCAGCCAGCACAGAGCGGTGTGGGCCGCACGCTGTGCCCTCACAGAGGGACGAGCCCCGCCGGCCACTGCCGGGGGGACAACCTGGAGTTCGGGTGAGGGGGTCTGGCGAGCCGCCCCTTCGCACGGGGCACCCCGCGCTCCTGCAGTTCGGCCGCGCCTCTGCCCGGCCCGCGGCCGCCGCTACCCTGAGCCGCCAACTCAGCCCAGCATGGCCTCGACCCTGGCCCCTCCACCGCCGCATCCCCGGCGCCCCCCGCCCGCTCCCTCCCGGGGCGCTGATGTCACATCCGCCGCCCGTGCCCGTCCAGCCGCGCTGGCTCCGCCGTCTCCCGGGTCCAAAGTTTGGCGGTGGGCTGGCCGGGGGCGGAGGGGAGGGGCGGGGGTGGGACGGGGCCGCGAAGCCGCTCCGGCAGCTCGGGCAGCGCCGGCCTCGCCCGCCCTCCCCGCGCCGAAGCTGCCCGCGGAATGAGCGTTCCCCGGGCGGCTGCTGCTGCCGCTGCCGCCTCCAGTCGGGCTCGGGCGGGCGGGCAGGGAGCGCGGCTGCCGGCGCGGTCGCTGCAGCGGGAGCGGAGTGAATGACCGAGAGGAGCGGCGCGGAGAGGCAGCCCCGGCATCAGGATGCGGGCGGCCGCCAGCATCCTCAACCTCCTGCTGCTGTCCTTGCTGGCCGGCCTCGATCCCTCCAAGGTAGGAGCCGGACGGGAGGCAAGTTCTCCCGGCCCCGCAGCGGCGGAGCAGGCCCGCACACGGCGTATGCGGTAGCGGGCGATGCGCTGGGCGGCCCCGGGGAGAGGCGGGTGCGTGTCCTTGGCCGTCCGATGGGCCAGGCGGGGAGAGCTCGTGGCGGGAATGGCTGTCCCCGGCCTCGGGATTGCCGACCCGAGGCGGGGCGGCCGCCCGCGGTCAGGGGGCTGCGGGCGCGATGCGGCGGCGCCCACGGCCCCGGTCCCGGAGCTCAGAGCGGAGCGGGCACAGCCCGCACCTGCCCGCGACCCCCGCACCGCCACACGCAGGAGCCGCAGAGCGGCGGGGCAGGCGGTGCGAGCTCCCCGCTGCCCGAGGCCCGCAGCTGTCCAAGGCCGGCAGCTGCACAGCCCGAACGAGCGGCCATCCAGCCCACCCAGGGCACAGAGGCGTTCGCAGCGCTGGGTGACTGCACCAGTGCCGGGGAAGCAGCGAGGCGCTGGAAGCAAGGATCGACAGCCTCCGAATGGAAATGAATTTGTTTAGAGTGCAACCGGAGGCATCACGTGAAGACACTGAATTTAGTACTATAGCCACGCTTGGGGCTGCTGCAGAGTTTCGTTATTTTCAGCTGTGTTCAGGTCACCAAAAGATCACATCTGATACTGAAGTAGTGATAAAAGCAAATAATATAATTTAGCCATGCAACCTGGTTTGTGACGGAGATTTTAGATTAAGTCATTTAAAAAAACGGAATTGCACTATACCACTTAAGAGCAGTAATGATTGAAAAGCCCCTAGGTCTGCAGCTGTCTGTAGTGCTGTATTTTATAGCTGTAGAACTTGTCTCATTAGCCTTTTTGTGGCATGCAGTCTTGTAACTGTGAACATTGAGAAAACATTCTCATAGTATTGCAGTCTATTACCAGCAGCAGTCTGTACCTTGTTGCCACAATTTATATTGTATGTTGGTGAATGTCATTTTAACGGTACCATTTATGTACCAGACAACCACGTGAGGCAATGTTCAGCTCTTCTGGCAGGTTTTTCCTTTAAAATAAAGGTATTATTCATATACAAGTATATACTGAATTTCTAACAACATGGAAAGGACACTCCTCTTTAAAAACATAAAAACAGAATCTAAAAAGCAAGTCAGTGGAAACCTGATTTACGGATGCAGTATTCTGGCTGCTTTTCAATCAGTAACATACAGCGATAACTTAAAAAAGCAGGAGGTTATAGAGGATTCGCATTACCTAAGAAATCAGTTATATCAGTTCAATTAAATAGGAGCTATTTGAAAGCATCAGCTATTGCTGTGTCTGTAGAGAGTCATCAGGCAATGCACTCACAGGAGTTTCACATCTGTGCAAATAGCAGCACATGGTCACATGATAATTACAGGTTTCCACACATTCATTTTCTTTATTTTTCTGTCTTCTGTTACCCTTTGTGAGATCTATAAAGTTAAATACTTAGAGACACTGCATGAAAGCAGGAAAGGCAAAATTTGTATCGCTCTCTGTCCATAGGAGAGCAGAATCACTAGTGAAACAAACAGCTGGTAGTATTATTCTTTTAGTTCAGGCTCTGAAATAACAGTGGAAAGAAATGTTCCATCTTATGTGTCTGTCACCATCCAGCACTGAAAACCAGGGCAAGGCACTGGAATGAAGTGGCATAAATTAACTTTTGAAACTTTGCTTCCAGCCCTTTTTGCTCCGGCATACTGTGCAGAAGGCATGAAAATGGCCTTTTATTCATCACTCTGTGTGACATTTTCAGGGATATTAAAATGTTCTTTACTGGCTATTCTGACTTTGTCAAGGGTCAGGAATAAAAAAAGCTAAAAAGTCCTTAAGATTAGATTAAAAATAGAGTCCTTAGTCAAAATTTGATGTCTATCAGAGCTAAATTGGGTTTTCATAAGTAAAAAAAGTGAAATCAAGTTGATGCTACACCACATTAAGCATAAAAAAGAATCCACATGGCACATAATTAATTTTGTTGACTATGAAAAATATATTTCATATTTCTGTGAAAAATTATATGTGTAAAAATGTTTACAGGCTATTTTTAGCAAAAAAGTACAAGTTCTGACTGAACTCTCAGTTTAAAATGGAACTAAGTACTCAATTATTTATCTTGCTTTATGCTATATTGAAATAGAATAATTTTCTGCTCTGCAGGTTAGGAAGCAAATATATATCATACAAAGCTAATTGTAGGAAACAAGGGGATGTTCAATTCTTTCTTTGGGCAGTAAGCTCATGACTAGACAGACAACTTTTTACATGCCCTTGACACTCACAAACTATTCAGCTTATGGAGATAAATCTCATCAGACATTTCAAGTATACACAATACATTCCTATCCATGTCCCACATAATTTTCAGGTAATAATTTATTTTACTGATCAGTTATTTTAAAATAATGCCTGGGGGGAATAAAAAAAGCTCTTATTTAATACCAGACCATCACTGACTCAAGACTGCTGTCCACAGGCACTCCTATTTCGACAGAGATGTTGTGCTAAACATACTCAGTTATTTACTAATAGTGAAGTGTTTAAGTATCGCCATCTTATGGTAAAATATGTAACAAAAATGTATATATAATTTATTCTTCAATATCTGGATCATGAGCATTTTATTTCAACCACAGTAATTTATTGCCTATGCTTTTGAATTCTTTTTTTTTTTTGCTAATAACCTTGATACAGAATACTGACCAGGTCAGGAAATGTTTCTTTAACAGATTGAAGACAGCTCACTAATGATAAATTTTAACAGTCTTAGTGCTAATTACTGAGTATCATTTTAAGATACTTACTAAATGTTATATTTTTTTAACTTTATTCTATTTCTTTCTCTGTATTTACATAGAAAAATAAAAATAAAATATTCATGATATTTCATTAAAGGTCTCTTTCCAGCAGAGTGGCTGGACATTTAGCAGGAAGCCAGCTAAAGGGAAAGGACTTCGATGTAAAGTCTTTCCTTTCTCCTACTCTTAAAAGAAGTATCTTGAAAGAAGAAACGGTTCAAGGTTAGGACATTTCAAAGAGTTACTGCTAGATGGCACATCTGTGCTGCTTTTCTATACCTGAAGTTTTCTGTAATGGCCTTCACAGTCTGTAATGTGGAGTTCTTTTGTAAGGGTTGCTTTGCTGGCCATCATTTGATAATCACAGTAGTATAACCAAGCAAGCATTTTACAGTCAGGTAAAGCTGCTCCACAAAGAAATCGAGCTCAGTGCTTTTCAAAGCCTAGATGGCATCTTTAAAGTTTAATTTTGAAAATTTAAATAGATCTGAAAAATCTGTTCATGTTTCAATGCAGTTGATGAACTTCAGGCCTTTAAATTTGATATGGCTATATATCCTACGTCTGTTTCATTTCCTTTATTTGAATTTTGCAAAAAATGTTTCAGAAGACAACTGCCAAGCACAATCCCAAACAGAAGCTAAGTTTAGTATCATTAGGGACAGTTAGAGAAAGGAACTGATTTATGTTCATTGATAGGGATAACAGGATGTTTGGGGAATATTAGCACTAAAAAATAAAAGCAAATTTGAAACCAGTCATCTAGTTTTAAATGCTTAATTAAACTTTGCACTTTGATCTTTGTAATGGCTGTGTTTCTAGATTTTAAAAATTATGATTTTCCCACATAGTCAGACTATACAAATAGTCTCTAAAATCTTTCTTTTCCTTGAATTTCAAGAATTTTTTAGTAGGAAGAGTGCCCTGCTTTAGTGCTGCTTAGCAATGCAAACTAATTCATCCCTATTGCAAGATTTTATAAGAATACTGTGTACAAAAAAGGGTTACCACAATATACTATTATTATTGGAAATATGACTCACAGTACTACAATACACACTGCAAAATTTAATGGAAAACCCATTACCTACTTGGAAATTAATTGACCCTGTTTCCTACAGTAATAGTACTTAGTCAATATGGAAATTACACATAATTATTAAGCCCACAAAACTTAAGAATGCTCTAAATCATTATTTGCTGACTGTGGTCAGCTCTCCCTTGGTGCCTGCTCTCCCGTTTCTGAGCGACATGATTCAACAGCCATTGAAGAACATCCTATTGCCATCAATATATCCTGGGCTTCCTCCCAGCTGTCATTCCAGTTATGTTACTCTCTCTCTAGTAACTTCAGTCAACACATAAAGACCAAAGACTGTTCACACCACTGCTTCTTCCTGCAGTGATCAATACAGTGCCTTCTAGCCTTTCAGTCCTGGGAAAAAAGGATGCTTCATATATTTTGTCTTCATCTACACTCAGTGTCATATATCCACCATTATGTTCTATAAAATCACAGAAAGGTATTCACTACATCATTTCAAGTAACACATATTAAGATATTGGAAGAAAATATGCAAAAACACACATGTGAGTGACATCTGCATGAGTGTGAAGTCTCCTGGTGCTATCAGACATCATATGGTCTTTAAGGGCTTGCTTTATAAAACTGTTGATGCTATGGAAAGAGGTCTTTTTTCTCTCTATTTAAAAACAGATTCCTCTGCTCCTTACTATTATGACTGTATTAACTCCTTTAAATACACTCAAGAAACAATTCTATATGTTATACTAAATCTCAAAAAAAATTCTGTGTGCATGTATATGTATATACACAGACATATTCTCACGGGAAATAATAATTTTTCCATTAGATGCATATTGCCTTCAGGTAACCAGGCTTCTACCTTTCTTCTGTATTTGGCCAAGTCATAGGCCAGTGACGGAGAATCGATTCACAAAATATGCAGGGAAGGAAAAGAAGCAGGGAAGGGGACTGTCAGGACCAGGAAATGCAGTATGGCAGCTATTAAACCAACATGGAGCCATAGCTCTAAAAATGGTGTTTCTGCTTGTCAAACGATTTACCAGCGTTGTAAATTTCAAGTTAAAATACATGACTTTCATAAGGGGCCTATTAAGAAATGAATAGGGAGTCATCAGAGAGAGTCCAGTCTATTTTGGACACTGAAGTCCCCTTTTTCAATGCTGTAGTATGACAGAAATGCTTCAGGGCATCACTTAGGCATTCTTACTGAATCTTCTCAGAAAACCAGTTAAAATTCAAAAGCCTTCTGTAAATCTTTGCAGCAGTAGTTTGGGAGAAGTCCTCTCAAGGACCATCTTTCACAGGAGCAGCAGTCTATCGTACTGCTTCACTCCACAAGGCAGTAGATTTCTTGTTTAAGATGAAACCTAGAGAAAGGTCTGTGTGCCTGGGTTTGAATACAGAATTCTTTCCATAGTGAGAATTCAGAAACAGTGGAAAACTTCTCTTACTTTCAAAATTTCAGAAATTTTTGGAGTTACCTCAGAATTCTAGACCAGATCTATTATTCACATGTTTTTAAACCAAGATGTATGATCCAAGCACATGGTTCCATCCACATTAAGCATTCCACCTAAGAACTTAGCCAGCAGAATTCTTAGTCCTCTAGGTCAGTAAAAAACAGAAATAGAGTAGTGATACATATTACTGTTAAAAGTACTTTGCAATGTATCTTGGAGACAACCTCCTATGTCACAGCTTTACTTCCAAGAATCAGTAACACCTCACTGCACGAACTGCAGCTTCCAGTTTTTTCATTAGTGACTCAAAAGCAACTTCCTTTCCCATCAGCAGCACAATTTACTAGAATATTTCAAACTATTTAAAAAACATAACTATTTTTATTGTCATTGTTTTAATTCCTGACATGAAGGAGCTTCTAAGTCTTGATTTGGTTTTGTTTGGAATTGGAGAATTCGTATTTCTGCCTTAAGGAGACACCAAGACACCAGAATGCAAAATAACAAGGCTCCCTATATGGATTAGCTTATCCCTATTCCATCTGGTTTGAAATGGGCTAAAAGATTTTTCAGTAGATAGGGAAATAACCAATGTATCAGATAAAGAAAATATCAGTTGTCTAGTCAGGTCATCTAAAACTAGATGATCTATAGGGTTCCTCTTCACTGGCCAGCTTCCAGAAATAGTTTCCAAAGAAGTGCCTTTTCCAACAACGTGACTGATTCATATTAATTAACTGAATACACCAGAAAAGCTCCATGCTTAGGTAAGGAAACACAGAGCACAAAATACAGGTGATACAAGCAGTTAACACTGAGAAGATAACTGGATTGGACTTGATGATCTCAGAGGTGCTTTCCAACCCATCTGATTCTATGGTTAATGGATAGAGGAACATACACAATAATTTGCTTACTCAGAGTTTCATGGTGGTATCACACATAGCATATACTTTTTTGTCATACTATCATCTACTGCCTTCAGCTTCCAGACAGAGGTTGACTTCTCAGAAAAGCAAAAGGAACAACCAGGCATATTTTTCATAAGTCAGTAAACAATCATGAATTGGAACTTGAGTTATAACCAAAAGCAGACCTGTGAATATGGAATTTTATCAATTCTTACCCAGCTGCTTCTATAGCTATGTCTCTTCACAAGAAAGAAAAACATTTTTTGTAATGACTTATAAAATATGCACTCCTATTTATTTAAAACTTTTTTTCCTCAGGAGGAATTAGAGAAATTTTACTGTTCTGACCTCTTCTGAGCCTTTCTCAGACTTTTAAATCACTTAAATAACTAACCTAAAGCAGCCCCAGATAACACAAATGTAACGTGTTTCATCCTGCATTCCCCTGAAGAACATTCATCTGTCTGCTGCACTGCCTTCTAACTAAACACATCCTTGTAACTGTGATTTAATGTTCCTGTTTACTTATTCCACTGAAAAACATATCAGTCAGCATAACAGTCAGCATAACAGCAGCTTAAGCAAATTCTGAAAGCAAGTAGCCCTCTTCTCTGCTCTGGTGTTGGGAAATTGTGTTTGCTTTCTCTGCAGGCTGTAAAGTAACCTATGAGGGGGAAGCCAGAACAACTGGAATATACTAAGTCTGTTCAGAGTGAGAACTGAGTGAACTCTCTTATCAAGGGCTGATCACAACATGGTGAATATTATTCTTAAATTATTGGGACATGTTATTAAAAAAGAGTTTTGGAGATATTTTCATGAACCTCCTTGTTTAGAACCAATGCTATAGGAAAATATTTTAAAATATGTGTTAGTGTATCCCTTTCAAGGACACAACTAAGCACTTAAACAATTTTCCATATATGATATTGTAACTCTTATTTGAGTTTGGACTTCAGTCTTAAAATCAGATTTACACAAATATGAACTTCAGCACCTTCAGAATACATTAATACCTGTGGTGACAGCAAATATTATTGATCTGATTATAAACACAAACCTATCATACCCTTCCTTACTCATACTAAATGGGGTTTTTCAGTCTCAGCCTCCCTACTGCAATTATTTTTTTCCTCTTCCTTTTGTATAATCTCTTAAAAATTACTCTAACTATTCTACCCTCTTATAATAAGACTGCAGTTTCAATATATGGTATTGGGACTTTTTTCCCCAAGAAAATACAGAGAAAAAAGTGTAGTTGCAACATTGAACTACTGTTACAAACATTTGTAACACACTACCTAGAATAGATGATGGTACAAAAAATGGAGATACAGCTGTAATTACGTGCACTCAGGTCTCAAAATAGGTGTGTTACAGGTTTGAATGTATGATGAGATCTCAGATCAGTATTGTTTGCTGTCATCACAGGTATTTCTGGGCACTTGCATAAAGAATACAGAGATGTATGTCAGGCAGAGTAGCCTAAATACAAAGATTACCACTGACCTGTTTTCCCTCCTGTCTCTGAATACATGCATACTTATCAACCACTAAAAACATATGTGTTAACAACCTCCCACGAGGATCAGCTTTAGCCACAAGCAAAGAATATGGTCTCCTGCATTTCTGACTTTTTAAAACCTCAATTCCCTTCTGACTCTTTAACCCAAAGGCTAAACCTATTCCACTTCTGCCTGCCCTATAACATGCCTGACCAGGCAGGAATCTGCTGGCTTCAGATACCTCCTCAGTCTCCAACACAAATTTTGCAAGTGCTCTTGCTTTTCTTTGTGATTAATATGTTGATATGAAAATTATATGGACATTACTATCCAACAAGCTCAGCAGTTTGTATGTTAATAACATATGCAATTAAACTGGATATGCAAAAAAAGTAGATGAAAGATGGGTGAGTGAACTGGAAGCCATATTCCATACTTTGGCACACAAAAATTAAGAGTTTCCAGTTTTGTGGAAGTCTCCTGACCCAGAAAAATATACTGAACCAGAAGCAAAGAACAGAAGTTCCTCTAAGGTAAGAGGGCATTTAAATAATAGAATTGGATATGTCTTTACTCCACTACTGAATTTGCATATAAAACTCCTGAAGTTATGTATGCACCACATACTCCTACATTCTGTGATATGACAGGTTCACTTTTGACATCAAAAAATCTGTTATTTGTGGCTCTTACAAGGTTAAGTAGCTGATTTGCATTCTAATCCTCCTTAATAAGAAGTTTACAAAAATAATTTTTGATGATCTGCTGCTATACTAGTTCTGCAGACACTGCTAAAATAGGTACTTCCACATTAGCAGATGGCATAGAAATACATTTCTACCTCGTTTCCCTTCCATACTACCTGCTGTGATCAGCAATCTATGCAGCACAATTCAAGGAGTTGAGATTTCTGTGCTGCAGTTGTTGTCTTTTGCTGATCTTCCTTTGCCCCCTGGACTTGCTTTTTCTCTTTAAGCCACGTGCCTGTGCTGTTCAGGTTCGGGTCAGTGAATGTGAGTATCTTCACTGCAGTGATAGAGTAAAATAAGCATATCCAAATTTGCAGGTACTGACCTTACGTTTACATAGGGTACCCTGGTGGGTTTAAATGGTTGCTGTTGTCTTTATCTGAAGTGGACATTGCTGATGTAATTCTGTGAGAACTCACAATAGCAGCAATGTTATGTCCTTTCTTTAAAACAGCAGAATACCACTTTAGCCTGCGGGGAGATGTATGTGGATACTTGTTCCCCTTCTGTTTCTCAATGAAAAAGACCATGCTTCTGAAGAAAATTTTGAATGGAAAGATTGTCTTAATCAGTATTCTCAGAATGCTCCATTTATTTAGACCATGGTGTTTATCTTTTTTAGATATGAAGTGCTCCCTTCTCTAAGGTGGTCTTTCTCACCTCTAACAATCAGAATGAAAAACTGCATTGCTAGAACACAATGGTCATTAAAAGTATTTCATGAAGCAATAACCTGCTTTTATGAGTGTCACCAAGGACTAGATTGCAGAATTTTAGAGCAGCCAGAGAAGTACAGTTTCTCCCCAAAATACCTTTATTTATACTTCAGATAGTGCTAGCTTTTCCCCTCTTCCTCCTCCTGCTGTGAGCTCCAGAGAGCAGCACACAAGGAAGAAGACAAATGCTACTCATCTGCTCTTCCAACTCCTTCAACTGGGGGGGGATGTACAGGCAGATCTGGTCCTCTACTTGTCAGACTAGACAGTGAAATTATCCCTGATGGATGTGATGTGTTGGCTTAATTTGTGTTTTTTTGAGCCTGAATGAGAAGTGAAGAGACATTCTTCCTTTGGAGATCTCAAAACCAAAAGAAGACAGAGTGACATGGCTTCCCTGATATCTCTGATAAGGCCGCTGTATAAGAAGCCACCAGGCAATACCAAGACCTTTTTTTAAATTTTTGAGGAAAAAAAAAGGGATTTTGATACAATACTGGCAGTAGCTGTATTATTCAAATTTGCCCAGTTCTAGATTTGTCAAGTGAGAAAGCTACAGTAATGGCTAACATCACCCCTGTTGTGCATACAGGACAAAAATTTACCCAGATGCTCCTGGCACTCAAACTACATTCACCAGTGTCTTTCAGGAATAAAATTAATTACTCTTGCTGATAGCTCTTTCCCATTTAGAAATACCATAGACCAGTTTGTGTTTTCTTACATGGTTCCCCAAATCACTTTCTAAGTGGATGATAATCGTGGTGGTAGTTATTGAAAAATGTGCCTGATAAGCCCTAAGTGCCTGGCTCTTCTGTTAAATAGAAACAAGGTTCCATCTTTTCTTCTTCAGAATTTTCCCAAACTATATGCAATTAGATATTGTCTAATGCTTACACATCCCCCTTCTCATTAGCATTCATGGACATAAGTTTTTTGTATTTTGTGATTTTCTGTTTTTAATAGTCTCTGATGCCTAAGAATGACTGATGCTATCTTTTCCCTAATTAGTCTGGACCCCTACCTCCAGTAACTATTTTTGTGTTGAATTACCACTCTTTTTTATCCATTGTCATAGATTACAATTCTAAAGACTTACTGTATCATGTCATCATTAGTTTCCCAAACTTAGGCAGATTTTATGCAACTAATAAATGTGATATTTTTCTTTTATAATATTTTTGCTTCCTCTGCAAAAAATCTGCTATCATTAGCTAATCTACTACCAAAGTCCTTAGGCTTCTCCTTTCTTCTCTCTCCAAAATGCTGATTGTTATTCTGTACCCACACACTCCTTGTTTGCAGTCTTGGAATGCTTTCTGACTAGCCATGTTCCTTCCAGGTGTCCCTAACAGCTAGGCACTTGTGTTTGCCATATTTAGTTGCCTTTAGAGGATGGCTGCTTTTTCCAGGAACCTGATATATTTTGCTTGTGAGAGATTCTTAAAGAGTTTTGCTAAGTTTTGACAGATTCTTCCTGTCTCCTCTATATCATTTCATATAATGAATTTTATTATTTCTATTTTTATCTTTAAAGTAATTGAAATAAATTCCTGTGAGCTACAAATAAGAGCATGTCAAGCCAAATGTACTGTTTACCTAAGGAAAATATCCCAACATTACAAGAATTCATAATTGTGGTTCATGCATCATATATGTTTGATTTTACTTGAAAGTCCATAACAGACAGATCTAATAACTTGTTCATTGGACTGGAAAGACTTTCAGCTAGACTTCCAAGGGCATATATCCAAATTCTGGAGCAGTTACTCCAATTAGTATCAGTTTAACTAAAATGCTTTATGGCAGGGAGTGAAGAGAGGCTGAAGAACCCATCACTGCCTAAAGGTGCCCTTTTTTTATATATTCATTGTTTTGGGAGGCCATTTGTTAACATAAGTCTGCTTGAACAAAGTATGAACTGTAGCATGAGGAACTAATGGTTACCATACCTACCACCATCAACTTAAACATAAGCTGAAGAAATATTTTAAATAATCTACTTGCTCATTTTCTTTCTAAAAATTAAATCCAGCCAGACATCTCACATTTGCAGATCAGGCATGTTACTTCAGAGTCCCTGCATTTTCTGCTGAACTCCGAGTTCAGAACATTTTAAAATTGGCAACATCCTGTTAGAGACATCTTCATGCCAAACAGAGCACGTCCTCCCCATTTCCAGTCAGTGAGGCTTTGCACTTCTGTTTTCACTGGGTGTGCCCAGGCCTACAGTCACTGCTGTTGGGGGAATTCTTGCCTAACAAATGACAAGGCTTATTCCACAGTGTGAGTGCTGTGGTGTCTATTAATTACAGGACTGCTTGGAGATCAACTTCCTTGAAGAGTAACAGGCTGAAAGACCAAAGGTAACACTGGGATAACAAAGATAATACTGGGAACATCGGAACAAACCCTTAAGTGCCAAACTGGGTATGCAGGCCATGCCACTGCTGACTCTTAAAAGTGAGCTCTAAATCCAATTCAAAGCAGTATGCTAGACCACCTGCACTGTTTGCCTTGAAACTCCAGTTGTCAAATGGCACCAAAATTGTTTCTTTTGAATTGTACCGTTTGAAACAGTGCCTACCCCATAAATGCTGAATGCGTGAGGTATCAGCCCTATAGAATAACATGTGGAATCAATCTCAGATGAACAGGCTGTGATGCAGGGAGAGCTTGTGATGAAAAGAAGGATGAAAGTAATAAGGACTTAGCAGAATGTGCTAAATAGTGGAGACATTGTTAAAAATGTACTAGGTCCTCTGAGAAGGGGGAAGAATAGGCTTAGAAAGGGAAGGTAACAAGAAACCCAAATGATAACAATGTGAGGATAAAAGAAAGGATTCTACCGGGAACAACCTGGAAACACTGAAAATGGAAATATCTGAAAAAGTTTGATGGTATCTTCAGGACTGCTTTGTCTTTCATAAAGGCACTGATCTATTAATAAAAATAAGACTAAGGGTATGAAAACAGATTGGGACTGGGATATATTTCATTAAAAAATATACTGCTGAGTGTCTAAAGAAAGCCCTGTGGTTGTAACTGTCTCTGCCTATCAGCCAGCTGTGAATGTTACCACACCTGTGGCAGGGCAGCAAGCTTATGCCCATCAAAGAGTATCTCTACCTGGACAAGCACATCAGCACAAGATGCCTGTGAAGGAAATGAGGATGAAAAATATCAAATGATTCAATATTTTTCTTTCCTAATACAGTACCCTCAGCAGATAGGAAAGAAAACAGAAATAAAGTCTTCCACAAATAGTTATTTCAAATTTTAAACAAACCTAGGTTAAAAACTGTTTATACTACTTTTCTAGCACGTAAAATCAATGATTGAGTAGCACATTAGTGAATATTGTAATATATTTTTTAACACAAGTTTATATTTTTATGCAGGATAACAAATTTTGCATACTCATTTAAGAAATACCAATATACTTAAGGCTTATCAGTCCAAAGTAGCTCAAATTTTAGCTTTCAGATTTGTGAATTATTCATAGAATAGCTACACACCAGGAATTATTTATAGAAATGTTGCTGAAAATAGTGCTCTGTCTGCCAACTGATTCTAGTAAAAGAGGAAGATAATTTTGTTAAATTGTTTAGATCAAATTATCTGCTTAGCCTTATTATTGAGTATACAGTGCAGTCTATTTTTAAATATAATGGCATTCTCAGCACTTCTCAGAGTATGATAGAGCCTCACACATTCCACTGCTTATGTTCTGTAGGCCTACTGTGAATATACAATTATGAACGGATTCACTATGAATTTGCTGTGAATTGTACCCTTTCACTGCATTTCTGGGAACTGCTAAGCCATCCTCTTCTGTTTGTGTCCAGACTTTTGTCTTGAGGATATCATACACCACTGCAGAAGAAACAATCAATCTTCCATATGAGAAAGAGTAACTAACATGACTTTTACTATGGGATTCACAAGGGATTTGTATAGCACAATATCCTTATTCTATATTCTATATTCTAAAATTCCTTATTCTATAGCTAGAAAAGGAATGTGCTGTAGTTAAGTTAATCTGAGGTACAACTAAAATGCATTAGGACACCTAGGCCAGTGATTCTACCCGAGGATCAGTGTGTTTGCAAACACTGCCTGCACTGCAGCAGGGACAAAGACTGTGAATTGACTTACGGCCAAAGAACAGCAGAGAAGCATCTGATCCTAGAAGCTCTGTCCAAAGAACTGGTTTACAGTTTTTATTTATTCATGCTGCAGAGTTATAAGACATTTTATCAGAAAAACACAATCACCCAGCACTCCAAATCAAGTTATTGGGGAAAAACATTATTTTATTTTCCTATTTCAGTACTCTTTTTCTATTACTGCCCTGAGGGGGAGAAAAATGTTTGGATTTCTTAGATATTTTTGCTCTGTCATTAAAGGGAGGAAATATCAACAGTAGATCTTTTCAGGCAGCATATTGCTTGGATGATTCTATGGACTCAAGATGTTTCAAAAGAACAAAACAGAATTATACTTAGGATGCCAGAACTTGTACCACTTTTGCTTTGGCCATTCAGTTTGTATATGGTGCATGAGGATAACATAAAATTACTTTATCTCTGGTCTCTGCTTCTAATTGAAAGGTGCTTCTGCCCCTGAGCACTGTCAAAAGTCAAACAGGCAATTATACTAGTTGAGGATCTGAGTAACTAAATTCTTTGTCATAATTTTATGGTGTTACTGAGTCTAGAGTGATCCTGCCATCCCCAAGCCAGTAATTGGGACTGACACCTGCACAGCAGTAAAAAGTTAGATGAGACGGAATCTGGCCACCCTTGTTTAACATCCTTGCCCCTATTTTATTCCTTCCCTCCTCCTCGCTAGAGGAATCCTAAGTTGAAATAATGTGGCATTTTTTTGCATCATTACTGTCACCAGAGGTTCTCAGAGAAGCCAGGCTGATTCAGGACCCTTCCTAGTGCTGAAGCGAAGTTTAACTGGTTTATGTGTGGTGGAATTCTCAATCGCCCTTTCTCCTCTGTTTGAAAGGATTTTAACCAACAAAGTTATGCAGCTATTTATTCTCTGTTCATCATTAGCTAAATAAAACTGCTCCATCAATATTTAGTTCTGGTAAGACTTTAATACTCAAATAAACCCACATACTCCAGCAAGCATGTCCGTTATTACAGGTTACTCGGAGTTGTCATGTATAAAGACTTTTTTTTCCCCCTAAACAATATTTATTTATTATGTTTGGGAAGAAAGAAAATCACGCTGAGTGTCTCCATTCTATGTGTCCAGTGAACAGTGAGCAAAAGGAATGTGCAGAGAACAAAATCATGACATCCTTTACAGTGGTGCAACAAGGTACCCTACTGAAGGCAGTCACTTCAGGGTTAGATACAGAAGACACAATGGGACTCACTACTTTTTGGGAAGACAAGTAAATTGCATAATATACTGATATTTAAAGCTTAGAGTCACCACTAACAACCACCTTAAGGTACGCTCAGAACTGCATTTCATAAACAGAAAGGCTTATGGAACTAAACAGCATTTATATTTGGTAAGGATTCCGCTCATCATTTTTCTATTAGTTATCATGCAGACACCGTTTCATTATTTGCTAACACCAGGACTGGAAATCTACACAGATACAGTAGTTTGAATTCATGCTGTTTTCTTTTTTTTCAGCTCAATTTTCAGAGACTATTTTGAGAACAGTGCAATAGCCGAGTGAGAAAAAGAGAATGTACACAGTGACAGACAACAGGATTTCTTTACCATGCACACTTGCAACCAAGTAATTATGTTTGGTGAAGAGACAATATGGAGCAAAATCCTTAATCCTTATCCTGTCTAACTGAATAAGAATTTAGGGATTTAGTTCTGAATAACAATGGCTTCACATTATTAATATATGATTACCTGTACCGTGTTTAGTGGTGAGATAATATGTTGTCACCTAGAGTTTAGTATTTATTGTACATAATCTAGTAACAAAGTGCATTTATTTGATGTTGTTTCACACATGCACTTACATTCCCCATACATTGTGAAGTGCATATAGACATGCTACTGAGCCATACATTAATTATATTTGTATTATGCCAAATCTACAGCTTCCAGGCTAGATTTTATCACAGGTGTATTCAGCTACAGTCAGTAATGTCACATTCAGTTCTACCTCCATTGCTGTCACTCCAGGGTTTTAGGAATTGTAACTGTAGGTTCATAACCATGACAGGAACACACATTGTTCATATCAAATGGAAAGTAACAAGATTTTAGAACTCCTCTTTGTTCTGTGCTGGACCGACCACATTAAAATACTATGATGGCCTCAGGTTGAAGTGTCTGTCTAAATTAGAATCGTCATTATTACCAAAGAGAAATTAAGGAGCAATTTGAAAGACGATGAAATGTAAAATAATTTAGTCACACTTGATCCAGACTTAAATACTTAATGCCTGTCTGAATTAAAATTTGGTTGAACAAAGAACCTGAGCTTGGATAACCTACAATTAGCCCATATGAAGCAGTTTTGTGGAGTCCCTCTGAGAAACTCTTATGGCACTGAGGAGATGGCTGATTAACTGCACTGCTGCCACAGCTTCCACTTCCATGGAGTTTCCAGAGCATGCCTGTCAGCAAACCCTCACTGTACAATTAGTCTGCTCTTTACTGACCAAACCTGAAAAGACGAAAGTGCGGTAGAATTATTTGCCAAATGACACAAGTTGACTTCTTGTCCTTAATGAAAACTATGCTCCAAACCCTTCAAGTTTTTCTAGCGCTCAGAGTACAACTCCTTTCCAGATGAACAAAGACCAGTCTTTCTCTCTTTATAAGATTGTAAAGAAAACCTTTGGAAGCTATATAGATCATCTACCTCCAAATTATGCCCTGGGGATACAATTCTTAATGATCATTAGATTGGTTTACTATTATATGAATAGCACAAAAAAAGAATTGTTTCCCCCTTTCCTCCCAAAGATGTTAATTGCTGCTATTAATGTAAGAAAGTGTTTACTATTCTTGTCACACTGCCTCATTTGCAGTGGCAGATTATCTTGGGAAGAGAATTGTTTTTGTATTCCTCTCTGTCCTGAAATTCTATATAGATCCCTGTGGGAAGAACAAAAGAACAGGACTCATTCTTCCTTATTTTCCTTGGCAGTCACACAGCTGATCTCACAATATGATGCTGAGTTCATAATGCATTCACATGTTTACCAAAATAAGAGAGAATTCTGTTTGTGTGTTTGACTTGAAATGATGAGATTTCAGGAATATATACTCCTGTATCAATTGGAGGAGTGAAGGAATGGTCCAAAGCTCATTTTGGTTTTTAATGTTTCTTGCTCTTTCCATTCCTTTTCCTTCCCTATTTACTAAAGGAATAATGTAGGAAAAAAAATACAATTTTAAAGGGACACAGGAAGGACCCTTCCTTTGTTCACTCTGACACTTACTTGGCATTTATTTTATCTCATTTTGGCAAAATTACATTGCAGCTGTCTGAAAGTGTCGTTTAGTCTGTTATGAACTCTGCATGAAGTATTTTTAGATTTGATTTTGTTGCTCCTCCTCTTAGTCAATTATTTCTATTTCATATGAGTTACACGAGCCTGAGAGCTCCATTAACCTTCATTATTCCTTCTCCTCACTTCATAGTCTGGGCTCACATACAAACACAAAAGACATAAATGAAACAGTGTCTTAAAAAGATTAAAAGCTTATGAATTAGTGATTTAAGGAGAAGTTAAGAGGCATAGCTTATCTGTACTAAGATACCACCATTGTTCTGGTTTGACTGGTTTTAGTGGATCAGAGCTCGTTTTCTGTCACTATGGTGCCCTCTAAGAAGGTCACTAATTTTAATCGTATTTGGGGGAATTCCACCCCCCTCCCCCACCTTTTAATGTCATATGAAAAGAGGGAAAGTTTCTTGGGTACCTCAGAAATTTTTCTCCTTCACTCCCTCCACCCAGAAACAAATCTTGTGCTCCCTACCTTCATCAGAACAACCACAGAATCATAGAAAGTAAACTATAAACAGAAGCTCAAAAAGACATTTAACCCATTTCTCCTGAACTGAACAACTGAACATACTTGCACCATAAACTCTCAGCCCTGCATCATCCTAGAAATACAGCTGAAATTTGAGTGCTTTATGCTGACAGATGATGTCATGAGAGCATTTCTTAAAAGTGAAATGAACACATTTGTCTCAAACTAACAAAGACTTCAGGTCATGCAGCTCTTCCCTTTTGCTCTAAAGTCTTCAAAATCCCTTCCTGAATTTACTACCTAAGCATTACAGAGTTCTCACTGTTCAGTTGTAACCAGGCATTGAGCTATCTAATGGAATGTGCAGGTGTGACTGAGCAGATCTAAATACTGTGCTACAGAAAAGAAAGGAAAACAGTTGATCAGGTTAGTGCCTGATCAACTATCACAAATTATATGTGGCCTGCAGTTCAACACTAAACAGGACTGCCTCATGTTCCCCTTTAGGCTTTGCATCACTTCCAGTTCATGAACT
Source organism: Pyrocephalus nanus (assembly GCA_038380795.1). Lineage (NCBI taxonomy): Eukaryota > Metazoa > Chordata > Aves > Passeriformes > Tyrannidae > Pyrocephalus > Pyrocephalus nanus. Next base: position 19,320,160 of record CM076269.1, on the reverse strand, counting down.
TCTTTGTTAGTGTTGTCTCAGTTACAGAAGATTACAGTTACATTGAGTTCTTAAAAACATAGTCCAAAGCAGGGACTTTCCTTCTGTTTCCCAGAAAAGCTTTTTTCAGAGCCCTTGTATTTCAGCTGACAGGATGTTGCATTAAAACAGCCTCAGCCTCCCTCCTTCAGCCCTGTGCAAGGTCTTGGACAGAAAGCGTGGCTGTTGCTGTCCTCTGGGAGCGCTCTTCCCTCCTGTATGGGACAGGATGCATTTCCCTGCAAAGCTTTACCTCAGTGCTCTCCTGTTTCAGAAACCCACTAAAACACAAATATTTTTGAAGTCAGTGATATTTGATCATGTAACATTGCAAGTACCAATGTGCTAATTGATGGAAATCACAACACATTTTTTGAATTCATACTGTATTTTAAAAAACTCTTTAAAAAGTGCAGTACAGGTTCCTCAAATCTAAGGGTTATTTCCAAATTGTAAGAGTAACCAGTAATTTATATTATAGTTCAACAGCAGAGGCAGAACCCATGTTCAGAGTCTTGTGCATATTTTAATTATAGGATATCCATGAATCTGTATCATGAGTAGGAAAAACAAGTGCTGAAATAATAGTTAAGTTCCATAAGGTGAAATATGAGGTTTTCTTACATAATTTCAGATTAAATAGTTTATAGCAGAAAATTCTCTTCAGTTGTTGATTGGAATGAAAGATTCTCACTGGGTACTTGTCAGAGAAATTTTTATTCATGTGTACTTTCCTTTGTGTTTCTAAATCAGACTTGGTGTCATGGTTTAGCCCCAGGCAGCAACCAAACCCCACACAGCCACTCACGCACGTCCCCACCAGCAGGATCGGGGAGAGAATTGGAAGGATAAAGGCCAGAAAACTCATGGGTTGAGATAAAGACAGTTTAACAGGGAAAGCAAAACCACGCACACAAGCAGAGCAAAGCAAAGAATTAATTCACTGCTTCCCATGGGCAGGCAGGTGTTCAGCCATTCCCAGGAGAGCAGGGCCCCATCACATGAAATGGGTCCTTTTTCCTTAAATTTGTATCTCAGTCCTAGAGCTTGGCATTTCTGCTGCCTTTTCCTAAAGATTACAGGTTTGCTTTTCAGGAACTGCTGACATATATCCAGCGAAAAAACGGAAGGGCTGACATGGTCATAAATCACTTGCAGTGCTGCAGCCAGGAGTACCTGCTTATCTTAGCATAGAGCAGAGCTGAGCACGGCTTGCGATGCCAACAAGTGTCTCAGAGGTCTGGGAAGACAGTGAGCAAGAGAGTCATATAATCCAGAGAGCACTTCATGCTCAGACATCCTGTCTCAGCCAGTGCAGGACAGCTAGAGAGTCCCAAGGCGTCCTAACAAAACCCAGAAAGCTCCTGTTTCTTGATTTATGTCAGCCTTCATTCTTACACTTCTGTTTCATTCTCTCTGAAACAGCTCAATTTTCAGCTACAGTAGTTTGCTGTGGCAGGTGTTAGCATATTGCCTGGTAGGAACACCACTAGGTTGAGGAAAAATCTTAAGAAAGTGTCACTATAGAATAAGGAATAAAGAGTATTACCTCATTCAGCTTTCTATAATAACGTTCCAGACTGATTGTTGTAAGCCTCTCTGGTTTCTTGACTGACCATAGTCTAAGACAGACAGAATTATCCATTAAATCCCATGTTATTCTGTTATTGCATACATTTCTTTCTGGTTTAATCTCTTGTTTTTATTTGTATTCTTCTTCCCTGTTTTCTTCTTTAATCTTGTATTGGCCTGTGAAGTTTTTTTTCGTTTTTTCCTCTTTTACAATAGATTGCAGACAACTGTTTGCCAACCCAGAAGGCTTAAATTACTTAGTGAGTAACTGCATAGAATGCTTGAAGGCTTTTATCCTCATGGTTACCTTCATAGTGCATAACAGTGTACTGTGTTACAGCTACATTGCAGCTCATGCACCCTAGGCATAAGTAACAGCCTTAGGTAATAAGGAACATCCTTCAACATCTGATAAACCACATTCTTCTTCAAGGGTGCTTTTCTTTTCCAAGATTCCCAGTATTCCCAACTGTCAGCCCTTTCAGTTTCTGTTCCATATTTAAAGGCTCTGTATAGTTGTATCAGCCACACTTATTTTCCTCACATTGTCTCACAGATAAATAATATGTTTGATTATCTTCTTTACAGGCATCTAATATTTAAAATTTGCAGACCCTAGGGCCAGTTTTCTCTTTTATTATTTGGAAAGTTCTTGAAAATTCTTTTATCTAATGGAGCAGCACTCGCACTTTGTGCTCAAAAACAAGCGTTGTTTCCAATTCATTACATAAGGAGAAATGAGGCATCTTGTGAAGTAAGCATTAGAATGTGAAGTTAGAAAGTCTGCACTGCTAAGCCAGATTGATCCTTGGGGAAATTGGATGTTTCCACCCCACTAAAAAGCTATTATAATCACATTCTTTTGACTGCCAAGCAGGCTGCACTGGAGACTCCACTTGGTCCCTGCTTAATACATCTGACTTCTAATACCTCACTTTTGAGTCAAAACAAGAGATTTTTGCCAGTCTTTTTGTGAATCTCTTGCATCTACCGATTCCCAACCTTCATTGCCATACTGGTTTAATTAGATTCTAGCATCCTTGCCAAGTCCAGGACAACATAAACTTGCAGCAGTGCAGGAACAATATCTTCTGAATTAAACACTAATTCCTCCAAGACTCAAAGTGCAAACAGAGAGAGTAAAAAGCATAAATGGCATTTACATCTAGATGTTACTTGTACATTCAATATTCATACATTCAGCCTTGGCTTTCCAGCTTTATCTCTAGAGCACAAGGCTACTGAGGTAAAAGCTAAAGTGTCTCATCTTCCATGTGAACCAGTTTTTTCTATCTCCTCCACTCTGCCTCCTTGCTTTGATGTTTTATCTGATCTTGTTACATTTTGAAAGGAGTATTTACAAATCCAATGTATTCTGTCTCTGAGACTGATGGTCAGTTCAAGGGATTTATAGCCATAACATTTCCTGTATTTCTGGGAATTCATAATAGGAATGAAAGTCATCAAGAAACAATGATTGAGATACTACTTTGCATTTTTCCATCTGTTCTTACAGATAATGCACATAATGCACAGTCCAAAATCCATTTATAGGCAATTCATCATACCCTCAAGGAACAACTAGGAAAGTCCATACTAGGAAGGCTTAGACCTTAGCAAAGCTACATCTACAGTCTGATACCTCAGTTTCTTACTGCAGGTACCCTCAAGTTACAACTCCTGGGAAAGTCTTTGACCTTGCAAGGAAAGATGGAAAGTCTGGAGCCAGATTACAGAGTTCTACTGAAAAGAGATCCATATCTGTGAGTCATTCTGAACTCAACTGTTTTAAACGCAGAAAGCAAACTGCAGCACAGAAAACTAATACGTGTTAAGGGAGTGTTCTACAGCCATGTATGTGCATAAGCTGTGTAAAAGTTTTAGGAAGACATTATGTCACTTACTGAACCAACAGACAGAGAAAAGGGCTTGCTAAGAGAAAAATTCAGCAATTTTTATATGGCTTAAGAAACCAGGAGTTCTGAAAAATCAAAACCACAAGCACTTCAAACAGCTTCTGTACAGCTCAGACGTGTAACAACAATAAACAAACACGAAAGGCAGCAAAACATGAGATTAGATTTCAGGATAAAACAAGATTGCTCGAATGTCCTAAGTTAAGTGTGGTTTTGTAGCCTGCATTCCCAGGCACTGGAGCATTCCCATAGGCTGTGTTGCTTTTAGAGTATGGCTATATCCAGTAACCTGTCAACCAAAATAAGTGTATTTCAAGTCTCTATCAGTTTTTCAAAAGAGTTAAAATGCATAAGCTGGTATTTATTCTAAGTCTTTGAAAAAAGAATTTATTTTTTAGCCCAAAATACTGTTCAGGTTACTAATAAACCATTGCATTTATGTAAAGCGAATTAATTGACAAGTTTATGAGGATCAAAAAGTCATTTTGACTTGTCTCTTTCATCTATTACCAACTGATTAAAATGAAGCTTTCCAAAGTGTTTCTTTTTGTATCAAAGACATTAAACAAAATCTGCAATGATAAATTTAATATTTTAACTTCATCAGAATATTTTTAATTCATCATACTACTGATGGAAAATGTGCATGTCACTCACTTTATCTACTGAATTTCCTTTTAACTCCTAACTCATCTGTATCCTTCGTATGCTGAACTGTCAAAAATCTCACAGTCCAGAGCAGAACTTAACAATGTGAGCAAAGGTTATCCATCCAAACCAAAAGAACTGTCATGTACCTCTTGAGTAAATCTTGCAAGCCACGCTTTGTCTTTAAACTGATTGTGATTATTTGACTACAATGAGCAAAAACCATTTGCAAAGTGGCTGTCATTTAAGTAAGTTACTCCAGAGCTAGAATTTTGCACTTTATTTTAAAACTACCCTTAAATCCTTCCAGGAAAATGTGGTCTAAATTCAAGTTGAAACGCCCTTAAGGATATGTCTTCTATTATCTGCAAAACGTGTGCGTGGTAGTAAAACAAAAAGAGCTCACAGAGATAATTTAGAAAAGTATTATTAACAGTCTTCAGGCTCAAGCAGTCATCCCTTGCATCAGGTATAAGATCTACAGAAGTCTGTTTCCTGAACAGTCTAAAGTAGATGAGAAGCTGCAACAAGCGTGTGGTTTATTGAGGTTTATTTCTATTTGACAAATTATCTGTTACTGTCTGTCCATTAGGCAAGTGTTCTTCTTATTACTGATGGTGCACTGCTAAAATCATGCATTAATGTATCTGCCTTCCTTCCCTTTTGACCACAAGAGAGCTTATGAGAAATAAGAACACAGATAGCAGGCATTTCCCTGCAGCAGTCTTATTTTATGCTAAAGAATGTATTTTCATTTTTTTTCTCCTGCATTATATATTAAAGAACAAAAAAGACTTAATTCTTGCAAACAGCCCTGTGGCATTCCAGCTGGCTCCAAAAGAGACAAATATTCTCCCTAAGCACTGGCTGAGGTGGGTTCCATCTGGAGTCACTTTTCTCCTTATTTTTGACAGATTGACTGGGTTGTATTTATAAGAAAACAAATAAGCAATAATTTGTTAGTCTATCAAAAGCAAAAAGTCAATAAAAGAAGAAGTATGGGTGAAATGCAGCATCTTCAGTTTCCCACTTCTGACTTCTGCAATATTTCCTTCAGCATCTTCCTATTTCTGTCAAAGCATCTCTTTTTATATAGATTTTAAATAATTTTATTCTAGTTATAAATTTAAAATTGACTTCCAAGGCTAACAATGATGGTCCTTAGCGGTTTTTTATTGCTATTTAATTGCCTTAACATCGCCAGCACTTTGACAAATTGGATAAAATATATCCATCTATTTTCCAGTTTCCTGTTAATAGTTTTTACTCATTTACTGTTTAATGTCTTGGTGCTTTTTAAAAGCAGAAGATGTGAACCTTGGCTAAGAACACACTAATGTAAGACAAAAAAATCAGAATTTTTGCTTGGTCAGGACAGGGGGCTGTAAAATACAGAAAAGAACTGTATAGTCTGAACTGTACAGTAGTTTCGACTGAAATTTCCTTTTTGTGTTTTGTGGTCCTTGATATGAGTTTCAGCATGTTTTTAAAATTATATTTTTGGGTTGAAAACACTTTTCAGGAGCTCCAGCACAAATGGTGTGCCCAAAGGTTTTTTTGCCCTTGTGCAAATAGTTCTTTCACTTCCTGTAGGACTGTTAGCCAAGCTGCAGAAACTAATTACAAGATTTAGTAGAAATATTTTATTAAATTTCTCTGTCATTTTGATAATAAGTTAGTTAAATCTCCCTGTAAAATTAATATCAAACCTTGAAGGTTATGTAAATGCCTTCATTAATCAAAATCATGGTCCTTTTTTATTAATTTGATCTAAAAGCTTATGTAAAACTTCACCAGCTTTGCCAATGAATTTTTTTCTTCACAATCACATTCCTAAGAAGTCCTTTAAAGACTCACTGACTTTGTGATTCTCAATTAGTGAATTTCCCTTACTTCAGGCTAGACAGGAAAACACCTGCATTGAACTTCATGTGGACAGCAACCTTTTTCTCTTACATGAAATTTTTCTTCTGAGCTATTCATTGACGCTCACTCCTCACACGTCATAATTTTCTCATGTGAGATAATAGTGATGTCTACAGTTTTTGATTTGGATATTGTAAACAGAGGATTATGACTGCACACAGGGATTAAGTTCTGGAGATGATAAAAAATAGCCTTAAACTGCTGAAAAGACATTTAAAAAATATAGGTTATGGAGAGTGTCAGTAAACAGAAGGCTTTTGATGTGGTATCGCCTGAGTCTTTGTCATTTATACTCTTCTGTTGTCAGCTCAGTAAACCCTGCAAAACTGCAAAATTTCCAGTCATCTCCTAAATTGGGAATGATCCTTTTTCCTTTGGTCATAAAATGCAACTGTTTAAGAATAAGTGTAATGTGACATGATGTGTACTGATATCTTTTAGAATGCTCTGCATTTGGAAGCTGAAATGTGAACTTTTTGTCACTGATCAGTTTGATGTCAGAACTGCTGACTGTGCTGTAAAAGCTTGGCTCCCTTTCACTGTCACAGCCTGTAGGATCAGACATTCCTCAGTGTGACTGCAAAGTAACACAAAGCTCAGCCATTTCCCACCATCTCCTCATCAGCTGCAATCATGTTCTGTAATAACTGAGAAATCACCCATTATTAGGCCAAGACCACAAATTTCTAATACAGAAAACACAATACAAAGCCTGTTTTGGAGACACATGAAGAAGGGGGTAAAGGATTAACGTGACAGAGTGAAGACTAACAAGCACTGAAATTATTAAGCTTCAAGGAGCACCATGCAAACTACACAGTTATATTATGAACATAGTTGTTTAGACTCTCTCACTGGTTTTTATTTGCCACAAGTTTGAAAAAATATTTACATTTATCTCTTCTAATCAAAACAAAACACGGCCCCTCCTAATAGTTGTTAACTCCTGCCTGTATGGGTTGTTTGAGGGTCATGCTGATACTAAAGGTCTGCAATGTGGGATGTCCATCACACCTGAATTAAACTGCTGGTAGCAGTGGAGGAAGGGAAGTCAGAATACAAATTAATCCTATCAAAACAATGCAGATATCTGTGGTTGTCCGACACATTTGCTGAGCCTGGGATCCTGGAAAACCATAAGCTGTATGAGCTACAGTAGCCTTTTTTGTCCCAAAAAAGAGGCAGCTTCCAATACTGAGAATTTTAATCAGTTCAGGATGTTGTTAATTCTCAGCAGGGATGTCAGCCCTCACCCAGGAAGCAGCGTGCCCGAGCTGACAGGATCACCATGCTGGGGGTGGGCACTCGACTGCCAGGAGGCCAAGCATAAACACTGCATTTATTTAAAAAGGTGCTTTGGATTGTATGCCTTCTGGGCATCTTTTTGTTAAATTCAAGTGACAAGTTAGGAGAAAAGAAGCAGCAATCCCTAATACTTCATTACTAAATATGCCTCAGGATTTTCAGAGTGATTTTTTCCCGCTTCTTCCTTCCTGCAGCTTTCTTTTTCTTTCTCCTAATAGTTTTATAAAGTTATGTAAACTTTTCATGTTCAAACTACCTTTTACGGTCTTGCTTCTCACCCATATGCAGAAATCTGAATCATCCATGTAAAAATTTAAAAATTGGCATTTTGTCACTTCAGGAAAATAGGAGCCAAGATTAAACCATTTATTATTTATTTTATTAAACTCTATTTTATTTAGTTTTTATTGTAAAAGCCACTGTTACTGCCTGAGAGCCAAGACCACTGATCTTCACAAAATCTGGGACACCTTTGTTGGATTTTTATATTTATATTTTGATTTGTTTGTTGCTACACATTACAGATGTACCTTTCCCATAGTAGCATCTTCAGACAACAGCATCAATTTAGAAAATTTCTCTTTTTGCTCATGAGGGGCTGGGAACAGAACTTTGGACCTTCAAATTTGACACCCAAACTCCTCATCCATGAAAAACTGCAGTTGCTGTAAGCATTCCAGCCCTCAGCAGTCCTTTGGAGAGCAGCACCCACTCCTCACAAGGATGGACCTAGCTCAGCTTCCCAGCATCACACAACAGTTTAAATAATACCACTAAGGAAAGAAAAATCACAAAAATGAGCAGTTGAATCCTTTAAAGTGAAATCTGTTTTAAAACTTCTGTTCTGTAAAATACAAGTAGGGGGAAAAAAAGGCACGTAGAAGAATAGTATGTCATGTCAATAAGGTTTGTGGGATACTCTGTTATTTTTCTGCAAGTAATACGATTTTGATTCATTTCCAAATAACTATTTTCAGTTCTTCTCAGCATTATTCAAATCAGAAACTTCCAGGATTGTTACAGCCTTACAAAATAGCAAGTGTTTGCTTTCTGTGCCCTTATTTAAACATTAAAGTATTTTATGGCATCTTTGATCTCAGATCATGCTTCGTAGCACATACATAGAACTGTTTTACCCACTGCTAAAATGCAGCCATCTCTGAGGCAAAACACAGCACCTGTTCCATTGTATTCAAAGCACTACAGCCTTTAGAGCAGATGATATCCAACTGAAACTGCAGGAAGCATTTTGCTAAACAGAACATAGTTAACTTTTGGAATTTGGCCATTTCTGATGAACACCTCTATCTCACAGGGAAGACTGCCCACGAAATTTTCTCAATATTCACTTATACTCCTTGTATGCTTTCATCCCTGTTTACAAGTAAACTAGTCCTTCCAGGATGGTGTCAAGAACAAGTATATGTTAAAAATGGATTTGCTTGAAATGAGACACATTCACAAAATCTTATTTTTTGAAGATTTTGCAGGAAACATGTAGTGCTTTCTGAACAGACACATAATTTTCCTTCTCGGTCTGTCTGCCTACAGAAAGAGATCTTCATATCTCAGGAGAGAAATGTTGTTAATGCCCCCATTGTTAGAAAATCCGAACAGTAGGATGCTCCAGCCTTTAAATGCCATGCTGGTTAAACCTATAAACCTTTGATTAGCATCTATATATACCACAGCCTGTGAGGTGTCAGACCACTGGGAGTAAGCACTAGGTTAGACTTCTGAAGAATTTTTCCCTCTTTCATCCTTATAGAGGACAGGACAGCGATTTGTTAGCAGAGGGAATCAGTAAGATGTGACAGTTTAAGAGACTTGCCAAAGACTTTTTGAAACATCATGGGATGAAGGGCAAGTCAGCAGGATAGCCCTCCCCACTTCACTTTTTCATTAGTCAGTCTGGAAAATTATCTGCATCAGGAAATAAAGGAGGATAAAGTCAAGTGTTTCTGTAATGTAAAGCTGTTAATTTACATAACAGACAAGGACCAGTTTGTCAGAATGCAGCAGAAATCAAACAGTAGATGGTTCCTTTGCTCTCAGTTCCAAAGACAGCCACTTGGCCAAATGCAGATACAGCCATGCTACTAAATAAAAAGGAGATGCAGTGCTTTCTGGACTCTGAGGTACAGCTCCTTTGCACACACCAAAACTATTCTCTTTCCCTCTTGAAATGCTGCATCCATGCCCAAAACATCTAACCCTAAATCAGGCCAAGGCAGAAAAGGAAAAGCTAATCAGGAGTGTGGTACCAACAACAGGGTTTGCTACGGGCCAGTGTCCAACCCCATGTCCCAGCCCTGTTGTATTCATAAGCACAGACACAGCCCATGAAGACTCTTCCCAAAGGCAAAATTCCACTTTTATACAGAATTCTACTTTTCTACTGTCTTAATTTTTGTCTTTTTCTCACTTGCAAAGATTCATGGAGATTTTAAAAAGGGACTGAACAAATTAACCTGTGGCTTTTAAATGTGACAGTCCACAGGCAACCCTCAGTTCAAGGGTCTGTAAATGCTGACAGCAAGAGCTGTAAGAATGCATTAACCAGAGGAAGGGTCAGCTATACTGGCCTTTTGCACAGAGTCTAAATGGTCTTCTGTTCTAAGTATCTTAGATCTCTTTTTTCTTACATCTAGTTGCAGTCAGAGCCAGCTGAAACCACATATTTTATTAAATTACAACAAAAGTTACTGATTTTCTTGGCTCAAACTCTCTCCAAGATTACATATGATATAAGTTCATGGGGAATTTCAGCTTCAGCTCCTTCAGCTTTTAAAAATTTATTCTCAGTGAAAGCCTGCTCACCTACCTCACCCATCTTCAACGGAATACTACATATTTTAAGGATGGAAAACCAAAAGTATACATTAAGCATGAGGATTACTCCAGGAGGAATTCTGCATAAATTCTTATATGCAATCCCTACAGTTTCCTAAGAATAGCAAAACTGCAACAAATTCCAGACCCAGAACCATCCACCATTGACCCCTGCCATGTGAATGTTCTCAGCAAGACAAGGGATCCCAGTATCCTCTAAAAGCATGCAGATTTCCAGCCTCTGTTGAAGAAAAAAAGGAGTCTCTCCACAATCTAGTAATTCTCTACTAAATAGATACCTGTTTATATTTTAGAAAAGAAGCTCTTTTTCTCCCATTGGATCCATCATCATATCACACATTTGAGGGAAAAGCTTATGAGGTTTTATTGAGTATCTTATGTAAATGCTGTTGAAAATTAAAATATCAGGAAATCAGTGGAAGTTTTTCTTTTCAGTTAGTCCATCCCTGCACATTTGCTTTCCCCACTGTTTGAATTAACTGCAGGCTTTCCTACAGCAGACTGCACATCCTGCTTCCCATTGCAGTCAGTTCTCATACTGAACTAAGCCCTCTGTAGACACACTACTTTGTTATTCTCTACACTTGGGAATTGCTAACGGCACAACACAAGAGAATAGGTGTGAAAAACACGGGAAAATGTTCTCTCACAGCAATGTCTTCACTCAAAAGAAGCTCCCTGAAGCCTGAAGAATGAAGCAGATAGCCCAGACCTGTTCAGGAAGAATGCCACCTCAACAGCATTAGTACAGGAGCATGTAATGGACAACAGACTAAAAATTCCATGCTCAGTACTTCTACTAGACACCTGACTTAAGAATGTCATTGATGAGCTGGTGATATTCTCTAGAAAGAGCATATACCTCTCAATCTGCCCCTACAAAGAACTACCAGCAACTATCTGTTAATATTTCTAAAACAATTACATTTCTCTGGAGAAAACAGCCCTAGTTTGTCCCAGGACTTTTGGATAAAGTAGGTGAAATAAGTCAAAATGCACCAAACTAGTGTGTGAACTCAGTATGCTACAGGTAAATAAAACTGAAATATGTTTAATATTTAATTATTGTTTTCATATTTAGGTCTTTTACTGCAATGTTTATATATACAGAGAAACCAGTAAAAAGCCTATTTTCCTGTATGGAAACTTTATATAAGCAAATTCATATTCTTTCACTGTCTTCAAATTCATTTCTCCAGTGAATTGGGCTTTTTTGAGTACTTGAAGCATTTCACAGCTCGGCTTACTCTGTAACTACCAGAAAACATTTCATACTTGGATACACAGATTTTCTTGCTGTTTTCTGTCACTGAAAGACTTCTTATAAGTTTATATAATAGCTCTTAATGGGTTTTTCAGTTTCTTTTTAAAAAATTAATTTTCCATGTGTCTTTAAACTGCAGAGATTTATGGAAATAATTCTGAATGAATGCTGGAAGAGAAATGGTCTAGCCTTGACTGGTGTATGAGCTCTGAGAATCTGAAAAACCTTTTGCAGGGGTTTGGTAGGTTTAATAAATACATTCACGATTACATACACCTATAAAAATACAGCCCTTCAGTGTCACTAAATGCAGGTGTCCCTTCTACAAACTGCCAAAATTCTTTAGGAAAAAATAGAGGGTTTTGGAAACAAATTCAGAAACAAAGTTCCTGACCACATATGCAGTAGCCTGTCTCTGCAAACTTTTAAGCAAGTTTTTCTCTTCCATAACTGCTATTAAGAGTCCTTGGTCAGCACTTCTTCTTTTAATTCTTAAGTAATAATTCTTAAAAAGTTGCCACAATGATTTCTACGCTCTTTTATTTCTCCCCCCCACCACTTCCTAAATAGATGAATAAGATAAATTGCTTCTGAACCAGGAGAGCATTCTACAGCACTAGAGAAGAGATTTAACAGCAGAGACAAAAGAAACCTCAAAAATGCTACATGTGCAACCCCCAATTTGTGTTCTAATCCCATCCAAGCAGCAGTAAAGACACACTGAGTCTGGCAACCTTGGCAATAATGCAATAACTTTTGGTATAAAAATTTGTAAGCTAACAAGAACACTGAGAAATGTGAATCTTTACTGCTTTGTTGTTCTTTTATGAACAAACAATATCTTAATAACAACTTCTGCAAATAATAAAGTCAGTGCTGCTTGGAATTTATGAGAGATCAACAAATGGGGAAAGGTCCAGAAAGGTTTCTGGTGCTTTGAAAGGCAGGCTGAGAGCTCTCCCTTTGTCTATGGACAAGTACGGTGTCATTTAGAAACAGACTGGAGCAATTTTCTACCAAAGCAATGATTGGAGTTATTTGTGCTTGGGCTTTTGCATTTCAGACATACCACTCTGCAAGGATTGAATTAATTAAGGGCTAATCGACTGTCTAGCACCTATGAAGAGATAATTCACCCATGCCATCTCCCACTAGAAACTGCAGTGATTATCAGCATAGAAAAGATTGTTTATTTAGTGGTCAGCATAAGATAGTCATAAGTATTTGTTAGAGCAGAAAGACAGAGGGCAAATGAGGATATGTGTGTTTTTAATGGATGATTAAATCTGGGCAGCTTGATCTCCTCTCATGCTGTGGATGTTGTATGCTGCAGTCACGCCTCTCACTGCCAGCCTGCTCTGGGATGATAATCACTCACTATGAAAACTCATTAGCTCCACAGCAATGAGTCCTCCACTGCTGAAGCTTGGTGCTGTTCTTAGTACCATGGCAATGATCTCTAACTGGATGTCCCAAACTCTCCCATCTCTGGTAGGACTAAATACCACCAGAATAACCACTTCAGATACTCTAGTAAGTAGCTGTGATATATTGCAAGCCATCTTAATGCTGAATTAGTATTTAAGTGCCAGCAAAAGCTTCAGGTTTGTTGTCTCTTTGTAAATCTCTTTTTAAGCTACTAATCTTCCTCTCATCTCTTAATGCATGCTTCTCTCTGGGCATCATAAAACTGCACACTGCTGAGCATGTTGTGGTCTTACTATGCAAGGAAAGATTTTAAAATAGCATCCTTAAATATTTAAGAACAAATGCCTTCATCTTGAGCATGAAATTCTAAAAAGAGTACAGCAATGTCATTTCATTTGTCTACACTTCTCTTCCTATGTTTACTGCCCCAGAAATACGAATTGCATTATAAAGACAATTTCTGTTTGGCAGGAGGTTTCTTTTTGAAAACTGTGTAGTGTTACATGTTAACTATTCACTACAATATCCAAAGGGTCTGATTCTTTCCTATTTTTCTTCACTGGAGTACAGTTAAGCAAATTAATAGCTGTAAAATAAATAAAATTGGTACCAGGAGGTTAGATACCATAATTTTGGAAGGATTGATAATAGGAATAACACAAATGACACATATCACTTTGTATCATTGATGCTCATATACAGCAGCCTCTGTTACTGAAAATCTACAGAAAAGCTATGATTAACTACTCATAAGAAGCCTAAATATTCAAGTAACACTTTAATTGGACAAGAGGGAACACTATACTGGTATTCATAAATTAAACTACAACGTCATTTTCCTAAATGCTTAGTAAAACACCCTTGTCCGTGTATCTTTTTGTGCAACTGCAATCAGATGTTTACATAATAGTATGTTATGTAAAATATAAATGTAACTATTTGCATAGTAGTTCTTAGTCCTCAGAACTTAGTTTTGTATTTGTAACTAAAAATTATGCATTTACTAATCAGCCTTTCATTAATTGAATATATGCATGCAGGAAAAACACTACTGCAGAAAATCGCTGTATTCAGACTTGAAATACTACTACTTCAAAATTAATTATGTTGTAAGAAAAAAGTCTTAGAGCAGGAAGATGAGAATACAAGAAAAAGCTCTATTTTATTTTCCTAAAATGTAATTTGTTCTCACTGAGCTACAGTATATTTTGCTAGATCTTGTGACAGTGTGATACTGCAAGTAAAAGTTCATTTATATCCAACTTTAAAGTTGCAACTGTGAGATGCACACTAGCTATTGTAACTAGATATGTATTTATACCCACAGGTTTATATGTGTTTACACTGACATGTCCAGATTTCAGGCAGTGTAAAACTGTCATGCTTCCCTTGGCTACAGCAAGGCACTGCTGATATAAATGCCTCCGAAGTATTAATTCAGGAATGCTCTTTGCACTCCATGAGTTGGAGTTAGAAGAATATTTTTTGTTTCAAGAAGGGTAGAAGGAGTGTCAGGAGAGCTGGGGAAAGCATCATAAAAACTTGATTATATGATCTTGGCAACATCTGCCAAGTAAAGAAAATATGAATTTCAATCATGGGGTTATTTTTGCATAAAAAAGCACTGCAAATCTGCTACCTTTCTCTAAACCTTAGATGTTGGTTGAGAGACTTTATGCTCCAAGTGCTAAATAATACTGGGTCATCACTGATGTGTTTTTAACTGCCACCAAGAGTTACCCACTGGCAGCTTCTCCAGTGAACACTGCAGCACACACACTTCTCCAGAATTTCTCTTCTAGCACATACACAGCTCATAAATCGTGTGTTTTGTACAAGGTAAGAAAGAACAAAACCTCCCAGTTTTTTCCCTTCAGCTGGAAGGATGAGGGGTCAGTTAAAGGGCATCCTCTTCTGAGCTCTGTTTCAGTCCCAGGATTGAAATTGCAAGACAAACTGGAAAATACTGTTTATATTTAAGCAAACTTATTAAGTACAGCACTGCCATTTGCCCTATCACTATAGTAACATCAGAGGTAGCTATAACAGTTTAATCAGAGTATATGAGTGCAAGTGAAAAAATAAATCATTTAGAGGTAAGTGAAGTCATCCTGTAGCAGAGCAGCCTGACAAGGCAGTGGTTAATATTGGGCTTTACAGGCATCCTCTGTTTTCCCCAGATTGTCAAGAACTAGCATAATTTATTACTGTTGCTGTTCTCCACTTGTTATTTCTTTTCTTGTTTGATTACTAAGGCCTGTCAGCAGTAAGCCTGCATTTGAGAAGTAGATGCAATATCTCCTTTAAGGTTTTGATGCTTTCTAGCTCTTTCTCTGCATGGCACAGCAGTTTCTGCTTGAGGGATTAAATATCAAACTTAAAAAATAACAGAAAAATAAAGCAAAGTACACCTACACACACGTGCTTGTTTTTCCTCTGCAATCACTCATATTAACCCATCTTAATTAATGAAGGAACCCTAAAGCCCCAAGTACAGGGAAGCACAGAATACTGCAGAGAACTGTAGCCTGAATTGTTTGATACTGTGCAAGTGCTTATTTATGCATGGGCACTCAATAATCCTGCACTCCTGTCAGGCCTGACAGTCTCTCTCACTACGAGAAACATTTTCCCAAATAGCAGCTACCTTTTTTAATCCTGTAAGAAAATATCTTCTAAGTTAATCAATGAAGTGGTTTTGCTGGTTTTTTTTTTCTCTTAGATAAAGCCAAAAGAGACACTCATTATATCACTGGCATATATAAGTACCTTTGATAACACAGCCTGGATTATAATGGCTTTACTACAGACTGTGCATAATCCTGCTCTCTCATACATTCTCCACTGTACAAAACTTACTTGAATGCACTAAAATTAGTTGCTCCCAATCTAAACATAGCAGGTATAAGGCTCAAATATCAGAATTTTTCCATAAACTTATTCCTAAAGGAATCAGAAGCTCTTAGTTCCTGAATATGTTCCGGAACTTCAACAAAAATTCGGTTTCCGTGCTAAGACACTTTTTGGGCGTAAGTTCTAAAAAGAATCATGGAAACTACTGGAGTGAATAGAGCTTACACTTTACAAGGGTTTTACAGCCTTGAAAGTCTGCCTGTTCAAGCTCACAATTTTAGTAGCTGCTCAAAAACAATTTAAATTGCCTCTGCAGATGTAATTTTGTTTCGTTTTATTGTTCTCCATGTCTTAAACTAGATTTAACAAGTTCAGCTTAACTTTGCCACAAAAAATTAAGATGAAGAGAGCACCATAGAGGCAGTATAATTTAGCACTGAACTCTGGATATGGCTTTCTAGCAAACCCTAAGGCAAGTTTCTCTTTTTACAGTCAGAGAGAGAGGTTGGAAGGGACCACAGTGGGTCATTTGGTCCAACCTCTCTGCTCAAATTTCTCCTAGAATACACTGCACAGGATTACATCCAGAGGCTTGTGGAATATCTCCAGTGAGGGAGACCACAACCTCTCTGGGCAGTCTGTTCTAGTGCATTGTCACTGCACAGTAAAGTTCTTCATATTCAGGTGGTCTTTGTGTGCATCAGCTTCTGCCTGTTGCCTCTTGCTCCATTGCTTGGCACCATGGAGAAGAGTCTGGCTCCATCCTGACACCCTGCCTTCATGTACTTCAAAACATTGATAAGGTCTTCTATCAGCCATCCCTTCCCAAGGCCGAAAAGGCTCAGCTCCCTCAGCACATCAAGTCATCTACAGTATGACACACTGTTTTTCCTTGAAAAACTTAGAAACAACACAGTTTTGCTTTTTCTATTAACTGCAGTAAAGGGTCACTGCCATCTTTAATGACTTCTTCAAAGGAGTCATTTGTGAAGTCTGTGCTCTTTTCTCACCTCAGTCCACAGAGATATTGCACCTCTTCTGAGGTGAGGAACTCTGCAACTCATTCTGCACTAAGCTGCCAGTAAAGCATCAATATCAAAGCTTGCCAGTTTAAATCACTTTCTCTGGTGACACTGAGTACAATTTTATAATATAAACAGTAATTGATTCCAACTGTGCCCAAACCAAAATTACCTCAGTGGCATCCATTAACATCTGTACTATGAAATTCAGCAGTCAATACTACATTATTCAGAGAGAATAATGCACAACATTAAATTACAATTTTAAAAAAGAGTTAAAAAATTACTTCTTGTATCTATCAGTTTTAATTCCATCACTTGAATTTTTTCAGTCCTCTAATTATATCACTTCCTCTCATTCTTATGCTATTTCCATACATCCCATTAAACAGATACCTAGTGCCACACAAACCTTAAATGCAGTGCAGTGTTAGCCTGCTTTGCAAGCAAACATGATTTAG
Source organism: Pyrocephalus nanus (assembly GCA_038380795.1). NCBI lineage: Eukaryota > Metazoa > Chordata > Aves > Passeriformes > Tyrannidae > Pyrocephalus > Pyrocephalus nanus. The sequence continues at coordinate 19,302,894 of CM076269.1, read as the reverse complement.
TTTTGCCTTTCTTTCTCAATCATGGTTGCTGGAAAAAAGAACAGTTTGGGAATTTCCAGAATTCTCCCATCCCATATTCTGTGTCTTCATTGCCCTGTGCCATGCTTGCCATGAGCCCCATTCACCTGCACTAAATAGACATTTTTCAGTATCCCCTGAGCCAGCCTCTCTTCCCTCTGGTGTGTGTGCAGTGGAAGCCAGTGGGGAACAGTTCCCATGGGGTGCAGCTTCAGGAGCAAACCCATAACCCACCTCTGAACTGTGCTGAGCCAATTCCCCACGCCTGAGTCACACACGGCACTCGCTCGCTGGGCGTTTATAGTTGTACTTTTCTGTCTTGGTTGTTTCCATTAGTCTAAAGTAAAAGTCATTCAGGCTGAAAGGACATGTTTGTTTTCTGCTGATGAAAACTGTAATGTCCCTTTGCAAAGAATTGAATCAACTCGTTTGTGCTGAATCACAAGCAAAATACTGTTCTCATCCCCCCTGGAAACAGTGTGTGAGATACAGCAAAACTGCAAAACTACCAAACTAATTAATTAAGAGCAAAAATTGCTTACTAGGAGGAACCTCATTGCAAATGTGTGCTGCAAAAATAAACAAAGATATTCTGAGATAGTGTTTTTTTCAAATCAAAATATGCACTCAGTTCCTTTTGTTGTTATTATTTTGTTGTTACAGACTCAGATTAGCCCCAAGGAAGGGTGGCAAGTTTACAGTTCAGCCCAGGATCCCGATGGCCGTTGTATTTGCACTGTTGTTGCACCTGAACAAAACCTGTGTTCCAGAGATGCCAAAAGCAGGCAACTCAGACAACTGCTAGAGAAGGTAAGTCTTCCCAAAAAAATTCCTCCTCTTGATTATTAAACTTCCCACATAAATCTACTCCTTTCCCTCTAAATTTAATATATAACAAACTACTGAAGAGTTATTTAATAAAAATATTTCTTCAGAGTATACTCCCTACCAGCGTTCTCACCTCGATCACTATTTGTCTGTTTTCCTTACATCACACCCTTCCCAACCCAAGTTGCATCTTCTCTCTTGTTCACTCCTCCCAAATTGTTCCTTACACACCAGGACAGATTTTTCTGTGTAAAAGCACTACAAATTCCACCTCAAACTAGCTCGCTGCTGTGGGATTTAAACTACAGCTTCTGCTTCAATCATATGAGACTGCTGAAGGTCATTTCTTGTCTTACCAACAAATAATGAGATATAAACATGACATCATCTTGAAAGCAGACTGTGCAGAAGAGACAGTTACAATTTTTTCATTTGTTTTTTCCTCAGATGATTCTATTTATTCATTCCCTGGTGGTGGAAATTTCCCCAAAAAACCCAATTCTTAATTCCAGTGTTGTCTGCTATTGCATGTATAGTAAAACCAATGAAGTGTTTTGCATCAACAGAAAAAATTATGCAACCCTGAAAACACAAATGAGTGTTCTGCATTCCCTGCCTGTGTAACCAAGGTGCTAGTTATTGCATCACAGCTAGCAGTACAGAACCTGGGGCTTGAGAGAGGGTTTGAACTGCAGCAGAAAGCAACATAAGATGTACACTTAAAAATTTATTTTTAGGGTACAATTTTCAGTATTTTTCTAGCTATAGAGAAATTATTCCAGTGCTAATCTATTGCCAGATGCCCACAGATTTTTGCTCCCTGCACTCCCATGAACTTCAGAAAGCACTTAGTTTCAAGTAGTGACAGAGCCCATAGCGTGAGTTGCATGGAGAGAACACTGATGAAGCAGCAGAAGAGGAGTTACCTCCTGTCACGCTGTCTGTTTACTTAAGAAAGGAAGACTTCAGTCTTTGCTCCAGCATATTTCGCAAATACTATAATATTAATGGAAAAAAAAAATATTTTGAGGTGGGGGCTGGAAGGATGCATTAAGATTGCAACACAGTTTTTGAGCTGCCACAGAAAAGAGCCTAAATCATTAGTCTCTAAAAGCTGTTTTCTTATGATTGGAACTGTGGCAGACGTGGATGTGTAATGGCATATTATTCCTTCACTAAGTCAATGCAGTCTTTTAATTAGAGGCTCTATGTGAATGCTGCTTCTACCAAATGGAAATGCTCAAAGTTCTTCCAGTACCCAAAGGACTTTATTTGCCTGCTTTGAACAATTAGAATGCAAAGAAAAAAGAAAAATTGCTTTTCTCATTTAAAATTCTAAGAATTGCTAACAGCAACTGTGCAGTAACTAATGGATATTATTTTTAAGAATATTTTCTGAATTCACACATCCTGTAGATCATGTGTTAGTTTCAAACATGAATATCCATTCAAACATCACATATTCTTGCAAACAAGAGGAATACTGCTGGGTTTATCTTTTATTAAGAAGGTAGATTTTCTGTTTGTTTGTTTTTTTGAGCCAGAACTTCAACATGGTGCCTAATACATTTACAGCAGTCTGGGTTTTTTGTGTTTTGGGAAAACACTTACTGAAATACAGTAACAGCACTTGGAAAATGTGTCATTTTTATGGCTGGCAAAAGCATTGCTTTCATAACAGAAACATTTAGAAGTATGTGTAATTTACTCTAGATGACAGTTACTGTTGCCTCACTGTGGTAAAAGTGCTCACAATATCTACAAAGTCACTTGCTCTGCAAAAGTTACCTGAATGTTCTCCACTTTTCATCTGAGAAAATGTGGGTTTCTACTGCTGACACAATTGGATAACATTTCTAATTTTACATTTACTTACAGAATTATGAGCAAACACCTATTTGATGATTGACACACCCCAGTTTATCTCTGGATAATCTTATTAATTCCTTATATTAGATTATTATATAATCACCTACTAGCAATGAAAAGCATGCTCTTTGTATTTACCAAAATCTCCAGATTTCAGTCCTGTCCTCCCAGAGTGCTTGGGAGGAAACATTTGCTGTGCAGCACTTTCTGAACAACAGTCACCTGGACAAGTGTCAAAGGAGACTCTACTGCCTGACAGCTCTTTTTGAGCCCAATGATAATGGTGCTTAAAGAGTCTCTCTCTCTTTACCTCACAGTCCAAATAATTTATGGCTTCAAGGTCTTGCCCTGTTCCCCAGGATTTGTACTGTCATGCAGTTATGGAATTTGGAACTACACTGTGGTATGAATGACTCACAATGAAGCACTGACAGAAGCAGTTTTATTGCCTGACATTTAAGTGGGGAAAAACTTAAAGCAACAAAAAAAAAGTGCATTTAGAGAGTGTTTTTCTTTAACAGGTTCAGAATATGTCCCAATCTATTGAAGTGTTAAACCTACGGACTCAGAGGGATTTCCAGTATGTTTTAAAAATGGAAACACAAATGAAAGGGCTGAAGGCCAAGTTTCGGCAAATTGAAGATGATCGGAAGACATTAATGACAAAGCATTTTCAAGTAGGTTTGATTTTCACAATAACTCTGAAGCCTGCTGAAAGTAATGTACTAAGTAGCAATGCATGGACTGCTAAGGTCTCAGCTTGAAATGCTCCTACAAGAGCATAATAAATATTCCTTTATGATGATAGTCTTTTACTCTGATCAATTTAATTGTAATAGAGAGGAACTATTAATTATTAAGTCATTAGAGAAACGTCACTGTAAACAGATCCCTGGTTTTTCCTGTATCAATGTGCATGTCATACTGAGACATTTATATTCATTCAAGCTCCAGTGATAAATGGGGAGATCCAATGGAATTAATAGCAAACAGCTAGAGATCTGCACTTCTGGTGTTGCCTGACATTTACTGCAGTTGAAGGGAAGAAAGCCTATAATAAATCAGGTTATTGTAATTTTTATCCACTATAATTAGGATCTAATTTCATCTCTGAAGGTTTGCCGTTTTGAATTTGGGATGGGGAGGGGGGCAGTCATTCCCAGTCACATTTATGTGATTAAAAAAAGACTTCCAGAGAATTTTAATGACAACAAAAACCACAAGCTAACCCTTTTGTGAGAAAGAAGGGTTGCAGAGATTACAGGGTAGCATTGTGTATTCTGAAAAGCTACCTGAAATACTCTTTAAGGAAAAAAAAGTTACAAGAGCATATTTAAGTTATTTAAATATCAAGTCTGATAAATTGACATTTCAAGACGGCAAGACAGCAAAATAGGCTCTAGAAAATGCATTCTGAAAATTATATGATGTTAAATATATATTTTTGTAGTGTTTATAAAAGTTTGCATGAAATGAACTTAATTTTCTAATTTGTGCTAAATTTATATACCTATATAATTAAATAGCCAAAGGGTCTAATTTATTTTTCAGATACTGAATATCCAATGGGTTTTAATAATATCAAATTAGGTATACTAATGATCTGACTACCAAACTTTATTGATTATGTCATTGTTCTTAGAGTTTGAGCATATGCTTCCTTTTATTCTCAGGTAGTAAGAAACATCTCCACCTTTTTTGCCTTTTACCCCTCATTGCCACATTAACAACACATTTGTTGTATAATGCCATTATATATTCTGTATTCTCATTATAGTTTTCCTTGGGAACAAAATATCACAATTTGAATGTCTGATACACAATGTCAAAGGTAGCAGATTACTCCAGCACTTTAACCTTTTAAATATTCGATATTTGTATTGGCCAGTCATTTAACTTCAGTTTGACAGTTTGCCTGGAGTACAAAAGAGTTCCAGCCAATCAAGTTATAGAATAATTTAAAAGGTCAACATAATACAATATGCTGCTGGCTTTCTGAAATTTGATCTACTAAAATTCCAGTGCTTTATCTTTCCCAAGACAAAGAAATTCATTCTGGATGTAGCATGACCTCTTATATCAGCAGCTCAAAGTGCCAGAATCCATTTACCACCTATTGGTGTTGCAATACAAATTAGTTCTTGTACCACTCATCATAGCAACAAGCTAGGAGTGTCAGAAGAAAACAATTTTTTATTTATCATGAAAATGCCAAACCCAAGTTTATATCATTTACTGAGATGAGATCTTCTAAAGCTGTGTTTTCATACTGATCAGACCCAAAGAGTACAAGTTTGATCCAGATCACACTTGAGCATATGGTCATACTTCAGCCAAATCTGTATTTATGCCAGGCAGGAGGTACCTGTTTTCCACAAAAAGGTACAGTAAGTTTGCTCAAATGATACCTCATCTGGCAGAAATCCTACAAGGAACTCATTACCTTCACTAATTCTCTTAAAGACATTTTATCTCTCTGAGTGGTCACAAGCTTTGTTGTTTTTTTTTTTCCCCATTATGGTTGACCCATGATTTTTGGCCATTCACTGCCCCACAGAACCAAAGCCCAAATTCATGATTTCAAAATGAGGTAACAAGAACTTTGGTTTCTGGAGCTCTGTTTTCTCTCTCACAAAGCTTACTCCCCTTGTCATCCAGGAAAAGAAATGACTATTCATTTTAATGGGCATAAAGTAGGTTCAGGCTAAGCTTTTAATAAAAACTGACCAAAAAAATTTCAACTGCAAACAAGAAGACTTCTCACTTCTTCCTTTCCATATCAGCAATTCTGCTACCATAGCCTTAAAAACAGAACCAATAGAACTGATACTCTCAAATCCCTGCACAATGACATACCTACTGATAATTTAAAATGCAATTTTTCAGCTATTTAGATGACCTGTGTGCAAGATATACTCATAAAAACACATACAAATTTTTATTTTGAGGTAATGGTAATTAAAATAAGAAAAAACTGTTAAGACAATATGGATATATTAGCTAGGTGATGGATACTGCAGAACTCTCCAGCTGTGTTTGAACACATTTGAGAGGCACAAATTCAGAGATAGATCTTCAAGCAGCCCACATGCTGACCCTGCCTATCAGTTTCTTTCATATCTCCTTAACAAAAATGCTTTTGGCACCCTCGTATAATTTATTTTGGAAATGTCCTACCCTGTTTATTGCATCTTTTGAGACAAGTGGTGTAGCAAATATGTGCTTGTCCCTGCATCTCAGTGACCACAGCAACCTCTGACACATTTGCTACTCAGCCTCTTTCTGGTGCTTGGCCTTCATTTAGTTCTCTTCTGCTTTCCCTTTTAACTTGCTGAATGCTCCAGATATTGATTTTTAACCCTTTCAATAACCCTTAACTGCTCCCAATCTCTGTTACCACCTAATGCACTTAATACCTAACAAAGCTTTCTTTCCATCTTTGCCTTGTTTTGTCCACCTTGGCATCTCCTCGTGTCTCCCTGGCATTTGCTTATGGAAGTCCTGCTGTTCCCACATATTATAAAAAGATTTCCAAATTTATATATACAGATGATATATCAGGGACAAACCTGCCTACTTTTTAATAAAGCGAGACCTTTTGACTGTGAAAACTTTGAAGTTTTCTACAGAACAATAACAAAACAGGAAACCATCTCAAACAATTAGGTTAAATTTAATAAAGCCCCTGTTATTAGTGCATTTAAAAAAATAATTAAGAAATGAAAAATGGGCAGCCAATACAGGTTACAAACTAAGACAAATTCTCAAAGTATGAGACTTGGCAAAAAATCTGAGAAAGTGGCAGTCTGAGATTCCAAAGTGGAGCCTTATTTTATTTAATCAATGTTTAAGAATAACACTGGCCATGCAACAACAACTGCATATGGAAAAAAAAAATCATTTACAATAGTCTAGAAAAGAGAGAACTGAGGAAGTCTGAAGGCAGCGAGTGATGTAGCAGGATGCCTAATACAAATCACAGTTAAGAACTATGGATTTTTTACTTAAAAAGGAAGAGGCATATATCACTGTGGCTGGAACAACTGAACAGTGCTCAACACATATTGAAAGAAAGATTAATTTAGTATTTCTAAAGAATTAAATAGAAATTAACAGCTCATCCTATGTATGACAGCACTGTAAACCAGGTATGACCTCCTTGAACACTAATGTGCATTCAGGCCTAACCATCTTCTGAAGAAAGACACAATTAGTGGGGGTTTATATCCTCTAGATGGGAAGTCAGACCTTCAACAGGTTTGGTTGAGGTTACCTTCCACTTAAAGGTAATCCTTTCCTTTCAGTAGAAAAATAATTCTCTCATGCATTTTATCTGCTGCTTATTACCATTGTCTGAGGTTTCTAAGACCTTCAAAACAGACTAATAATAGATCTGTAGCTAAAATAAATAATCATTTCCAAGTCATTTTAGTAATCAAGCACAAACATTACATTAAAGGAAATTAGGGGATTGAACTCCTTTAAACTGCTCTAATGGACATATGATTGCTTTTAACAGGAATTGAAAGAAAAGATGGATGAACTCCTGCCACTAATCCCAGTTCTGGAACAATACAAAACTGATGCCAAATTAATCACTCAGTTCAAGGAGGAAATTAGGAACCTGTCTACCGTGCTCACTGGGATTCAGGAAGAAATTGGTGCTTATGACTATGATGAACTCCACCAGCGCGTACTCAGTTTAGAAACCAGGCTTCGGGACTGCATGAAAAAGCTCAGTAAGTTAACAAGTTCATGGCAAATTTGGTTCCTTGGCTGTGTACTTTTAGTTGTCTCTCTTAAGAAAGATTAAGTTTTGGGGGTATTTTTGTTTGGTGAAAGACTACACATTATATTCTGATCTGTGCTACCCTAATAAAAGTCAACAGTAACTGAAGCTAAGGTGAGTTACTTGGTGCCAGTGTATCTCAGATAATGACCTGCCCCACTGTATACAGAAGGAATTAAGATGGAAAATTATAACAGACAGCAATTTCAAAATCTAAGAGTTTTGAAAACCAGTTGGAGAGCTGCAAATATTCTATCAAAAAAGCTCAGTCAGTCATTGCTACTAGAGTCACCCTTAGGATGACAGTAAAAAAAATTAGTGGGAAATAGAATGAAATCAGTTTTGAGATGTCCACATCAAAACCCAGTCATTTTACTGTGACACCTGAGAGCCCACTCTGGCTGTATTGTGTTTAGACCTGTAATACTAGCATTAGGAGAGATGTGCCATTCTCTAATTTGCATTACAGTGTAATTAAGCATTACACCTAATTTAAGGGAACAAAGCATGATTTCTGTAGGAAGCACAGCAACAAACCCAGTGAGCACTCACTAGATTTGCATCAGGCTGTCTCCATTTGGCTGCTCACATGCTGGCTTTGGTTAGAAAAAGTCAAACATTGAGCATCTCTGAAAACCAGTGCTAGCTCAATATCAGCCACCAAACTAAGAGCCTGAAGTATCATTTTCAAGTGTCAGCCTTAACTTCCATTCCCCCAGGAGGGGTAAGCAGCACCTACCTGCCTTACAGACACAATGCAGTGTCCCCTTTCCCCAGTCTATCCATCCATTCTGAGACTCCTGAATGGATCACTACTGCAACAATCCAGCCTCTCTAAGAAAAACACTTTGTAAGTTAACACTGAACATGAATAAACCAGAAATTCCAAGGGTCAGTCCTGTGATCAGTGTCTCAGTTATCAAGTGTGGGATGTTTACTTCTAAGTGCTACACATGACCTTAAATATCTTGTTGACAGATAAGCAGAGCCTCCTTATTTTTGTGATGCAATGGAATGAGAAAAATCTAGGTTAAGTTAGCCTTGAATTATTTATTTTCAGTTTCTTTATTTTACACTGGAAATAGCACAGTGATGATGCACTAAAATACATGAAAGACCTCTTCAAACACAAATTTCTTATGATCCTATTTTCCCCTCAGTACACACACATAATAGCACATTACTTTGTTGACAAGAGACAGTCAGGAGAAAATATCTGTGTTGCAATACCACGGCCAAAAAATTCCTATGAATAGACAGTATTTTCTGATAGTGAGGATTAGAGTAAGTTATTAGACACCAAAAATCATCAGTTTTTCTTTAATGAGTATCTTGTTTTTCTTTGCTTCTACGCCATCTTGTAATATTGATTAATGAAGTGACTACTGTGTGAGATATATTTTAAACAACAGAATTACTAGGTGTATGCACATCCTATCTATCCTCAATTCCTGCAACACGTTCTATTTCCCTTGATGTACCTAACGGAAAAAAGTCCTATTAAAATTACATATATTAATAGTAGAGAGAAAATGTTTGTATAAAATAAATTATTAAGCATATCCATTATCAAAAGGGAGTGGATCTTTTCAAGATCTAACACAGGTTCCTTCACCCTTATTGGCATTACTCCCTGGTCTTAGATGCTTAAATGACGTTTATGCTCACCTGCTAAGGGACTGGCTGGTTTTTTCGCCTATCCCTGTGTACCTTTTAAAGCAAAACCAGCTTCAGTCAGGCCTGTTGTAACTCCTGAAAGTTCAGCTCAGGAAGCGTAAGGGCAGAACAGCTTTTGTGCCTGCACCTCCTTCCCGGCCACATTCACCACGCTGGGGATGATCCAGCTGTGACTGTCCCTGCCAATCTGATGGCCAGAAGCCTATGGCAGCAGAAGGCTGCCGCAGGATCTGGCTGCAATTTTCACACATTTTGTTGCATTTCACCATATAATTACCTAATCAGCATGTGCAATAGCTATTTTCCATTCTTCTCCCTAGCAGGTGTTTTTCAGCCATATAATGCATTATAATGCACTGGCCACTTACAAGGGATCTTCCATCTGCACTGGCAACACTTTCAACATCATCAACATACAGTGAGCAGTTGTCTTACTTTCAATGAGGTTTAGTGATTACCACAACAGTTGTGATGACTGGAATTTGCTTATTCTCTGTGAAATAAGAGAAAATCCAGGAAGAAGCCACTGAGAAATTTGTTCACAAAGCTTTTAAAGGGTGCATGCAACTAAACATGAAGTGCATGTGATTGCACACACCCCAAATTCACATACACTCATGTGCATATGGATCCTTTGCTGGCAGTCCTGTAAGGACATGTACATTTATGAGAGAGTGCAGGTTGCACAGTGTGCTTGGAACCCTCCTATTCTTGTCAAAATGTGCTTATGAAGCAAGGGGAAAAAAATAAGTCAGGCTACCATTTTTCTTAGTGTACCTGAACTTCTTAACATTTGCTAGTATGAAGATACATTTGACCTATATTCTTACTAGCATCTGGTCCTTCTCCTGTCAGGGAATTAAATTGCTATATTGCTATAAACCAAAACAGAGGAAAAGGGGTGGCAAGAAGACTTTGGTCATGTTGGGAAAAAAAAAATGCACAGGCTAGTTTTAACTCTCCACCACCTCACAGCTAGGGAACATTCATAGTCCATTTCACATTACATTTGTTTGTGCTTTAGTTCTCTACATACAAAATGAGCTAAAGAAATGCCACAGCTGAAAACTAATTGGAATTTTCATTCATTTCAGACTCCAAGACTTGCCATGCCAGAAAAACATTAAGTAAACGATTCTGCCTTCAGTATATTAGTATTGCCATTCCCTAGCAAAAAACCTCAGCATGCAGGATCAATTTTAGTACAGCCACACAAAGAGTTAAAAGGTTCATTCTGCAGCTGAGAATACAGACTGGCTTTAGATCAACGTTTTACACTTAAGTAGAGAAGAAGAAGCTGTTACCAACTTCAGTGGGAGATAAGGGAAATTTCTTGGACTGAATGCAAAGTTAGAAGTGCTTAAAACCACCGAGGGAACTCGCCTTGTTTTGTCAGTGAACTGTTAGACATTATATTGAGCTTTACTCTTGAGAGAGTTGTCATTCATTTAATTTCTGTATCAAATGCAAGATCAGGCTTAGGCAAGCTGGAAGGGAATTATCTTTATAAAGTCACCATAACCAATTATTTCCATGTTACAGAGATTCATAAACTGCATACTGTAGTAATGTGTCATCAAAATGCTGTGATATTCAGCTGGAATAAATTACTTCACTGTGTTATTAAGTCAATAACACTTCAGCACAGACAGCACACTTGCTACTTTATAATGAACAAAACATAAATTATTCCAATTCTGCCAGTTTTTAGAGGTCTGCTGTAACAACTGGGTGGACACATTTGAAGGTAGGGCTCCAAAAGACAGAACTGGAGAAAGCAACAAACACCACCTTTCTCTTGAAGAATGAGAAATTAGATTTATGGGTTTTATAATTGTGTTCACTTCTGATCCAACACTGGAAGCAACTGCATTGGGGACTGGCTGACAGTTTGACAGAGTAAAGCGTAAACTGAAGGTCAGAGAAATTTCATTGAGAAGGGGAGGAAGATTTGGCCTCAGTTGCTTTTCCTTGTGTCACATTTCTCTACATCATCTGTCAGCAATAGGTTCTCTGTATTCACAAGACCAGTATTTAAGCAAGCCTGTTGATTTGTGGAATATTTGGGACAATTTACTTCTACAGAAGTTACTTGTGCAGCCTTAAACAGTTTAAAACAGTGTGAGCTGATTTATCAAGATTGACCATTGAACCAAGACTTGTTCTGGGGCCTTGTCCTGTTCTTTCAAGCAGTACTTTCTGAACTGAAAGGCCTTAACTGCTTGGTTGGAGTTGCCACTATTCAAAAGACAGGTGACATGCATGAACTTGGCCCTGAACATTTTGCAGACTACAGAAGAGGAAGATTTAGAAACAATCTGCACCCAGACTAAGGGTGAGGGTAAACAACTGTAAATAATATTTTCCCATTTTTAAAAATCATGTCAATAATTTTATTAAAGGCTGTCTGCAACTAGACTTAAATGACTAGCATTTTAGCAGAGACTTTAGATATTAAGCTCCTGTGCTGAAGGATCTTTCAACTGTAAGGATACTGGGGTGGGCACTGACAGCTCTGCTGCTTCCTTTTTACTGTACATGCTGTGAACAGACTTCAGGTACTGCTGAGGTTTACAGATAATGGGATATGAATTATCACTACAGTAGGAATAACTTACCGTATATGGAAAATGTTCTTGTAGTATTACTCCTTAGTCTTAAATACCAGTTCCATCAAATTATAACACAAATAGGCAGATCCATGGGTTTCTGTGTAATGAGCAAGGAAAAGGAAAGATGGGTCATACTGTAGGGCAGGAGGAAAAAAAAATCCTCATGCCTCTTACAAAATGCTCTGTTTTGTTGTGCTGAAAAGAGAAGCTTTGTCACTTTTTCAGTCAGCAGCCCCTCAGCTATACAGTAGCTGTCCTAAAAGTCTTCCTTTCTTGATCACTACACATTATGTGAGAATAAAAAATTGATCATATAAATACACCCTGATTCAAACTGCTGATAATTCAGTGGCTGGAGTACAATGTCATCTCTTTTTTTCACATTGAACAGCATCTCAATACATTTTAAAAGACTATTCTCTAAAAGCATCTGACTCCTGTCACAGGGGAAAACAGCTTGATTCATTCAACTGGCAGTGAACTCTACATTCAGGATAAATAGGAGTAATGCAGCAGAGGTACATTAGTACTAGACACTTACACAGATTTCTGAACACCCTTCTCTGGCTAGACTCAAAAACTCCAGTCACATATGGATCACCACGTGCACAAACACCCACGGAGCTGTGTGCACACCCCCCCCAGCAGCTGGCACATCCTACAACCCCACCACCTGCTTTTACACCTCCCCTGCTGGAGATGTGGGGCCTCGAGCTCGGTGTGTGCCCCTGCTGCTCCCCCCAGTCCACAAACCCCCACAAATCTGTGAGCTGTCACACACCTGCCCTGGCTGGAGGACCCGACCCACGGCCCCCATGCTGTGCCTGCACTGGCCAAGCGCTGGCTCTGCTGGCCCTGGCACCTCTCCCTGAGCCCCCATTGCTCATCCAGCCACAGGGTGCAAACTGCAGGGACACTGTCACCCTGTCCTGCCTGCCCCAACCACACTGCCAGCACACTGTCACCCTGCCCTGCCTGCCCCAACCACACTGACTGCCAGCACAGTCACCCTGCCCTGCCCGCCCCAACCACACTGCCAGCACACTGTCACCCTGCCCTGCCCGCCCCAACCACACTGCCAGCACTGTCACCCTGCCCTGCCCGCCCCAACCACACTGCCAGCACACTGTCACCCTGCCCTGCCCGCCCCAACCACACTGCCAGCACACTGTCACCCTGTCCTGCCTGCCCCAACCACACTGACTGCCAGCACAGTCACCCTGCCCTGCCTGCCCCAACCCAGCATTACCCAGCCCATACACAAACCCGAGCTCTCAGGACACCCTCACATCTCTGCCATGGGCCCCTTCCACAAGCTTTGTCCATTCAGAAGCAAAATTTCACGACTCGTATATAATTCCACATTTAACTTCCTGAATTTCTTTTTTTGATAAAAGAAACAGTGTTTCAGACTCCAAATTCTTTGCTTATGTTTTCCTACTAATTTAAATACTGTGTTTTAAAGGCACAAATTAGTATATACCTTATAACTCATACTTTCACTGTATTTTAATTATTTTAAAAACTACAAATCAGCAGTAATTCTTTTTTCCAATTTCTTTCTACTTATTATTACTTTTTTGATAATTTTTTTCCAAATTCCAAAGTTAACCCTTCTGAAGATTTGAGTGTATCTCATGCCCATTTCTGAGACTATTTACTAACATACCATCTAAAAATAAAAGCCTTCACGCTCATGGGATATAATCCTCTACCTTTCAAGCTAATAGCAGTTTATAGCTGTAGAAAAAGAGCCCTCAGCACACAATAATAGCAGCCTATCTACAGAGAAACCCAGAATAAAAAAATCTGTGCTGTGATAATCAACTGCAAAAAAACCTGTAAGATTCTTTAAAACAAGAAATTCCAAAAATATCTTCAAAATATTACAACGTACATAAATTGAGATCTATAAATAATAATGCCTTTTAATTGACCTAGAAAATAGACACAGGCTACCCTGCTCACTGAGGTCTCAGCATGCATTCAGTTATCTTCATTTCCAGTGGCTGTGAACAAAAACTCCACAAGCAGCTCCTGAGTTGTCACCACAGCATTAACCCCATTCGAAGTGACTGAAACAGGCTGGTACAACACATTCCTGGGCAGTTACAGAGAGGAGAAACTTTAGGCTTAATGTGACCTTCTTCTGAACTGAATAAATTCATTCTCAACACCAGATACAGTTTGTTTTCCACATTTCTTAGATAGGTAGGGTTACACAGTATAACACAACCATGTAGCACAAAGTACTTATTTTTAGTTTAAAGACATGGGTGAAATACTTCACTTCTTTTTACATTCTTATGGAACATCTTTTCTGTAAAACCATAATATTTTACCTAATCACCTGCACACTACTATGTGATATTAATCTTTGGTAAATACAATGAATTCCACCAGGAGCTTGTTGCTAATAGGAATGTTATTAATGTCCCTTAAAATATAGATTTCTGGATTGTTAGGAAGGTCAGCATCCAAGATCATATCGACTTTCATTATTTCCTCCCAGACAGTCTAATATGAGGCAGTCTAACGAATCAGAAGCCAAGTGGCACAGCCAAGCTTGCTGAGTAATTCTCATACTTTCTTCAGACAGCCCCCAGTCCTGGAACAGCTACGTGTGTGCAACCCCAGGGCAGTCAGGCACAAGCTTTGCGTGCAGCCTGTTTTGTGTACAAGCTCATTTTTTCCTGTCTGCCCTTAACCACCCTCTTACCCTGGTCAATGGAAAACTGAAACATCCATCAGTCCTAGCCTTGCACTGAACTTCCTGAAGGCAAAAGTGACGGAGGGTTATGTCTTCATTTCATTTATCATTAGGTGTTCTTCACTTCAGCTCAGAAGATATGGAAAAGTTCCTTCAGTGAAGATGACAATCCATCTTCAACATCAAACTGAATCCCCTGGAGCCACAATTTAGTTTAGACCAATTGGTCCTGTGCTCTGACTGATGTCAAGGCGAGTTGTGCAATTATTTACATTAACACATTTGTATTTTTTAATTTCAGCATGCGGCAAATTGATGAAAATTACAGGCCCTATTACAGTGAAGATATCCGGAACCCGATTTGGAGCCTGGATGACGGATCCATTGGCATCAGAGAAAAATAACCGAGTATGTAAAGGCACTGACTTTGTGCCCCTCTTATATTACTTGCTTTATTTTAATCCTTTAAAAGGTATTTTCCCCCAGGAAGTTACACTCCCAAGCGTGTTTCTTCTACTTCAGTCATTTTGACAGTTCAACATTTTCAGAGAAAAAGCAACAGGTTTTGTGCAAAAATATCCCAAGACAAAAGTTCGCTAAGCACCTTTATGCCTTCAACTTCTTCAGGGATGGCAAACGTCTCTCTGAACTGACTACACTTCCTTTTCATCTCCTAACACGTTTAACTGAGTTTGTGTCTTTAAGAACTCAAGTACTGTAGCACAAACATCCACACTTTTACTCAAGAGCATGACTTGTAATTCAGCACAGTTAAAATTTACAGGATTAGGCCACATATAAACTGTTTTCAGGCCATTTTCTGCATCATATCCAAGTTATGTTATTGTTTGGATCTAAAATAGGATCTCAAATTGGACACAGCTTTAAGGAGGTGCTTTCTCCAAAGGGGTTTGGAAATCAAAACACGGTTTCATTTGTATGAGACCCACAGCATTAACTTTTTGAATACAGAAAAAAAACAAAGGCAGCATGCAAATAGCAATAACTAAAGATTTGGGTGCAGCTCTCCCTTGCCTGCTGTGCCTGTGCAGGTTTACTACTGACCCCAGAAATCTCAATTAACTTTAGGAGAGCAGCAAACTCTGCTCAGCCCTGTCTTATCCTGAAAATGTTTCCTCTGATACCTCAGAGTGCCAGTGGTTGTTCCAGAACCAGCCCCATGAGCCCTTGTCTCCATCAGCACCTGCTCCCCATGTGGTCCCCTCCCAGCACACCCTGCCACCCCCTCCCCAGACAGCCACCACATGCCCCCCACTGCCACCCTCTTCAAGCAACACACAGACTACTTGTGCATGCAAACCCCTCCTTGAACCGAGTAATGGGCAGCTGGAGGCTGAACTGGTGTTTATACAAATATTTGGTTAATGTCAGTTTTGAAATTGGCATAAAAAACCCTACAGAAATCATTCTGCTTTTTTTTTTTTTTCAGTCAGGATTTTATTTGTCCTCTGACAAACTAAAAGGAGAAAAGGCAAAATACATGAAGGAAAAAATTGGGGAATGGAAGTTACATACAGCACATTAAATAGAAGTATTGATTCTGTTTTAAGGGGAAAAAATGGTTTATAAACTTTACTGGTTTCACTGCTGTTGTTTTTGTTTTCTTTACTAAGAATAGACTATTTTTCATTGATTAGAGATTCAGCTGAAAATAATTCAACCACATTTATTCCTAAGTATAAATTCAAGTTTAGCTCGCATACCATTTTCCACCTCTCTTAGATTATTAGTCTTTGGGAATATCTTTAAGCAAGCCCCATATAGCAGAAACCCAAACACTGAATAATCCAAAATTAAATTTCTCTGAAAATGCAGACATTGTAGTTAGTAACAGTTATATTTAGAGGTCACCTGTATAAGTAAGTTTTGATTCAGAAATTCAAGAGTTTTTGTAACAGCACTGTGGGCAGCATTGTCCTTTGATAGCCTGCTGTGTATTTAAAACCTGTTTTGCCTCTGTTCCTGCAATTTATCCATCATGCCATATCATGCTCATGTACCACAGATTGTGTTCCAGATGTTTACTCCTAATCTTTGTTTTCTTTCCAGGTCTGGTACATGGATAGTTACACTAACAATAAAATTGTCCGTGAATATAAATCAATTGCAGACTTTGTCAGTGGGGCCGAGTCAAGGACATACAACCTTCCATTCAAATGGGCAGGCACCAACCACGTTGTCTACAATGGCTCCCTCTATTTCAACAAGTATCAGAGCAACATCATCATCAAATACAGCTTTGACACTGGGCGGGTGCTGGCGCAGCGCAGCCTCGAGTACGCTGGCTTTCACAATGTCTACCCTTACACCTGGGGGGGCTTCTCTGATATCGATCTGATGGCAGATGAAATCGGGCTGTGGGCTGTGTATGCCACCAACCAGAACGCAGGCAACATTGTCATCAGCCAGCTAAACCAGGATACCCTGGAGGTGCTGAAGAGCTGGAGCACAGGCTACCCAAAGAGAAGCGCTGGAGAATCCTTCATGATCTGTGGCACCTTGTACGTTACTAACTCTCACTTAACAGGAGCCAAGGTCTACTATTCGTATTCCACAAAAACTTCCACTTACGAGTATACAGACATTCCTTTCCATAATCAGTATTTCCATATATCCATGCTTGACTACAATGCAAGAGATAGAGCTCTCTATGCCTGGAATAATGGACATCAAGTCCTGTTTAACGTCACCCTCTTCCACGTCATTAAAACCGAAGATGACACATAATTTTCTTTCCTCACCTCCCTCCGTCAAAGCAGTCTCATTTGTGATTAACTCTAAAAGCATCCATCTCTCTCAGATCCTTTTAATTTACATTTCTTTCTTCATTAAGGAAAAGCAACATTTTCTACTATGTAATGCATTTCAAATATGGCTGAGCCTGTCAAAAATGACCTGTCGGAAATAAAAGCATCTTAACTCATGATTCTACAAGGTCTGTCAAGACCTTGTCTTGAAAAGCACTAAAGTGGATTTAAGTGGCTGAAGACAGTTTTTAAAAGATTATGATCTGCCTTATTTTAGAGTCAGAGACTAATGTTGGCTTAAATGCATGAATGTCTTTTTTTACCTCATTTTTGGTTTTAATCTATTGCTTAACTTCAGGAAGCATTTTGGTAGTGTCAGACACATATTGCACATTGTATTTTTTTATTTATTCAGAAAGATTTAGGAATTTAATTTACTTAGACATGGAGTATGATTCATTTTGCCATCACCCAATTTCAGATGTGGTGCTGTACAGTATGTTTTTAAATCTCTTGCAAACATTTTATCGACAGTACGTATTTCTACCATTGTAACCACCATTGTGCAATTGTATCTCTTCACTTATGTGAAAGTAAACTAAGTACTATTTTTTATAAAATATATTGAAATAATTGCAGTTCTGGTTATGGGTCAATTGAAAGTGGTAAAAATCTGCTACAAGGTTGTTATTTCTGAGAAAGACCGGTAGCTTCTCAGATGCATGATTCCTGTTCTCAGCTTTGCTTGGTAGATCTCTTCTTCACCACTGGCACTTACTGAAGCCTCATACCCGTCTCAGCTTTACAATTGTTTGCCCTGACCAATTTTTATCTCTTCTCTCTCCCTCAGCCTGTTTCTCCTGCTTTCTTCCCTTCCACCATTTCATTGCCCTTGTTTATGCTCACTCCCTGATCTGGGCTTTCCAGGAGAGGAGCAGAGAGGGGCTGGTGCCCGTGTCTGCAGCAGGAGTGTGAGTGCTGTGCTGGGGCAGTGAGGAGCAATGCTAGAAGTCAAGTTCCTTTCCCTAATCTGCCTGCTTTCTTACTCATAATAGAAGAACATTTATCTTTTGACAAAACTCTTCTCTGGGATGACCGTAATCAAGGAGAACATACAAAAGAAAAGGTACAAAGCCTGGATGATCACTGGGGCACCTGGTAGCCCTTGCTAGGAAATGGCAACAACACTGAGGCCAACCTCTTGCAAAGAGGTTTGGGATTTGCCAGCAGTAGAATTGTTGCTTATGGTCAAAACTGATGCCTTTAAAAAACAAATATTTATGAAAGCTGTGTGGCTTGCTGCACTATCTTATTAGACACCAGGGGGTGGGGAGTGTGTGCACATTTTATTGAGAAAAAAGGAATGAGGTGCTATTTATCTCTTTTGGCATAAATAGAAAGAAAGTAATATTTTTAAGCACTTGTAATAAGATTTTTTATTAGCTGGGCTCTCACATAATGCAAAAAGACAAAAAATTGTGAAAGCTGAAACTTTGCAAAGCTCACAAAATCTGAGATTCTCCTCTTTATATCCTTTGAAATGGAAAAGCCAGATCTATTTTGAAGACATTTTATTTGCTGGTTCTACCAACATACCAGCTGAGACCGCCTTAAGTCTCATTAATGTTTTCATTATTATAAATATATACGTCTATTTATGTTTACAAATCTACTTTATAATATAAGCCCATATGAAGCTGAACTAATTGCCTTATTTCATACTGGCTGGGGAAAAAAAAAAAAAAATACCTAATTAGGTTTCAAGAACCGATAAAGGGGAAAAACCCAACAAATTACAACATGACCAGAGAAAAGTTACTTTCCTGCTTCCATCTCCCCCCTCCTGCCTAGCTGAAATGATAGCTGTTATCCCTTACAGTTACAAAGAATTTCAAGGGATTCAATTCAGCTAAACAGACAAATTAAATCACTTCCCTCCTGTAAACAATTTTCCTGTATTGACAATGAAACCTTCTGTGTGATGTGTGAAAGTGTATATGACTACTCATTAAAAAAGATATTTTATGTCATACAGGGATGTTTTATGAAAATGAAGTATGTTCAGATTTTTATCAAAAGCCACAAAGCAAACCCTAACCTTTCCTCTCTGCAGAGTAACTTCAACAAAATAGAACTTTTTCACCAAGACAGCATTCCTAAAAACCTTTGTAATTGAGAAACTAAACTTCTTTCTACTGCATCATCATAAATTAGACTCATAGTCATGATGCAAGGATCACTTCATCCAAAAAAATGATTACTACCTTATTTCTTTATAAGAATATCATTCTGTGTAATTAGCACACACACACTAGTACAGGTTGATAACAGTTCTTACAGGAAGATTAATGTCACCTGATTTCAGTGCCACTTAGTGAGCCTTTTAAAGGGTAACACTCCCCTGTTAGTCAAAGGAAAGAGAGAAACAGACACTACTACAGGTGCTAGAGAGGGATGGATAAGAGGGGCAGGAAAGGCACCTTCGAAAGGTGGTTTGTCACACCTAGATAAATCCTGCCCTTCCAAATTAATAACAATGGGCTGGATTCCGGTAGCTTTAAACATGACATAACAGCTTGCATACCATCAATGCAACAAAACACAGTGAGGCATTATCAAGCAACACAACTTCCTGCTAAGGAGCATGCATTTTCCTGTGAAAAAGTGTTGATCACCTGTCTTTTCTAAATTGGAAATTCCATAGTCATATTCCCAAAAGGCTGAAAACACGATGCCTCACTATAAGCAAATTTGTGTTACAATCTCTGCCTTCATAATTGAGCAGCACAAGCAGAAAAATGTCAAAGTAGAAGCAAACTACAAGTTCTTAGAGTTGAAGCACGGGCTGTTTGTTATGAGGAGGTATCACCAGGAGGGGGAAAAAAACTATCCTTAAACACGAGGAAATTAATTGCAGAGCCTGTTTTAATATCTTAGTGACCTCCTGCTTCAAGGGATAAACATGTAAAAGGACTGTGTCACTCCTGCACCCAAAGCAGAATTCCTACATTTCACACAGCTGTGCTGGCAGCAGAGGGGGATGCTCGGAGCCACAAATGGAGCACAAGTCTGCCAAGCCAGCAGGCACACCTGTCCTCAGGGAGCCTGGGGAACATGCACGATGCACACACCAAAGCCCACAGCGTCCTCCCTGCCATGGACTTACTGTTCCCCAGGACAAAACATGCAGAACAAACCTCCCCAGAGAAAGCTTCCTGAACAGTAATAATCTTTTACAGTCCCTTCTGGCAAGTTTTGCCCATAACTACCAGGTCTGTTATTACACA
This sequence comes from Pyrocephalus nanus, assembly GCA_038380795.1. Taxonomy (NCBI): domain Eukaryota; kingdom Metazoa; phylum Chordata; class Aves; order Passeriformes; family Tyrannidae; genus Pyrocephalus; species Pyrocephalus nanus. The sequence continues at coordinate 19,282,336 of CM076269.1, read as the reverse complement.
CACAGGCTGTTCAGCCTGCCCTATCTGTCACAGAGTGCCACACAGACCACTGGCAGGGTGACTCTGTGGAGCTCCTCAGCACTGTAGTCACTGCTAGCAAAAGACAGCATTCAATTTGAAAAAAGGGAATAGTTAAGTGAGACAGGTTGACGCAAGGTTTTAATCACAGATTGCTTATATCTAAGAATATTCCTTTTCAGACAAGCTCAGGGGCAGTAGCTGTCACTCAGCTGAGCAGGCTGGATCTGCAGCAAAGGCTGTTTGTTTCAAAGCGCAGCCTGAGTAAACCTGTTACCTGGTAATTTGTCATAATAAACAAATGCTTAGAAATTACTAGAGTAGAAATGAATAAACCATTCACAGCAAATCACTCATCCAGTAAACAGTATCCTTTCCCAATTCAAGAATTGCCAGGAAACAGTCTTGATACATACTGATGTTTATGCTAGTCAAAATATTTTTTGGATATCAGTTGGATGAGCACCTCTTCCTACAAACCATCCAAGCATTCCCTGGTGTGAATCTTATATCTTGACATGTGCTGAGCATTTGGGCATCTCTTCCACAAAAGGCAAATGAGGACTGCAGCTGCAGAGCTTTGGGACAGAGCTGCATCACAGCCCACTATGCTGACAAGCTCCCCACTGCACCAATTCCAAGGAGACCGACTCCTGCTCCACGACATCCTGGAGTAAAGTGCATCCCACCAGAAGCTCACACTCCAAAGGACTCAAGCATGCAAACTAATTTCCACAGATCATAAAGATCCTGAAACTCACTTCCCCACCAAGAACAGAGATCCTATTATTGCCAAAACTAAAAGCAAAAGCCCATTGTCTAAGCTGAGGTTTCCTCAGTAATTCTTACACACCTGACCATAGACATGCACATCCATATGCAGGCAAATAAAATCCTAGATTTATAGAATAATAAGGTTATTTCTCCCACAGAAAAGAGACCATTTAGGTTGTGCAAAGATCATTATTAATGGGGTTTCTACTTAATTCACTTAATGGGAAACTGAGGAAAGACAGTTACTCAACACCAAGTTGTGGAAGCTATACAAAAATGACTGGTTTGTGTAGTATGACTTTTGTTGGGCTCTGGAAAGATGCAATAGCTGTGACCACAGATTTATAAAACACACATGCAGGAGTTTTCCCCAAACTGCAAATAGAACATCCACCTGATTATTCTGGTATTATGATTGATTACCAATCTTCTAATCTGTGAACTCCTTTAGACTATCAGTTGTTGTCATTCCGTGCATTTAGTAAGCATTTTAAGATAACTTCTGTGCTCCCACATCTCTCTCTTTTTCTTCAGAATCCCCTCACACGGGTAGCACCTATTGTGTCAGGCAGGCCACAGGAGTAAGGAACCGAAGGGACACATCCTTTCTGCAGCTCTTATGCAAGTCAGAAGGAATTATTCATAAATGTAGAGATTGGCCCCAAGTATGAAAACTCTGTTTTCTACAAAATTACCGCTGGAGGAAATCCTCATTATTAAAATAAAAATCATGTTTATTGATTTTATATCAAAAGGAGTTGCACCAGCTTTGCATAGAAGTGTTCAGCCTCTTAAAGACTGAGTATATTTGTCTCTGTCTTTGAAATCCAGACAGGGGGGAAAAATTCACATTTTCTTTAGAATCAGGAATTTCTGTTAGACATATGCCCCTTGTCAGCTGAGCATCAGCAGAAGAACTGTGGACTTTTCCTGTGTCTGCTGCTTCAGAACATCCAGTTAAAATAATGACATCGCAGAAACATTTCAGCAGTCCAAGTGAAACAAAGTTTCCTCAGAATTTTGTTTCAAAAATGGCAGAGTTTGAAACACAGTTCACTATACATGCATTTAATTTCGATCACTGCATTCTGACCCAACTTGGAGTCCATTGTACCGTTTTGCCTAAAAATTGTGCAGGTGATATACCAGCACAGAAAAGGATATGAAGACACATGACAATGACAGCTAACAGGTCAGATTTGGCATCTCAAAACACAGTCTGTTTTACTGTGCTTTTTATATGGAAGCTTGAGTTCTTATTTACACAGTCCTTGTGGTGAACCTGAACAGGAAGAATCCACTGGATCAGAAATACTCATTTTCCTTCACACAGTATCAGCCCCTTGCACAAACCACTCCAGCTTATTTTTCTTTGCATTTTCTCTTCTCTTGTTAATTCTAATCTTATTGATCTTCCCCTAAACCTGCCCCAACCCTTTTTATCTTGCAGTGTGTTTAATGAAGGGCTGTTCAGACAGAACTCAAACTGCACAGAAAATTTATAGCACAACAAGCTTCATCTGGAGAAGGCATAAATTTATTTTTCCAATTATGTAAAATTTAGCTCCAGCATGCCCATAAAACTGCCTAGAAGCAATACTTATTGTATATCATGGGTTACTCTACAGAAATAATTTAAAACAGATTCAAGATAACTTTTGTCCCTGTTATTTATTTATTTTAAAGGAAACATTTTTTTTTTTCATATCTGCCATGGTGGGACATTAAAATAAATTAAATTCATCTTTGTCCACAGCAAGTTTAGACATTCATTTCTCCCTTCTGGATCACACCCTCAAGGTGGTCAGCAACACTTCCATCGCCAGGAAATCAGGCCTCACAGTAATTGAGTGTGCACACTGTCAAAGGGGCTTATGCCTTTTGAGTTAAGCTCCAAGTCTGTGTCACACTATTCAGGCAGGCCATTTATTTAGGCTTCCCTCATCTGGGAAAATTGGGCTTGCTGTCACCTTGAAGGACATCACAGATTAATGGTTACTCAGGACCATCTCTGTCAGTGCAGCACTTGAAGGGACAAGTGCCTTTTGGAGGCAAAGTCCACAGGAGAGCTGCTTTAACTCATTACTGCAGCTCCAGCAGCAGCTCATTCCAGAGGAAGAGCACACACCACCTGACATTTCTGTAGCAGCCACCTCCTCAGGACTGCAAGGTAATTTACAGACACTAATGTAGACCATTTCCCACTCTGTCAGGAAAGAAAGGACATTTTTACAAATTTCTTTGTTGAGGCTGAGCAGCTTGGACAGAGAACCACTCAGATTATACCTAACAGAATTTCTTTGGCTCACCAGCAGTTGATGTTTGATTTTTCAATTCTCAAGTCAGTATCACTCATTAACTCTTCTGCAGAAACAAGTATCTGTTCCAAAAGTTCAGTTCTCGCACTCTTACACTGATTTTTAATGGCTTTTCCTATTTTGTTTTCAGTCTAGTAAGGAGGCTGCTGTCCATTGGCAAGGTGTTACCTCAAGAGTTTCAGACTCAGGGCACATAACGCAGAGGTGGCTGATTAATCCACAATCATGGACTGCCTGTCATGGATAACTGCCTCTAATAGTTTCTGTGGAAAAAATGTCACTTTATAAGGAGTTTCTTTGTTCCCTTCATGAAGAAGGAATCCAAAGGGTGCTGTGTGGAATTACTTTTATGCTGCTCTTATTTTGCAAACCTGTAAAGGTCCGCAGACGGACTTAGAGCAACTCCAGTACTGCTGGACTTCAGAACCTTCCTTTGGTCACGAGGAGGATGAGCCACAGTGCAGAGCATTTTATCTCAGCCAAGCTGCTCCAAGCAAGCCAATCCCCTGTAAGGGATTGGGCATAACCTCGCACACAGCACTGAGCAGAGCTCTGCCAAGAGCTGCAGCACAGCTCAGCTGCGTTCAGGGAGAACACTGGGGACCTACCCAAACATGGGTTAGGTTCTTACATCTCTGGAGCAGCTCTCTCCACTTCAGAGCACAATCTCATCAAAGTGTATGCAACAACAGTTGTGTTCACCAGGCCAAATGAGGGAGGAAAACATGACAATTTTTATATGCTTTGACACTGATTTGAGAGCTGAAGGAGGACTTGGAAGATTCACAGGCCTCATCCTGGCCCTACGCCCAGGAATGAATTACACTCTGAAAGATTAAACTGCACTCTTATGGCAAATGTTAATATGCTGTTGTTCTAATAGTAATGCAATATCATGATACAGAGCAGAAAAATGAGACCATATACAGCAGAGCTCCTAATCGGAAAGACAATAACACTGTGAAATATAACATATTTAAAAAAATAAAACTATCCCAACTGTTTCACAATGCATGCTCCAGCTTAATAGCACTCAGCCATAGTTTTTCAATAGAATATACTAAATAAATACCATCTCAGTTGATTTTATTTACTCAGTTGATTATTTACTGAATAATAATGTGCATTACATGCCTAGGTAGTTATGGAGTTGGATGTTTATGTACCGTATGAAAATGGATACTTATGTCATTCAATTGACTCTCAAAAAAAATTTAAAATCCTATAATGAGCATGGAACACTGCTTATTTGCCATATTAAGAAAGAGTATGAAAACATGGAAATAGAAATATTTCACGCCTCAGTGTAGGACGATACTTCTCTTAAAGACAAAAATTAGAAATCAGTATATACAGTGCATCAAATACAGATGGATGAAAGAGCTACATAAATTTCAGGTTTGTGTTTTCCTTTCCAAATTGCACTTCGAAAAAGCACAGAACCAATTTTACAGGTAATGTAGGCATAGATGCAGATACAGGACTGTACATGAGCTCTACATGATATTTACAACTATGCCTGGAGAGAATGTAGCATCTGTGGGCAAGAGCTCACCCACGGACCTGAAGCAATAACATCCAGAAAACAATCTGATATGCAAAGTAAGAAAACTCCTCCCTTGTTAGACAGATTGCCCAAAATGGAGATACTTCTACCTGAAACAAAATTTGAGATGCCTTGCAGAGGCTGCAGCTGCCAGAGACAGTGGGACAGCCACAGACCCCAATGTCCAGGCAGCTACCACCATGCAGTGCACACAGCACTGTATTCATCCCAAGGAAACTGTAAAGCTCTCAGCAGATGGTCCTGAGAAATCATAATGCTCCTCATAATATTCACCTGAACAATCAAAAGTCAAGCAAACTGTACAATGTGACAAGCTTTGTGAGAAAACAATGCCAGTGTAAACAGCTTCTGTCCAACAGAGTAATTTCCCAGAGTTTCCTGCCCCTGTCTAGCTGGTCCACTTGGTAGCACAGACTCATGAACAGGGCATTTTTCCCATGTTTGCCACCTGGCCTCTCAGGAATTAGGGGAGAAAGATAGGGGAGATTTATTACAGAAGTTTTGATAGATGAGTAAATAGCTACAGCAGGCCTAGAAAAGCTAAGCAGGGTTCTTTACAACTTTTTTTTTAATTTGTATTCTTTTGGAATACCTTACTCATGTGCTATTAAATGGGGATTCCTCTGACCTGCCAAATAACCCATTTAAATAAGCATACCTTTACATTTATTGAAATAGAAATTGGCCTTGCTGTCATACTTGAATATGGTCTTGTCTGTCCTCTTATCAATATTTTCAGCTGAATTATCTTTCACTGACATTACTGAGCCCACTCATGTAAAGTTTCTGAGCCCTTTTACAAGGTGTTTCACAAAGTTACAGACAAGGGCCTTTAGTATTTCACGTAATTAGATACAATTAGATATCAGTTCAATAAATACTCTGTCTCCATTTTTACACAAACAATACTGTCCAACACTTTCAAAAGGGGCATGAAGGAACAATTTTTGAAGAGAAAACATTTTTATATCAATAGGAGCTATAAAGGAACTGACTGAGGAGATTTCTGTACCCCATGTTGAGTCCTAAGTTTCACCTCAGTTTTGATTCAGTCAGTCCCAAGCTATTGAACTCAACAAAGAGCCAGTACTGGAGTCAGCTTTGGAGTAACCCAATGGTCTGGGAAATAGGAAAGGTCAGATTAGGTAAAGAATTATTCAGTATAGCCTTAAACTCTGATTGTATGAATCTCTGACATATTTAGATCTAAACCATTTATCAGCACTTTTGAGTGCATTCTTCCATTCAGATTTATAAAGAACAAACACACAGCAATGCTTCAAGAAACATAAAAAGGGCAACATTTAAACATCATCCCATTGATTTGGACTTCCCTGCACCTACAGGATTACTGATCTAGAAAGACACGTGTATTTATGAAAGTTGTTATGAATAACCCTTTGCGACTTTGTGCTTTACAAAAGCAGATAATATTAAGCAATGGTTACTTTGGGCTGTCTTTCGGCAATATATATAAGATTCCAGCATTTAATCAATTTTTAACAATTTGTCCTTAACATAAAAAATCAAATTTTGTGAGTTTATTGGATAAGTAATTTACTCAGAAAAATCATGGAGTGATTTGTGGTTTTTTCAATGACTTGGCAGGAATCAAGACTACAATCAGGTCTTTACAAAGAGTATAGTTCTACATTTCATTTCAGTTCTAGTCAATCCAGTTAAACATCTTCCCATGTTTCTCTTCCCGTCTGTTTCCACCTTTCTGCTGCAACTCACAGCCTGTTTGAGCTGATACAACTGTTTGTGGGTTATGCTGTGTGATTGATAAAATGGAAAAATCTAGAGTTAAGTAGGGAAAAAAATAACCTGGAGGGAGGGAATACAGAGAACAACGTAGGTACTGCCACATTAACTGAGAAAAACAGCCATAAGTGTCTCATGAGGTAGAAAAATGCAGTACTCATTGATCTGGATTAGAAATTAAGTTAAACAGAAAAGAAAGATTTAATATCCGTGTACTTTTAGGATGTAATTAGAAAACTGGATTAGAATATTGAATTTTAACAAAATACAAACTCTTCCAGACCTCTGTCTTGACTATAGGAAAGTTAACACAGCATATGGAATATAAATGTTAAAGCAAAAACCACAGACAGCAGGAAGCAGCAAACTGACTTTCCCTTTACTTACTTTAGAAATTGTATTGATTAAAAAAAAAAAAAAGCTTGCTAAAATAGCTAAATAGGTGAGATCATGGTGAGCTACTGATGGATTTGGCTGAGTAAACCTCTTTGGGAGAGGAGACAATCACTGTAGGGATTGTCCCAACTCCACTTGCCCCCATGCTGGGGATTCTTCCGAGTGGCCCTGCCCTGCTCAGATCCTTATTCAACAGAAAAACAAATCTCTGGCATCGTGAGGAGATTCACCTTCTTTCAGTTTGGCCTAAAGAAACCCAAACATTTTGGAAAAACACAAGCCAGATAATCTGACAGGTATTAGTCACCAGATAAGCTGACCTTTACTTCTACACATGTATGACTGGCTCTTCAGCCACTGCAGCGTGTGCCCAGACAATACTTGTTTCCAAGGGGGGAAGGGGATGTTTCAGTTTGTTTTTCATCCTTCAAAATGCAGTAGTAGTCCTATGGGAATATCTTCTTTGTCTACTCAGCTTCCAAGTCGCTATATTAGAACACCATGGACAGAAATAATTCTAAGAAAATATATGAAGACACCTTTCTGATTATTTCTAAAGCTTTCTCTTCTTTCTAAAATAGCTACCCTTCCCTCAGGAAGTATTTTCTTGATTAAATGATCAAGGCCCATCCATCTAACTTCAAGAAAAGGCCAAAATAAATACCTTTCAAACTATTTAAAAAAATTACATGGAATGTAATTTAGCAGATAACCATGAATTTACAGAAAACACCTATACAAAAAGTCACTTTATGAGACAATTTTCTGGCTCAGTAAACTATCTTCAAGAATCTCCAAACCTGTACTAGGTAAACATTTTTTGCTATTTCACTAACTCATCTGGCAGACAGCTTTTACTGCATTAATATTCTAAAAATTCTTCTATTATTTCAGTTTTACAGAACCCATTCATCAGTATCACAACAATACCATGTGAGATGCTATCCTACATTCAGCTATAATTTCCAGAGGTTAGAAATAGCTTTTCTAAGGTTAATAATTCATTACTGACGGTGAAGTTGCTAGACCATACCAGTTGTGTTGTTCATAACCCTTCAGGCCTTCTGGGGGGGAAAATGGTGCACCAGCTTCACAGCTACCTTCGGGAAGGAAAAACCTGTACAAGTAGTCGTTTTTCCAGCTCAGTTTCTATCTGTGTTGTCACACCAAGGTGCAGCAGCTGCCTCACATCTGTCACTCATGGAAAGGGGAAGGCATTCTCGGGATCAGTGCTGATAACAAATGCATGTCCTGGGGAGGAGGCTCAGGACTGTCCGAGGATCAGGGCCCAGGGCTGATGGTCACTCCATCACTCTTTATCACTGACCAGCTGTGGGTGATTTCATTCTATTTTACATAAATTTAAAAGACTGTATTAAATGTAGTCTCTAACAAGAAAGAGAATAGACAATTCAAAGCCTTAGAAGAAATAAGCCCACATTTTATCTTTGTGGGTTTAGTATGCAGCTTCTGTAAAGGTCTACATTTAAATACAATAATACTTTGATGGGACTTCCTTTCTGTGCTCGAGAGCTGGATCTCTATTTTGTACACTTTAAAGTATCTAAATGCTTATAAAATATCTTTGGGAAAGAAAATTCCCACTAGAACTTGCATAGTAAGTTAAGCTTTTCTACTGAGAATATTATTAAATCCCACTAAATCCTATTTTCATTCAGTCATCAGCAGCTCTGTGCATAAGCAGATAGAAAGAATGCTGTAAGGGATTATGTTTGTGAAAGCACTAATCAGCTATCATTCTTGGCTTGTTCTTTAGCAACAAAATAATAATGATTCCTAAAAAAATTAGTTTTAATCTCCCTGAATCAAGAAGTTACTGGCAATACTATTTTAAATCACATAAGTACCTTTAAGAACTTTAGAAAGATAAAACCATGAGGAAAACTGGAGATGTGCACTTTTCTTACTATAACTTGCATAATAGTCACAAATGCAGAATGAGGGATTGTATCAGATTTGCCCCGAAATACTGTGAGCACTCTGAAAATTAAAGATGTCATTCAGCATATAGAAAGATGCATTAAAAAAACTTACCCAAAGAATTTGTTTTCTAATGTAGTAATTTTACAGTCTGATGTGAGCTCCAGAACTTTTGTTGCTAACTGTGTGCTACACACACTAATGACTTTAGGGGCTCTGGAAAGAAAATATTGGGTTTGGTACTATTCTTTCTTTTCTTTAAGGAGAAAAGTATCCTTATATCCAGTATCCTCAGAAAATATATTCAACTCAGTACCAATACTAAAGCAGCATTTTGTTTTGAATAACACAGTGGTGGTGGCTGCACAAGTCTACCTCTGCTGCAGGAGAAAAGACAAACATATGGAGCCAAATATATTTCTTGTTCACAGAGTGCAGGTTAAAAAAACCTCTAAGGATGTTCATATAACAACTCTAGTGTAAATCTTCAGCTTTCAGAGAAATTGCTTTATGGCATTTTCTATGTTGATTTGCTCATAACTGAAAGTTTCATATTTTACATTTGCAATGTGCCTTAGGATATTACTTTTGATAGGCCATGTTACATGTTCCTACCTACTACAGCCACTCCAACTGCTCTGTCTTTGTATGGGGCTAGATTTAGATTCAGAAAACCTGTCTCAGTTTCTTCACACTGGCCAGCAACAAGTATTTCCAGTTAATGTTTGGGGGATATTTAGGGAGTTTTGTGGTCATAGTGATGAGACAAAAATGTGGATTTTTGTGCTTTTATGGAATTCATATTACACACAACTGAAACATTACAGTAGAGGAGAGCTCATCATACCACACAGGAACACCATGTACAATAATAAATCAGATTATTCAAGCAGCTTAAAAAGCATCACACCTGAATTTAAACCTACATTATTTGTTAAGTCTAGAAAACCTAGTTCAACAATATGTGCCATTGGAGCTAAAACCCTGAAGGAAAGGGAGCTTTTGGCTCTAAAACACTAAATGAGAAATGAAAGAGATGTGTCACTGTGTGGGATTTCAAGAGCATTTCCTTCCTGGCTTTGCCTTAGTGTTCTAGATGTACCTGGCTTTAAGACCCTTTCCTTCAGCAGTTTCCAAAACTACTAAAAAACAAAAGTGTAGCAGCTGACAAGATGATTTGGTGATAAAATAAACTCTATAGTTTACACACTATTTCAAAGCAAATCAGTGAAGACTAGGATGCAGCAAAGAACAACATTTGTTCCCCATGCAGGCTGTGGATAAGGAATTTTCATGCCATACCCAACAGCAAGGTGTAACACAACACAGGATTTAATGAGGTGGGGAACCACTACCTGAAAAGAACACCCACAGAGATCTATTATAGTTTAAATCCATCTATATTTAGTGCCTAGCATCTTTTTCTGAATTAAAACAATTGTACCTATCCTTCTACCCACTGTGGTTTCTGCCAGGAAGCAATACAGAACCTTACAACTATCAGATAAATATTGGGTACATAGGATAAATCTGTCATAGCACTGATTCAAGCCTTTTTCAAATATTGGAGACGCAGAGAAATATGTCTATTAGCTATGAAAGCATCACAGGACAGATGAAAACATGAGAACTTGAAGTTCCATGCCTTGACCATCACTGACCATGAGGATAAATAAGACAAATAGATTAAATGTGCACTGTAAAAGTTAATTATATTCATAAAACAAGAAGTACAGTGAAGGTTAACTAACACTGAAGTCCATTCATTCACTTCAGTGCATTGTAAAAACATTGGTTGTGATTAATGTATGCATTTCATTAATATAACTTACTTACTAAAATTACTGGGATATACAGTTAAACTGTAGTTGACAATATTTTTGACTGAGTACAGCAAATCTATATCTTTTTTTTCCACCAGTACTTAAGCTGAGACAAATATTTTTAATCCTTCCCTCCTAAAGCTGTGACATTTTTCTAGTCTGACCTTTATATGGCATATATGATGGATAAACATTTCATTGACAGTACAACCATACATAAATTTAAACTGTCACAGCATGAAGAAAAAACAATGTACTAAGAGTAGTCAGAAAAAACTGCCAGGTACTCTATCTGTTCTTTTCCCTTGTTTGAACTAGAAGAGTCTGTAGCTTTATGCAGTTAAAATATCTGCCTTTCTTTACAAGATGACATGAAAAAATGTTTTGAAAAGTCAAAGTGTCACCAATTTTTTTTCATCTTTGGAAAAACAAAAGGGAAACTTACAGTATCTACATGAGTAGATAGAGATACGAGCTGTATTCTTTACTTTTCCCTCCATGAAATACTAAATAAGACCAAAAAATAAATGTCATTTAGCTACATAATATCTGGAAATAGACAATAAAATAAGCCAACTGATCAATTTGCAAGGGGAAATATTTAGCAGTGTTTACTTTGACTCCTTTTTTATTTATCCAGTAATTAGTATTCTGTATCAAAAAACAAATAAACAAACAAGCAAAAGAAACAGCAAAATAAATCCAGACTCAATCAGTGTTTCCTGCAACAAAATTCATTTCCAACTGATGAGATTTTCCTGCACTCTCGACTGCCAGCACTAATTTGGTTTTCTGCACCTGTTTAGTGTCTTTCCTGCATTTCCATGCTTTGGCACAGAGTGTGCAACAAACACTCAGGCACTTTGAAACTCACTTGTGCAAAATAACCAAGAGGAGAATGAGCATCTCCCTTAGCTACGGAACAAGGAGTGCTTTGTGATCATGTCCTCACAGAGCAAATAGAAGACATCAGGCAAGTCAACCTCTGTTCTTTCTTCCTTCATGACCTCCTGTCTACTTCAAATCCTCTTGTTTTTCCCTAACCCATGTTTAGCCTCTCCAGGACAGGTTTCCTTACCCACAGCAAGCATTATTTGTGTGTGCTGAACAGTGTAACCTGGAATTCCCCTGTCATTGCGGAGAAAAAAGGGACAAGAGGATGAAAAAGGAGAAAATAGCTGCTGCCTTCACTTCAATTCCCATTCATACACAGAAGCTGAGGGCTCCAAAAGGCAAAACAGACCAGATAAATTAATGAAGAACAGCCATCCACATCCATGTGCCGTGCCATTCCTCCTCCCAGAGACTGCCCCTCACTCCTCCTGTCCCATGAAGACAGCAGCCAACACACAGCTTTGTGTCATCCTCTCTTCACACATATTTCAGGAGATCAATAAAGCCGCTAAAACACTCTTTGTTCCCTACTTCCCTGCAGCTAAACATCGGTTTACAGTCACCAGAGCAGGTCTGTCAGTCTCTGTGCACATCTCTGGCTCTGCAAGATAAAAGCACTTTTTATAGACAGTGAAAGATTTAGCTATGCCTCATCAGATAGTGCGAAGATGTTTGTAGTCTCTGTGAAACACAGCACGTTGTTAAGCATAGATTAAAAATAAACATGGCAAAAATCAAAAATATCTACCTGTTTTACAGGATCTTAAATTATAGTTACATTTTATAGTTGCAGGGCTAGACCATGTGTACACTTCCTAACTTTTGGGATATACTACACAGGTTATCTTTTGTCTACAGAAGCAGATCTGTGGAAATAGTTACAGTTTACTGTAATTATGTATCTCTTAAAGAAGCTTTTTTTTTTGCAGCAGATGGAAATATTAAACTTATATCTCATACATCAATGAAAATACTTCCCCTGAGTGGACTGTGGCAAGAAAATTGCACTGTTAGTTTTCTAATAAAATAAATAACTGAACATCTGATGTTCTGATTCCCCTATTGAGAAAGGAGAATAGACTTCATTCTTACTGCCAATTTACCTATTACATTTCAAGGACTTCCATTTCAAATTCACAACGTCTCAAATGTACATTTTCAATGTGTATAGACATGCTTATTAAGGTATAGACTGAAATTAATATCCAAGTTTTGCAAAAAAGTAATTATTTAAGCATACAAAACTCAATATTCATCCAATTCACATTTGAAAGATAACAGGAAAGCAGTCCATGCCAAATTAACAAAAATACATGAACCAAATCTTGTAGCTCTGGAAATTAATCACAGGGGCTATAATGCTGTAGCTGATTTACAGCATCCCATTCAAGGAAGACGAGAAAGAACTGGATGAAGTCCAGGGGAGATCATCACAACATACTGAAATCTAGAAAACCTGATCTTGTCAAAAGAGCTAGGTTTCTTTATTATATGGGAGAAAATACTGAGGAGTCACATGGCAATAGAGACTGCTCTGAAGAAAACTGCACTCCATGCTCATTGTGGGCAGGATAAGTAACAACCTTAAACTGCAAAAGGAGATTTCAGTTATGTAAAATATTCTCACTAAGTAGAGAAGCTGCTCCAACTCTCAACCCTAATCTATTTTTCTGTGAGTTGAATACACTAAATATGTGCATTTATGTATATATATAAATGTATGTATAAAGCAAACCCTTACATATCTTGAAGTGCATGAATTAATAAAAAAAAAAAAAAGATCTTGTCCCATAAGAAGATGCAATGCTGAAATAGCTGTATTTTCATTTTCCTTATGAAATATGCAAAAAGAGACAGAGTAAGGAATATTTTAGTGAGTGCATAATCTCCACAGCATAAATTAATGTTACTAGCAGTAATTCCAGAATTTATTTTTTAGCCAGTGGTATATCAAGAGGGATTCTGTAGTGCTTAGAACAAATATGATTAACTTCTTCCTAAAATTAGAGCCACAACTGTATTTGGAATCATGTTAAAGCCAATTACAACGGTGTTTAATAGAATTCATGCTGACTCTGCTACTTTTTCCTGATACTAAAAAAAAATATTAAAATATTAGAACATTCATGAGATATCAGGTGTTAAGCTGACAATTTATGTTTTTGAAGGCCAATAACCATGTGCTGGTGGCATGGTTTTTTTTCCTTTATGGTTCGTCTTGCATAAAATCCAATTTTACTCAGTTTTTTTAAGTGCCCAAAAAGCAATATCCTGGTAAGAACATTGTAGAAAGCAGTAATTGAGTGAATCAGCTATGAATTCTAGTCCTGTGCTCATCTTGAAAATACATGGCATTACAGGATAATTTTCTTCACTTTGCAGTTACTCCAAGAGCAATATTTTACAGATAAATGCAAAAATACAGGGTGAAAAAACATCTTTATTTTTCACCATTACTTAGACAAGAGCTCAAACCATGTTCTGCGAGCTGTTAACAATTTTGCCCCCAATTTTGTACATTTATTATCAGGCAGTTTCAAATCAAATCATGCTGAAGGTTTGTACCTGTGCTATCCATTCAAAACTGATGGGATTTTTGTTACAAAAGGCTTTGAATTACTTGTCTTTCTGAATTTATAAGGAGAAAAAACTCCTCCATCTTGGGAACAGATTTAGATTGCCAACTGTAGTACCACGAGTTGAATTTTTTTATATATATTTTTTATTTTGAAAGTAGAAAGAATATTAGGCAATAAATTTACTAACCTTAAGGTGGGAGGCTGTCAAAAAAACAGTAACAAAGGACAGCTAAATATAAAGACTAACGATTTACTACAGAATATTTCACAGCTAAATATTTGATTAAGCACTCAAAAAAAATCAGCAACATGATGAAACCCTGACTGTGTCATGAATCTTGATAAGTGAAGCAATGGTTTCCATTTACACCTATTTTATTATATTTGGGTTGAATTAAAATAGATGGAACTGATTGTGTTTCTGTATTTAATCTGCTGTAGCTATTCACAAAGCAGTAGATTCACATCTCAGTAAAATCAAGGCAAAATTGGATTCTGACTCATCTTTTCCTCCTAAAAGTTCGTAAGGCAACAGTGTTGTGGTTGCTGCCAAGACAGTGACCTGAGGGGTGTGTGGAGACCAAGTCTGAGAGTGCCTGCAGGTCAATGCCCTGTAGCAGCTGGAAACAGATGATGGTTTCCGTTCCACTGTCTATGTGATCAGGGGATCTGGCTCCTCTCCCTGTCTCTGACACCCTGTGCCCATCTGGAGTGCTGTAAGACATGGCACTGTGTCGTGGGTTGGCCCTGAGCCTACCCAGCCCTAACTCTGTGTAGATGTTTTAGTCACCAAACCTCTGCAAGTGTAACATTCCCAGCAGAGAGCTGACATAAATCTGCCCACGAGCCTCTGCAACGCTGGGCTCACAGAACGAAACTCTGCCCTCCACCCCAGTTATCCTGTGCTCACCCACCTTGATGCTGGGGGGCTCTGTGCTGGTATCGCACTGGGGAACAGCTGATGATATTCGTGTGTGAGGATTACAAAGAGCTCTTCTGAAAGCCAGAACAGCACAGGGGAATGACACCTGCAGGTGTTATATAAGCACAACAAACATCTCTCAGGTTCACATGGAGATCTTTTGGATACTTTACTAATTACTGCTGAGAACTAGTCCTACAAATTTCAGATCACCATATGCTTCTGTCTGCTTATATACAACAAAGTCTCCCAAATAACAATTGCTTGCAATTGAAGGTTAGATATTAACGTGCTTGTGGGATTTTTTTCCCTCTGCCACCACTCTTTACCTGTAATATGGGAAAAGAATAATTTCCATTTCCACCCTTTTGTAAAACCTAACTTCTTTCTGTCTGAAATGATGTGAATTTATAGGACATGCTTCTTTATTTTGAGAACATGAATATTGAATGTTCAGCATTTCTTCAGGCAGCATCATCTCTCATTAATTTCAGTATGGTATTCTGTACACTGATTACACTTGTTAACATATATTGGCAAAGACAGGGACAAAATCTATCATTTAGAAGAGATACCGTTCTGAAAAAAATATTTTAATGAACATTGCTAAAATACACCTAACCAGTCCCTCAAATTAAGGCAATAAGGAAAAAATTTGTATCCTACACTAAGCATTTTAGGAGGTCTTCAATGTACTTTGCCTGCCTCTTTAATCAATGAACTGTGGACACATGGGGACAATCTATTGCATTTATTTAAACTTGAGATCCTTTTCGAATTTCTATAGTTATATATCATTCACCCAGTTTATATGTAGTCTGTAGCCTACCTTCTTACTGATGTACCATTTTGTTACTGTGGGTTAGAAATAATTAATGCTGGAATAATGTTAGAGCAACACTCACATACTTGACACTAATGGATTTGTTTTCATTGCTTTTGGATATCTCTCCACATTATCTGACAGCTTTAGTCTGGATTCAGATGAAGAATAAGCGTCAGTTCTAGTACCAAGAACACAATTCATTTATTTCTATTGAGGTGTCTAATCAAAATACATTTGATATGTTAGCTGTGAAAAGTAATACTGAATATAATGCAAGCATAGAATCCACGAGCCCAAAAATATCCTTACTTTTCCTCCTGAAATGTTTAGGAAGCAACAGATGAAAAGACATCCCTAATTTGTAATCCTGACCACGGAACATTAAAATAGCATTTAGATAAATCATGAATTAAATTATACTGCAAATAAACTGAATTACCTGCCAGGATATATTGCACACCCAAACAGTTCTGAACCCAAAGATTAAAAGATGCTGTGAGAACTTCAGAACTGCAGAAGCAACACAGAAAAACTCCAAGATATTAGAGCTTGTTTTTTGTCTTAAGAAAATATCTTCTGAGTTAGTATTATGCTGGCACTACATTCTGCTTATTTATCTCCAAGGACCAAGAGTTCTCCATAATAGAGAAAGATTGTCTATTTAGAAGGTGACAATGTTTTCCCTTTGCAGTGACGTGACCTGACAGCAGAGCACAGGGCTGGACCAGACCTGTGTGCACACCAGGACAGGCAGCAGTTGGCAGCAGCTGGACCCAGGATGAGATGCACTGGTGTTGTCATCTGTGCTACTACTTACATATGCTGTTGCTGGCAGGATAAGGATTGGTAGGTAAGTAGTGGGAGGGCACAATGCTATAGTCTAGTGCCTCTATTTTAATTCTATTCAAGCCAAAAGGAGGACAGTGTGAAGGAATCACATCTTCCACTGAAGTCTGCAGAGTATATTTGCGTTCACCCTCAGCGCATGCTCCGTGATTTTTTCAAAGGCAGATCTTGGCCAAGAAACTGAGAATAAGAAGAATGAGAAGCTGCTAATTCTGCAGTCAGTTAAGCAGACAACACCACATCTACACATATGCTAAAAAAAATTACAGACTTCAAATCCCTGGCAGGGCTTTGGTCTTTCAGGTTCTCCCAGCAAAACAGCTGGAGATACGAGCAGGTGTAAGGATCAGATTCTGTGTGTTCCCCAGATACTGGCTGCTTGCAGCTACCTTTGACTTCAGCAAATTTGACTGGTATCAATACTTCTCAAAGAAATGTTGTAATATGGCACTAAAGTATGATTTTAAATGCCCCAAATTTCTTTATTTAGTGTCCTTTACACCACAATTTGTATAGCTAATAACAGTAATGAGTTCTGCTTATTAAACGGTATAAAAATATTATGAAAGAAGATGATACATCAGGCTTTGCAATAGTATATGTCAAAGAAAAATGGATTCAGTTCTTCAGCACAATATTCTGTGAATATTGTTTCCCCTATCTCTGTACAGAAAGCTGCCTTGGAGAGACTGGTCATACCTATGTCTCATTCCAGGCAAAGGAAGATGGGAGTATCATCTCTTAAACACTCAACAGTTTGCAAGCTCTGCAGCTTTTTCTTTCTCTGGATGTCCTGCACAAGTGGAGGGAATGAAGTTAAGTAGAAACATCAATTTCTCTGCTCATACTTTAAGCAGCTGTACTGTTGCATGACATGTCTCTCTGGAATAAAGGAAGGAGTAGAATCAAGAATAAGCAAAGAGACTGCACCCTGGGCATCAGCATGTAAAGATAAGTCTGAAATGTTGGTTTAGTTGGATTCAATGGCTCAGTTTTCAGTAGAGAACCAGAACACACCCGAGACTGTAATTGCTTGTTGGATAGTTAATTGTCCATGAACACTGTGATCACAAATGGATGGAAAGGCAGATGCAACTCAGCACGAATAACAGCACCTTAATGTTGATAAAAATACTTGTTTGCAAGCAGATTAAAGAAGCTGACAAAACACTTTCACACGATGTCAGCAGAAACATGTAAATAACTGGTTTCCACTGTGACATTTGGCACCCATCAGAATGACAGAGATTGCAAAATTTTAAAATGTACTAAAGAAAGTATGGTGCTGGCAAAAAATGGCATGAAAATTCTGAAAGATGTTTTTAGCCACACTGTTTTAAGACAGATCAAAATACGGAATGCAGGGATGATCGCATATCCTGTCTGTTTGCTTTTTCTCCTTTCGCTCCTTCTATTAGTGAAACAGAAAATCACCCAGCTATCCATGTCTATATAGCATAGCCCACCCAAAATTAACAGGGCTATAATCATGACTCAGCCAACTCTCCTCTGTTGCTAAATCTTCTCTTACCCAAGTATCTCACCTGCTGAAGTCACAGGCAGTTAAAGTCATACTTTACTACAAATATCTAAGTGATAAGACATTTCAGTGTATGATTAAGTTAGAAAATCATCAGCAACTTCATCTACCTCCTCTGTGGATGCCCAAAATAGGAGACATTAAAAGAAATACTGATATGTTGAGTTCATTCAAAGACATTTCCAAAACACAGAGTGCATTGAAAAATCAGAGAAATTTTGGCTTGAGGTTACAGACAAGATCAGAAAGTATAAATGAACTGTCACTTACACAGCAAAGGAAAACAATTCAGTAGATAGTCTAAACCCCTCTCTGATGCTTGTAAATGTGCACACAGTTGAACAATTCAGGCCAGAGTGTCATTACCTCTCTGATGCTTTTAAACAGGTACCACTCATGCAGAGACCTTGCAGTATTTTGTTTGGAAAAAATGGAAGAGTAAGAACATTTGAGGATGATTTCATATTTTATTTTTATATGAAATTTTATAGTTTCAGAGACAGATTCATTGTGACCAAGCCCAAAAGATTCAAATTATTGTATTTTTAAAAAGGTTTTTCCCAGGAGTTGCAAAAAGTGGATTATTTTGACCCACTAACGAAAAGCCTTTCAGGGACACATTGAACATACTTATTCTCTGATGTAAATTAGAGCAGCTTCAAAGCTATTCTAAATTCTACTTTGTCTGCAAAAGCCAGGGAAATTATGCCTGCCAACGGCTGCTCCAATCCAGTATACTCTGAGGATGAAGAATAGGGCAGACAGTTAACCTGCTACCTTTTTTCTGCATAGGGATTTATTTTACCAATAGGAAACCTTAGCTGCTCAATTAAACCAATTTCTGGAATCTCATTTTTAATACAATGAATACATGTATATTAGTAATCCTGGACATAAATATTTTGTTTTGAAATACAATATGATAAAGGGCTATATGGTGAGTGCTTTACACTGATCTAGGGAACACTGGTTGTTTAAAAGATGCAGTGAAAAAGAATCACTTCACCTCTGACTCAACTGGACCAATTTCTTTACGAAAACCTTGCCTGGCGCTTGACCCCGTGCAACAGCCCCCAGTTCATTTCACACTCTTGAAGAGACTCTGCAATAAGGCAGAAACATTTTTTCAAAAACATTCCCAGGTGGAAAAGCACCTGTACAGTGATTACCAAAACCATTTGGTTATACAGCTTTGGACCACTCCAACAGTATTTTATAGCAATGCCAGAAATCGAGATTTCTCCTGGTAATCCTTTTTGGAGGATTAGATTATATTTTCTAGAGACTGAAGCCTATGCTTTTAGGTTACCTCTGCTCTACACCTACAAAAGTAGTGACTGAGTAATGAATAAAGTACAGCTTTTAGGGATTCTACCTTCCCACAGTAGGAATTGGATATCCAAGTTACAAAGAAGGATCCAGGAGCTTCATCTTTCTCAGTTTCAGGTAGGACCCAGTACAGTCCCAAGGAAGCTAAGGGGGCTAAGCCTCCAAGAGACATGAATTGGGAGCACCACCAGATTCACTGCTCAGGATTGTTCTTTCTGAACTGAGATGGGAATATCCTGTTCTACAAACAGTCCACTTCCCTTCACCACGCCTACCACAGAAGTTGGCTTTGTAGCCTTTTTAATTACAGTCTACAGGAAAAAATTTTAAGTTCGTAAAACCACACCAGGCTTAAGGATTTCTACAGAAAAATGTCTTTCTTTTCAAAAGCGAACTCTTCAAATATCACTTTCCATAAAATACGCACAAGTGTTGCTTGCCACACTTCAGATGCAGAATCCTAAATAAAAATACAAAATTCCAAGCACAAAGTGGCAGGCCAAATCCTGAGACTAGGCCATTCCAGCCATCAGAAAACTCAAGCTAAAGGTTTGTGAATTTTGATTTTGGACCACATTCTGCTTATTGTACTCATGCTGAGCAGTATCTTATTCCTCACCATGCTGAAATGAAAGTATTCGTACAGTTTAACCCCAGCCTGCTAGTGTCATTTTAACAAATAGTTTATAGCCCCACGTACCTGTTACTGCATCTGAGCCATACATTGCTGCTAGGAACAGATAAGAAATACTTTTTGCCAGGCTTTTTTTGCCATTAAAATAAATACAATTTATTATATCGTTAGGTTTTGATGCCATATCTTGACAAGAAGTCTCACTGTTGAGGAAAGTCTGTGCTGCAGCTGCTACTACTGGGTATGACTGTCCAGATGGATTTCCTTCAGGCAAATTAAATCCTTCAAAGTTGTCAAAGTTATTACCATTGTTCTGACAGTTTGCTGAATTTATAAGCACTAGATGTCACAAACCCCTTGGTGCTTATTTTCAAACTACACTCAGTGGCAAAACACAGACTGCTGTCCATCTTCAGCACAGATTTCTCATTAGGAAGGGAGCAAGCTCAGTGGTTGTCTTTGCCTTCAGAACAACGGCACGAGCTCAGCTCAGTGCACTGCTGTACACACTGTGAAATATCTGCTGTGTTGGTCAGGAAAATAGAGCTGCCATCACATTCTCACTTCCCCCACTCCCCAGGACTGCATTTTCTCCTACGTGCTGTTTGACTTTTATTTCTCCTGGTGATTATCTCCTGATATTTCTAACTTCCTTTTGCAATAACAATGAAGAAATAATATAGTAGCCTTGGGGAAGACAATGCAGAATGGCAATCAGAGAAAGCAAGATGCTCAGCTACTCATTTTTATCTCCATTGTGCTATTACTTTGTGATGTGTATAGCATGATGCACAGTAATGGAGAAAGCGTGCATGTAATCACTTCTAATGGATTATATTTACGTGACTTTTCTCTAAAATAATAAATTAGCAAAGCCTTTGTGAAGGTCACCTTGTTAATGCAGTAACTCAGGATATGACAGGACCATCTGCCACCCCTTATTAATACAGAGTGGAACCACAGCTAATGAAATTTAATTTGTGGTTCCTGGATTTGGCCTAAGTTGTGGGTAAGTAGAACCTAAAAAAGGGAGCTACTTTAATAATCTGAACTTAAATCATTAATGAAAATTTCAGAAACTAAAAATTCAAGATACATACTATTGGTTTCAGGAATCAGCACTTAGAAAAATTTCCTGAATTGTTTTTAAAACATATTTATTTTAAAACATATTTATTAGTTCCTTAGAGGAAATGGTTCGTTTTATCTGAATTCTTCAAAAATAACAACAGCTTAAGCTGCTGTGCAAAAAGTAGCAATTCAATCAATTCTTAGAATTTAACACTAATTATAAAAATAAAGTTTAAAAACAAATAATAAAAAAAAATTCCATATATAAGGCTCAGCGGAATTTTTTGCCTTTAGGTGGATCAACTGCCAATGCATAAAAGTGTATGTTAAAAGAAATATATCACAGGAGGCTATTTTACACTAAATAATGTCTATGGAAATTTTAACATCTTCAGAGATATAATTTAAAGAGATGTTATTCAAAATAGTATATTGGTGTACTGCTGAGAGAGAAATTTTAATCCACACAACTCAGGGAACTTCCTAAGCAAGGCAGGTTCCCATGGCAACTGCAGTTACACACCTTCACATCTGCATTACTGCCTTTCCTACAAGCTATCAGAACAGAGCCTGACAGCCTAAAACTCTACCAGGACGTTGCTTTTACTGCACTTGTAACTCTGGTCTACAGGTGCTACTATACTCTGAACTTTTATTTTTGCACTTTATTTTCAGTTACATTTTATCTTGAAAGTCAATAATACCAGCATACATCTGGAGTGAAACAGCAAAACCACAGCACTGCAAACCTCACCAAAACACATAACACAGAGTAACACACAGAGCTTGTCACATATGACTGTTGGACTAATAAGCTATTCTGGAAACATTAAATTTCTCAGAATCAAACTAGACAAAGAAAAAAGTACAGTTGTCTTTCTAGATGTCTGTTGGTAAAGGAAATTTTTAATTGCAGGGTGAGTCAAACACCAGAGAAAATAAAATATTTGACTTTAAGTTCTCAAAAAAATCCCTGTACTCTGCATATTACAGATTATCATAGAAGCCTCTGCTAAATATGCTTGGATCACCTTTTTTTTTTCCCTAAATTTATTCTGAACTAATACACTTCCCTCTGAGTTTAAGAATGAGAGGAATAAGTCCTCAAACAATTTAACCATATCTCATTCAAATTTGGTTGGACAATGTAAAGTTGAGCCAATAACTTGGTTCAGAACAAAGAATAGTTGTAACTGCTGAAGACTTGTTCAACAACAAACAAAGCACACCAAAAAAGAGAGAAATTAAGAAAAGATATTAAGATCCACCTAACATCCTGACAAACACCATTTAAGCAATTAAAGCATAGCTAGAGTTTATATTTTGCCTAAGTTAAAAACCAATATTTTGGCACACTCATATCATATGAGCTTTAAAGTTACAGGAAGGTACTCAGCTCCCTCTGAAACTAGGGCATGTCAGAAATCTGCAGGTCTTTGATAATCTGGATTTACTGACTGTGAGTTTGGTCAGTGTTGCTCATATACTGTCAAAGGCCTGTAGCAGAAGGATGCTTGATACAACAAAACTGAGCTTTTTTTCTTATTAATCCAATAGAGCAAGTATTTTGGAGACTAGCAAACTAGTGGAACTTTGAATATTATCTAGAAATTGAAAATGTTGACCAAGAGGAATTAAAGGGTTGGCCATTTCCAGAGCATGTGGAACAAATAAACTCCACTTTCTTGTTAGAGAGGCAGAGACCATCCATTTCCAAATCCACAGAAGACATTTACAATGCAAAGTTATGCCAGGAACTGTGTCTTCAGTGACTCACCCCAAAGTAAAAGAAACTCCAAACAGAGCACAATGATGACTGTAATATAAAGAGCAGTTTGCTAGATGACCGTTGCTCTTTACATAAACTAAAAATCAGAATTAAATTAAATTTGAGCTGGCCTGTACACTTCGGATCCCCTATCTGTAAGTTAAAAAACTTGTAATGAATTCTGTTTCCCAGGTACTGTGCAGGTGAGCTCAGCAGCGTTCCCAGCTCTCAAGGGGGCTGGTTCAGGGCACTGAGCAATCCCTGTTCCCAGACTGCTCCGGGAGCCAGCACGACTGGCACGTGCACTGCAGCCCAGCTCTGCCAGCCTTGCCTCTCTGCAGCAGCACTCAGGGAGCATCCTCAGGGCAGCCATCTATTAGACCTCTGCAGAGGTCTTTTCCAAACCTCAGCTAACATCCACTGAGATAAAACACTCCCTTAACTAAGCAGGTAGGATACAGGATACAGTTTCAGGTGGGTTGAGTTTCTGGTGGTTTGTTTGTTGTTTTGGTTTTTTGTTTGTTTGGGGGTTTTTTTGCTTTGTTTGTTGGGATTTTTTCCTGGATTTGATTTGGTGGTGGGTCTTTTTCGCTGGCTTTTTTTGGGGGGGTGTTCTTTTTGTTGTTTGGGGGGTTTGTTCTTTTTTGACGGTTGGGGGCTTTTTTAGGGCGTTTTTTCTTTTTAATAGTTTAAAAAAAAAAAAATGAGGTCTAATGGGTTCTCCTTCCAAAGAAAAGAGTGAAAAAATATCAAGCTACTACCAAGCCATGTGAAATAGTGTGCAGTCTTGTACTTTCCTAGATACTCACTGATCACAGAAACACCCACTCCCCCTTTCTCAGTTCCTTTCTTTGTGCACGTGCCAAATGCTGGCATGCAGGCTGCCCAAAGGGAATAGTATATTATCTCCAGAAAGTTGTTAACATAAGGCTGTGCATGTACCATGCCATTATTATGACAGCTTGCTCTAAAACAGAAGAGACAAGCAGAACAGAGAAAAAGCACACGGCTCTTGTTTCTACCACATATGTCTCCACTTCTTTCCTTAGTACTAACCTTGCTGTGCTCCAGCACTCAGGCAGCTGACAAAGCACAGAGGGCTTCAGCAACTTTGTTTGCTGCAGTTGGCTCGGCCCATTTCAGGCACTGACAATTAGCAGCAATCTTCTCTGAAGGCTTCTGAATTGTTAGCTTAGTCAAAACACGTCACAGAAATGCCTTGCACATAAGAGTCTGGCAGGGTTTCCCCTCCCCTGAACCATGGGATCATTTGGATAGAGCTGCAGAGATTTCCCATGTTGCAACAAAGAATAAGCTACAGCAAGAATCCATTCACTTTGTGTTGCTTTAAGTGGCCAATCTGGATCAAACTCAACTAGCAAACTTGCTTTGGTTATGTTACGTCTCCTTAATTCTTCTGCTTGATTATATTCCCATCCCATAGAATTAGTCTGTAAATACTTGAAAACACAGGACTCTTATAAATATTTTAAATAAAATATTAATGAATTATTGTTTCCATTAGCTTCTTGAGTATTTTCCCCAGGGTGAACACTGCAGCCTTGAAATATTCAAGAACTGTTTCTACTCTCGTATTGCCAGTTCCTATTACAGCTATTTCTCTGCTCCTTTCCCGACACTACAGCAATCTCATTAGCCTCTGGTATTCCCTGCCCTCTTTTCTTTAATAGGCCCCAAAGAGATCACTTTTAATTTCCTTTCTACCTCTTGCATAATTAAACTGGAGAACCCACGTCTTCAACTCTCTGATTTAATGAAATCAAGAATGGTAAAAACCCAATATTTCTCTCCTATCAATATTCCCATTTACCTTCTACCTTTTGGTATCGATAGTGTTTTTAGAACTGGGTTGATACACACATTTGACCTGCTTTGGTCAATATGGCATTTCTCTGCCGTTTGGCACTTTGCTAGAAAATAACATTTTTGTCCCTTTAATGAATAACTTCAATGCCAGGATTTCCCTGGCTTTCTCTGGAGACAAGGCCTAGTGAGAAGAGCAGAGCTAGTCTCAAACATAGGGCACCAGAACCTGGGAGGAGGGCCTGGTGTCATGAAGGAACAGACTGAGCAGAATCCCCACAGATGCTCACAGATATTCATACTGCCTCAGCCAATTTGGCTCCTCAATAAAGGATATTTTCTCTCCTTGAAGAAGAAAGGGTTATACTTGTATCAAGTTCCCAACTGTCTTGTTTTTTCTGGATTTGAATGCTCTTCCACTTCAAGAAGTTAAATTTGAGGATAGTTTCCTACTCTGTCCACCCACATTACTCCAGGACTGAAAATGCTGAAGAGTTCATACTGTGTTTTTACAGTATTAATTCTTACTAACAGAGCTTTTGTTTAAGGTATATTCTTGCACATCATCATAAAACAATAACTTATTTCCTTAAAAAACCTTCATATGGTTGCACAAAAAAACAGGTGAAGCAGCTAAATGATTCATCCAGAGCCACATCTCCGCCATCCCTTGTCATAAACCAAATGATAAAACCTACTACGAGAAATTAAATTCACGAACCACCCTTGGCTCCAGACTTTATCAACAGCAAAATTACCCCCCCCCAGATGTGAGAGAAGAACCATATTTGCACATATATTTACATATATTTTAATATATGTCTATGAAGTCACATTTATACAAATCTGCACTACTCAATAAAGGGGAACTCTTGCCTTGTGATCAGAAGGGAAGGTGAGAGACCAAGCATGAAGGCACTACACAGAATAAATAAAGAGAAAGCACATACGGATTTCCAACAGGTGCCAGTACGATTGAACGTCCTTGTTTGCTTCTGAAAATTGCCATTTGTTTTGCATTAGCTCTGGGCTTACTAATTTTGGCATTGGTGTTATATGACAGTAAGATCTCATATCCTTCCAATCATAACTTCAAAATATTAATAGAAAAGACAAATTTTAGCAGTATTTTGTTAATTCACATTTTTTAAATAAAAGAGATAAAATGCACTTGAGTTTTTGATTAGTGTCTAATTAAGAAAATTCAATAAACAAGTTGAGTATTTCTAAGCTATTCTTATCACTCTAAACATTTCATTGAAAGAAAAAAAATGCTCCATTTCCTCAAAATGTCTGTGCTGCACAACACAGAACATCTTCACAAGTCTGACCCTCCTGCAGGGTAGAGTTTACTATGTCCAAAGTGGAGGACATAGCGTTGCCATCCTACCCTCAGTGCTGCAGGCACAACTCAGCACAAAATTCAGGAGCAGACCCTTTTCAGTCCAGTAAAGGTGTAAGGCACAAAATACAATGCGCCTTGAATTGCTTCTTTTATTGCCACTCATTTTCATGCTGCTTGCATATACAGAGAAAGTAAAAAAAAAGGAATTCCAGAACCACTGTTTTTTAAGTTATTTTTTTCTACTTCATAAAATCTTCCACATGAAAAGTGATGTGAAAGGGAAAAGGAGTGCAGAGGAAAATATATGCAGTAATTCAACAGTTAAGCTTATTTAAGTTTTTTTTTCCTTTTATTAAGGAACCTTTAAAAAATTTGTTCAGCAGGTAAAGTAACTGCCCCAACAAACTATTAGCTTGTAGCTATTTCTTGTCCCAAGATTCTGAAACCTTTTAAAGAATTTGATTCCTTGTCCTTGATGCCCAACACTTAATAAATTTTCTACCCCTGGCCTGATAATGTAAAGAAAATGAGCCAAAAAGCTTTTAACAGGTTAACATATTGTAGCAGAAATGTGACTGAGAAAGCCCACTACATAATTCCCTACAGGAAGGCTACTGATATGTTTTGATGGATTGGTGCCCCCAAATATGAAAGAAAGAAACCAAATACATTGCAGCAGAGTTTGTTGACTGTTTAACTTGGTTTGAGCTATTTCTAAGGGAAACACTGCATGCAAGGAAAACCAGGTACTTCTTGCCCTTTTTTTGATCTTTTAATTACCTTGCACTTCTCAGAAGACAATTTGCACTGTAACAGAAATGGATTTGAAACACTGATGGGCTCCTTTACACTCTCCTGCCTACAAAAAGTGTACTACTCTAACCTTGATAACAGTTTATTGAAAAAAAAACAGTTCTGCACTCAAAACTAAATGCTATGTTTTGTGGACACCAATATTAAAAAATAAGAGAAATTATGCAGGCATTTGTTTCTTCTTCCCTTGGAGATTACAAAGACCCTGAGGCAGTTCATTTTTACGGAGTGTTTGCTGTCAAGAGGCAATGAAGTGCAAATGGAAGCCAATTGAACTTAGTGATTTGTTTACCCAGGAAGACAACAGCTGGAGAAAAATGGAGTATTTTAATAATTAGCCAGTCGCATTAGACAAGGAACAAACTGGTATATGCCGAGCACTATTAATAAGGAGACTTCCTTTGGGCAATTATATAGAATTTTTAATTTTCTTCCTTGAGGATCAAGGCAGTTACTTCACCTTATCTGAGGATGCTGAAAACTATGAATAGTCCAAAATGTAACTCCCTGTCTGTTTTTTAGCAAACCCTCAGGCAGTACAGACTTCACAGGGTTTTACTTCAATGTTCACAAACCATTCTGGTATATCCAGCAGACCCTGCCTTCTCCAAAATTGCATATTATGTATCTGGTAAAATTAAAATTTGTGTTATCAAGCTCCTATTGATAACTTGTAATATGTTGTGCAGTTCAATTATTCACCACCCATTGGCACATACAAGGGAATGGAAAAAAAAAATCTCTTCTTTAAAATGTCTGCAAACCAAATGCTTAATTCAAAATCTGCTGCAGCAAATAGAAAGCTTCCTGAAACCATCAGGAACCTTTTCCAGTCAGACCCTGTCTTGCGTAACAACTCGAACTTCTCTTGTGAACAGCTCAGTAGGATTTTAATGTTCAGTGAGCTCAGTTGAAATTAGTTCTTCAAGATGTTACTTTAGACCTTCGGCTAAAGTGACAAACTTTCTTGATATGCAATTAGAAAACATTAGAACTCCAGGCACAAAGCCCTGAAAAGCATACAGAGGAATCCATACAAATTACAGGAAAAACATTCTGAAGAAAATAATTGTTTCTTAACTTATCTAACAATATTCTTTGTATTAATTTGTTTGAGAACAGTGACTCATCCCAACTGGACAAATCAGAGAAGGAGGACCTGCTCTAGTTGGAGTCTGTTCTTTAGTCCTCAAGTTTAAGGCCACTCAGCTTCTGTAAGCTTCTTATTCCTGCACAGTTATACAAGAGAAGCAGACCTGGGACTACACTGCAGAGCACTAGGGAAACTTATTGCTGGGGAAACTGGGTGTTCCTTAAATTAGTGTTTCCTCGGCTGCTCCATCTTTCCATCAGCCCAAGTGTTCTGTTCCAAAAACCCCACAAAACTGAGATGAAAATCACAGTGGGGAAAAGAGCAGCAGAAATTGTTATTTCCAAGCTTGGAAAAGCTCCTGGGATGCCTCACATCTTCGTTAATGAACAAATGCCAGTCTGTTCTCTTCTCTTCTCACACACAGTTACAGCATTCCCGGCTGTTACGTGCTGGCTCCTCAGAGCCCACACCTTTCCCAGCACTTGGGGCTCATGGGAAGATGCAGCCCCGCCCGTGTGCCAAGTGCTGGGGACACAGCCCGAGCAGCCTGCCCACCTTCCCGGCCCTGCAGCTGGCATCTCGAGGGGACTGTTTAAGCAATTCTTCGTTTATAGAAAATAAACAAAAGAAATACTATAATTCTGCCAGTTTGGGAAGCAGCTGCTTAATTCATACTAATTAAAATCAGATATTACACAGAAGAAGCTATAGTTAATAGTTAGTTGCTAAACCACTATCTCTACAAGTTTATTTGTACAGTCTGTCAGAGAGCACATACACAACAGGCTTTATGACAATTATGGCTAAATTAATTACAGCAAATTTAAAAAAAAATGGTTTATATTCTTCAGGATACAGTAATCTCATTATTTTCTTCATTTTATCATTACCAATCTTGTTAAACATGTCTTACAGAAAACAGTTCAACCTTTTTCTTCTGATAAGCTGGTTCATAATTAAAAAAATCCTTTATTTTTATCTAAAGTTAGTCAAAAGCCAACAGCCTAATTTGAAGTTTACATCAAACAACTTCCCACACAGCCTGGAATTCTCACCAGCTAAATCCATGTTCTTTCTGTGATCTTTTCTGTGAGTAAATGAAAAGGTGCAGGAGCAACACTGACAATGATTTGTAAATAAAGGCAGCAAAGTTAATTTTGAACATGCCGTGAAATCATTTGTACCAAAGTCCTACTTTTTATGAAGAAAAATCGCATCCCGTAACTGTTATTGGTTTCAAATACATTATTGGGAAGTCTGAGAACACCGAATCCTCATTTCTCATCTCTCTAATAAAGTATTATTTTGAAAATAATTTAAAATATAAATTAAGTAATGTGATCACGCATATAAACTGAAAAGACAAAAAATAAACCAAATACACTCTGTTCCCCATAAAACACCAGTCTCTAGTTGTTGACAAATAATTCATGACCACCAAAAAAAAAAAAAAAGGTTATTTTAACACCAACCACAATCCACAAAAAACTCTGAGACACAGTATTTCTAGAATTTACTACTTAACATATTCAGAGATTCATTCTGCAGATGTATAAATAGCTTTTCCCCTCATTAGGACAAATTAAACTATGTTTTCATACTTATGAAAAACCCAGAACCAACTTCAAAGAAAAACAAGGAATTAATTCTTTTATTCTTTTAAGTTTTTGAAAACTGATAAATCCTCAGATTTCTAGAAAACTAATTAAAAGAGAATAAGTCTTGGTAAATAAATGACAGGATGTGAAATTTGTAAAATATGAAGGAAACTAAACTTTCAAGTGTTTGTTCTGCTCCAACTGAATTATTTGTTGAGAATCATATTCTTGTGACTTTAGTCCCCTCTCATATCACAAATTCTCTAGGAAATGACCATCATTTTATTCAAACATTCATTACCTGCAAGCATTTGCTGAGTATTTTATGTCAACAACTTTAAATCCTTGGGATGCTTGTAAAATCTCCACCTCAATACCATCCTATTCTGTTATATTGCTGGAATGTTTGGCCAACTTAATTATATAACAATGTTTCTAGTGCTCTGGTTGGATGACTAAAATGGTTTAAACAAGAGAAAAACAAACTATGAACTCTGAATAGCAAATAATGAAGTACCAGAGCAGATCTTTGGACAAAAAAACCTCAAGCAAATATTTAAGGCATAAGGTATGAGAGGAACACTGATATGTTTAAATTTCATCACTGCCTCACTTGAGAGTCATTTGGTATTTTATGTCTGTTCACTTTCTCTCTGACTTGTTAGTTGTCTTGAAGCTGTGTTTTCCAAGGTGCTTACATACCAAATGATAAAAACAAGGTCAAGAAAGGATTTATACATGCATATAAATCCCTTGGTTTAAAGATATTTTTGAAAAGCCCGTTTTGATGACATTTTACAAAACACTTACGGTATTTCTGAGTGTCCTTCACACCAGTGTCTTAATTCTTCATATTTGATGACTAATAACAGGTCTATCAAGCTTATTTGGAGAATTGTCCATGCATAGACAGGATCAGTACTGTGTGTTGATCCACTATACATGGACACAGTGCTGAAAAAGGAGAATTTCTTTCTCCCCAAACTATGGGCAGCAGCCTTCAGTCAGCCCAGGATCTGACCAGGAGTCAGAGAGGTGACACGATTCTCCTGCCTTTTTAAAATCACATGCTAAAAGTGAGTTGAAAGAATAAACTCACTACACAAGACTCCTTTGGAGTATGCAGTAATCTGTGACTGTCATGGCAAAAGTTAATCTTTACCTGCTTGATAAAAAATTTTAAAAAAATAACTGAACCACAGTAGGCAGTTCTGAGAGTTATACAAACCACATACAAATACAAATGGTAGATGGATGGATATGGATTGATACAAGTTGAGGGTATGACTCATATTCTATATCCATAGTGTTGCATTGTTTCCTTGAACAATGTTAATCACAGAATCCTTTAAACATGAAGAAAAAGAAATTCTAAAGGAGAAAAAAATTGTGAATTGTGTAGTTTTTAAAAATGTTTTTTATTTATTTCTTCAGACATTTATCACAGGACCCTGTAAATTTAGACATAAAGGAACTAATAAAAAAGTCCTAAAAAACTGCTGAAGAAATAAGGACATTATTAAAAACAACACAATGAATTTTCAATACTATTCTTTCTTTTGTTTACAGTATCCTGCAACAAATGGCAGCAAAGAAAGAAAGGCCTTTAAATACACATAGATAGAAGCAGCTTTGGGAAGGAGAGGTAAGCTCACTCTGTGAGCTTAAATATTAGTCCCTATGATTTCCCTTTACAAGAGCCACTTCATCCAGAGTCTGACTGCACACAATCCTATTTTCAGAGTTGCAGCTGCCATTTTCATCTAATAATTATTTCTCACAGGTTGCTATTGGACAGACAGGACCTCCAGTGCTCAGGGTGTTGGTCACCAACTGGGTTAACTTGTCAGAAAAGGCAGCTCATGCTCTCCCACTCCTGCTTTGCATCAGTGTCTGCCTTAATGTCTCACACATCTCAAATTACTGTTCTTGCTGTAACCTACCATCCTCAGCCACGTGTATACATAAGTGTTCATTCCTAACCTTGTGTAAGATAATCACCTTTTCCCTTTCAGCAGATTTTACTGGGCTCAATCACACCAGTCCGTGCCATGTCCGGACAGTGTCAGGACAAACACTGCCTTCTGCTGCTCGTTTTGTTGCCCTCTCAGATACACCTTGATTGTCTTTGCATAGGCTAATCACTAAGTAATGGAAATATTGGTAAGTAAAGGAAAACAAGGGATTTGCAAGAGAAAATAATGGAAATGAACACTATTTGTAAAACATTACCCCTCAGTTTACAGTACTAAGTGCCTAAAAACAGTAGGCACACTCTAAATATTCTCACAGACCTTTGTAACATCAGGACTGCACTGACTATAGGTAAATTTTTCATACTTATAAATTAAGATCACAGCTAAAGAAAAAAGTGTTGATACATCCACAAGGAAATTTTATTGGGGCAAAGAAAAGAGAATTAGCCTTGATCCTCTCAGTTTGTTCACCTTCCTTATGGCATCAGAAGGAAGGTCCGGATGACCATCCTTGATTAGATGCCTAATTTTACATAAGTGAGATAAA
Source organism: Pyrocephalus nanus (assembly GCA_038380795.1). Classification (NCBI taxonomy): domain Eukaryota; kingdom Metazoa; phylum Chordata; class Aves; order Passeriformes; family Tyrannidae; genus Pyrocephalus; species Pyrocephalus nanus. The sequence continues at coordinate 19,250,130 of CM076269.1, read as the reverse complement.
CCTGTTCCAAAACCCAAACATATAAAGCAGTAACTTCCATTTGCAGCCACCAAAATAATTGCTTTATTTCAACATGGCATTACAGTTTCTTATTAAATTGCCTAAAATAATTATTTTTTTGGGGCACTGTTTTGTCCCAAGTGACCCTCATTAAATTCAGCAACAGATTTACTATTGACTCAAATGGGAGCAGAGTTAGACCTGTACAGCATGGATATTATTTTCTTTGTCTAATACTTCTTTACAAAATACACTGGAGAAAAGAATTGAGTTTTCCTTTTCAGACAACAAAAATACATGGTTTTAATTCCTATTTGAAGTATATCCAGTACTATCCCCATGATATTCAGTAAATTCCATAAACATGACTAAAGAATAAATATGGCCTCATACATCTGCAACAAGCAATCCACTGAGACAAAAGTCTGAACAGTTCACAGTTTCTACACTTTCATTTTTTAATCCACTGACCTCAGCAGTAACATTTGTGTAAACCTGATGTCAGAAAGCTGGCATTAAAGCTTGTTACTCATCAGAACCCCAGACTAACACTGAGCGGTAGGACTTTGTCTTTAAAACCTTTACCAGTTGCTTAAGCAAATGAACATGATATCACCTAAATAAATCTCTTGACAACAATTACTTCCTAGAAACAAGTCCATTATTCATTGATTGTATTAACATTAGGGAATCATTTAAAGAATGTAGCTACAAGAAAACAAACTATTTTTCTAAGTTTAGATATAATGAACTGTTAGCACAAATGAACAAATAAACAACACTCCTGCTACAACTTCACTCTGCCAGCATCCACAAGCAAATATAGGGATGGCCTACAAAAGTAACTCATCAACCAGCTGGAAAGATTTTGCTCTGGTCTAGTATTTCCTCCTCAGAATACTGCACATGGAGATATAAATATCAAGTGTCACTGTGGCCTGCCTAAGGAAAAGCTAATAAAACAGACTTGAAAAGCAAAAGGAAACAAACACACCTTTTTCAGATGCAATTTAAAGAAAACATTTAAATAGTCTCTGAGAATTTTCTAAATCCTCTTTTGGTAGGAAACTGGAGAATTCTGTTAAAAAATGTTCTATCATGGAATCATAGTATGGTGGGGGTCAGAAGGGATCTTAAAGATCATCTTGTTCCAACCCTCCTGCCATGGGCAAGGACACCTTCCACTAGAGCACATCGCTCAGAGCCTCATCCAACTTGGCCTTGAACACCTACAGTGAGGGGCATCCACAACTTCTCTGGGCAAGCCATTTCAGGACCTCACCACCCTCATCATAAAGAATTACTTCCTGATATATAATCTTACTAATTTCACACTCTTTGGTGTTTTGCTTTAAACCAATGGCAAAGCCATTAATGTGAAAGTAACTTTTTCATTATCATATCAATACCACCAATTTTAACCTCACTGCTGTCAAGTATTAAATAAGTAGGGGCAGGCAAAGTCTCACCATGCCCCTGGTTACAGGTCTTTAGGTGGAGAAGGGACAAAACAGCTGAACAGTTGAGAAAAGACTGGGACATCTGTTCAGGAAGAGAAGGACTGAGAGGAAGAGAGGTGCTTTTATTCAAATAAAAGGAAGGCACAAGACAAGAAGAGGAAATAAAGGGGAAAAAATAACAAAGGCAAGAGAGGGGGAAAAAAAGGCATGAAAAAGGCATGGGAATGAGCAGACATTACTGGCTCCACAGTCATAAACAAATGTATAAGGAATATCGAAACCGGTTACTGATACAAACATTTGTACTAAGCATTTCACATGCCCCATTTCACCATCCCTCAGAGGAAAGCAAGAGTAATTATCAAAGAAGGTAATTTTTTTTCCTCAAATATAAGTGGCTTTATTCATTTGCTGTTATTCACTGTTCTTGGTACTGGATTTAGTCATAGAAACATTGAGCCTAAAACCTTTCATAGGTGGCACCCAGGAAGACCCAAGATTCACATGAAAACATTTTCTGTGCATGTGTTATAAACCTTCCTCCATTTATTCACCTGCTCTTTAAAAGCTTGCTGCTGAAAAATGAAACAGAAGCAATAATGTATGAGTTAAGTGACTAGTCACACTCCATGAAAATTCAAAATGAGCAGCTCCCAAACAACCTAATCATGCAAATGTATTGGCTGAGCTGTCTGGCAAGTGCCTCTAAATTACAAATAGATCCCTAGAAATCAATAGCCATTTTCAAACAAACAAAAATATTTAAACTAAATTGATATTATAACTATTCTGAGTAGATCAACTAGTTCTAATAGTAAGAATACAAATCAGCAATAAATGCAAATCCTATACAAAAACTAATTAAACCAATAAGACCAACTTAGACCCAGTTTGGTTCTAGTACAAAAAGTGCACTGCCTCCTTAGATGTCATCTATTCTGCTGCAAAATAACTTATTTCTTTTCTCATTGTTGCTTTCAAGACTCACTTTTTCTCCGTGTATCTTTGTTTCAGAATTTTTTCTTTAGGTGCAATAAATTATTTACATGCTTTACTAGCAACATCCATAAACAGCACAGATAGTGTAATGAGCTTCAAATGAAAAAAGCCAACTCCAACTAGCCCGTATTTTCTGCTACCAGAGGTGAACAGACTGCAACAACATCACACAGGTGGCTGAGTAGGACAGAGGAGAACTGGATGTGGTGTCCAATGGATGTTGTCTCAACAACAATACCTCTCCTTGCAACAGCATAAAGCTACTAGTTGGACAGGCTGTCTTGCTCTGATTTTTAAGACATTTGAGAAGTCATTTCCACTTGCTGTTCTTCTTCAATATGAGATTTTTTTTTTCTCTCATGTCTCCCAAGCCATTATCTTTAGTATTTTGTCCATTCTAACATAAAAGAGAAGAGGATCTCAATTTGACTCTGTCCCATCCCAAGGGAAATAACCTAAGCAGAGAGAATGTGGCCCTCACATGATCAAACACCCTCATGTGTTCATATTACACAACTGAAAGATAAATGTTCTTTTCTTCCCAATTTTCTTTTTTTTTTTTTTTTAAGGCTCATCACACTCCAGCAGTTCCATAAAAATGTATTTTTCCAGATGTGTCACAAGCAACCACAGATTTCAGTATAAACCAAAATACAAGTGCAGGCCATCCAAAAACCTTATTCCCAAAATCCATTTTCTGAGAGCCACAGGCAGCTTTTACTGTCCCCAAAGAATTCAGTTTTATTTTTTCAAGTGTATTCAGCTATCCATCTTTCTGAGAAGTAAATCTTCCATTTGACAAAGAGTTTTCCATAAAAACCTGACATCTCATTTTCTTCCACTATATTTGTAGGTAGCTACTGCAGTAAAAGCACAAAAAAGCCCACACAAATCACTTTTCCTAAAAACAAACATTATGATGTTCAGGAACTTTATCTGGACATTGTTACAAAGCAGAATTCATCAAAACAAAAAAAAAAAAAAAAAAAAAAAAAAAAAACAAAACAAAAAAAAAAAAACGGCAACCAGACTCTAGGAACAAAACCAAACCAAAGAGAAACTAACAATAAACCAAAACAAACAAGCAAACAAACAAACAAAAAAAAAACCTTTTACAAGCTGAGAAAGGAACACCAGCGGGTGAGGGGGAGTGAGCATGAAACAACCAGGACTCACACAAAGTTGCAGGAGAAAAGCTGAGAAGAGATACAGTGCAAGACCTGATCACCTGGTCTACAAATGACTCTGGAAGCCTCATAATGATGGCATTTCCCCCCTCACCCCTAAAGTGGTCACTGGTGAGAGAAGGAATAACTCCTGTTCCCTCAGAGGAAGTTTGTAGTTCTGCAGTGGTTAAAGCAGCTTGCCAAATCCAGCAGTATCGCTCCTCCTCAGCTTGTGCCTGCCCTGACAGCACACAGCTGAACTGCAGCACAATCATCCAAAGATGATGCAGTTTTCCCCAGTAGATCCTGGCCTGCATCATGTACTAAAGTGCCTTATTCTGTTTCCCCTATGAGCACAGTGTTGGAATATGGGTATGCATCACATCTGTACATCTAATAGATTGGCAATAGCACCACTACTACTGCAAACACTGGTTTTCAGGCATGATAGTAATTTTTTACAGGGACGACATTCTGCTCCTCAAAGTTACTTGCTGATATATTATGTCCCATTCACACATGATTAGCATCAGCATCACTAGGACTGCTCTAGCTCAGGCTGATGACACAGCAGAGCCCAAGAATGAAATCACCTCTTTTATTTCCTTTACAATTTCTTATTATTCAATTACTTCAAATTTAACTCCTTCCAATCAGCTTCTGTGGTAGAGTACACTTTCAGAGATGTAGATTACTCAAAAACATAATATAGAAAAGAAAAAGGGAAATATGTCAGAGTAAATTCTCTCCCATCTCAGTCCCTTCTATTTGATATTGGCATAGCTTTGTGTGAAACAAAAATGGTTGCTGAAATCAGACAGAATAGAACTTGTAAAGAACATCATAGTCTTAATTAAAATATGTAAGAAAGGATGTGATGTCCTTCTTAATACACTGCAAAGGAATACAGTAGAGAATTAGAACCTAGAAAGGCTTGGGTTGGAAGGGACCTTAAAGATCTTCTAATTCTAAATATATCTAGTTCCAATACCCATAGAAGATGTTTTCAAACAGTCTACACAGACAAGCATAACAGTTTTCCTTTTATGTCATCTCTGTTGTAGAACTTCAAGATGCCTGACTTTGAGATCACTGCCAAATACATCTGGCATCTACAGAACTTTCAATCAAATCAAATTTACATTACAAAGAAGCCTTTGTACCACATTCTAGGGAACTGAACAAATTAACTTTAAAAATAAATGCAATTGAATATTAATAAGTTAGGCCAAACAAATAGCTTTGGTTTATAGTTAGAAATGTGCAGTTCTTCTACAGCTCTCATACAAATAGGGATTGATTTTCATAACCAAAGATTACACTAAACAGAAGTATGCAGGTCCCAGTCTCTGAAGAAATAAATGGCAAAGCAAAAGATGTATCCTGGTAAGAAAATTAATCTGGCTGCAGCTCAGATAGAATGGAGACCAACTCTGAGCATGCGATGAATCAGTGTTAATCTGGCTAATGGCCAGTACAGTTGAAAACCTTAATACAATATTTTCAGAAAGAGGTGTCTCATTAAGAAGCTAAATTTATTAATCTGGGCTACAGGTTCATATTAACTGCTCTCATGTTTGAGTTATCACTAAACACCATGCTATCATGTAACTAACATAATTCAAGAGAAACCCAAGATGGAAAAATAAAGTTACTGATCTCAGGGCTCTGTTAGTCTGGAACTGTAAGTATAAGGATTTCCACCTGCTCTGCACAAATGCAAATATCTGCTCACCTCTACAACCCCAACTAATTCATATACACAGCTGAAAAATACAGACAGAGCTATGTGTGTTTTCATACACACACACACAAAAAGTTCTTTCTTTGGCAAGATTCCAAAATATTAAGAATTTCACTCATTAGTCATCCCTAGGAACACCAGTTGTTATGAAGTTTACTGAATAGGTTAGGAGTAAGAAACTTCATGATTCAAATAAAAGGGAGTAAAGCAATACATAACCAGCCATACCTGCAGTTTTCTATTTTTGCATGTAAAATAATCACTTCTAGAGTTTGAGTTGAGAATCTGCAGCTACAGTCCACCACCATATTTAAACAGTTGCTTAACACCTTTTATGTGAGTAAGGCTGTGAACTTCAAAGGTGCTATTCAGAGGCTTAATACAGAAGAGGTCTTGAAGGATATGGTCTTATAGCATTTGCTCTATTACTACAATTAAGAGATAATAAGAATATAGGTCAACTGTTTATATTCACCTAATGAAATTAATCTTACATAACATTTGTAATCCACCTTCCTTATTTACCATCTCCTGAGATGGTTTATAATTTGAAATGATTGACAGAGCTGATTTTTTTCCATTTCCCTGTGCAGATTTTCTCCTGTATTATTTTTGCCATATTGTCTAAGCAATGCTATCATCAGGCATCTCATCAGCAAAATGTCAAAACCTCAGCTCTGTTAACAGGAATATTACAGACTTGCCTTACTGTTCAAAAATCAATATGCTAAAAAAAATTAGTATTAGGCTTCTAAGACTAGGATCAAAGACAAAATTTTTCTGCACTTTTTCTCAACATATAAAAGTTAGTTTGCTGCCTGAGCAGTGCTGTGGACCTCAAGAAACACCAGTGTTGCTGAGCAGAACTTTAAAGGTAACTTTGCATCTCAGCTGGCTGCAGAAGGTAACCTGGTGCTCATTGAGTCTTACAGGACAATAAACTCAGCATTCACACCAGTGCCCCACAGAACTTCAGAGACAGCAGCTCATCGTGCATACTGGCACCCTGTTTTTTCCCCTCACTCTTTTCTTCCTATTTTTCTTATTATTGAGAATATATACTAACTTCACAGAACTACTACAGACAGAGAAGAATGTACAAAAACACATCCCTCTCATGAGAACAGAGATGGATGGCTGTGCAGTCTCTGGGGACCAGAAAAATCAACACAGCAGGAAACACTGCATAATCTAATAAAATACTCTGCTTATGCTCCCCTCAACCCTTTCCTGTTAGCTAAATGTTACTCAAAGTATTTAAAAAGAACCATCAACACAGGCAATGTGCATATCCACTTGCACTGGTACAGCTCCAAACAAATATGATGCCACGTAATTTAGCACATCCATTTTAACTGCAGGGTTTTTTTCCTTCCTCTATTCCAATTCATACATCTCATCCCACAGGAAGAGATGCAGATAACACACTCTATTGGTGAACATTTGAAAAGGTACTTGGGAGTCTCTACTAGAACGTAGGGCAAAATAAAACCAGTGCCACCAAACCAGCAAAGAGGTTATGGATTAGCTCTCGACAGACAAGTCTCCTGTTCTCTCTTTCAGAAAAGAGGAGGGAAACCAGCAGAGCTTCAGACATGTTTCCCATCTCCCATCCAGCACCCCAGCTGGAAACCTGCCAAATTGTCAGGATTAGCAGTCAAACTCTCCTGTAGAAAAGCCTAACATGTTCCATTTCCAAAGCACGTGTCAAGTAAGAGCCATCAGTAAAAAACAAAGATGTAAAGAGCATGCTGGGTCATAGATTATTTGGTTAATAGGGATCATGCATACATTGCAACACAGGCATGAGGTTGTTTGTCTTTTATGAATGTGAAGGAATATTTGTAATTTTTTTCCACCTGTGTTTAATTAACAATTTAAGATTTGAATGGCCTAGAAAGTCACAAGTAATCTCACCAAGGGCATGTGCATTTCCCTGTAGTTAAAACTTCCCCTTGTGACAGCTGACTTCAGGGAAATTTGTTACTACAGGAGAAAAAAAAGCTGCTGAGAAAAGAAAGGACAAGATTTTACAAGTGGAACAATTTGGAATAAACACTGTGAAGAGTGAAAAAACTCCCAAGATATTCCATAATGTAAAACAATCCTGCAGAAAAGAAAACAGACAACATCTGTGCTATGCAATGCTGGCGTCTGAGCCCATGGAGAGGGATTTACAATCCCAAATGTACTAAACAGTGATTTTAATCCATTTGTACACACACATCACACTGAAGTCCTAGGGTTTTGTGTACTGAACACAAAACGGAGTTAAAACTTTATTTCCAGCTAGTACTTGAAAAATCAAGACTGTCCTTTGGTTAATACTCATTTGAAGTTACAAAACTATTGCCAGCAAGAGCAATTTGTCAGAACACTTGCCAAGCTATCTGGCTGATTGTTTGGGGCATGGAGCTTCTGCAGTCTGAATCATTCACATAAGTTAAAATGAAGATTCTCATTCACAAAACATTGCTGTATTGGAGAAAGGGACTGTTTAGTTTTATTTTTTGTTCTGTATTTCTGTGACATCTAACATGGTTGGAATTAGAGCATTAGATCACAGACTTCCAGATGTCCATGAACAGTGGTGCAGCACAAAAATTTCCAGAGCATATCTAATACTTATCCTTTCCCTTTGACTCTGAAAAATATGACCTGCTAATCTCAACAGCATTAACTACAGAAATGGAGCCTAGAATCATAATCTTCATATCATTCTTTTAGAAAAGAAGCAGCTCTGAATTTGAGACTGAAAGCTATGACCTCCACGTTCCCAAGACAGTTCAGTCAAAAAAAGGACAGTTTCTGTCAGCCTCTATTTGTGTCAAATCCCAGCTAAGCAAAACTCTCTGCTTTTGTTATCAATACAGAGATCCTTAGGACTTTTTAAGACCTTCAAAAAAAAAAAAATCTTACTTGTCCCACAGTGCTGATTAAAGCATTCTTAAGCATACAGATAGACATATTTCATTAATGGAACACAGCTATCAGAAATGAAGGAAAGTGCTAATGCTGAGACATGAAAAAGATTAAGCCATCATCTACACTTCATAGCATTTTCCATTACAACCTCCTTGTATATTTGCAGCCATCTCAAATATTCATGCAGTTTTTGGCAGCTTTCACTTGCACACAGTTGCTTGATTCACTGAAGTTTGGTTCCATATCTACCAAGATGATCAAAGTAACTTCTTGAATAAATGCTGGACCAAAAACTCAAAGGTTTAAGATTTAAAAAAAAAGGCAAAAGCTTCATCCTCTCTCGGTTAAGCCAAATTTTTAAAGAAAGTCCATGTTCTCAGAATTAATAGACTTTTCATATTGGAATTCATTGTGAATTCATTGTTAATTTATGTGCTCTGAAACATGAAGACTCCCCAAAGCTTACCTCCACCTCTCAAAGGTGAAACACTGTGCACTGACTCTGCAGTCTGATGTGCTTTGAGGTACAGCACTTCTTACCCTGGATATCCAAACTCTTTTACCTCTCTCAAGCCACAGTGTCAGCAAAAAGCCAGCGTGGGCCAATACTTCATTTTCACTATAGTTTCTACATGAAGCAACTACATGAAGACTGAGGGGGCATATCTTCTATTCTAAGACAACAGAGAGAATTTTAATTACCTAATTGTTATTCGAAGTCTTTGAACTGAGAGAGATGGGGATTAGCCTGTTTTCACCAGGCATTTCCAAGACATTGCATCCTTTGGCATACTTTCATATACTTGAGATAAATGTCAGAAACAAGTTTATCAACACAGTTTGTGCTATTCTGGCTACTGTCTTTTGAGATGGGATGTCTTGTAGAGACCCTAACCTGTTGTGCATCAAGGAGTTGGATGTTCACCTCACAGTTAACCCTGGTGGGCACTTCTGCTGTGCAAAGCCACAGGTACAGGTCGGACACCAGGGCTGTGCTGTGTTTATTCCCTTGGGTGCAGGGTGAGCTCAGCCAGCTCACTGTTTCAGTAGAAGGAGCCTGTAGGCAGCTCCCACTCAGCACTACTGATAACACCACCTGCATGGCTTTGCATTTATCCAAAACCTCGGCAATGACTTTGTCTGGACATCATTTTTGTTTGACAGTACAAAGAACTGTTTTCTTTTCAGCTATTTTGAAAATTAATTATTTCAATCGCCTCAAGAAAAGCTAACAAAACTTAGAAATTTCTATTTTTACCATCTATATTAAGTAACTTCTCAGCTAATAATAATATAGGAGTTTTCTCTGTGAGTGTGAAAGCACAGCATATTAAATGTGCAGCTCACTGGTTGGGTGATCTATGGAGCCTTAAGAACATTTTCTCCAATCCACTTCTTTAGTAAAGCATATTCTGATTTTGCATTTTAGACAAAAGGAAAAGGGCCCAGCTATCCCAAAGCCTGTGGAAGCCCCTCTCATCCACGCTTGGCACACAATGCCAAGCTGGTTTCTGTTCTACATTCTGTTCAGTACTGGCTAAGAGGAGCATTGGCTTTCCAAGAAGCTTTGTGCCACAGAATGCACTTTTAAATGCAGAATTTGATCTGAGAGGCATTTGGAGGAACTATTAGTCATACAGCACCGCTACAAATTTATTCTGTTCGTATTGCCATACAAATGATAAAGCCCTCTTGAAGCTTTGAATTTGATTCCAGTGTAATATTAAACTGTTTAAGATGGCACTGCATAATTCAAAAGTAAAAGTGAATGTGCTGTTGAAAGGAAATTGTATAATAGGGGCTTAATGTATGAGAAGTCAGCATTATCTGGATCTTTCTAATCATAATTTCAGTTGTTAAAGCACCAGGGACTCCATCAGTCTAGACACTATATTCTGATTCAATTACATTACACATTAAAAAGTAGTGGTTTACAGCATCCATTAGACTTGTTATTACCCTTGTGCCATACTCAATTGACCAAAGGAAAAAGGCTTCCTCCTAAGGGAGGTAAAAACAAAAAAAAGCATATTCAGTGAAATGCATTAATAAGTACCCCCTGAGAGAAGTTTCAGTTCATTTCTTTCAGAGATGAGTATTCCCACAAAATGCAAAGTAAACATCGTGCCTCATTACTCCTTTATATTGTTCAGACCCCACATATATGTAGGTGTAGCATTGATTAATGGAAATAAATTACAATATTTTGTGACTCAGAATGACTTCAAAGCTTAGCAGAACTAATAACAGCAAAAACTTGAATAAAACATATTAGCAGAAAACTAATCCAAGACTCATTTATAATATCCAGCATCTCATTTTTCTCTTTATCTTGAAACTCAAAGCCATAAAAATACAATTCTGCCATTCTTAGCATTGCAATTGATGGCAATAGATATGAGATGATGTTTAACTTTGGTCAGACTGACAAGATACTATTTTATTTTATTTACTTGTTATTACTGAATGTAAGACACCAGTTTTGCAGCTGACCAGTAGCTGTCAATTTAACTCTAATCTGCAATACAACATTTTCCATTTTCAAATAGTCAAAAAAAAGGAGAACAAACAAACAAGCAAATAAAACACACATACAAAACAAAAACAAACAAAAAAAACTCCACACCAAATCTGTTCCCAGAATCTGTATAGGATTTTTCAGGCATCAGCAATATTGGCTGCCAGCAACTGCTGTGTTAAGCCACTCTACTCAGTATTCATGACTATTCATATGAGTATATTTATTGCTAAATTAATACATTCATCAAATAATTCATTGTTCTGGGTTTCTGACATAACCAACACAGAGGACCAGGAAATCTTCCCAATCTTCTAAGAATTTGACATGTAAAATAATTCTCACCCAAAGATGAAACAAAATGCTATTTCTATGTATTAGTGACAAACCAAAGCATGTGTTTTAAGTATCAACTGAAATATTTAATCCAGTCCTTTTAAAAATGTGAAAATTTTGTTAATGAGTATGGGTAAATCATATTAAAGTTCGTTACAGAAAAATGTTCTATCTGAAAACTGAACTAAGGAATAAAAAATTACACTACTTTTAAATTAAAATTAAATTATTAAGTCTCATCAACATAGCACCTTTTTGTGCAGTTTTCTTCTTGGGTAATGAGATATTTTCAGCAAAGAAATTCTTCCTGCTCTATGGACATACAATAAATTTCCTCACAATTCATGCCAAAAATATAATGGTTTTTTACTCTTTCGTGACAGCTGCAGATGCCTCAATTCCCTTACATTCCTACGCTTTAGAACACAAACTTCCTATGGAAGTTATTCTTGTTCATGAAATACAAACAATATCATTCAGGAGGTAACCACGATGCAGATCCAGCTGCTGGCCATTCAAACACAGCCAGTGCTTTACTACACCCCTTACAGCTTCTCTCCCTGCTGTCTGTTCACTGGCACACACCTCTCATTTCACACCATTAAAGCCTACTCAGTGCTGGCCATCTGTTCCCCTGCTGCAGTGAATCCCTCTCAGACTTGTTGTACAGTACACGAGATTTCTTTTCCAGTTTGCTCAGAAAAGAAAAAATGTCTGGCTAATAAATGTTGCCTGTTTGACAATACTCAACACTATTTACAAACTGTAGCTCCCTAAAATCAACACACTTGTCTCTGATTCCAAGACATGAGCATGATTCATTTCAAGTTTGCAACAAAATTCTTGTTGAGATAGATTGCTCCAAGGGTAAGTGCAGGCCCCACTCCTCAAGCAAGTTCCACTCAGAGGGTGTCCTCTGCCCATGACCAAAGCCCACCACAAACAGCAGAGCTCTGTGCAAGTTCTGTAACTGGTGTTACATCAACTCACATCACAAAAGGACATCAGTGAATAATTCCTCTGTATTGATACATTAGCTGAATCCCAAAGAAATGAATCTTGCTCTCTGCAGCTTATACCAAGACATACACCTGGCCTGTCATGTAAGACAGAATGGAACAATTGTTCTATTTGAACCTCACTGATGCTATGCTGATTGGCATATGCATCTTACTTCTTACCTGTGTAGGTCCTCCATGGAATCTAATAAGGCACTATTTTTATCTGACAATAGAAAATATTAAAAAAGCTTGGACTTTGTGGGAGATTTTGCTTTCTGTTCTTGGTGGGGTTGCCATTTTTTTGATGGGCAGTACAACTTTTTAAAAAGTATTTTTTCTTAACATCCTCAAGTATTTCCTACTAGCAATAGTCACCAAAGGTTTGAGGTTTTTTAAAAAAAAAAAAAAAAATCACAGTTTGCCATCAACCTTTTCCTTTCCCAAGGCTATTTGTGTGACATCCAACAGCAGATGCCAACTCACTATTCTTTTATGTCATTAGTTTATTGAGAGAATAAAAACATCCAGACTCAAAGTAGAGGCAAAATGAGACTTGAAACAGTAAAGCTGAAAATGACAAACCAACCAAGCACCGATTCATTTCATCCCTTCAGATACTTAGAATATTAAAAAATAATATTACACTTCACATGCCTGAAGATAGCCCAGAGCCGATGGCTCAAGCAAGCGGTAACAAAGCATCAGGAACAAAGCATTAGAAATTTTGTAAGGGACATGAGCTCATTGCACGTGACCCAGTGTGCGTCAGCTGAGCAAGACAAACAGGTTCTCCCTGTGCAATTTATCAGTTTTTAAACACTGTGGCCTGTGTCATGCAAGATGGAGTAGACAATCACAGGGTTTCCTGTTGGCTTTTAAATCTATAATTCCCACAGTGGTATCCTAGAGCAACAAATCAAACACAAGAGTTCTTAATGCTCACTGGTCATTATACCAATGGCACATGCCAGAATTGCAATGGGAATCCTTGCTCTGCAGAGCTGAGGCACGTCACTGTGTGACAGGTAACCAGACACTACTGCAGGTGCTCTTGCTCAGGTCATCTTAGTCATCAAAAGTCATATTCATGAGTGGAGCGTGTACACGTAAACCAAAGTGAAGAGCAAAATTAAAGTTCTCTTCTGATACAAACACAAGTCAAAGGAGCTGAAGATCATGCTGACTACAATACCAGATATATCTTTGGGCATACAGGCTAATCCCATGCAAAGTGACTGAAATGAGATGGGGTCATTAGAAAAGAGAGTGTATAGACTTGCCTACAACATTTACTTTTTTTATTTTTCCTCACTGGAATACTCTAAATGAGACAAGAGGAGAGTAGGCAGAGTTTTGTTGGGTTTTTTTTTAAAGCTGTCATAGAACTTGTGATTTCTCTTTCATTCTCATTGTAGAGTTTTGTCTGTGTTAAACTCTTTTGGTAAGCTGCATCAATATTGTCTTTCAAAACCAGTTCCTTGGGACATTAAAATGCACAAGCCGGCATTGCCCTCAGTTCCAGGAGTATATTGATTTAAAATCCAGGCCTTGGAACTTGGTGATAGGAAACTCTTACCTAATTGGAATTATACCACTTCATTGTTCAGAAATTGTGCTGAGTTTCCACACTCAGATTTAACTGTTCTAATGCAGAGAGTATTTATCTACCTGTCTGTGAAACGTTTAGCAGAGACCCAAGAGCCCATAAAGCTTTGTGGCCCAGTTAACAAAGGTACCTGTTTATGACCTTTGAAATCCATCTTCCTGATTTATTCAAATGCTCACTCAATTGTTTTCTGAAGCACCTGGATATCCTTGCATTACCTTTAACAAGAATTCAACTGAGTCCAGATACACAAAACCTAGACAAGACTAGGAATCTCAAAGTAAAATGTTTGCCTAGCAAATGTTGTTTAATGGAAAGTGAAGAATTTTTTTTTAATAATATATTAATGTTGGTGAAAATTCCAAGGAAAAATATTCTCTGTCAAGAGAGATGTATTCTGTAATTGCAAAGTGGTGCAGGAGATAAAGAACCTCATTAGTTTAAGTCATACTGTAGATTTTACCCTGTCTTAAATTCTTGGTTCATGCAGAAGCACGGTGGTGTCACAATGATGTTAGAGTTACTTCCACAAGGCTTGTTTCTGGCTAGTCACAACAAAAAAAATAAATCACAGAATTACAGGTTTACTGGTAATGAAGTCCAAAAGTAGAGTTAAAATTTATTGCTAAAACCAAATTGGTTCTTTTACCTTACTTTTCATAAGGCATAATAAAGAAAGATAGGTGACATAGCAAGGTCATGCACATCACCTTCAGTAAACTCCTTAGATGCACATCCTCAGATACTACTTTTCTTCTTTTATATCTTACAATCATACTAATATATAAAAATAATAATTCTTACTGCCTAGCCACTGCAGTTTTATATGATCATTTACTGTTGCAGTTTCAATAACATACCAGTGATATTGCCACAACTAGAAGATATTTGTAGCAAGGAGCTACCACAGCATAGTGTCTCTGTGTGTCTCTCTGCTTGTGTGTTTTCTGGTGAATTACTTATTTTTAGAGTGAACTCTTAGTGACCCGAGAACTGAAACACAGTATTGGTTTGTGCTCACAAAACATCAGTTAACCACAGCCTAACTGACATCTAAGAAAAACATGTTTTAACAGCCCAAAATAGAGGGAGAAAATTACAAGCACTGAATGACAACAGAGACCACAGAACTACAAAAACAAATCACAAAAGATTGATTTACAGTCACTATAATTCATGCAAGTTTGGGAGCTCAGTAAAACCTCTTTTAGGAGTACCTAGGAATAAATTTCCATCATATGTAAAACATAACACAAATAACAGATCTCCAATACAATGTCACTCACAAATCACTGGAGAAAAAGCAAGTGAACAGACTGTGGTAGTAATCCCACAGAAACAACCTCAAGAAGAAGCAAAATCATGAAGAAAGAAACTATCATCACATTTCCCTGATAAAAGGGCTCAGTCTGTTGATAAGTCATTGTAAAACCACCTTTTCTTCCTTTCAAGGAAAATTAACTCATGAAACTTCAGAAACAGCAGCATGGGAATATGGAGTAATGCCAAAAATGGGGAGATGACAAAGTTTGCATTATTCATATTATCATGGCAAGTAAGCTGTAATAACTAGATAATTAGATACTGTTAGCATTGTGATTGGACTACTTGCTTCAAGTGCACTTCTTCAGCCTGCACAAAACGGGGAGGGTATTTAGTCTGGTGTGCTGCCTTTGAAGGCTGGCTGTAAAACCAGGGTGTGACTTCATTGGCACATTACCATGGTCATAGACTTACTAGAACTTAACTTTGTTAGGATTGATTTTGCTCAGTAATGAAGTGAAACTGAAGCTTTTCACTTCAGCAAAAGTTGCATGACTATTTTTATTTTCTGCAGACAAGAAAACTTCTATTTTTCTGTATGACAAAGTAGCTTCTCTTCATCCCACCCCTCATTATTGTACACACAAAAAATTCAACTCATTTGCATCAAGTTTCTCTCAATTAAGTTTTCCCTGATCATTTTCTGTCAAGCTAAAACAAGTCTTTGTTGAGCACCAAGCAGATTAACACACATTTTCAAGTCTAAAACTCTTAAAGGACAGGAAGGTTATTTTTGCAACCTGTGCTATGAACATGATCAAGAAATGCCATGTTCCTCCAGTGCAGTACTCCAATTAAACTGCTCTCTTGTCTTGGAGAAGAAACAAATACAGAATTAACATTTCAGCTAAATTTTTTATGCTTTATTTTTTATGCTAGACAACACCTGGACAATCTTGATTCATTCTGCAGCATCTCAGCTGAGCTGTTGCAACAGATCTTCAAAGAAAACAAATAATAATTTAAAGACAATGCTTCTACTACTTTCACTTCTCACCACTGTAATTTAACCTCAGAATGATAAAGCATCTGCACTTCAACAGAGTATTTTGAACAGAACTGAAGCCCAGCAGGCCCAGTGAAACTAAACCACAAGGAAGGACTGACTCAGAGCAGGGGAAGGAAGGTGAATTTGGGGGAGGGGGAGGAAGAAATCATTCTTCTCCTCCCATTTCTGTTATCAGTTTTAATTGTGCTATCCACAAAGAAATCCCACCTCCATTTCACACCTTGTGACTTTTTAAAATTCACAATATATAAGAGAAAAAAATGAGGTCTTATACAAAACAGCCATAAGCACACTGTGTCACTTTCTATGCTACTGGGCTGCACCATGCACTGAGTACATGCACCACTGGTTCAGGAATACAAGCTCTTTTGTGGCTTATCACTTAATTGGCAATTATAATCCTATAATTAACTACAGAAAAAAGCCTCTGGCAAAAAGAAGCTGGGTAATTCAAACATGAGATATAAAATTACTCCTAAAGCCAGTCAACAGCAGCTTATCTGCAAATACATAAACAAACCCCACTAGAGAGTTAGTACCATCAATTCCTGTGCCCACTCAAGCCTCAAGGGGCCACATCAGTTCAGAACTGACAGCAAATGGTTTCAAAGCAGCCCTCAATCTGATACTAGCTGGGACTGATTGTTAGCCTTTCCTCAAAAAGAGGGAGGAGGCTAAAAAATCCTGACTCACCTTGTTGCTGTAAACAGCCTGATGTATTTTTCTAGTTGACCATCACTTAGAGAAGTAGTGGTGCAATAAATGAGCTAATGGAAGTGTCACTTACAATAAGACGTCAACAAGCACAAAAGCCAAGCCTGACTGGCATCCATCCTGCTGCACTTGACTAAATTCTCCACATCACACTGCTCTGTTAATTATAGCCACACATGCATCTGCAGCCAACCTGTTCTTTTTACAAGAGCAGCAGATGGGCCAAAATAGTGATCGACAGAAAATAAAATCTAATGAGATTCACCTCAGCTTCCTTCTCTGGCATCCAATACTACTTCACCTCATTCCCTCACCATCTAAACCCACCACTAAACTACTCCTTCAGCCCGATGAATCCCAGTGGACCTTGCCACGTACTTCAGGTCTCTTCACACAACATAACTGAGCCCAGCCAGCCTGTCAGACCATTCAGAAAACATTTAACATCACACTGATTAAGTGATTAAATTCTTCCTTAGGTCTTCATTTCACAACATTTGTTACTGTAAGTACTAAGCAGCAAATTCAGGAGGGCCTCAAAGAGACTGCAGCTACTGCAGCAAACTCCAGAAAGACACCAACACTTACATACTAATTCCCACCTTCTTAAAAGATAAATTAAATAAACCACACAGCTCCTTCTCTGAAGACCAGTTTGTGTTATTTTTGGCCTCAAGTGTTTTGCTTTTTAATTTTTTAAACCAAGGACTATATACAAACAATTAACTCAAAGGAGTATAGACCTGCTCAGGGAGCAAATCAAGCTCTCCAGTGGCATAAAGTGGGAGCCCACACCCTCAAATCTTGACATAATTGCTTGATGCATAAGTAATTTGTCACTGGAGTAGAATCCAAGCATCTCTTTAATTAGGACCCCTGCTAAAGGCTCAGGGCCATTCCTGCCCTGTCGCTCTATTTCTCAAATACTAGAAAAATCAGAAGCATCTCCAGACACATTATGGTGCTTGGGATTCTTACATAGGATAGACAGTCTAAAACACTTCAAGAATTAAAGCATCTGTGGCTTCCTCACCCAGACACAGCAGCTGCTCACAGGAGTGTGGTAGAACAGGCTGGCAACACCTCCATCCAATCTCTGGCTTCCTCCTTGAGCAGTGTGCCTAAAATTACTCATGTGATTTGTCTCCACTTTCAAACAGTCTCAAGACTAAATAAACCAAACCATGTACTTTCTGTTAACATAGTCCAAAATGGTTTTTTTTATTATTTGTGTCCTTCATCTTTCAAATACTAATTCACAAAGCTGCTAGATTTCATGTTCTCATAAACACATCTGTAACATGCTAAAAATGTAGGGGTTTGATGACGAGGAGCTTACTGATCACTACAGCTGGAATTCAGTGTTAATATTGTGCAGCATTCTGCCTGCTCACTTCTCTCACCCAGCTCTGTGATTTTCCCTGGGTTTAGTTCTCCTCACAGGCTTCATCACCTTGCAGTCTGCTCACATGCCACTCCACCGATAAGCTAGGTTAGAGTGCACTCTTCCACTTTTGAAAAAGTTCAGAGTACCATCTGTATAATCTCACTAGCTCTCAAAAGGCCCAAGGGTTGTGTAGGACTGACAGTGAATTCCCAGGAAAAAAAATCCATCTTACTGCAGTGGAAACAACTATGCATGGGACAGCATATCTAAATGTTGAGGTTTGTGTTCAGGAGTGGTTTTTTTTAATCCTTAGCAACTTGGTGATAAAACCTGCCATCTCCACAACAACATCCAAAAAGTTGAATCCCATAAAAAATTTCAAAGACAGATTACCCAGGTGTGTTTGAAGTTCACATAAATCACTGTTCCTCTCTGTGTAATGCTGTCCAAATTCTGTTCTGTAGCATCAGCATAGTGATGAATTCATTTTCCCCGTGCCCTGTCAGAATCACACAGGTATAACACAGGAGCTGGGCTCTTAACTGTCCTTTTAACTGTATTGCAGTTTATGAAAACAATATTCAGTTCTGCTTCCCCATGATGGCCTTAGTGGCACGGGTCATCTCTTGCAATTCACTGCCTTTACACTCAGCCTGGCTGCTGCATTCAAAGACTGAGACTCCTTCAGTTTTTTTGACACGTGAAGATGCAAAGTGCACCTTTCAATCCGTCACTCAGGAAGGATGTATTTGTGATGGCAGGAGAGGTCACTGAGGCAGCCACCTCTCTGGCAACAGAAAAAGCAGCACCTCGAGTGTACTGAGCCGAGGCACTGTTCTTTTCTCATCCTGGAATATGTAACCAGATCACATGAGTTCACAGTGACAAAAAACTCATTTTATGTTTGAGTTTGAATATTCTGCAAATCAATGGTATGTTCCTCAAAACTGGTCCATCTGAGAATTTAGGCAATTGCCACTTCAGCCAGCTAGCCCAAGGGCTAGACCACAAGAAGCACCAACATGAGAAATAACAAACCAGTCTCAAACTGATGCCCTCCATTTGCCACCTCTGGAAATTATCCTCAGCTGGAGTCAAACAAGACCCAAATGACAAGCACAACTGGAAGAAGAAAGGCTTACATAGGCAAAGACTCAGCTTGTTTTTTCCTCCTAGGGGAATGTGGATCACTGAAATGCCTGGAATTTGGGAGATTCCTATCCTGTTCTCATGTACCAGCTCAGGGACCAGGTGAGGCTACTGTCAGAGACACAAAAACAGAGTGGAGGAAACCTTGGTCTGACCCAGTACAGACACACTCCTGCCCCTGTCTCTCATAAGAGCAGTTTGAGCAACTGGGAACAGCTGTACTCTCTCATCTCAAATGTATTCAAATTCATGTTTTAATAGTTTTTACTATTTGGTCAGGGAGAAGACTGGAATAATAACTAGGTAAAATGGGGATTTTATTGTCTAGCTATTGAGACAGTAGTCTGCAGTGGGAAAGAGACCCAGATTTCAGTCCCCACTTCAGTGACTACTTAAAATTACTGTGAGAGAGACAATCTTCCCCAAGCACCAACTGAGGATTTATTTGTGACATCATACCTTGGATATCCAGAGTGTCAGGATATCCAGGTGAGACAAGGAGAACTGTACAGAAATTAAAGTGACCATTTCCTTGCACTTCAGTTCTGCTAAATTCACCTCAAACACAGGAATTCTGCTGGCTAGCTGCAGAAAGAAAGGGTTCTCACTGCCCCCAGTGTATAATTAGAACTTTCTTACGAATTGAAAAGGGAGGTACCAGGGCACTGGTACTCAATCGTGGCAGGAAATGTCTGTATAACTACAGAAAGACCGTAAGAACTTCTGGTACTACTGGTATATCAAATCCTCTGATGAACCAAGACTTCCCTACATTTCTTTTTGTTCAGTCTGAAAGATTTTATTCAAACAAAGCCAGAAGATTTTTGTGTCATTTTAAGAGTGATTTACCCTTTGAACCTGCTGTCAGTTTTGCATACATAAATGAAAAAAATGAGTAAAACCAGAATATTGAAAATGCTACAGGGATGCCAAAGGGAAAGGATTTACTTTAATTCCCCTCTTCTTTCTAGCCACAAGATTTTTTTTTTTAACTTCCATTTAATTCACACAATCACCTCAAATCACATGTAAAAATCTTCTTTTTCTAGGGGAGGGACTACACATGTAACTACAAAAATCTCTTCTAACCCCCAAAGATGTAAGTTAAGAACCAAAACTAATATTATTACCCCCTTCACTTCATGGAGTCTTACACTATGCTCATGGTTCAGTCACACCTTATCATCCCTTCCAAGGAGCTCCAGCAATGGTTGCCACCCTCTGTTGATGTGGTTTCCTGGACATCATTTTTCTCCCAATAGCATCATTATGCAGCAATCTTTCCTTCACCATGTGACACACAGCAGAAGCTAAGCATGTCCTGTTCACCATTCCCCCCCTAAATTTGATGGGAGAAAAGGAAGCATGCTTTTTCACCTCTTAGACCTCACCTTCAACTCTTGAAGCTCAGCTGTGCTTCTTGCAGGACAAGAATGATTCAAACACACTGGAGCTCTAGCCAAGGACACGTGTTGGGTCCTTTTATGGCATGAGCTAACAAACACATTAACACTGACAGACACTCTGAGACTTTCGGGAAAGGTCTGGACAGAAGTGACAGAAATCCCACCTCCTTTTTCTGAAGGACAGATTAAATCCAACAGCAATTAGGCAAGAGGGACCTTTGCAGCTCTCTGCATCTGCAAAGCAGTTTGTCTCACCTTGCAGTCTCTTTCAATTTAAGACACATGGAGCGTGTGTGGTTCCTTAAAAATTAGTGATTTTGTAGGACACCTCAAACACAAAAATCACTTTCAGTTCAGTGGCAGACCAGATGCCCTAAGTGGAGAAGGGCAGAAACAAAAAATGAACCACAACACTCACAGATGTCATTCTTTGCCAATAGCACCCAAGACTTAAATATTTATATTTAGGCTAGTAGGTAAATAAATAACAAACTCAGTTAGTAAACCTGGGTTTTCAGGTTCTGTTTTGCTTATTTCAAGAAGTATTTACTTCCTTCCTTCAAGCAAGGTAAACCATACCAAGGAATAACAGGATGCATTTAGGTCTTGGTTTAAGCAATAATGTCATATAATTAAACAAAGGCTCAGTGCAAAAACTGAGGTTTACCTCAGTGCAAAAGGGCTTGAACAGAATATAACTTTTTTTTTCTTCTAGTGTTTTCCTCACATCTATGGGAAAGGAAGCTAAGCTCCCATTCTGTCCAGTAACCTTTTCCTTTATGTTTTCACCACCTGAGTAGTTCACAAAATGAAGTGCAATGACTAGCACCTCGGCAGCAACCTGCAAGAGGCACCGAAACAAATCAAGTGCAGCAGTGCTCACTGGTTGACAGCTGTAATAAATTAAATTGCCTATCCCACTTCAATTCATTATGCCTCCCATGAAAAAAGGCCTAGATGTAAAATGAGCTATTCAAAACACATTCTGAATTTCTATTAATCTAACAGAGTGAATTGTTTTGTATGTAGTAAAGCTAACAACCCTTGCCTGCACAGCACTGCATCACAGCATAAAGAGCCCATACAGAGCCCACCCAGTGAGAAAATACGAAGAGGCGATGTAGGGATCAGGAAGATGTCACCTTTGAGGGCTGACTTAGAAGCTACCGGTCTGTGAAAAATGTGTTTCATTTGTTTAGAACGTACCTGCCACATCTGTGTCATTTAGTTCCTAAATGAATCCAGTATCTTTTCAGTTTCAGCGATGGAAATTATTCTCCACTTTTGCAGCGTTCAAATTTCGGGCTGTTGCTCAGTGCCACCTGCTGGAGTTCAGGGAATTTTACAGCCGGGAGAACAACTGTGGGCATGGCAGTGGGGTTTCATGTATGCTTTTATTTATCATATCCACCAACATTATGTCTTCCTACTGTTCCAAAAGTAGAGCTATTTTCAGGTATGTTTTACCACTCACTTATATGTAAAAGCTTTGACCTCTCTTGTCTCAATATCATTACCTGCAGAAGCCAGGTGAAAATGATAGAAGGCAGAAAGTGCTAACTTGACCCATACTTCAGTTGTGACCAGGTGTTCGTAAATATAAGAGGCAAAAATTTAAAAAGCTAGTTTAACACCAGTTCTATTTTCTTAGATAACCAACAAAAACTAACTCTTCTTTTAATACAAGTGTGTATTTAGGCAATCAAAGGGCAGCTGCCCTTTATTTTTGTGTCTATATCCAGTTTACAAAGTGCAGTATGTAGTCCCTGAGCTTAAACTGATTTACAGAAGTCAAATGTTTAATTAATGCAACAACTGCAAAGAGAAAGGTATCTAGAAATGTAATGATGAACATGCAAAACAAGACATTACTTATCCGGTATCATAGCAACACAAGTATTTCACACAAATAGGAAAGTAAATTAGACCAAGAAAAGACAGGTCTCATGTTAGAAACAGTATAGCTACCTTGGTGTGGTTGCTTAACCCTCTTGTCAACTCTGGTATCCAAAAAACACTGATAGCAGACCCCAGGAGGTCATGAAGCTCCAAATATTTAGAACTTACCATAGCTTTCTTCAGAGACTTGAGGAATTGTTTTGGCTTCTCCATCTTTTCCCTTGCTGACTGAAGTGTTTTTTTTAGGTATGAGTTAAGGTTTTCCAGCACTTGGAGCATATTTTTCTGAACATATTGTGGAAACACTCATTATGCATAATAGGGGATTGTTTCAGAATTAAATTACAAATAGATGATGAGCACTGTAAAGTTATTGCAGAAGTGAAGGTCAAACCTTTTGAGTTACCTGCTTAGACCCATGTGATTCAATGTATGGATGTTTTCATCAAAGATCTGAGACCTAAAAATTCATCCAGACTGAGATTCTTACCAGCTTATGAGGAAGGTTTAGGCCTCAATCCTTCAGAGATTTGGATTGTGCCCATATTATCCTTAGTGACTTTACAGGCGTATCACTTTGCCAGGGTGCAGCTGAGACAGTGAAAGGGCCTTCACTGTCTGGCAGCACCTCAAAGCCTCAGCCAGTCTTGCATGCCAGATCAGCTGGACACAGAGCTATTTTAGCAGATAGCCTAGGAACACACTAAGCATTTGGTGTCTGGCCCCTAAACACTTGTTTTCAGAACTACCTGTGAATTTATGCACATTAAACTCTTGGAGGTCTTGCCTTATGCTTTTCCCTTTCTTAGCATTTCAGTCTCCTCTCCCTATCTCACCACACAGCACACCTATCTTCCCTACAAGCTGCCCAAGCTTACAGCAGCGTGGGTACAAAACCTGGCTTTCCCCACAGCTGTTTGTTTCGTTCCCTCCAACATTCTGACCAGCATTCACCATTGCAGAGCGGTCACAGAAACAGGAGGGACTTCAGGAGTTTCTACATTCGATCACTCAGCAGCACTGAGCTCTAATCCTCTCTTCCTACTGGCTATGAGGAAGCAGCATTTGCCCTTAGAGGTAGCATGAGGGGAAGTATTTTGCTCCTGTCACAGAGCAGGGCAGCAGCACAACAACAGCTCTCTAAATACCAGTCATTTCCACCGCAGCACACTATTTCCAACAAAGATAAGACTTCTTTAGAATAATGTGCATCTTGTAGCAGTGTCCAAAAGTCACAATCAAACATCCATTGTTCGAGCTGCTGCTGCACAGACCAGGAGCCTGACCTATGTCTGCTTCCAGGAGATTCCCACAACATTCATCTGTTTCTTAGAACTACCTGCCATTCTCTGCAAGGTGGCTGGCACATCACACAGTCTGCTTTTATTCCAGCTGGTAGTAAAGGAGATACTGTAGTTTCATGGGTTATTCCAAAACGACAACCTTGTGACCTTTAAAGTGTATCCTTGAACCTAAGATGATCAGAGTAGACTGCCTCTTTGTCCAAACAGCACAAAAGCACAGCAAAGAGAGCACCATAACTGAAATGAGAGATGATAAATAATGAATAAAAAAACTTAATAAATATATTTTTAAGTTAACTGCATATTACTGCTACAGTGCCCAGAGATCAATGAAGAATAGTTTTGTGGTGCCCAGAACTGTACAAACATAAAATAAAGTGACAGCTACAGGCCTGACAAGCTCAGGGGCTAAATAAAAAGCTTACAAGGTTAAAGAGATTCTTTCCATCGACTTCAGTAAGCTTTCAACTGAGCTCTAGGGCATCTGTGATGAGACAGCCACAACAGTCTTGCAGAGCACACACTCCAGTAGCTTCCTGTGCTTCCACAGTTAAAGAAGGAGGGGAGCAGAGCAGAGCTAACTAAGCATTTTAAACCCTATTTGTACTCAAAAACCTGAAAAAAACATAAGAGTACCTGGATCCTAGTTTGTAAAAGGTATTTGAATACACAAGTTCCATTGGAAGAAATAAACCAGTCCTATAGAAGCTCCAGTACCCAGATACCTTCAAAAAAACCCCCAACCAACCAACCAACCAAAACCCCACACGCAGCAGCACAGTAGGTGAAAAAGCTGACAGCACTGCAAAAAAAAAAAAAAAAAGCAAAAAAAAAAGCTTATTCTTATCCTTAGCTGCTTAAGAATGACACAGGGAACAGTTCTCAGAATGTCTCACTCCCTTTTTGAAACACTGAGAAGAAACATCTATCACAGTACAGCTCTTCCCACTGAAATGCAGAAGATCCTATGCCCAGGTTAACAACTTTTTTCCCATGACATGGAGCCCTGTTAAAGATCTTCCATCCCAGTCAATGTCAAAAGAATAAACAAAATGGGACTTTTTTTTTTCTTCTTTCACATTTTCAGAGAAAAGAGAAATTCTTGGTGCCCCCCATAAATCAAAGGGCTACACAAACAGGCACTGAAGAAGACTTTCACTAGTGGGATTTCAAACTATAGAAGGCAAAGCTGGTAAATTAATTTTTGTTGAATAAACTTCTTTTTGAACACTGATTTTTTTTGTACCCTTGAAAGCATTACTTTCAGAAGATGACTGGGGGAAGGGGAGGGACATCCCACCACATAAGTACAGCTTATAATTTATTCAGTTTTTAAATACAAATCAGGCATTCTGTGGATCACACAAATGTAATCCAGGATTTTCAGGATCTCTTCTTCTGAATAGAAACTTCTGAAGAAACTGCATTACATTCAATTTAAATAACATCAAGCATAAAGATCAAATGAGTGATGTTTTCTGTTAGAAAACAACTCTTATAGAAGATACTATGTTTCTATATTAATAGCACATGAGATTTGCAAAGTCATTGTTTGAGTACACCACGTGACAATTATAAATGCATATGTGTAGCGGGTTAACCAGAACTGGGAGAAGATATCTAAATCTATGAAGCTTGACAGCATCTTCCACACTAGTCGCTGCCTCTGTCTTCACATTACAATCTTCTCCTCCCACCCTTGGAACAACATCCCACTTGTTTAAGTAGCACTGCTGCTGGGACAGGTAACTGGGGAAACTGAAGTAAAAAATGTCTCCCAGCAGAGATTCTCACTTTCATTCTCCCAGTTTCTTTGCTTATTTATTTTGCACATCAGAAGCCCAGCTCTCTGAACACCCTGTTCACTGCTCTCTCCAACAACACCTCAGAACCAAAAATCCCTAGTAGACTGCAACTTTTTCTCCTGCCACATCCCCAGCCAGGTTTTCCAACAACCCACTGCCTCAATAATTCCACTGCAGTATCCCCAGCTGCAACAGAGCAACTGAGTGTATTGCAGGTACTGACTGGAATACAAATATCATGTACCACTGCAAACGCATTAAAAAATGCACCCACCCAGAATAAAGGTGACAAGAATATGTAATGGAACCTAGAAAAAAATTCTTAGAGGTATAGTATGATTTCTGCCGTATTTTATGGACAAGGGGCTGGTACAGACCCTGGCATGCTCTGTAAGTTTTAAGTATTATAAAATAAAAACTAAAACCTTCTCAGTAATTGCAACATGGTAGCTATCTGCTTCAGCCATTACTCCCACTAAAAATAATTTAGTGTCACGTCAGATATACCCAATTTTGTGCAAAACTGCAAATACATTTAAAGCTCTGGGACTGAGTTCAGCGGGAATGCAGCTTTCTAAGTGCTGATATAAACGTACTCAGGTAAGGAAGGAGAGACTACAAAAGCCTCTCTTACACAGGCTAAAAGTGTGTGTAAATGAGTTCTTAAAGAGGTTTACCAGCACTTATTTCTTCCTTATGGCCATTAGACTTGTAAAAAGCTGTCACTCACTCTTTACTGCTTGGTGCCTGTGACATTTGCAATCTGGCCAAAAAGAATAGGTTGAGCAATGACTGCCAGCATGTGTTAAATAAACACCACCAAAAGCCTAAAGTTTAGAGCCAGTAGTAAAAGTGCAGAAATAGAGAATTAAAACTATTGCTTCATTTCAACTACAAAGTCTGACTACTGTGTGCAAGTCACCCTTCATAATCCTAATCCTGCAACCTTTGATTACACCAGTAACCCTTTTTCATGGAACATGTTCCCTTGGACTTAGTGCTGAACTCTTTATTCAGATAAAACTCCCATTGAGCTGACCTGAATACATGGATTTTCTCACAGGAAAAGAGTAATCCTTAGTATTAGAAGTGTAGCACATGAGTCAATATTTGTAAAAATACCTGAAAACACACCCTTAGTCTCCTTTGCTTAGATTACATTGTATGCCCTAGATAACAGGTGAAGTACTTTGCTTTCATTACAACTGCTTATATTAAACCTGAGCTGCCAGGCTCCAGTTGGAGTCACGGATAATAAAATTAGCTGCATATCTGAGTTTTCAATAAACAAAGGAAGTGGGGAAAGAAATAATATATATTATGCACATTTTACAGACAAGAAACTGAGGCTTGATCAGGACTCCCCAAGCATACCATAGAGCTCACCACTGTCACCAGATTCCTTAGGTTCAAAGCCTTTCTCTAAGGCTCAAAAAAATTTTTCGTTTCCCTTGTCTTCCCTCACTTAATAAATATGTTTATTAATTTATAATTAGATTGGCAAAAAAGTTACTGTTTAGTAAAGTGAGAGAATAACCCTAATACTGTCAATTTCAAATAGCACAGGAAATTTTTCATCTCTGTATTCCCACAGAAGTGTAAAATATATTTCTGCTCCAGTCAGATTAAGAACTGATTAAGAACATAACGACCTCTGTAGATCAGAACATAAATTCATTTAGTCCCATCTCCTCTACAACAGTAGCCAATGACAGAAAAAGCACAACAATGGAGTAAATGTGTAGTGATACTTCCCCTAAATAATCTCCTTCAACTTCCAGCAGTCCCTGGTTCTGGGACTTCAGTGCTGAATATCTTGCAGTAGGCTGCTTTAACTATGTTGAGCAGTGACACTGATTACAAAACTGTAAACTCATTAGGACTTTAAAAAGACATCACCACCAACTCCAAAGCAGTAGCCGAATATTTCCTTTTTTGCCTCATATAGTTTGTTCTTACATATTTATTATTTACATATTTACATACATTAGTATGAAAATCCAAAGCTAAAAAGGTCCTATAAGCACTGAAGAGCTTCATCACCAAGCTGTGATATTGTGATATTTATTTTGGAAAGTGTATGTTTATATGCTGTTAAAGATGTGTTACAAATACTTAGTACAGGGAATAGACAGCTTTCTAGCTATAAACATATATTACAATTAAATGCTACAAATAGTCTAATAACTCAGTAAAAATGTAAGGTATAGCCATTGTTTACAGTGAAACAGAAGTTCATTTCAGCAAGGAACGGAAAGGAGATCTACTGGCAAGAGAAAAGAAGAAGTGTAACAAGACAAAGGAGGATGAAATCCCTGAGAATAAGTCACAGAATTTCAGCATAAAAAGACAACATCCAATAATAAGTAATTAACCATATCTTTTGGCCATTATAACAGAATAACTAAACATGATGTGATGTGATATTCTTTAACCCCATTACTTATTGAACAGATTATTGCATATTAATTCAGAAACACGAACTTCGCATGACAGACCATAATAAGGTAAGATCCCACAGTTCAGAACGATAAACCCTAAATAGCTGCAGGTAAGAATTGCAAATTACATGATTATTAGGAACATGCTCCAATCTTATCTAAATGATTGCTAGAACTGAGCCACTGGTGGTTAATCTTATAGGTCATTCCATAAAGCTCTACCTCAAACCACCCAAAAGATCTGAGGAAACAGAATGTTAAACCTGTATTTGAATTCTGCTTTGAATTGCTAATAATGTTTTTGCAGGATAAGTAACACAGTAAGCTAGGATTCTCCAAAAAGGATCCTTTATATTCTTCCAGGTCTTCCCAAACAGCCATTTGCCCTGATACCCATCTGAAACCTGAACAATGCACAGTCAGCTCTGATCCTACAACGCTACCACTCATCTCATTGTTCTGTTTTCTCACATCTGCTGTACCCACCTGCTGCCTGTTTGTACACAGATTATAGAGTCTTTGGGACAGGGATCCTGTCTTTGTTCTATATTTGTACAACATCTGCCACCTAGTAAATGACTACAAACTGAATTACTTCTCACTGAAGGAAAACAAAAAAAAAAAAAAAAAAAAAAGACATTGTCCAAAGAGAAGTGAGGTTTGTTTCCTACTTTTTCTTTCATGGTCAGACACATTCTATAAAATATTTTTCAAGTAGATACATTAATAATTTCATTTTCCCAGCCATAATGAGGCAGTTGAGAAGGCCATTGTTTAAAATACTAAGACTACTCAAATTACTATAATTATTTTGCACTGCAACTCTTGGGATTCAAAGAGCTTGTAATGAAAAATAGCATGAACTAGAGTACCATTTTAACATGAAAATGTTTCTTGCAGCAAAATGAGATGAATATTGGCTAGAGTTTCAAAATTCATCATGCATCACAAATTATGAAAATAAAAATATTTATTTCTACGCTTGGCACTTCTGAAAATAAATCCAATTTCAAGTATGTGATAATGGACAGTCAGAAGTCAAACTATTCAAACAGCTTTTGAACTTTAGTCTCACAAAATTACCTATATTTACAGGGAACATAGGATTTAATTGTCAGTATATTATTCTCCATCCTACTCAAGAACTTGCCATCCAGAAGAGTAGGTCAAATATGGTCTTATAGAAAAGACCCAGGAAAGACTTTTGGGCTTAAAGTGCCCAGGTACAGCAACAATGCTTTTTCCTGCATTGTTTAGATCTAACAGAAACTACTTAATCACATTTACCAAGTCCACTCTTTATCTTAAAGTAGTATAAGGATGCCTTTGAAGAGACTTATTCCTTCAGAAGGCACCAAAATGGACCAAGCTGCCATGAGAAGTTCCTAAGCAACCATACACTTTAACCAAAGACAGGAATATAGCCATCCTATATTCCCCAAATTACATCTTACCTGCCTCACATTAAGGTGTATCTCTATTTAAAAAAAAACCAAAAGAGTCACTCATCAGCTCAATAAATCTCTTTACAGCAAAGAGCAAAGCTGAAGTGATTTCATACCCAATACAGACAGAATGACACAGGGGCATCCATTTTCCTGGGGTGTTTGGTATTAACACACATCACATTCCTAAGCTTGGTAGGTAATGCCTTAGCTCTGACGGATCCCAGCACTTCACATCACACAAGTTTGCAATGACCCTATAAAATTACTTTCCATCCATCTGAAGTTTCAGTGACAAGAAATATTTCTGACAAATGACCACGACCTGGCAGCAGGTCTAATAATACAGTGCCAGGTTTAAAGTGCTGCAGTTATCAGTCAGTCACACTCCAGAGCAGATCATGCATAGCAAAGAGCTGCCTTATTAGCTTGATGGAACACACAGCATGTGTGAAATGACAGAATGCAACTACTGAGCAGAAGCCAAAGCTGAAGCAAAACCCCCCATCATGGCCCAGATAACGTGTGCCATTCAAAATACTACTAGAGATCCATCCTAACCAGCATGTGTTTGGTAACAACACATGCCTTGGAGATGACAGTTAGGAAGCCATCCAGGCTCAAAACCTACTTCATCTTGTTTCTCCAGATGAAAAGAGGAAAAGGAACAGGTGGAAATTGATACATTTTCCTGAGAAGCTGCAAATCATAATAGAAACATAACATAAATAAAAATGAACTTTCTTCTGAGGCCATTTTTCACACTAAAATAGCAACTCCTGTCCTTTTCCAAAACTGAAGTACTCCTTTTCCAAGACTGAAGTACCCCTGAAGCCACCAGCCAAGTGCAGACCCTTTATTATTCAAAAGGCATAAATGGTTATTAAGAAAGTGAAAGTAATGCAGCCTATTTAGGGATATAATAAAGAATGACTACAAGCAAGGGGCCTCCTTTACTAATAAGCAAGGAACAACTGCAATTCACTGTTGTTGGACTACTTCGTACAAACCAGATGGCTTAATATAATGCATTCAATACAATGCTAAGTATTTATGAGGTGATCTGCCTCTATAGACAGTCCTGGGACTTACTTCGTCTTCCTGGCAGTTTGTTATAAATTTCTATAATCCTGTTATAAAAAAAATGTAGAGATGATTGTAAATGCTAGATGTTCAGAGGGTTTTCTCACAGTTCTCTCTGGATTTTTTCCACATTGCCTTGAAATTAATTGCAACTACTACTTCTTTTTATATTCTTGTGAACAAGTCACTCAGCCCTCAAATTTTAATAATTTTCTGTCTGTTGGCAGTTCCATAAGGCTTCTCACAGGCCTTACCACTCACTCCAGCATCCTGACATCTGTGTTGCCCAATTCTTTCCACAGCCTCTTGCTGTTCTCTCAGAGATGCAGCCTCAGACAGTCTCATTGAACACCCTGCTCTAACTCAAAGTCACTCACTAACTGAGTGAGAGCACTCAATAGAGGACTCACTGCTGAGGACTCACTCAACAATCATGGACATGTGAAGGTAGAAATAAACTACCACATCCTTTGCATTAGGGTTAATTCTGATGCTCATCCAGCTAGAGCAGCATTTACTCTGTCTGACACTTAACTCCATGTTCTGCTTGCACAGGAAGGCTGGATCTATCACAAGTAGGGCTGTCTAAAAATAAAGTTAATTTGTTTACTGATTGGGGGAAGGGAAAAAAGCACAGATCCTACAGATAAGAACTTTGCTGCTGCCTTAATTGGACTTGCACATCTTTATCCCATCCTTGCAGTTCACAGGCCTAGAACTGGCTTCACACACAGTCCCTGAGCAGCTTAGAACACATTAGAACTTGCTTTGTGCCACTGTGGAAACCACCTCGGGGGGCTGTCGGGGCAGCTGAGGGCTGTCAGTGGGAAGTGCTGGCTGAGGAACACACCCACCCTCTCAGGAACCAATGGCACAAGCAGCATGGAGATCTAAAAATACCCTGTATTGGCACCGAGTCTCTTCATGAAGGAAGGTGCATTAAAGGTTTTGTGGGTCTACTCTGTAAGAAGATTAAAAACAGTATTTATATTTAATAGGAAAGATCAATATTTTCAAGTGTAGGCTGTAAAGCTAGGCATCTCCATTTGCACCGAGGACTTGAAAGAAACAGCCTAGAGCTGAGAGCATCTGCTCTTATCGGCCTCAGCAGTTATTGAAAAATAAAGTGTTTAATTAGATGCTTTGGCATGGACCTGATTGGCTAACTTTTGACATCAGAAGTTTAAAGGGGGGGGGGGGGAAAAAGTCTCTGGAGTGGAATGATCTCATCTAAAGAAAAAATTGCCTCTATTCAGCATTTGGCCTTCTCTATGTCCTTCATCCAGCTCCAGAGTAACTATAAAATGCAACTGTTCATTTTTCTCCACTCTAATTCTATAGCAGCAATAAAAGTTTACATGTTAAAACTGCAAATAAAATTCTTTTCCTCTGGGCAGGAAGCAACACCAAAATATGAAAGTTCTAGTAAGGAGCACTGTAAAATACCTGCATCATGGACTGAAATATATTCAGCTAAACACTTTAGACTATCATTTTTCCAGGCATGTCTCTATCACAAAATGAAGGGCAATGTGGAGATATCTAAACTAGCAGAAGCACTAGGTGGGAAATATTTATTGTGCAGTGAAGCATCCTAAAGCTTTGTATTACTCTACTGCACCCAGGCTGAGCTCTGCCATCAATCCAGGTTTAGTGGCTTTAGAACTGTCTCATTCTGTTAGGGCCATGTCGATAATATGATGCTTTGCTGCTGTGAATACATCTTTGATTCTCCTGGAGGAAACTAGCCCAGACTTGCAAAGAAACCAGTAAAATAAGAATGAAACTTTAAATGTAAGAAAAGGCAATAGTTTTAAACTTATTGCTCTTTGTGCTTTTGTGTAGAACTATACCTTTTATGTGCACACAAGTGCATGTAGATAAAAAGCTCCTTGCATATCTGCTCTTTCACTTCTAGAAACCAAGGATGTGGATAATACCAGAAGACTTTTGGGTTGTTACAACAGAATGGTTAGAGTATAACATACCATATTCCTCATATTCAAACCTTACTGCAGCTGCCAAGCAGCCACACAAGGGCTCCAACTCATGAGATGACCAGAACCTTCCTTAATCCAAATCTAAACAACAGAAAGCGGGCATCACTGCCTGATCCAGACTGCAGTGCCCACACCCTGCCTCAGGGACACAACAGTGCATCACTCACAGCAAATCCTCTGTTCTAGTTCCCCACCAGCTGTACAAGTGCTCCTATGGTACAGCTGAGGGTTGATAGGGAAGAGAGACCCACAGCCATCCTGTGGCCCATTGCTGATGTCCTGGGCTATCCAGAGGCACAAATATTCCTGCAGGCAGCTATCCTCTTTGGCACCCAAACTACTCATAAGATCCCTCACAGAGGCACACGGCTCTCTCCTTCTCTGAAATACACTTAGTGCTGATAGAGCAGCTTGTTCTTGACATTAGCAAGCTAGAATTAATATATTTCTCAGCATGACGTCTTGATTGCTAACAATCAAAATGACTGAATATTCAGTGAAATAACGCTACACAGATTTAAAAACAGTGTGCCTGCACTCAGCTGTATCCTACTTTTCATGTTTTAGAAGTGTAGGATGACAATTTATAAGCTACGGTTACCATAGGAGGATTTCTAAATGTGTATTGAAAAGCTGAAAGTCAATTCCTTCTTACCAAGGGCATATATTTCAAAATTAGTAAAGAACTGTTATTTTACCTCAATGTGTACTCATTCAATAAACTATGCATTCATAATTCACTGCAAACACTGAATATATTTTCTCGCCCCAACATTCCTATCCTTTGCATCCACAGCTTGTCCTCCTGCACTTACCTTGAAGGCAGGATTCACCCATAATAGATCTAAAAACATGAGGACTATTTTGGGTATTTTTTCCAGTGGCTGCATCAGCAGCCATTCATTACATCTTATCATTTATTTCCATCCCAGTCCTGTGTTATTTGTGGAGACACAACTATTTGTGAGCGCGTATGGCAAATCACAAGGAAACGGTTCTCTTGGTAAAAGAGCATTTTTTTTTTTTTCATCCTTCAGTTGCCTAACTCAACTCATAAATATTTCCTTGAATAATTACAATTACACAAGTAGGAGAGGGGGAGGAGGGGTGGTGAGGAAGAGAACTGTATTGGTTTTGGCCTAGCTACAGTTAATTTTCATCAGAGTAGCTGGTATGGTGCTGTGTTTTGGACTTGTGACCAAAACAGTGCTGTAAAAATTGAAAACTTTAAGGAATCTTGTATTTGTGTCTGCAAAATTCCAGGACAACCGATGCCAAAAATCAATCCTTTCTGATGCTTTTTCTCTATTAATTGATGTGCCAACAAAAAAAAGAGAGTAATTCTTCATGATCACAGCTCCAGCTGTGAATTCACTTGCAGGTATCCTTGCCTCTTCAAAGTTTCACTTTCCAGGTTTTCTAGAGTGATTCAAAGCAAGAATCCATGTTTAAGATTATGCAATGCCCCATCCATAGAAAATTCATGTATCTAAGTCGCTCTGAATTCTTTGGTACCAGCTGCATTCTTACTATATTCCTGTCACTCTTATGATCCTGTTGCTCTCAACAATGTTTTACTGTGGTTCTCTTCAGTAGGGAATATCCGAACTCACAGCTTAGTCTTGTTTCCATACCCTTCCAAGCATGGCATATTTTTTTTTTGCATAGGAAAAAAATGTAAAGCAACTTTATTGCAGAGTTGGGTCCATTAACCTTTCTGGTCACCCACTTATTCCAAAGGCTCAAGTTTAGTGAAGTGTAAGACTGCAGACAAACAGTTTCCAAATCTCTACTCCTTCAACCTGCAGCAAGTACACTCTGGACTGGAAAACACCTCACTGATACTGTTGCTATGGCAAAACTTAATACCAGTGTAGAGACTGGGCATGCAGCCAAGAAGAAAATTAGGAGGGCTGACACATGACATTTCCCACTTTGTTCTTTTTCATACAATTTGCTTTCTGCAACTCTTCTTGAGAGCACAAGAAATGTTTCAGCTTCAATTATCTCCACAGGAGCTTCATTTCCCCTCCCCCCTTTTCTTTTTATGCTCTAAGATCAAAGCCAGAGCTATTGTGACTCAGATTTTTGTCTTCAATTCCCAAGAAATTACCTATGTGTTTATGGTAAATAATTTCTACAAAGATTTTTATTGCGTGTGGTCTTGATTTCCTTTTTATTCAAAGAAACTAGACTGGAAGTTAGGAATACAAACCTAATGGATTCCCTTCTACTCCAGTTTAATTTGATAGCCAATAAGGACAGTATTTTCAGAAAAAAAGGTACCACTTTATTGTAAAAATGAGATTTTTTTTGTTCATCATTATAAAATGACCTTACCAAACTCATCATTTACTGTATCACTGGTTAAGTACCATCATCTTCAGCCAATGCTGGGCAAGGTTGGTATGACCTGATTCTGTAATTGCATTCAGTTAACTTTAATGTAAACTGTACAGTCCAATTCAAGTATCTTGAAATGTAAGAGACTATTGCTTGCAAAAAATATTGTTTTAAACCTATACAGATGCATTTTAATACGAAACAGCATGAGGGAATACAAATCCAGTATGTGTTTAAGTATCTACTTCAAATAAGGAAGGCAAAAGAAGATATAAAAGGACAATAAACGATCTTTGCAATGCCTTGGTAAGTTTAGGAGACCCTATTTTCTATATCTCCACAAGCATCAGTGCTGCTGAAATTACAAGATTAAGATGGTTTTATGCTCTGTGTTAGCAAAGCACTGTGAGAGCACTATAACACATCTGTCACACCCTGGAAACTGTCTTAGCTACAGAAGTGTAATTAATACTATTTACTCAAGAAGTTAGATGTGAAGAGACAGTTTATCTGCACATCTGTAGGAACATGCCTCTGCAAGAATTGGGCAGTACTATCAAAAATGGAAAAAAGGAAAATACTACTAAGGAGGAACTGAGTAAAATAACCCAGCTAGGTAAAATAGCACAGTTAAAAAATGACTGCCCTGCAAAAGCATAACTGCAGGTAGCATCTCTGCAATAGACAGCCATTTCCAAGAAAATTCTCAAATTATAGTTTTCCCACTTCATGGATTTATATGATTTCACATGCAGTAATTTTCTCATTAAGACCTAAATATACAGTACTCAAACAAGTCATTGCTGTATTCAAACCATAATAGGGTATTTTTTTCGTGGTGCTCCTGTCCCTACATGTAATGGTTTGCTTTGAAAAGCCAACATGCTGTAAGAGTCAGGTATCCTCACATTACTTCACACATCCAGCTGCTGTAGGCAGCCTGCTAAGGCCCTGACAGACCAAACCATTAAGCCAGTCAGCTTTTTGGCAACTTCCAATGCAAGCCAAATAACCCCACTGCAAATATCCCATCTAAACCTTTTAAAACCTTGACCTTCACACCTTTAGACATTCTTTAGCTCTCTCGGGGTTCTGGTTTATCAGATGACCCCACGGCAATGACAATTACCCCCACAAATGCACACATCCCAAGCCAAGGATGCAGTCACTCCCCAGGACAGCTGCAAGTGCACATATGCACACACTTGCACAGCTGAAGGAAGGGAACTGGGATTGTCAAAGCCTGCTGATTAGGTAATAGCAGACAGGTGACAAGTAACTTCATTTACTGGGAAAAAAAAAAATTAATTCCATTTTAAGGAAAACGTTTTGCCTTACAGAAACAGTCACAGAGAAAACTGGATTTACAGAGGTGATAGAATCCCTTTATGTGGGAGGTTCTAAGAGAATCTTAGGTAAACAAGTATCAGAGATAGTATTAAATATATCTATGTTTATTACTAATAGACCAGGATTTTTTAATTTACATTTCACAGGCCCACATGATTTGCAAATCAATTTAGCCTACTAGCATATCAAACTGCTAAAGAAATAATCAGCTGTAAACACCACCTTGCACCCCCGACCCCAAAATTGTCCTTCTCAGAAGTTATAAAATGTAGCTTTCAATGAAAAGTAGCAGAAAAGTAATATCCAGATCTCTGCAAAGATTCTTGATTTTCATTTGCTACAGTAAGGCATGACAGACACAGGCTGAATGATGCCAGTTGTGAAAACAGGCACACACTCTCTGTTTTTACAGAGCTTTCAAGCATACACAAGTATTTTGAGACAATGAGAATGAAGTTTGAGATATGACATAACAGAAATGGTATTCCTAAAATGTTCCTCCACGTTCCATGAATGCAGAGGAGATGATGCCATATATATCCAGCCACAGTTTTAAATGATGACATAGCAAAATGAATTTCAGGGGAGCTTGCCGAACAATAAATCTTTAATGCATTTCATCAAAATTATGGACATTCACCTATCAGACCAACCTAGGTGACATGGGGCGTTTGGGATGGGAGAGTTTGGGGTGGACACAACCACACCACTGTGAAAAGTAGAACCTTCAAATAGCAAGGCACTGAAAACCAGTAATCCCACTTAGAAGGTCCAATCCTGTATTACTTAGCTGAACAATCATAATGAAAGTACAACTGAATCAGGCACTCTGAGTTCCTGCAAACAGCTGTCTAAAATAACCTGTTAAAAAACCTATTCAGTAGCGACCACTGTGTTACAAGAGGATTTACAGACACTGTGACTGATTGGCAAATGATATATTAACTAAAAACGCTTTCTTAATTAGAATTCATAAAATAATTTGACCAGCTCTATTCTCTAATAAATAACAACCCTGCTAATGAAAAGGGTTTTTTCCCCTCATTCACCACAAAATGAGATATGGTATTTCAGTGCTGTTCTCAATAGGCACCCATTGCTATTTCACCAAATCAATTCCAAACACTTCCATGTCCAGAAAGGCTGCTGGTGGATAAACCATTGAGAGACCTCTTGACATCCCTAAGAACACAGCCACACTCTTCCATTTGCTTCTCATTTCTTTTTGGCCTATTTAGTATTTTTGAAAACATCCTAAAGGTTTCAGTAAGAGTTCCCAAATGTTCAATGATTGAAAATTATATAGAATAGAATGCTATTTTATTCAGATATTTTTATGCTTTTAATTAAAATGTATGAATTCAGAGCACAAGAAAAACTTATCTTTGAGGGTCACACAAACAACGTCCAGAGCAAACATGTTTGCAGGTTATGGGAAACATGGGAAAAGAATGGTGAAGGAGCACTCTGAACAGCATGTAATGGGTGCTGGAAACAGGAAAGCTTCTTATGGTTTGGGTTTTGGTGTTTTGTTTTCCCCACAAAATTATTTTAGTGACAAAAAAAAAAATCTCTTGAAAACAAACAAGAAATCAATAGTCACACTGTCAAAGCAGCACAAAACCCGTGGCTTAGGGTATAAGTATGGCCTTAAAAACAGTCAACCTTCAGCTGAGAGCAGCTACCCACTGACTCTGGAATAAACAAATGGATAAGCTCTTGTTATTGTTATTGGTTCTTCCCTGAACTTATTTGAGCCACTGTTAATTTTTTTTTATCTTTTTTTAGCTTAGAAAAAGAGAACTCCCTACACAAGGGACTTGTTTCTTCACAGCTTTTCACAGAAATCAGCCTTTACATAAAAATTCCATAGATTATAGATTTAAAAAAAAAAAAAAAAAAAAAAAAAAAAAAAACATTTCACAGGCAATGTCTCCATACAAAATGCTTCCTTCTCCTTGTGTGAACAATCCAAGCAAACATAATATCCTCTCTGAGAAAGAGAGACGAAACCTGCATGCCTTTCTTCCTTTAAAACACATGCAAACACCAACACAATCTCTCTTGAGACAACTTCAATGACAACAGCATATGCTGAAGCCACATCAAAAAGACAGAATACATCTCTTCTCCAAATTGTGTAGTGCACAACCTGCATGCTGTGCCCAGTCATGAAAATACATAAAAACAAGGGGCACTTTCTACATCACAGCTGTCTTCGCTATGATTCAATGAGCTTACTGAGGTCAAAGGGGGGAAAGAGAGTTGGCATAAATTTCACTGTAATTCCACTGAATTATGTGTGAACACAATTCTTCAGGCAGATTATCTGCCACAATATTGCCTCTCAAACTCCTCTCAGAGTCTACTGAATTCTCAGCTGATAAAATTACAGCTATGATGGTTTAGACCCACATCTACTGGCACCAAATAATACCACACATCCTAATACAACTAACTCAGTGTGTATGTACCTCCAGTCTGGCCGCTGCTCCATGGTGATGTTGATGCAGGCAGGAGAAATCCATTTGCAATTGTTTATCACCACAGTCATCATCACAACACGGCAGCACTCTCATGTTCAATAGGAGTCAAGCTGAAGCTGAAACAGTCTTCCTTATCCTGTGGGACTGAAAAAAAGAAGTCTTTCAGAAAAATAACACCACAGGGGCACATACCAAGCTACTGCTAATGGAGAGGCTGAAAGGGGTCACAGAAAGGAGGCCCTACAGATCAAAGAACTGAAGGACACTTGCAAGACAGCCAAGAACAAATCAAAGCAAGACAGACTTCTGGCAATAATGAAGCTACGTGTCAATATTACAGCGCACAGATAGAATCCTCTCCCAGCTAAGAGCCACAGTACACACATCAGTGAGGACACAGAGACTCACAAACTGATGGGGGTGAGGAGGAAGACCTCAACTGCTGCTGCAGTTTTCAGATGAACACAAGAGCCAGAGGAAGGCTTAATTCCAGAAACATTGTTTTGTGCATTTTGAGACAGGTTCCACTGCACATTGAGGGTGGGAAGGAGCATTTCATAGCACTGCACCCTACCACAGTATGAAGCACAGGCCACAGCAATTTTTTCCATCATTTTAATAACTGTATTTCATAGCATTTTAACAGGATATATCATGTTACACAACATATTAACAAGCAGGAGAGATTCTTTTGGGAGAATATAACAGTGATGTGCATGTACGTGACAATTCACAAAAGTAGAGAGGTATCAGTTTGGCAGAATCTAGAGGCTGAGAACACTTACTCCCTCCTGTTCAAAGCATTTCTTGTAGGACTGTACTCTGCCATATTTGCCCAAAACATAAAAAGGAATTTTAAGAAGCAGTGTTTTATAATGGTGGTGACATTGCAAAGCAGAACTGCCCTGCTATTTGCTCTAGACTAGACCACTATGTATTTTCTGTACCTCAGGGGAACTAGTCTCCTAGTTATAACAGGGCAAGTTATTTCATTCTGGTTTGTTTGTTTGTTTGGTTTTTTTTTTTTGCTTTTTTTGTTTCTAAAAAAAACAACCTTCCAATTTTCCTGGATATGCAAAAGAAATTAATAAATTCTTCAAAGTAGGTACCTACACTACTGTCAACCTCATTAATGCAAACTGAGTCCTTCCTACTCTTATTCCCACACTTACCAAGCCCCCACAGCTCTGCTACCCATCTCAATGCCAGGCTCTCCTGAACAGCCACACACAAGCATATGGATGCATAGCGTATAAAGACACAAGGGCTAAATTTTATTTCAAATACAAGCTGTAAGAGAAGAGGTATTAAAAAAAAAACCCAAAATATTTAGTCTCAACACTGGGAAAAGGCCATAAGGATGGTGGTTCAAATACAAGATTTTTTTTTTTTTTTAATCTGTGTTAAAAATTGGAAAGAATAGCAACCATCTGCTACTTTCAGTTCTCTTGCGGACATTTTATTAAATGATGCAATGTTTTGCCTTTCAGAGCTTTAAACACTGTGCAGAGATCTACAGGAGAAGCTGAGAGGAAGAGGGGGGAAAAGCGAGACTGAAGATGGCCCCAGAGTCCAAGGTCCAGACAGCTCAGCAGGGGAGCTCGGACCTGCCAAGAAGGCAGTGAAGCAACGCAGCAGGACCCCCCCACAGCAAACAGCAAACAGCCTGAGCGCTCCACAGCTCACTGCAGAGAGCCTTGCTGCGAGCCAGGACTCGGTGGAAAATAACAGCAAGAAGGAGCTCATAAACAAAAAGACCACTTGGCTTGAGGCCGTGCTCGAGGCAGAGGGACTGTGGCTCTCCCAGAGCAGCCCCTCAGCACTGACAGCAGCTGGCCCTGCCAGTGCCTGCCTGCCACAAGCCTGAGCCCCTGGCACGGCTCAGAGCCCCTCGGTGCCCCAAGCCACGTGTGGTGCTTTCTGCCACAG
Source organism: Pyrocephalus nanus (assembly GCA_038380795.1). Taxonomy (NCBI): domain Eukaryota; kingdom Metazoa; phylum Chordata; class Aves; order Passeriformes; family Tyrannidae; genus Pyrocephalus; species Pyrocephalus nanus. The sequence continues at coordinate 19,209,302 of CM076269.1, read as the reverse complement.
CTGCCCTAGGTTTGCTGCAGAACGCCAAGCTGAAAGCCACTTACACAGCGACAACTTTTTTTGCATCTTTTCTTTTTTTCTTTCCCCAGCACTGGCATATTCCTGAACTGCATAACTAAATGTGAACTCTCACACTATTTATTTCCAACCTCCACCATTTTAACTGCTTTTGTTGACACAAAACGTTTGCACTTTTGCCCCAAAGCATTCAAAAAGTTGTAATTCCATTCAGTAAAACTAAAAAACAAATACTAAAACTTCAGTGTTTACATTTGTATAATGCATATACATAGACATCCATATCTGTATTTTTGAAAGCATGACAATGTTTAATTCAAGTTCCACAAAATTCAGATTTCCCAAAATGGGCTGAAATTATCAAACACAAAACATGGAAATTCAATAAATAATATTTATAAATCATTCCATAACATTATCCTTAACACTTCATGAACTATTTCTAATATTCTGTGGAAACACTGAAGAAAAATATTCAAATTTGTATTTATTAAAATTCTATTTAAACAACACTAAACTAACAAGCTGGTTTTACTGAAATAATTCTTAATTTTGTGGAAAACTTCCATTAAGAACTCACCAGATTACATCCCCATTATTTTTGCAGCTTTAGTAATATTTTATTGCAATCTAAACACAGTATAAAAAGTTGAAGTCAAAATTCTAATAAACTCACACACAAGTTTTTCATAAATAAAAATTTGCTTACCAAACATGAAGATATAATTTTTATACATAACAAAACCAAATATAATTTCATAAGGATACTGAAGAAATATTATTCCAAAACACTTTCATGAAACATTCCAATTTTCATTAAATAACTTCATAAAGCACTAAAAAATACCTACCACACCCACAACTCCAGAAGTCACTAAAATCAGCTCCTGTGCTCACAGTAAGTGTCTTGGACCTCTAGTTTTGACAAAGCTGTCTTACCATCTACTTACAAAACCCTCTAGACCTACATCCCCTAGTTCTTATTGCAGGCCAAACCCATCCTCCCCCAGGCTCCTAGGACTTCATTATTCTGCAGCTGCTGAGATACTCACACAGTTTCTTTCTATGATTGAAATCAGCAGCAAGTGATTAAGAATAGTGATGGATCAGGTCACCAGCATCTCCCAGAATAACAGGGGCAGTGATCAACACTCACACCCAACACAGCTGGGGGAAAAACCCAAACATAAAAAATACTCCAGCATCACAAGCCTTTTGTAATAAAGAAATGGGCCTTTTATCAAGGACTTAGCTAAAAAAGCTGAAGCTTCACTGACTGTCACATGACAAGAGGCTTCTTAAACCCCAAAGAGCTGCCAATATTTACAAGTCAGAGCCTGCAGGAAGCAGCAGGGCTCCCACAGGACACTGACCCTTCCAGGCATCCAGCCGGGCTGAGGCAGGTCTTGGTGTGGTAGTGGCATCCCAGTGTGATTCTGGGGTGAGCTGTCAGTCACCTCGTACCAGATGTGAGGGGTGGTTTCTTTGAGGGGCGGCTGGGGCTGGTTCCATCCAGTTCCAGAGACTCAACGGCCCCTCAGTTGGGCACCACTGAGCCCTCGGGGAAAGACGGTGGTGCCTCTCTGAAGAACATCTAAGAAAGGGCAAAATACCGCCTGGCAGCAAGGCAAAAAGTGTGAGAAAAAGCCCTGCAACCACCAGGGTCAGAGAAGGAGCTCCAGGCACCTGGAGGAAGAGGAACATCAGAGAGGAGCTGTTATGAAGTGACCATAACCCTCTATCCTCTCCACACTCAGTGTGTTATTCAATTTCTGTATTTATACAGGAAAATCCTGTATAAATATTCTGTAATATCCAAATCCACTTTAACTGGCAATAAGCTAATGTTCCCTAAACTGAATCTGTTTTTCTCATGATGGTAATTTGTAAACTATCTGGTCTTTATCTCAGCCTACAAGCTTTTTCATCCTACCTTCTTACCTTGCCCTATTGAAAGGGAGAATGAATGAGCAGCTAGGTGGGCATTTGGCTGCAGCACACAGCCAACCCAGCACGCATCTCCCAAGCGACCTTGATGACCTGACATTCCCCAACCACTACCCCTCACACAGCTTGCAGTAGTTCTGCAGAGCTAAACTTTTGCTGAAAACCCCTCCAAAGCTACGTGGTGCTTGTTTCATGTATCCAGATACACCACCATGATGAGGAAGACAGGTGGATAACAGACTCTCCCTCCATCTCAACCTTCTATGGTTGTGATAGGGCAACTCCCAGGGCTGCTGCAAAAACAGTTGTGTAGTGCTTCAAAAGGAATTGCCTTGCAAAGTCATGGCCATCTCTCACTGGAATTTCAAGTACACATCCACAAGCCTCTGTTTGTGCCTGTTTTGCCTCAGCCAGCCTTGCATTACACTGTTTCAGTCAGGCAGAAAGCAGGACCAGCAGGTCAATCAAAAAATCAGAGCTAGTGCTCAAGGGATAACAAATGAGGAATTACATGAATTTATGAGATTACAACATATGCAAATACAACAGCTTGCAGATGGTTTCTACTTGATATGGGGTGGAATAGCATAATCCATAAAGATCAGAAGGATGAGACACCAATTAAGAATACCAAGCACTTAATACAGGAAGTCTTACTGTCTGAAAAGAAATACTGACTGTAGTACAGCTGGGGTTGGTTTGTTTTGTCCACATGTATTCTCATCTCTCTGCACAAACCACAAGAATTCAGTATGAAACAGACTGCCAAATTCCAGTAGCTTTGGAAGCCCATACTTCTGTTTGCTCAGCATGGACAATATTCAGTGTGTCAGGGGCAGCTAGCTCTGGCTGATACGACTTCTCAAATTTAAAGGTTATTTAAGCCACCAAAACAAGGATTCTTAAGAAATTAAAAATTTAATTTAAAAATGTATCCATAGTTCTAACTTCAAATGTATCTAGAATCACAGTGTTAAAAGCAGACATTGAGAAATAATCAAATATACCTGTATCATTCCTCACAAATACCTGTTTAATCCAACCTAAAAAAAACTTTAAATAAAGAAGCCACCTTCTCATGGGTGATAAGTTTCCTCTGTGCTTAAAATGAAATGGTCCTCTGGATAGAAACAAAGTCAATTAAAAAACGATAAAAGAAGACAAACAGTGAACACACATACATTATAATAGAGTCATTACTGAAGACCCCTTATACAGGAGGAATCATCCTGACACGGAGATGTTTTACTAGTTAGGTCAACTACACCTTGAACTCAAATTACACTTGCCCTCATTCCTGTGGAATTTATTGATATTCTCCACACTGACCCTTTTCTAAACTTTAACCTTTCCTTGAAAGTACTACTAAGTCTTATTCAACTCAGTTATCTCCATCTCAGCCATGGGCAAAGACAGCTTGCTCCTTGATGTCATTCTGATTTATCTTTGAATTCCCATCAGCCCCCAGAGGCTCGTGGGGCAGCCCCTGGCAAATTTCTCAATCTTTCCTCCTCCCTGTGCCAACATTTTAAAGGTTCCCTTTGGTCTTAGCTCAAGTCTAGGATGAATAAACTTCACCAGATCAGCAGAGGCTACACAAACAAATCACAAGCTTTTTCATTGCTATATTGTCCTCAAGGACCCTTGGCATTTTCTGTAGTTTATCTTCTTATAGACACTCTTTCAGCTCTAGTTAGTTTTTATTTCCAGCCCTGTTCAGTATAAGCCTGAATTCCTGCAGGAAGTCACATGCATAAACATAAGTACACTTGTTAAAAAAATAAATAAATTCACACTCACACACAAAATTTGCTCTCATTCTTTAGTTACAAAAATACGTCTTTCCTGACTAGAGTAACACATCTTTAAACATCTTTAAAACAAACCAAATTACAGCCCTGAGCCAAATAGCCTCTTTTTTATAGCCAAATCATATTTCTGATGTGGATGCTTTACTTAGGTAAAATTATCTTCAATTTAGTTTTCACTATACTTATGAAGTCATGCAGTGGTATTTTTTTCTTATGCTTCTCTAGGTATTAAACCAAGGAGATAGATGGATAAAGGCGTATTCCAGCCTCCAGTGATTTGATTTATGCTTGGATGCATTATCATTTTTAGCTATACAGACTCCTGAGTTATAAGTATTCTAGGAAATCAAATTAAAAACAGATACGAGGTTTAGGAGAAATGACAAGAAAGTTATTGCACCACTATGGAAAATAAAATACCCTAAATCCAACAAAGTAGCATAGGCATCAAAGCAATTGGATTTATAGAACTTCTTTACTGATAAAATTTTACAGTTTTAAAAAGAAGAAAATTTTCTTCTATGTCTTTCTCATCGATATTCTGCATCTCTCTTCTGCACTTCATTTATGCTAAATGCTTCTTTGTGCTCCTGAATGAAAAAGAGCTAAAGAAGAATTTTCCTGAGGTCTTGATTTCTAATAAATATGGCTTTATATGCAGATGAACTAGATAAGTAGTGAAAAATACCGGGTCTGAAGACAAAGGTGTGAGCCCAGACAAGGCAGAGAGGGGAGCTGGGGATTACAGGAGGGCCCATCCCATATAACAACACCAGCTCCAGGGATGGCAGCCAGCTCTAACCATGACCTTCATCCATCAGGGAGGCTCAAGGTGATGAGGCAGGTTTGAGGCCAAGCTTGGTGGTCAGCAAGTCAGACACAGTCTAGAGATTGCCAAACAGACCCACAGTGACAGTCTGGTCAGGGCTGGCCTCAGTGCCTCAGGACATCTGAGAGGTTCCTTGAAACCAGTGGGATGCTGCCTTGTGGTAGCTCACTGCTGGAAGAAGTCTGTCATTCACCCTGAAGAACTACAGCTGGTGATGAATAAATTTTAATCTGTTATCAGTGTTCCCATTTATCATAGTATCATTACAAGGAAATTATAAAATTAATATTTGGTGACATAGGGCAAATGAAGTTAATATATCTCACAGTCTGCCTAAATCCTTTCTCCATGACAATTTAGTAGCTCTGTTAATATTAAGGATTTCCATCCACCCCCTCACCCACCGCCAACCTCCTCCCAGTGCTTGTGTGGAAAGAATTTTGCTCCAAGGACAGCACCATTCTCAGCAAAAAGTGAAAGGAACTGGCTCTTCCTAACAGGACAAGTTTCCACTGAACTCATTCTAAACCACTACTCCATGTGTTGTAAAAATTAGAGAGGCGATTTTCTTATCTACAAGACTTTCAGAATGCAGCTAAGATTGTGTTCACATATCAATGGAAAAAAAGAAAAAAACTTCCTAAGTCATCTCAACCCAAGGAGAATCAATCTCTTCCAGAATCAGTGAGGTCTCTACAAAGGCAATTGCTTTACAGCAACCAGAGAACCAATAAAATTCAGAGGAAGTTCCTACTGGCAGATGTGTCTAATAAACACAGCTCTCATATATGTTCAGATGGATGAGGTTGTTTATACTGCCTTCCATCTGAGCAATTTCTCCATTTATGTGTTTTATCTTATAGTTGTGTTTGGCTGTCGGCAGGGTTTAGCTTCAAAATTTAGCTGATCTAAATTTTAAAAAAAAAAAAAATCCAAACCAAAAAGACAAATGTAACACAGTCACTACTGAATATGTAGTGATTCCTGCACTGTTTCTAGCAAAGCACACATTTATAACCGTGACCCAAGCTATCTCACTGGGCCCAGAGAATAAAGGTCACCTTCCTATTGAGAATCCTGCATGTTTTCTGAATCCTGCTGTTGGAGCCATTTGGAGAAACTGCAAACAGCGAGCTACCACAGTAAAGAAAGGAGGAATAATTTCAAAACCTAGTGCAAAACTTACTTAGCACAAAAAGTCCATCCTTAATCCGTTACATAGTTTGATTCAATTTGAGCATAATATGGTCTGACCTTTCAAATACCTTTTAAAATTAATTTTCTTCCCATTTCCTACTTCTTAATCTCCACAGCAGACAAACTTATTGCACATTAGGAAGGAGCAGTCCAAACTATACAAGCATTAGCACCACCCAGCTTTTTTAATCTCTAAAGTCAGGAACAATTAACTCAGAGTAACAGTTTATTTCCCAGTGTTTTGGAAATGACACAGTGTGCAGACAGTTTCACAGCTCATCAGTTTTAGAAAACATTTCATAAACAAGTGCTTGTAATTTAAGATCAATTATAATCTAACTCATGTATGATTTTCTAATGGAGTCAAATGGCGACATAATAATTTAAAAGGTATTTTTAATTCCCAGTTAGGAAGCCAGTAGTAAATCTAAAAACTCTAACATGTTTCCAACATTTCTTTCTTTAGAGCTTTTGGCTTAATACTGAAGACAGATTTTTATTTGTGTTCAAAACACTATCGTGTCTGAAATTTATGTGTCACAAATGGAAGAAAGTTAATTTTGGTTGGATGTGTAAATCAGTTTGTTTTCTGCAAATTTATGGCATTTGGTGAACATGTTTTTAAGTTCTGCATAGCACTTTTTAATAGACTATTTATTAACAGCAGACTTCTGAGTGAAACTGGCATTTATTCCTGTTCCATTTTCACACTTATTATTTGCCAGTTGTACTTCAGCCTGTCCATACTCATATCTTGAGTTAGCACGATGCAACAGAATTGTCTGCTTGCAAAGTTCAGTGCAATGTTGTCCTACTTTTAACACAGTTGGAGTACAGATATAACAAATGACTCAGGGATATTCTGAATAGTGGTAAACAGAAGATAACTGCTAGTGCATGAACAAAGCTATTACTTCCCTGTTACCCTACAACTTGATTTAAAAATTAAAACTGGTTAATTACCATATGACTCTTTTTTTCAATGTCGCAATTAGAAGTGTTAAGACAACAGCATTTCTCAAAACCCACGCTAAGACTATTTTTTCCTTGTCAGTTTATGTTCAAAACAACTATATACTCAAATTCTTACTTGGGAGTTTACAAATATCTATGGCACTGAGCAGTGCTTGTTTACATGGACAAAAGGCCCACAAAGAATATGTCTCTGTCTTTTAAAGCATTCCCTGCAAAACTTTTATCCCTTTTAATACCTATGCACGAAGAGATGTTGAGCCTCTTTTGCAAATGGGTTCCTCAAAAATGCAGACCTGCAATTTGGCTTGAACAGCCACATCTGTTGCAGGGATTAAAATCACTCTGCAGCAGCAGTTATACAACATTTGGCTGTGAAATGCTGAGTAACATCAAGAGAAAGACTGAGATGTTGAAAAATGGAGTGGTGCTTTTGAGACAGTGGGGTTTGAGTTGCTCAGTGTGTGCTGCTCAGCCTAAACTTACCAGCTGATATGGGTTTCAGAAAGGAGTTATGGCCACATCCTCTTGCCAGTCCCTAAGGGAAATTCTGTTGGAACACTTAACTTGCACATTGGAGTAGAGGAGCAGATTGTCAGAGCTCTGTGTTTGACCTTTTAGCATGTCAAGTTGAAGAAAAGAAGAGATGAAAAGAAAACAGGAAAAGGCTAAAAAGTAACTATTACATAATATGAGTTGAAATAAAAAAAAAAAAAAAAAAGTGATGGACATGGATAAAAATGGTACCCTTTGCCCCTTAGGCTTGTGCCTCCAGACTAACATAACAGAGCTGGTGAAGAAAAGTTAGAAGGAAAAGATGTGCTAACAGGCGTAGTCCTACAAGAATTATGATCAATGAAATCCAACATATAATTTACCTGATTTCAAGTTACCCTACAGATCCCAAGTGTGAAGGAGTTCCCTAGGACATTAACTTGGGTTAACAAACCTGTCAAGAGACTGGAGGATCCGTTCCCATGGACTGTTACTTCGCTCCTGTGGAATGAACTAGCAATGTATAACTAATCCTTTTAAAAAGATGTCCTTACAAACTGGATGTTCCTTCTGCTCTCTGCCTCTTAGGTGCTGCCAGTGTCATACAAAGTGAGGGCTGGCAACATGGAAGAGAACAGCAGCTCTGGTTCATTTGTATTCCTCACTTTTTTCTGTTTGTGGAAAGGGTTGCTATGCTAGTGTGTAAGCATAACAGATTATATTTTGACAAGATGCAATCTCATGGAAAGAGAAGTTTAAAATTCAATTATAGTTACAGCTTAACTTGATTTCAGAACCCCTGAAGTTTACATCAGTCATAAACAATACTTCAAAAAGCACCTGATGCAGAAATTGTGCCATGTGTCTATTCTCATCGAACCTTAAAGCCAAGGCAAGAAGAAAGAAGACTTTGTTCCAAAACTCCACTCAGTAAAAGAGCACCTAAAACTATATGCAAGTATTTTTTTCTTTATTTATGTAATGCAAATCCAAAATTATTCTGTATCCTAAGAATAACCCAGATTGGCCCTGTGATGTGGTCAGGAAGAGACCAAGCCATCAATCAAGAGAAAAAGCAGAGGTTTACACAACCACTGAAATTTTCACTTTGTCACATATTCTTCATCTGTCTAAAGAATCAGAGCTGTTTATCTGCATCACCGCACACATTATTGACTTTTACCACTGGACACAAGGCCCCCATCAGTTATTCTTGCTGTGAATACAATTCTGTCTCAAAAGACTCACACAAGCTGGAATACAAGGACTTTGTTATGAAGACCTTACCAACTGCATGATGCAGGTGAAGAGCTTTATACCTAATGACAGGATCTGCTAAGCCACAATGAGCTCTGAAGATAAGTTCTCAGGCTGCAAAGCCCACTTGCCACAAAATGAAAAAGAACTAAGGGAAGTTCACATTTCACTTGTGGAATAACACTAATGCAACAGTAAGGTAAGGTAGAAGAAGTTTCAGAATTCATCCAGTAATTTTGTTGCAGAGCTCAGGAATGCTATTCTAAAAATAAAAATCCTGGAGATGGGAACAAGATACGAGACAGGGACTAACTGTGATCCCTATCATAATGAAATCACAGCTCTTTTTCTAGATGACTGCTTTGGGGAACAGATGCTTACAGTGTTTCTAGCCTGCCTGAAAACTTATGGTTGACCTCCACGTGGGGCTAACGTAGAGGAGGTAATGGCTACTCCTCCTTCTGAAAACACACTTTTGGTCTGGGCCACATTAAGCCAAATGCCACAAACTACACAATGAGAAAAATCACACCACCTCCTGCAGCGCTGGGCATTCAGTAGGGGCCCTTGAGGAACAGCCCTACCTTTGAAGCAGAGATTTCATTTCAAATTTACGTATGAGCACAGGACTAAGTATACCATGGGCCATATAGTGAGGATGTACAGCTGACTCTAAGTCTTCTTTAATCTGTGGCACACCACAGCAGGCTCCAAGGGACCATTCAGGCACCCACTGAATGAGTGGGCTACAGACTTCCCCGTGCCCTTCCTCATCTCTAATCATGAGCTGAGCTCCAAAAGCATTCCCAGACTATGGCAGTGACTTTAATGAACTGGCTCAAGCTGCCAGCTCAGATCTCACTGGGTCATCATTAATTTATTAAGTAACAAAGGGCATGCCAAAAGTGTCAGTGGGTGCTGAAGGAGGCATCCATGTCATGTTGCTGGTTAGCACTATCTGTGGCACAGTGAAACTACAAGCAGACCCACTGGCCAAGCCTCAGGCAGGCACTGATGCATAGTGGCATTCACGCTGTCCCCACTGGCTTGCTGAATATTTGCCTCATGCACTGGTCATTACAGGAAATATTTTTGAAAGGAAAGTTATATTGCTTTATATAAAACAACAACAACTCCCCTTTTCTCTAGCTGCTAGTAATTTTGATTAGGAAAAACAGCTTTTATTGCTTGCATAATTAAAGAATCACACTGTTCTTCCTGTGGTTTTTCTTGCTTATGATTTTCCATTGTAAAACATTAAGTGTTACAGTATTAGCAGGGATTTAAAATACTAAATTGAATCAACACAACTTCTCACACATCAACATTTGTGATCGGAAAATTGTATATTAAATAGTGTTTTTAGTGAATTATCTGACCTTTGCCTCTCAAGTCTGCACCTTCTAGTTACAACCTCACTTATTAGGGTATAAAAGATTGGCAAGGTCAAACCCTGCCATACCACCTGCAAATTTCCTCAAATGGCTCACAAAACTGGCTTATCTACTTGTGCAAACCATGACTGTAAATGTGTTTGGATTATCTATATATTTTGTATTCATGAGGTTTACAGTTCTAGCTTGCAGCAAGGAAAATTCCTTTGATTTTTTATTTTTTTAAGTCTCGGAGCAGAAGGCAAATAAAAAATATAATATGTTCACTCTCACACACAGTTCTTTAAACTCCTGCTACATTTCCCCTGACAATTCCTTTTCCATCAATCCTCCTGTCCTTGGATATCTCTCTGACGTTTTCTGCCATGGCAGCAAAGGACATCATCTGGTTGACATCTTTTAAAATTGATTCTACTAAAGAACATTTGTTTATTCTCTTGTACCTAAAAGCAACTGGACTTCATTCCTGGGTCAGAGAGAAAAAAACCAACATGAATAAATTGTCTTCATCTTCAATACATCATTATCTTGTTACACAACGGTTGGGTATATCTAAATGTGACCTTAAAGTCCATATATTGAGCCCATCCCACAGTCATTGGGCCAGTAGGAGCTGACCAAATGCATTGTTATTGACAAACAATACATCTCTCCACTGAAATCGGTACAGGTTCAAATCAATACAGTAGAGCTTCATGGAGTGTTCAGGGTGGATCTATGTCTACAAAAACATGGGGAAAAATGTGAACCAAAAAACGAGCCACAAACAGCTCAGCAGTTAAGATATTCAGACAGTCCATGGAATACCTCTAAGTGTCCATGCCATTCTGTGGCAATTAGAGAGTATATATAAGGTCTGTAACATTACTGATTTACTCCTGGAGTTTGAGCATGATTGAAGTCTTTGGAAACACCTCCGGTTCTACCAATGGATCTGACCAGTCCTCAGGAGCGTAACCAACCACTAGCAGCCTCAGCATATATAAATGCTCTTTGTCTCCTTCTCTGAAAATTAGCTGAGGCAGAGATAAAAAACAAACTCCAGTCTCACTGGCTATTGCTTTATTCCCTGCACCTTCTATCCGTGTCATGCCCTCCCTCATTTGCCCTCGGCATCCCAGAGTACGGCTGCACACTGCTCTCTAGGCCTTTCATCAGGAAAATAGCAAAATGGCATGGGTGGGTTTGAAAGTTTTCCTTCTTATACTATGATTAAATTTCTGTCATCTCATTTCCAGGTAGTTCAGTTTTGGCTGGGCAGAGGTTTTTCAAACATTAAGTCTACCACAGGAGCCTGTAACACTATTTTCCTTCTTAAAAAAAACATGCATGGCCAGTATCAGCTAGGAGAAGATTCATTTACTTTGATTAAGAATAGTGAAATTCCCATCCTTCTCCTTCACTTTGTGTCTCCATATCATATTCTAGCTTTAAATACCTGACCTGAATTTCAATAGGCTGCTGGCATGACTCTGGGGCTCCCTGAGGAACCAGGGGGTATGTCAACCCTGGCCCATCACTACTGCTGGAATACTAATATTTTTTGCTGTGTGTATTCCAGGCCATTTGATAATTATATCCACCATTATGAAGTGAAAAATCCAGAACACAGTGCAGAGTACAGCTGGCACATTTGCACTTCAGAAAATATCATATATACTGGAGCCAGACTCACACCCTGCTGGACTTTTAGCAGCCTTTCCTTCACGAAAAGACTTCAGTAGCATTATGACATTGGTTCATTTTGTCACTCCATGACTTATGGGAGTGAAGTAATCATGTTTTAATAAATGAGAGTGCTTGTTTAAGAGACAGTAGGGGGAAGCTGTTGTCTTGATTTTGTTTACAATTTGGAAGGGCTTCAATAAATACAGTACACCAAGTGCTGAAGCAAAAGAGATTAAAAGAGAGGCCTTCTTTCCATAGAACACAAAATTACATTTACAGATGTGATCACATCTCACAGTACTAACAACTGGGTAAGGACAACAGTCTGTTCAGCATCATCTTTGATACAATTTCTTCCCCTTTGGAACTTAAAATCTCAGTTGATGATGCAGAATAAAAGATTGTCTCCTGCTGCCAGCTCTCACTATTCTGGCCTAATCAGGCAACAAAGGAAGATTTTTTTTTTCTAAAGCTGTAACAACAGATGGATGAGAAGTGTGTTAGTCCTGGATGCAGAGTGAAAAATGAAGGTAAATGCAGCCATGTTCACTGACTGCTCTCATTGCCACCAGAAATGCCAAGTTGCAAGCTGCCTGTCTTTTCTCCCCCAAAATAGTTTCAAGGAGGCTGGCATCTAGGAAGAGTCCACAAAGGGCTCCTACTCCAGCTGCTCCATGAACTAGATTTAAAGGATGCGCCTGGAGGGCAGCAAGCGCCTGCTATCAGCACACAGCAGCACTGCCACCTGTGTCCCTGCCAGCTGGTGCAAAGGACAGCCAGGAATTCCCCACAAACTGTCACAGCTTTGATATTCAAGCAGACACAGGCAGAGAAGATGCTGAGAACCAGGCTCAAGGGATAACCAAAAATGGTGAGTTTTGAAAGATAAGGGAGAAAGAAATAGTGAGGATGAAAGATGGCAGAAAGCATTGGAAAGATAAGACAACCTGGAACTTGCCCATTAAAAAAATAATTGTTAAAAGCACTGAGGTGCAAATTTGATGAAGTGAGACTGCAAAAGACCTGTTCAGTGAAGATTCTGGAAGAGCAGAGGAATGGGCTGTAAAAAACATTCTCAGAAATGGGGAAGTAAACACATGGGAAGACCTGAGAAAAATGTGAAAATTTATGCCTAGTCTGAAGTAATTTCTTTCAGTGTGATATGTGAGCCTGTTGAGTGCTGACAGGAAGGAGATAATCAAACAGTTCTTTCTTTAAGAAAAACTCCCTTCAGTTCTGCAGCTTCCTTGCAATTCAGTGGGAAGCATTTGAACAAGACAAACCAACATCCATAAGTCACTTCTCAGCAGAGCAAATGAACTCAGTCCCTCCTGCACTGGGTGGCTGCTGCCTGTACCGAGCTCCCAGCCTGGAGCTCACTCAGGCATGCCCGTGCTGCACTGCAGTTTGTTACTACTGTGGTAGCACAACCCAAGTCTGAGAAATATGAGCCTTTAGAGGTACCTGGACACCTTCAAATCCAGAAGGCTCTTCATCTTCCCACTACTCTGTTGTACAGGCTACTGTACCTCATAGAACTGATTTGGGGGAGCTGAAAAAAAAAAAATCTATTTGTTGTCATAGAAACAGCAAGAGTTTTTGCTACTGTGCAGGCTGATATGTGAGGTTATTATTGTTTGGCTTTTTTCCAGGTAGCCAGATTGAGTAACACTAAAAAGCTTTAAAAAAAGCCCCTGAAATTTTGTGAAATAATCAGATCGACAGTTTATACAAACTCATTCAAATATTTACCAATGGTTATGGGAAAATCTGAAAATTCCTGGTTATGGGAAACACGGTTGAAAAAAATGTATTCCTAGCCCCAGGAAGCAAACAATCAATGGACATCTTCCAAGGCTACAGGAAATGTGCAAAAACCTGTAATCAGTTATGAAGAAGTAATTAAAACTACAGTGATTGTCTTCAGTTCCCTCCACTTAGCTGAGGCTAATATTTTAAAAGTCTATAGTTAAAGCAGTAATTTAGGTTAATACTTCAAAAGCAGATATCCTGAGGGCTTACCAGCTGCCAAAATGAGCATCGCTCACTGGCCTCACTGAAATGGAAGGTAAGGTGTTTATGACTTTTCCTGTATGTTCTTTGCTGCTGGAGAATAACAGTGTCAGTAAGTCACTGAACAGAATGCTGGTAGTGATCAAACTCCCTAACACTCCAGGTAAACAGCTGTGTTCCCTTATCAGCTCCAGAGGAAGACAAGTTTACACCCAAATTAGAGAATGACAGATTCATTTAGGTTGGAAAAGACCTCTAAGGTCACTGAGTCCAACATATGAGTGATCAGCACCTTGTCAACTAAACCATGGCACCAAGTGTTGTGTCTGCTTGTTTCTGGAACACTTCCATGGATAATGACTTCACCACCTACCTGGGCAGCCCATTCCAATGATTCACCTTTTCTGTGAAGAAATTTTTTCTGATTCACAGGGCTATAAGGCAAGTGTCTCAGATAATCTCATTTACTTTGGACAAAAGAAGTTTTCTTTTACCAGAACATCTGAGGAGGGGGTAGGGGTGGTACTTAAAATTTTTCCTAAAATACCTTTATCCTCCACTTACAGAACAGATATTTTTTGGTTATGATAGAGTGGAAAGATAATTCTATAAGTGTTGTTAGTTCATAGAAAAGGTGGAATTTTTAACTATTCGGCTTGGCAAAAGAGTGCATATGACTAGGATACATTATGCAAATATTTAGCTGTATGCTGGGCACAGCTGGGAGATAAAAAAGCAGTTTAGATTATAAAGGCCTTAATCCATCTGCATTGAAACTTCCCATTCTTATCTCAACTGTCCAATTTTCTCTGTTCCAAATAGTTCAAAACCCTGTCCCATTTAGCAGAGAAATCACCCTGCTGTAAGCCAGACAAAATGATCCAAATGGCTTTACATGTCCTGTGTGGAGAAAAAAAAAAAAAATAGCCCCGTGACTTGCAAACAGCCTGTCTCTGTCATGCAGCCATGACATCATCTGACATCTCTGAGTTAACACGCAGCTGGTCTATTGCCCCATAAAAATTTTCTCTGTTCTTCTTACTGAAGTAATCTGCTTCCACTACAGAATACACCTTACTCTTCTCCCATTTCTGCAGAAACAGTCAGAATGCCTTAGGAAATGCAAATACGCAATTATTAAACTTTCAGCTCTCTCAGGCTACGAAACCGGACTGATGTGACACTAAACTGAGCCATGCAGAAAGAAAAGGAAAATGGCTGAAGGAGCGGTTCAGGGGGGAGTGTTTTCCTTAGATTCAGTTTCTGATTTCTCCTTGGACAACAGCCTAGGGCTGTGGCCAGCCAAACCAGCCAAACAGCCTCCTCCTATGCCACATCCACCATCCATCCCCTCTTCCAGCCTCCTTTCACAGCTTTAGTCCCTTCATAGTCAACTCCACTGCCAGTTCCAGGAACTATCTAATGTAATGCAGAAGGGCACAAGCCTCTGGGAAAAGAACAGCATGTGAAAAACAAAACTGTTGGTAAAGGGCTAGTAATTTATGCTGTAATAGTTTTTGTATCATCTCTATAATTATGTGAAGCAGAACAGCAGGGCAAATGAAAAAAAAAAAAAGAAAAAGCTGCCATTTTCTAGACTCTCCTCACTTAGTTGACTATTCAGACTGATGCCACTTGTCAGAGCTCAACAAAAGAGGGGAACTGAGAAGCCTGCGGTGATGCTATTTCTGACCTAACCATAGAACACACGGTGACTTTTAGCCCACACTCCCCTTCAATAGCAGTTCTCTGTAACCACCAGCTGGGGAAAGTCCAGCCCAAGTCCTTCTACTTTCCCTCCACATGCTGAAAAAGTACTTTTTAAAGGCAAAGACAGAGAGTTTGATTAGATAGGTCCCTTTTTTCCAAGAGAGGAGAGGTCATGACTTTTAAAGTCCATGAGTCCGAGCTATATACTTGATCAGCAAAATAATCCACTTATTGTCAAAGCCTCTGATTATCCAAGCAGAGGAGTTTTGGTTGCTCTGCTGCATCTGTAGCTATTCAAAGTGGAGTTCTTCACTGGACAGCATCTAGACAGAGAGGAATTTGTAGACACTGTGACCAAGTTCAGTTGGTTTTTGAATTATCCTTCATTTACCAATATTTAGAACAACAGCTATTAACTGACATGATACAGTTTGCTTAGCAGAAAGTCACTTTTCAAATATAGTTTGATCTTGAGTCCCTGGACACCACAGAATGCAGTGAAAATACAACTGTATTGCATCTAAACATTTAAAGAGTTGTAGGTCAAGTATCTTTCTTCTTTTGGTGATATATTTACCTTTGTTAACTAAAACCTAACAAGAAATTCAGGTCTATTTCAAACACATAAAATAATCACAGGGGCATTCTGATACTGCCTTAGGTCCCAGAAATGACAAGACATGTTCCCTGCAGGACATATGGAGGAAACTATAACGACATAGTAAAAGTCATAGTGCTCGTTACATGCATCTTTGCCACACATGCATATGATAGAATAGCAAATTTATTCAGAGGAACACTTCCTCAGAATATTTTCTCAAGGCTACAAGCAAATTCTTCACATTTCCATGACAGGAAAATGAAGATGGCCTGTGTGCATGAGACAAGGAGTGAGATTGAGACATAAGCATCAGGTGTCACTGGGCTGAAGTGAACCTCTAAAATTTCTCTGTATGACAATTGTAGGCTTGTGAAATTCCTGTGGCTACAAATTTTTCTTCTGTCGTATCCTGAAGGAGGGCATTCCCTGGCTGGGCAGTCAGTTTTCTGTAGGAAGCAAACTAATTTCATAGCAAGAGTAACATCCTTCCACTCCTCCAGAAGCTATGTTGAAAGATTCTACAGATGTTGAAAGAATCTACAGATTATACAGATTCAACAGATTCTATGTTGAAAGAGAACTGGGCCTGTTATAAGGTCGTTCTGGTGAGATATTGAAAATGAAGGTCAGATAAATTGCTTATAACTAACCAAACTGAAATCCTCAGATCCAGAGATTACTCAGATTTTGCTTCAGGAAAGAAGTAATTGGGTGTCCAAGGGAGAAGCATATGCTGTGCCCGGGTCATGCAATGAGTGCTGCAGTACCAGCTGGAAGGAATCTGGCAAAAAAATAGAGGATAATCAGAATCTGAAGCAAAGGGAAAATAAACAGTAGGCTTTGCACAATAAATAACACTGACAGTAGATACAATTTCCCCATCCTTATATATCATTTAAGTAATGCTAGCAAATTATGCTACTAACCAAAGAGGGAAAAACTGGAAAGAAAGCAACTGATGTCATGAGAGTAATGTTAAATATATCAAGTGAGTAAGGTTAAAAAAAGAATTATGATAAAGAATCAACTGAGAAGCTGATGTTGCAAATTTTCACTCCTTTGTCTTTACTATTATATGAAAAGCTTGTTTTGATTTTATTTCTTCTTCTGTTTACAGATTCATAATTTATTGCTGCAATATATAAAACTCACTGTTCATGTTTTTACAGTGGAACTTTCCTTTGCAAATATTAGAAAAGGTGTGTTTATCTGCCCTCTGCTGGAAATACAGCACTGTCATCACTGGCTTGTCTGCACACACAGAAATGGTTCCCTCTCCACACACAGAAGATCAGCTTCATCATGGATTCAGCAGTTACATGACACATGGGCTGGATTTTGTTTAATGTACCCAGTCAAAACAAACTTTGCCTTAATTGCCCAGTATTGACTTCACTCTCCTATACAAATGCTGGGATCCAATATAATCCCACTTGAACTGTAATAAATAAAAAGTATATCTCTGTGGAAATCAAGGAAAGTAGGCTTTACAAAATTGTCTAAATTAAAGCTGAATTATACTGTCAGAAATGTATTTGGTAAAATTTGGACTGCCACATTCACAGAGGCACTGTATATATACTATGTCCATGTCCATGGAAATACAGTACTGATCCAAATGGATGTAATCCTACATCACCTGAATTTTAAAAACAAATAAATAAATAAATAAATAAAGATACCAGAAATCTGATTGTTATTCACCAGAATTTTTTAAAAAACTTCCTTCAGACACTGTATGTATCTGGGCCCAACCAGCTTGTTCACAGGAGCTTGCCACACACATTTTACAAGATCATTAGGAATGATTGATTGATTGATTGATTGACTGACTGAAAGATTAAGTGCAGATCACAAGAAGAGAGAGGGCTCAACAAAATCACATTCAGAAAGGAACTAACAGTGCTAATCAAAACCAGGGGTAGACAGGCCTGTGCTATACCAGCCACCCCTGGAGCAGTGAGGAAGCAAAGGACCTGCCAAAAACACAAAACAAATCCAGCCCCATTACTACACTTACCCTTCTTGTGATGTCATTCCTCCCCACAATCAACACTATCAGAAAATATTACTTTTCCTTAAGAACTTGCTTCTATTTCTTGACTTCCATCCATGGCTTAACTTTTTTTGGTTTTGAAAAACACACAGGGATTCAAGCATCTGAGTGAAACATGTGTTTTCCCCACAGTTTTGTAATAACTTAGTGGTGATGGCAGTCATGACAAAGAAGATTTTCTTGCAGTCTTGCAGTACTACTACTTTTTTTTAACCCAGGTCCAGCGGTGATATCTGTTAGACCAGCATCCTAACCCAGAATTCTAACATACAGGAAAAAGCATGATTGGTTAAAACTGAGAGCAACAACCCACTAATTACCATGCAGATTGTATTCTAAAAATCATACTGCTTCTTTTGCCTGCTCTGCATTTAGCTCATCTCCTATAAGCTGATTCAGACCAGCCAAACCTCAGAGAGCCCAGATGTTTTTCCAAAAACAACCTTTAGGATTATAGGCATACATGCAGCATTGCTCTTTAGGCTTCACTCTATGTGCATTTGACATTAATTTGGTTAGTCTATATGTGGTAGCAGATGTTCAGCATTCAGATGGTGTAGATTATGGTAATGAAAAATGTAAAAATACTGCACTAGCCATCATGCAGCACTGTTGGGCTTGGCTTCATCCAGTGAAACACTTCACCCTTTGTGCTTTTTTCTCACTAATGCAAAATTACATCATATTCAAAACTACCACAACTCCTAATTCCATTGCTCTACATGATGCTTTGATGCTGCTAGTCTTATATCTATAAAAGAGCTTTTTTTTTTTTTTTCCATTATTTGCTTTCCTCAAAGAAACATTTCACTCCCCCATGGAGGCTCTGACTGAATTGCATCCTATGGGCTTCACTTTCATAACAAAATTTACACTGGAGAAACATAGGATGGTAAAGACATTTATTAAATAAAACATTAGCTTTTCCTCTTCTACCTTTCATGCTGTTATTGTAAATTAATTTTTAATCAGTTCCTACCCCAGATACATTCCCCCTTTAAACATACACTTATCATATACTGTTAAAAGCATTTCTAAAAGAGCAATTTAAACATAGTGCCAAAGCTGCTCCTCAGAAGTCCCCTAATTCACATTTATCTCTGGTATCAGCTTCAACCATGATTCTCTTCCCTTTTACAAGCTTCTAGATGTGCATTCGAGCTGTGCTTTGGATCACAATCCATTTCTGCTTTCTGAGCTTGCTGAAAGGGATTCTGTATTAAACAGGCAGCTTTCAAAGCTGCAAAGAGCCGTTAGGAATCCATCTACCACACATATTTTAGAAAGTTCCTCCTAACATTTTACGTGTTTTAAAACATATAAGTATTAAAAACACCCAGCTACCTACACTGCTACAAAGTTTGGTCCTGAATGTATGGTCCTATTTGACTGAAGCTCTCTGCTACATAAAAGGAGAGGATGAAGTCAGTGATTCATCATACATAAATGAAAAATTATGAAAGACACAGCCAACACTGCTTAGCAATTGTCTTTCCATTGTAAACTCTCCTGTTGTTTCTCATTTGCCAAGCTTTGGTCATTCTGGCATCATTTACCACTGAGCTGTCTGCATCAGACTGAGGATTTGGGGTTTGGTTGGGGTTTTTTAGGAGGCTGGAGGGGGGGGAAGAAAAGAAAAAGAAAAAAAACCCACTAAAACTATTAAAAACCCCCAAAACAAGTAATCTCATCTCTTCAAATTTATCTTTTCCACTGGGAAGTTCTAACATATCTACCTTTGAAATGTCCAGCTGAGTACACTTTTGTTGTGCCTTGTCACTACCAAAAACTTCCAGATTCTTAGCCAGTGCTAATTCAGTAAAAATGTGGGAGCTGCATTATCTGATGAGTCTCTGCAGCTAAGCGCTTTCCACCACTTCATACCATGCAATGAAACTGTAAAAACATCAGTGTAAAAACCAGTCCCCAGGATGGGACTTCCCAGGAGTCACTTGTCAAAGTCAAGGGTCTCCTGTGGTACAAGGGGTACTCGGGGCTTTCTGACTTCTCAAGTGTTTGGCTTTACAACTTCAACATTACATCCAGGTAGCCCTTACTGTACAATTCACAACAATAGCCTAAGACATGTGAAAACACACGTGCATTTTGCAAAAGGATTCCATATGATCATTACATTACTAGCCACTGTAAAGCTTTAAAGCCTTTAAAAATGAGCACCAATAAAAGTACACATTCCGGGTTAACAACTGTTTCAAAGCAGCACAGCCCTTCAGGGAGCATTCTGATACCTCAGACTGTGAGATCCACAAATCCCCAGCACACGTGCCCGTCTGTCTGTGCACGTCACTGCTACAGACACACCACCCCTGCACAGAAGGAACATGGCACACAGGTGACACACCCTGCAGCAGGAGCTCCTCGCCTTTGGGAAGCTGCCCCCACCTTTTCATCCGTAACAGTATAAATGTATTAACCATCAGGTTAATACATCCAAACCCCTCACTGATGGGTGAGGTTTAGCACAGGACATGGGGTCTAGTGCAGATTTAGTGATTAGGGCAATGATTGTTTATTACAGCAGTACCTTTCTAAGCTATTGCTTAGGATATATCTGGGCCGATCAAATCACATAAACACGCAGGAACAGGCATCCAACCTATGACTTGATTATTTTCAGACCAAAGTGAGCATATGAGGTTTACAGTCTGATTGTGTCCAGGAGGGGAAGGAAGAAAAAAATATCTTTTAAGTAACAGTGACTGAGGCAGAAGTTGTACCCTTTCAGTTCACGATCAGCTGACAAAAACTGATAGCACAGCACACAACCAAGCACCATTAATCCCAGCCAGTTACTTACCTCCAGTGTATGCCCTCTACTTTAACTGTTACTGCCTTTCTAAAATGAAAATTAAATAAAACCCAGAGGGATATGGGTTTCTGTAATGGCTTATACAGCTTCAGTTTACACAAGCCCTTCTGCAGGATATTTCTAGAGACTTAACATCTTACGGACAAAAGCATAGATGTTATGGATGGATGATATCTGCTAAGCCATCTGTTCTATTTCACTGCCAAGGCAAAACTGTTCCTACTGCACATTTATTTGACTGTTACATTAGTTTTAAATACTCTAGTGGACTGAGCTTCTCCTATTCCTTTGGGGAGGTTGGGCTCACTACACAATACTTTTCACTGGCAGAATTTTTTTTCTGGTGTTCAGCCTCAACTTCCCCTTTTTAATTTCATTCTATGATCTTCACTGACCTCTGTGCATGTGCCAGTTTCCATCTCTCAGCACACAGGGAAGAGAAGCTGTACACATCAAGGACTGTTACTGCTACATTTACAGATTTTAGAAGAGTAAAGAGCGCATACACAGAGAGTCTCAGACAAAATAGCATCTACTCTGCTCTTAGAGAATGTCAGGAGAGTGAAGTCTCAGTTTTCTTAGGTATGGGCTATAATTACATCAATGTTATTCAACATTTCTAGTAGGAGGAAACAGACAACAGTTTCAGGACACCAACTGTGTCTATCATCCATAGGAAAGCAGCAGCAACTTATTTCTAGGCCAGAAGCTCTGCAGAGACACAGTGGGCAACGTACCCCAGTCCTCCTGTTTGTGGAGGATGGAACAGGAGAGTCAGCAGAGCTGGAGGAGAGCTGGAGGCAGCTGCTGGATGCAGCTGGATGCTGGAGCAGTCAGCAGCCAACCTTGACTTCTCAGAGACTAACAATGGACACAGTGTCACACTTTCCACCTGCTGCTCAGACAGGTTCAGAATCCCACTGCATGCCCAGCATAACTGCCAGTCTGTCTGAGACTCCACAGGTGGCATTTTAGTGTGCCTTTTTTGTTTTCCAATGTTACAGATCAATATTTTTCAAATCTGGGGTGCTGGTAGAAGGCTATACATATACCTGCACTAACTACATTTTGTTCTCCTCAAAACTGATTAAGATCTGATGTCTTTAATGCTTTCCTTCACTGTTTGCCTTTAGCATCATCCTCTATGCAAAGGGGAAATTGTTCTCAATGTAAGGCTTTGTTCTGTAATAAGGTTAACAACAAGGGTTTTTTTCACTTAATGAGCCTCCTACATCCTTACTAATTTGGAGATTTAGGTAACTGAAGTTAAAGTTAATCCCTTATAGGATTCAATGTCTATTTTTGCCCTGGTTTCAATGAGAGCAGCAAAGCCTTCTATGTATTTAAATCTCATATGAATACCTAAGTAACATTTAAAACCAACTCTTTGATAATTGATAAGTTTCCTACATAGCTTAAGGTTGGAAGTTTTTTGTGCTTTGTTTTGGTTGGTTTTTACTAGCAGATGAAGCTGACAAATGTAATTTCAGACAATTTCATTACAAAGTGTCACTTCCACTATTTCTCACTATTTCCAATGGGAACATTATTTGTCTTCAAGGCAGACAGTGGCCCATAGCAATACTGAGAAATATCATTAACAGAAGCATAAAGTTGATGCATGTATTTTTAACACTGTACCACTGCATCTACGTACCATATACAAAGTCTCCATAAAAAAAAAATCCTAGGAATCTGGGACAATCACTGTCTCCAATGAGATTCCATAAGATTTGGTGGCACATTCTGGCTAATCTAGAACCAGATTTGCAGTCACAGCCCCCCGGGTCATTCTTAAAAACTATTGCCTGAGCTTTTCTATTGCCTTTACAAACAAAACTCTGGTAACGGCATCCTCTTTTCACACTTCCACCTTTTCCTGACCAGACCAGCACAGTCCGAATAACAGGAATGTTAAATACCATGAAATCTGAAAGCTGCTCCTACAAACGGCCTCTTGGTGCAGTTCCCGCCGCCGCCGCCAGGTGTCGGTCGCGCCCCGCCAGGGAACAGCCCGGGAGCGGGGCCGGGGGGATGGCGGGGTCTGGAAGCTGCCGGGGGACACTTGGGAGCATCCTGAATCACTGCCGCTCCCGCACGGCTCCCTCGGCTCCCGCAGCGCGGCTAAAGGCCAAGCTGAGGGGCGTTTGTTGGAGCCACTGTGATTAAAGCACCTACGACCTGTAAGGGATATTAACTCGGAAGTGAACTGGTTAATCCTGTAATCACCTGCTACCTGATTACACCTTACCTAATCACAGGCTCAGCAATTAACGCTTCTTTTTTTTTTTTTTTTTCTCTGAGTGTATAAATTGGCCGGCTGCTTACTAAGTATGGTCAAACTAAACACTGCTCCTAGACCAAATTCAGGAGGTGTGGGAGGATAAACCAGGGATGCAATAGAAATGAGATGAAGGCCACTGACAGCTGTTTCACACTCATGGGAAAATTAACTATTGGGGTAGGACCATTTTCCCCCCTCCAGGATGGCAATACACTTCCCTTCTATTTTCCCCCCAAATCAATGCTATGAGCATCCCTTCCTGGCAACTCTCTTCTGCCATACAAAGTGAGCAGTTTTTAATGGGAAATAAGAGGTAGAGGGGGGAGTGCAGGCAGGTGGTGAAGGTGGGAGGAACGGGAAGATCCTGAAGCAGTGGGATTTCCCAGGCTATCACATTCCATTGTCCTCAGCAGTCACAGAGGAATGTGGTTTTAAATTAGATTTTGGGACAGGAACCTATGAAAACAGGAGAGGTTCCTGTTTGCTAAGTTGTCATAAGCTGAGTTGATTGAACAAATTCTCTGCAATCTTTAACAGGTGATAGGCTGCAAGCAAAGTACCAAAGAGAGACAATTCATTTCTACCAGCACAGAATTTCATAAGTTCTCACTAGCAAGTACCAAGAAGAACCAGATAAGCCTTTCAAAGAGCATCTCTAGACAAATCAAATGCAGTCAGGAACATTTCTCCTGCTTTTATTAGAAAACTATCCCCACTAAGTACCCATCAAGTAGCCAGTATTTCTCATTCATCTGAATGACACAACAGCTTTTGATAAGCTGATGACAAAGTCTGCCACATTTGGAACAGTCCTGTGCACTCTCTTCACTAGTGCTTGTTAAAAGGGGCCATTCTCATTAATTTTAAAAGACAGGTTTAAAACTGAATATATTCCCACAGACATCATTGTTATTTGCTGTACACAATGGTATCTGTACAAAGCTGTAAGACCTTCTAGTTTATTCTTTAAAAATTTATATGTATGCTCACACACAAATACTATACAATTAAGAAGAATCCAGAGGGGAAAATAAAAATCACTGGAGGTATAGAAGAAATTACCTTTGAGGAATGATTACTTCAATTGGGATCAGTTAGTCTAAAGACTAAGAGAATGAGGTGGCAGCCTGCCAGATTTTAAAGACAAAAATTTCTCATAAGTGCAAGTGGAAGACCAGCTTCTATAAGCAGAGTAGATGGAATAAGAAGTGATGGACTTAAATTGCAAAAAGAGGATTTTAGGGATTTTGGTGGTAAGGATAGCAAAGTGCTAGGATAGATGGCCTGAAGAACTTACAAGTCTTCACCTACGAAGATCTTTAAAACAAGTTGAAAATGTTTCTAGGATAACCCTGTATACTCGTTATGATGAAAGGTACAACAATATATTAGATTACTTTTCTGTTACGTGATTTTATGCAACATTAAGATTTTTGTGATATTGCATGTTTCATAACATACAAGTTTGTAGATCATGGTGACTGATCCCCAATGGAACACACAACAGTTTCTCTTGTGCCCAGTCATACTGTAACCCCATGGGAATGGTGATTTCTCATGGACTTACGACATTTCTCCTTCCATAGCTGGCAGAATCAAGAAAGTAAAGGCAGGTTCCAAAAAACTAAAAGAAAAACAGTAGCCAAGTTCCAGGAATCACCTATGTTTAAAAATGAGCAAAACCACAACAGACTCAGAAGCGGTTCATCTTCCCCAAAGCCTGAATTTTAAATAAAGGTGGTAGAACTTTCTGGGAGAGTAAAGAAAAATAAAATGTATTAAAGTAGATATTCCCACCATTTGCACCATGTGTGAAGACTTGAGACAGAAAAATTTAATCTGGAACAAATGGGTGCAGGTGCCCTTGACTTTCAGGAAAAACTTCAGCTTCACCTCCTAACTATTAGGGCAAGTATTTAATCCCCTACAAGGTATGAGTTGCAACCACCCTGGACTCACCTTCTGTTTGTTTTGTGGTTCTTTGATTTAGTGCGAGTTAACTGAGTTAGCAGAGACTGAGTAGCTCGCAACTTCATTGTTAAGTGCCAGCACTTTGAGAGAAAGCAGCACACCATTTGCAGTGCCTGTTCTGTACCACAAAGGGGGGCAAACGTTATTTCACCAAATACCACTATGACATGAATTCCATTTCATGCGAAGAAATAGACCCTGACACAGCTGCCATTCACTCATTTTGCTCTAGTCTGGATTCTCAAGAATGAGAGAAGAAAACAGTTTATTTTTTGCTGATGCAGACTTTCTGGGTTTGCTCAACCACACATTCAACTGTGCCCGGCAGGGTGGGGCTGAAGTTTGGTTTTTCTAAACATCTCAAATTGTTGTTCTGAAACTCACAGGCGTGATCAACTTTGCCGGATTTCCCTTTCATGCTGGGGAGCAACAAGTGAGCCGGCATGCAAGGAGCAGCAGAGGAAGAATTAAAAAGCGCAACAATCATTCATTTTTCACAGCAGTTCCAACACCACTTCCACACAAACTGATGGTAAATCTTCCACTGACGGCAAGAGTTCAAGGTCTGACCCAGAGCCAGCATCAGTGTATTAGGTGACCCCCTGAGAGGGTCAGATGCAGGTCTTATATAAGTGAGCTGAACTTTTAATAACTTTGATGGAATTTCCACCATCTATTACCAAGGATCTGCATTAAATGAGTTTCATCCTTACACCACTCTTGCAGTCTCCTTTCTGCTTTATGATGCTTTCCATTCAAAGTCCCAGTGCTAATTAACTATTGTACAATAACAAAGACGACGCAAAAGTGCCGTTTAGAGACCAATCAGCAGAATCCTGTGACAGACCACTAAATAAGGAGTAATGGAATGACACCTGACCTGCTTAAAAAAACCAAACCGACACAACAAAACAAAGCACTTGAGAAAAGAAGGGCGAAAAACGTGAACTTTCATCCTTGTCCAGAAAAGACAAGTAAACAGTCTAATTTCAACTTCCCTCGAACTTTACATATAAAAGCTTGCTTTTGAAATACAGAACAAAACCCACAAACGGAACTGTAGTAATGCCTCTGCAATCAAAACAGCTTTGGGTACATCTGCATGCCTGGGGGCAGATAAATTAGAGTATCTAGGGCTGGCAGGATGAAAGACAGATCAAGTCCAGACAGCAGCTAGCCACGTTAGCACTGCTGGAACTTGTAAGCCACACAAAATATGGTACATTAGCTTAGGCTGCCTTCTGGTTACCCAGCTATACAGCTTTCAGGCTCAGCTGACCAGGTCAAAGCACAGAGGAGACGTGTCTGCACTTGACATACCTTCCATGCGAAAGGTAAATTAAATTCAAACACAAACCTCCAGAAACGTGTAGCTACAAATGGAAACAAGAAGGGCAGCCTGTTCTTCTGGTCTTCTTTTGCTTTTCATCTCACTCTTCAAACTTCACTTTTGCAAACTAATAAATTCACCAGATACTGTGGCAGCGTTTTAGAGATGGCTGGGATCAAGGCAGATGCAAGTCCAAGCCTTTTTCCTAAATCACTCTCCAGATCAAGCTCATTTAACTCAAATGCAAATGCACACACAGCCATTCAGAATCAGGAGTCAAAGGCAAATGACAGTGTTTACATTCTCCTCTCATACATCAGCAGCGACAGAAAACTGCTGTACCTCAACCACAACTAGTCAAACAGGCCAGACATTTCTTTGTAATGGACACAGCAGTAACATACAATCTGTGTGAGAGTGTCTGCACCCCTGAGTATCCTTCTGACAACACGGGAAATCTGTTCATGAACCCTTGTGAACTGTATTTGTGCCCATCTCTGTTAGACCAAAACTTTATTTAACTTTTAGGACTTACCTGAGTCCTCCACTACCTCCACCTTTTTCTAAAATTCCAGGTCAAACAGCAGGGCTAACAGCAAAGTATTAGCAACCTTAAAGGGCTGTCAATTTACATGGGATTTCCAGGCCAGCATGCCATAAGCCAAAGAGGGGCACAATCAGACACCAAAGCCAGCTCAGCAGCCAGCTACCCTGGAACTGAACTGAGCAAAGATCTGTTTGTTTCTGTCTTCAGGTAAGAAGTTCATTTTTGGCATCCTTTCCACACCAACAGCACAACAAACTGTAGGAATTACGGTGTTACCTGAATCTGCAAGTATTGCATGTTTTTTAAATTCAGTGCAGGGTATGTATCAGACATAAAATGTCATAGGCTTCATTCATTATGTCATCAAAACTCTGAACATGTAAAAGTCATAACTGTATTACTTCCAAAACCCTGGCACGCGTGGACCTGCTTGATGTACCCAGGCAATGCTCACAGGCGACAAGGTCCTTTCAGTTCCCTGACCCTGAATAGGAGGTCTCATGCCTGCAATTATATCAGTGAAAATCCTACTTCTGATTTGTGGGAACTCCTCCACTTTCAGTTTCATTAAATTATTGCCAAATTATGATCACAATGAGGAAACACAGTCAAGGCATTCCAGCTGATTGATGGGAGGGGGGAAGAACTCATGCTGGTGGTTAGACTGCCATTATTTTGAAGTTCATATTGTTTCTTTCCTGACTCATTGTATTATAACAATGACATTCACTTAGAAGGGAAGGAGAAGTTTTATTACGTTGATTTCCCATAACAGGAGGCGAGTAGAGGCCACACACAAGGCTGGGGCTGCAAGTGGCACATATCAAAATGCCTTTAAATACTGCTAAAAATGCTTTGCTATTTGTTTCACTGTGCTCTGAAGATAAGTGTGGTTCAGAGCCACAGTAACCTAATGTCATGCAGGGATACAATCAAACAGGATAAAAAGCATAACATCTAGGAATACTTACGCCTTCTCCAGTGTACCTGTATGAGTTTATTTGTTTGAAGTCAATTCTATCCCTACAAATAAATGCTTTGATTAAATGAGCCAGTCCCAAGGAATGTTCTTCAAGAAGGAAGATCAAAACTATGGTTATTTTATCAACAAAGTATCTGCATAAATGCACACAAGATCAACAAAGGCGAGTGTGAAGGTTGCTTGATAACCTGTGTGAGAAAGCTGGGTCCTCTCCCTGAATAAGCATTAATTTGTATTATAATTCCCAAGGTGTCAAGCTGGGGTGGTACTGACCTGGTCTGTGCCTTGTTCCCAAAAGATTGCCCACAGGTGGATCACAGATAATACTCAGGTAAGTCTGGAGGACTACAGTAAAGGGAAGACTGAAATAAACACTTTGTCTATGATCTATGCCACAGCTTTTGCACGTGTGCTCAATGAATTTTGTAATTAACTCCAGCTATCAAACCTTCATTAGTTTGGGCTTTAATTTCACATAGCATCACCTACACTGCCTGCGCTTCAGCAGGGGAAGTGCCGTGCAGCCACACAAACACATCACAGCTCCTGTAGATCCTACGCTGTTCCCACAGAAACACCACAGCCCCCATACTGTGAGGGGACAAATCAAGCTAGACCCAAGGTCCTCCTTCCCCTTGGACGCGACACCCGAGAGCCTCTTCCCTGCTTCACCCAGGCTCCCTGTGGGGCGCCTCAGCCCTGCCTGCCCCTCCCTCTCCGCCCCAGGGGCGCAGTTCCCCCCGAGTGCCCTGTCTGTGCCCCGGGGGAGGGCGGCAGCGCCCGCACCCAGCTACACCCAGAGCCTGCCAGGGCTGGGGGCTCTCCCGGGCAAGCCCTCGGCCGGACCAGCTCCTACAACCCGCTGCTGCTGAGCTGGTGCTGCCTCAGCTCAGTGAAAATAAAAACCGAGCTTCCAACAAAAATCCTTACATTAACAATCCCAGACCTGCAGTGCACCTCTGTAAAAGTAAAAATAAAAATAAGTAAAAAAAAAAAAAAAAAAATAAAAAAAAAAAAAAAAAAAAAAAAGAGAGAAAAAGAATACTTCTGGTTGCTTTCGCATTGCCACGAAGCTCCCCCTTGTTGGTACAAGGAGAGGGTGCCCGGCGGGACGGGGGCGGTGTCCGAGCCAGGCGGGCCGTCCCCTCAAAGACTGACTCTGCTCTGAGGGTGGGTGGTTCAGTGCTCCTCGTACTCTGCAATAGGAAGATACGTTTAAGTACTTAAGTACCAAAAAAACCCACGAGCTTTGCGAAAGCCTGTCCAGCTTTATACAGCTGCCGCCCTTGCATTCTCACCTTTTGGGCTGGGGTTTAACACCTCCTGTGTGGCCCGGCACTGGCGGGGCCCGAGCGGCGCTTGTCGCTCTCGGAGGCGCCGCTGGAGCCTTTCGAGGGCTGTGCAGCTGCAGCCCTTTAACTTCTGCAGGGCCCTTTAAACTTCTCCCCTTTGCAGCGCACGCTCTTTATTCACGTTCTTATTACCAAGATAAAAAGAGGTTTTCAGTTCATTTTTTGATTTTTGTTTGTTTGGGTTGGTTTGTTCTGTCGGTCCGGGGTGGCTGTGGGCTCCCTCGTGGGACCCGCGGGGCTCCCCGGCCCCAGCAGCGATCCCAGCACGGGGCACGTAGGAAGCCGAAGGAAGGGAAAGGCGGCGCAGGAAGAGCCGGGCCGGGCCGGCAGGAAAGCCACGGGGAAGGCAGGAACAGCACGCAGGAACGGGCCCGGGGCCGAGGGCAGCGGGAGCGGTTTCGGTGGTCTCGAAAAGAGCCCGGAGAGGCTGCGAGGGTGTTTTTCGCCTCAGAACGTGCCCCTCCTGGCCCTTCTGGGGGCTGAGAGCCGCCGTGCCCCCGAGGAGGGGGCTCCGAGGCCCTGGCTCGCCCCCCGGGAGGGGCGTTCGCAGCTGGGGCCGGTGCGGGACTGCGGGGGCCGCTGGGGCTGAGGGGTGGGAGCCGTGCTTCTCAGGAGAAATAAAAAACAACCACCCCTCAGTAGAGCCTGAAATACTGAGGTACTTTGAGTCTTCAAACGTCAAAATACTTTGAAAATACTCTGAGATACTTTACATGTTTTAACCGGTTCCAGTTCCTATAGGCAGACTCCGCTTTTTGTCTGGAGCTTTAAAAAGTTTTCTTTCTGTACCACCCAGTACACTTCCACAGCGTAGCTGCTGGGCTGAGCATTGTGTTTCCCCATTCTCGCCGATGTGGTGGGAAAAGGCTTTGCTCACTGAGCCTTTTATGTTAGTTCATCCTATTAAAGCGCCTTGCTTTGTTGTCCTCTGAATCCTCTTTAATGCCTCTGCATTTTTCAGCAAGTTTAGTGAAAAGCAAAACTTCACCCTGTATCATGAAAGAGTCCTGACCAGAGCCACATTCATTCCCTGATGAACCATTTCAAGTTGAAAGATTCAGTATTCCTTCACTGTCACCTTAGTTGTGCAAACAAGTTCCTCCCCCTCACAGATGTTATTTATTAAAAACGTAAAATCCATTTTTGCTTGGAAATGGACACTCTCAGAGACAAAATCTGAAATATTTTCTCACATTTGCAATATGAAATACAAAAACGGTAAGAGAACTGATAAAATGCAAAATGTATCAAATTTCTGAGCAGAAAAAAAAAAAAGAGAAAGTTATTACACTTTTTGGAGTTGTGGGCTGCTTTGAATTAACATCTGTGCCATCGTAAAGGATTTGTTCAAAACGTGCATGGATCAAATAACCTTGATCAGAGAGAGAACTCTAGCTTCAAGCAATTTCTTATCTTGTGCCTAAACCAGCAGTAGAAGTGGGAGTTGGATGGAAATAAAAAACACCTAAAAGTGCCTGGCTCACATAGATTCCTTGTGCAACAGGCATCAAAGTGGTCAACAGATTAGAAGAAATCGTTAGACCATAGTTGAGTCTTCCCTGAAAGGAAAAAAAGATAACAATGCAGACTGTGGTGAGTTGTTTTTCAGCACTTCTTCGGAATGTGTTTTCCACCTAACATCTTGATCCTTCTTCCAAATGTGGGGATAGAATTGAACATGTTGCTAGATTTTTTTTTCTTCCACTTAAGAGTACCCTAAGCAGCATCCAGCTCATCAAAGTGCATGGAAATACTGCAAGTAACTGGGTAATAATTGACCTGGCAGACTCTCCCCCCAATTCAAAATTAACATAGATACCAGCTCTTTGAATAGTACCACAAAATTCAAAGTATTCACTTGTAAACATCCTTGTGTGTCTATTATTTATATCTCTTTGTGGGAGGGTTCACGAGACCTTGCCCAGAGTAGCTCAGGAAAGAGTTACAGATCTAAGGATAGAGTTCACAAGTGAAAATCCTCAAAATCCTCAGCTTTGTGTCTGCATTACCAGAGAGGATTCCTTCATTTCAAGTGGAAAATATCAGACTGTAGTCCAGCCCTCCTCTCCCCACCCCCACCACAATCCCAAATTGTCCCTGATGCCTGTTCTCTCATACGCTCAGTCACAATCTTGTGCCAAATCCAATTTTCACATCATGAACACTTTCGTTGCACATCCTCTATAACCATATAAATTCTATTTCTATTGCTTAAAGCAGTTCACGCCCCCACCTTCACATTACACAGCTCTAGGTGCTCAGTGTGGGCAAGAATTTGTCTGAGATACTATTCCAGCAATTTATATTAGTACGCTGCTAAATCAAGAAGTCTTGGCTTGTGCCAAGTGTATCGTTGTTTAAGAGAGCAAAACTACCTTTAGCAGTCAGCCCAGGTCAGGACCTGTAAGTGTCAGCTGTGGCTCACACCAGATTTGTCACAGGCAGTGATACAGTTTTCATCAATGATTTCACAAAGCCCAGCAGATAATTTTAACCCAGTATTTATTCAGTGATTTCTCTCTAGCCCGTGTTTTCCAAATGTCCATTTGTTTTCAGAGCCATGCAGTCAGTATTTTGAGCCCGCTTTTAGCTGAGTGGAGGGATTCTGAATAAAGGCTGCAGTTGCTACATACACATCTTAATCTTTAATGTGGCTCTGGTCACACACGTTTCTGATGAGTTGTTTTTATGTATAGTTACTGTACCGTGCACCTAAAAATGGATCTTCTCCAAGCAATAATTCACAAAAGCTCAAAATAAATATTGGCCTTTGTATTAGGTTTCCATTATGTGAGTACTAACCCAGGCTGGTGGAAGGTTCACAGAGGGTTGACGGAGCTTTGTGAGCTCTGCTTTATTAGGACTTTTCCATGCCGGAGCATTCCTGGGTGTGGCTGATGGGATTTCCTGCCTTTTGTCCCATGAAGGTAGCACGGAAGCTCCAAGTGCAAGGAAACACTTCCCGCTTCACTCCCAAATAAGATTTTTCGGCAGAGTAAGAGACTAGAAAAGTTTGTGAAAGCAGATTATAGGAACTTAACTTAGATGGATTTTATTTGGGTTTTTTGTTTCTTAAATCTTGACAGTTGTTGAGTTCAGTTGTATTGGAATAATTTCATTTTCCAAGAAAAACAGTATGAGGAATTATTGAAATACAGGAGCTGTTTTCCTAGGAAATTTCAGAACCTTGGGGACTTTCCAGCATTTCATAGCTGAGCAGGTTACATAGCTCTGGTTTGCATATCCACATTTTTGGGCGCTTTGTCAGTTTGATCCTTTTTACAACATCTGATAATGCCTCGAACCACACAAAATTGAATCAGTATTGAGATCTTCCAGGCCAAATTAGGGAATAGGAAATGTTACAGTTGGGCAATCCCTAAATTTCTTAGTTGACAGAGTAAGAAAAGGATGGATAACAGTTTTTTTACATGTTTCTGTTCCCTAGTTTTAGTCCTGGCTGCCTGTGGTGTACAGCATGCCCAAGGTTAGTTCCTGCTGACCCATCTGTGGGGCATTCAGGCTGCAGCCCCTCTGTTGCCCCATGCACACCCTGCTACACCTGGCTCTCACACAGGCATACCTAGGCAGGGAGTTGCCAGGGAAGCAACAGACAGATTTTATGATAATTTTCTATCCCTGTTCTATTTCTTGCACTGGAAGAACAGCTAGGGAAAAGAATAAACATCAAAGGGCCAGGTTGCTCGGAATAATTGAGGCTATTCTATTTCACACAGACATTTGGTATAATGCACCTTTTCAGTCCTCAGTTCATTTTCTCTGTTTGTCACACGGCCAACAGCAGGACAAAGCTGCACACCCTTTCCGTGCACACAGAAGGCAGGCTGGGGCTGGAATGGTGCTTTCTACACTGCACCCTTCAAAACTGTGCACAAGACCTTTGGCCTAAGCTGCTGGTGTATGGGAATGTGTGGCTGTGGCCAAGGAGCTGCAGAGTTCCCCTGCAGGAAGTGAGGAGCAGTACAAAATGGCCTGTCTTTAATTTTTTTCATGGCATGAACCCTTACTGTCATTAATGTTATTATTTTATTACAGTTATTGTTCCCTGTCTGAATCTTGTCTACATGCATAGATGTGGCCTGTCTATGGAGGAAGCCGGTTTCAGTCGCCATGATCCAGAGCGCAGGAAATGCTTCCCATGGCCCAGTGCCACACTCTGGTGTGTGCATATCTTTTATTGCGTGAATTACGTAGGGTTTTGAGTTCCCTAGGAAAACTGGGCTCCCATCTCACAGTCACCTCCACAGGGGAAACAGTCATTTTCCGAGAAGGCCCACAGTGCAATTAGATGAGGCAGATAAGCAAGGGATACAGAAACAAAGGGCAAAGCGAAGGGAAGTGACTCACCTGTGGGCTATCAGCTAGGAGTATGGAAAGGCCGGTGGTAGTCCTGAGGGGTCAGTGGCACAGCCATGGTGGTAGAGCTCATCTCTTGTCACAAGATCTCAGACATGTGGAATAAGCAACCTTAACCCCATAAGGCTTCAGGAGCAGAAGGGCCCCCGTCCCTCGGATAAAAACACCCCTACAAATTCAGATGTCCCTGTGCATTGCCTCATCCCTGTACATTTTCTTTATTTACTCACTGGGAGCACGAGGGCTTAACTTGGACTTCCATGGTTTCTATACTTGTGGTGCTCTGCACAGAAGTGACTTTATCCCCGGGACAAAGCAGTGCTTTCCCTCATGACTGTCAGCACCCAGTGTACACCATCCCTGCCCAAATGCAGGCCTGAGCCAAGACACACTTTATCTTGTGCACAAATACAGATTTGCCATTTTTTCCAGCCTTGCTCAGGTCACTAATTAAAAGCCTAGGAAGTGAGCACACATGAAATCATTCCTTCCGTACAGGCAGACAGATGGAGAGAAATTCCAGTCTGTTTCCACTCTTTTGTCTTCAGGGCATTTTTGGAATTTCCTTCAGGAAGTGAGGTTACGACCCAGAGCCTTCCTCGGTGAGTAGGCTCTCGTTTCCCACAGTAAACCCTGCACAGTGATGACATACAGTACGAGAAGGTGAGGTTTATCTTCACACTCCAACTGCATCCTGTATGAGCTCCATGGAACTTAAAAGTAATGCTGAGAGGGAACAGCCGCAAGAGAGGAAATGGAAGCCAAGCCTTTGGAAGAAGTAACGCAGCATCTATTGCACTCCATTGCCATGGTCTTCACTGGGGGGCCCAACGGAGCCGCAGTGCTGCTTGCACAGTTGAGGCCACCATTCGGTGTTTCATAAAATTCCTCCACGTTTGGATAAACTAAGAATTAAACTTACGAACTATACTGGTGAAACAAGTGAATTATTTCACTTATTCTGCTCTAGGCAGTCAGGGTAAAACTGGTTTTCCTTCTGTTTGTACTACATTAGCTGTTGGAGAAGGATTGCTACTACACAGAGTTTTCTAATGGAATTTCAGTAGTACAGCATATGCTGATGAAAAAGTTATAGATTAGCATCTATTTTGTATTTTATGTGATCCTGTAAATGACACCAAGCATGTTATGTCCCCACAGAGTTGACTTAATCCCAGCACGTACTGAAATGAAGGAATTCTTTCACTGACTTCTATCAACAAAAAACCCACACCTGGCATGAAACCACTACAATAATGCAAAACTACTAGTAATCTGGTAACAGAATCTTTTAAAAAATCAGTTTATTAATGTTTAGAAGTCAATAAAGCTATGTGCAAATTGAACAATAAAAGTCAGAAACATTTTAAATACTATTTTTTAAACCAGAAAAAAAAAAATCCAACAGTTTAATTGCACTGGAAATTTTACTACAAAGGCAGTACATTTTTCTTTACAAAATACACTTCTAGGAATTGCCAATAACTGTAAATCAGTCAATTTCTCTCAGCTATCCCAGATATACCACTTTTGTTACAGCAATACTCTAGGTGCATGAAGACTCCTGCATCTTATTAACTTATTTACATTGTACACATTCAACCCCATTAGAACAGGTTAGAAAAATAAAGGAGTAAAAATGATGCTGTAAAACAAATACATTCAATTTAATGACAGGTACTTCTTCCGTGAATTGATAAAATACAGACATCTTTGCTGAAATTATAAACATTAATAAAATGTGCCAAAATGTATTACATTTTGTTATGGAAGTGCATTATCCTATAGTCATTTCACTTCAACTTTCCTTTTATTTTTCTGAAACTCAAGGTACTCTTTTCAGATTTTCCAACTGATCCTTACTTTTGGACAGGTTTTTAACCTAATACTGAAATGCCCCTTCAGTTTTTAGCTCTTCTTACTTAGGCAAAAATCCCGCTGTTGTCAATAGTATTTTTTACTATTATGTATACTTTCAGTCATCCTGAAGAGAAATGACACTTATTTCTACTTTGCATTTTCCATGATAATGCAGTTGATTTAATGCTATAGAATAAAAAGGCAATCAATGGATGGGGCCAAATGCTGTTCTGAGCTACTCCATAAAATCTGACGCAGTCAATGGAACTGTACAGGTGAAAGTAACTGCAGAATCTAGCTCGTGGTCTTCAAATGTAATATGGACTGACAGTAAAAATTCACAGCTATGATCTTGCTAAATAAAACCCCAACAGCTTTGGACTCTGCAAATTAAACCTTATGACTTAACTAAAAACTCTGCAAAGTGATGCCAAATTATGGTTGTATGTGGTCTAAATTATATTTGTGTGATCTCTTTCCATGTTATGTGCTAAACAAACACTTCTAACCAACGATACCAGAGCCACCACTAAATTCAGTACAGAAAGATCTTTGTGTCAGTGGTTTGCTGCAAGGAGAAAAAACTTCACATTCTTCTCGCATGGGGAAAAAAAAAAAAAAAAAAGATTAATTCTCCCTTTCCCTCCTCCCCCTCTCTCTTTCTCTCACACACACCAGGCATCATTTCACCAAGGCATCAGTCTTTCAGAGTTACTAAGGAGATTTCAGGATATGAATGCGCCTGACAATCCTGAGCTGCCTCAGTGCAAAGACAAAACATGCTCCAGGAAAAAAAGACTTCCAAGCCAGAACAGTCTGTCCCATTTCTTGAACTCCAGCCTCACAAGTGCACCGTTTGCCTCATTAGAACTAATGCTACTTGCTCGCTCAGCCCAATGCTGCTCCTGGGAGCAGGAGGCATCCCAGCTCCCCCATTTCAGAGCGAGGCTCTGAAATACACCCCCGTGGTTATTCCTAAGAAGATGAGGTAACATTGCCCGAAGACATGATGGTTTCAGGATGGTCACCGTCCTCCTTCTGTGGGTGTGAGGAGTTGTCAGACTTACTCCGGCTGAACTCCATCCCCCCAATGATCGGCCTCTTGAATTTGGTCCCAGAATCTGCCGGGGGACATTTGCAGCAGCACAAGATCTTGATGAAAGCCCTGCGCATCTCTTTGTTTGTCAAGGTGTAGATGATAGGGTTCGTGGCTGAATTGAGCACGGCCAGCACTAAAAAATACTCTGCTTTATAAAGGATTTGGCAGGTCTTCACTCTACACCCCACATCCAGTAAAAGCAGGATGAACAGAGGAGCCCAGCAGGCAATGAAGACACTCAGGACTATGATCACTGTCTTGAGCAAGGCTATTGACTTTTCTGAGCTCCTGGTAGCTTTGGTAATGTTTTTCCGAAATGTCAGCCTGCGGCTCCTAGTCCTCACCATGGAGTAGATCCTGCAGTAGAGGACGACAATAGATAGCAAAAGGCCAGTGAAAACGGTTGTGCAAAAGAGAATATAGTGCTTGTGGTAGAGAGGCAGCACGGTGGAGCAGTTGGACAGGAGGCTGATGCAGTTCCAGCCCATGATCGGGAGTCCCCCGAGGATCACGGAGATAACCCAGCAAGCACTGATCAGCAAGAAGGAGCGGAAGCTGTTGCTGCCATTGTGGAGTTTCATCTTCAACATGGTGATGTATCTCTCAATGGCAATGGCCAACAAGCTGAACACAGAAGCTGACAGGGCAACAAACATGCTGCCTTCTCTTACAAACCACTGGGAGGGTGTGAGGCTATAGGTTTTGTGCCCAGATAGCAGGAGGTTGGCAGTGTAAGCCACACCAGCCAGCAAGTCTGAAAGAGCCAAGTTTCCAATGAAATAGTACATGGGTCTGTGAAACTTCTTGGTTTTCCAGATGGTAAGCAAGACAAAAATGTTCTCTAAGATTATAAAGCAGCAAATGATGATAAAAACCACCGACGTCACTTTAATTCCACTGTCCACATTCTCATTTAGCTTTCCCGTGTAATTATAATGCTCTTTGATGACATAGTTGACATCGGTGTTGGCCAGGTTGCTGACGACCTTCAGCGGGGCAATGGTGCCAGAGCTCATGGTGCCCGGCTGGCACTGCCTCCACAGCGGCACCGCACGGTGACACCGACCACAAACCCGGGGGCTGCCCCGCAGAGCCCTGCCCGGCACTGCTGCACGGCCTCAGAAACTGCAGCCCTGAGAACAAGAGGCACAAAGCCCAGAGTTAAAAGAAGGAAGACAAACAATGTAAAAAATGATAAAGGGTTTAAGATAATCTGCTAGTTTAATTGTGTATCAGTCATACAGGTATTCACACGTGAATCAGTTTCATTCAGCTGCAAAAATACATTTAAAAGAGGGTTAGGCACATTCAATAGGTAAAGCTAATAAGACCAAAAAGTTTTGTCACACAGAGCTGAACAGGTAAATTGGAGTCAGCAAGGACTTCATTACTGGACTTCTTCCAACTCAAAAGATCTCAAAGCTCTCCAGCAATAAGTTCTAGCCTTTTTTTTTTCAGTAGGAAACACAACTTTTAATACAATAGCAGAGATTTAGAGAGGGAAAGGGCTTGCTGGATTTAACTCCAAATCTATGAAAGCCTGCACGGAAATTACTTGACAAGAGACCTGTATTCTCCTCCATTAATAAAGCCTGAATGCGCTTTGGAAGGGGGTAGTTATGCAATTTACTGATGCCATCTCAAACAGTGGTAAATTCACCGATGTGAATGTAAACAAGAGATCATCTCAAAGCTGTAAACAGGTAAGGGGTGCCCTTGCTAAACACAAATAAGAACATGCTTTACAAAACCCACAGCAGTAAAAAGTTTAGAAAAGCAAGAAAAATATGTAATTAAGCTACAGCGCAAGCCCATTCCATGGATTTGGAACAAAGAATGTCAAAAAACCCCTTGCATTTAAATAACTAGTATTGCAAGCTTTTGAAATGGGCTTGATTAAGGAATACACATATAGAGGAAAATCCCTTTACGTATAAAGGTTTTGTAGAGGACATTTAAAAAGAATTAAAGCCGTGGTATCATGCAAGTTAAAAAGAACAACAGGCAGAGTTATTAAATTACAGCCTAACCGGGGCAGAGCAGGAGGTCCGAGGCCAGTGGATTCAACTCCTCGCTCTATTCCCTGACTCCAGTTCGCACCGCTCCCGCTCCCGGCTCCCGGGCTCCAACCCGCACAGCTCCTGTCCCGCACCCCTCCCAGGCTCAAACTCGCCCCACTCCTGTCCCGCACCGCTCCCGGGCTCCAACTGGCCCCGCTCCGGTTCGGTCTCTATCGCGCGAGGCTCCCGTCCCGCACCGCCTCGAGGTGGCCCTCGAGGTGGCACGGCACAGTCCGGGCAGCTCCCCCTCTCCCCCCGTTTTGTTTTGGGGCCCCGGGGATCGCCGATGGAGCCCCGCAGCGCCGGGACCCCCCGTTCCGCGGTGCGGGCGGAGCGCGCTCCCCGAGCCTCACCTCGGCCAAGCGCGGCGCGGAGCCCCGGCCGGCCCTGCGCATCTTGCGTGCCCGCGGAGCGACTCCGGTGGGCGGGCTGGGGGGCTCGGTGGTTTTAATGTTTCTGCAGCTGCCGCTCTCCACCCTTTTCCGATCCTCCCTTCTAACTCCTCCCTGCTGCGTGAGGGACCTGCACTCCCAGCCCAGCCGCCGCCGGCGGGACACCCCCGCCACCCCGCCCCGCCCCGCCCCGCCCCGCCCGGCCTGAGCACCGCGGGCGCTGCTGTGCCGGGCTGGCACGGACACGCGGGGCCGAGCGGGGAGCCAGCGGACACGTGAGGAGAAGGGCTCCCCCGCGGGACCCCCCGGCCCTGCCCGGCCGGAGGAGGAGGGGAAGGGGACGCTGCGGTCGCGCCCCCGCCGTGCCCGCCCCGGGAGCCGCCGCCGCTCCGGGAAAGGAGGTGCCGGCAGGGCCCGGCCGGCTCCGAGCGCGGCCCCTGCGCCTCGGGGGTGCGGGGCAGCTTCCCGACCCTCCGGCTTTCCTCGCCCCCCCGGGTAGGCACAGCAGGGCTATGGCCATATGCCACCTCCGTCCTCCCTCTTACGGGACCTCGGAAGTCACGTTTAAGGAAATACCTGGAAGAGGCTCTTCATTTTCCCTCTCCACCAAGGTGTGTTTTTGCCCTGGCAGGCCCGGTGGTGCCACCCGCACTCTGGTCTGCAGCCTCCTGCGGCGCTGGGTGACTCACGAGCGGCTCCCCCCGGGCAGGCACTGGCCCGATGGGGCGAGGATGGTGCCAGGCTGCACACCGGAGAGGCAGAAGCCAGCACTGACCCTTGGGAGATAGGCTCACTTTCTGCCACTGTCAAACAGCACCAGGTGTTGGTGTTTTCACAAAGCAAGCAAGAAAAAAAAAATGTATGCATATTCAGAGTATGCTGTAAAATACCTACGTGTTTGAAAATATGAAGAGAAGTTTTAAATTCATTTTTTTAATAACAAAATTGGCAACGGCAACTACTTACAGTGGTAACAGTTATTACACAGAGACAAAGAAAGAAGTGAGTTTAGGTTTAATAACTCCTTCTTTCTTCAAACTTCTAAAAGAAAAAGCACCTTGGTGTATGTGAAATGCTAACTCTGGTGGTAATCTACCATTGCACTTACTGCAGAAATTTTCCTCTTCCTTCCTTGCTCTGTTCTTTTTAATTCCAAATTGAAATGCAAAAGATTATCACAATAGATCAGAGCTCAATATATCAGGTCTTTCAGTTCATAGCATCACACTGGCCAATTAGCAGTAGCAGTTGTTATGGGGAAGCAGCTTTCCTCTGAAAGACAGCAAGAGTACTCTACCCTCAGGAAGAGAGTAGAGGGTCTCTCTCTTATTTATGCTAATAGTCACGCTTCAACTGTTCCACGCCTCTCCCAGAATGACTCAGATAAATTACACTGGCAAACAGACATTAACTCTTCCACCACAAAGCTAGAAACTTGAAAAGATGTTTAGCCTCCTGAGAGCCTGGAGGAGGAAAATACAGCCGTTAAGTTACAACTGTCAGAAAAGGCATGTGAAATAAATCATGCTTGAGGTTGACATATGCATCCCCTGCAACTGCTTCACACACCCTAGATACTTCAAGCTTTTCCCCTTGTTTAGCTAATATATAGAAAATACTAAATAAAAGTGCATTCACTGGGCATTTTCCTCTAGGAAGTAATTCTCACATAATTTTAGGCAAGAGGAACATATTAAAGGAACATGCTTTAATTAAAGGATAGAATGACTCAGGGTTTCATTAGTCAGATGTCC
This sequence comes from Pyrocephalus nanus, assembly GCA_038380795.1. Taxonomy (NCBI): domain Eukaryota; kingdom Metazoa; phylum Chordata; class Aves; order Passeriformes; family Tyrannidae; genus Pyrocephalus; species Pyrocephalus nanus. The sequence goes on along the minus strand of CM076269.1, from coordinate 19,168,496 downwards.
AGGCTTTCATGTTGGAGCTATTGGTTACCAACTGAGAGAAGTCCAATTCAGAGATGTGCCATTCAACAAATTAATTTTCAGAGGCTGTGTAAAATCATAGAATCATGGAATGGTTTGGGTTAGAATGGACCATAAAGCTCATCTAGTTCCAACTGCCCTGCCATGGGCAGGGACACCCCACTAGGCCAGGATGCTCAAAGCCCCATCCAACCTGGCCTTGAACACTTCCAGGGATGGGGCATCCATTCTTTCTCTCTGGGCAACCTGTTCCAGGGCCTCACCACCCTCACAGTAAACAATTTCTTACTATCTAATCTAACGCTATTCTCAGTTTGAAGCCATTCTCCTTTGTCCTGTCACCATATGCTCTTGCAAAAAGTCCTCTTCCAGCTTTCCTGTAGGCCCCCTTTAGGTACTGAAGGGCCACAATAAAGTAACCCTGGAGCCTTCTCTTCTCCAGGCTAAACAAACCCAACTCTCTCAGTCTTTCCTCATAAGAGAGGTTCTTCAGCCCTGTGATCATCTCTGTGGCCCCTTCTGGATCTGCTCCAACAGGTCAATGTCCTTCCTGTGCTGGGGACCCCAGACCTGGACACATTACTCCAGGTGGGGTCTCACCAGAGCGGACTAGAGGGGCAGAATCCCCTCTCTCAGTGCTGGCCACGCTGCTTTTGATGCAGCCCGGGACACAGTTCACTTTCTGGGCTGCAGGCTCACATTGCTGGCTCATGTCCAGCCACTCATCCAGCAGCACTTCCAAGTCCTTCTCCATCCCTGGGGGTTGCCCCAACACAAGTGCAGCACTGGGTAAATACCCAGGCAATTTCAGTTCCGCTCCAAAAGGTTGGGTATTTGTATCACAAAAAGTATCATTAAAATTAGATGACCACACACATTTACAGCCCTCTTGACATCTCAGCAGAGAGGAAACTGAAATACAGCTTTGCTCTTCTCAGCCAAATGAAGCCAGATCAGCTGGATTTGCACTGAAAGCCGTCTAAACCCTCAGAGATGATAGGTTAGCAGGGCTCAAACCGCACAGGTTCTAGTCTGCTTCCCAGGGCTGAAACAAACACAAGTAAACTCAGATTGGTCCAGCCAACTCTACCAAAAGTGTAGAAGCTGCTAAGTGTTCAGCGAGAGGGTTTACACCAGGATTATACTCCATCCCCCCAACAGAACAAGCCACCAACAGAATGAGAACTCTTTTTCTCAGTACCTCTCCAACTGCCAGGTCCACTGATAAGGAAGCTTGTACTTGTATGAAATACATACAGAAATCCAGTGTACACACAGCTCCTCTGAGAACTCGGCTTGGAATTGCCTACGGTCAGAATAAGGAGAAAGAACAACACAATGTTATTCATGCAGCATTTCAGAAATAACCAGAATGCAGGTCTCAGTCAAATGCCAGCAGGAGAGCTGCACACATCAGAACACTGAACAGACACGTAAGAGCTGCTTCACCTGGGTAAACTGGTTAAAAAACTGTTTTGCTACATGTCCACAAGCATACAGAGGCAAAGGCATTTGTTCACAGGGATCCTGAATATGTATATGCTCCCAGGTACTTGAGTGTTTAGGATGAGCAGAAACTCATGTTTCAGAGCCCAGCAACATAACACCGACTGCCTGTGACAATCAAACTCGTGGAATTTCCAATGACAGCTCAGTGTGGTGAGGATTGCAGAAGCATGGCTAGTCACAGGACAATTTCCTTGCAGGAAAATGCTTTGATCGTGTCAGAAAAGAAGCTGTAAGCTGGGGTCCACCCAACGCATGCATACCAACGCTGGTGGCCTCTGACACCACCAGGAGACTGTACTCTCCCAGCTGCTGGACAACTCACCATTGCATCAGAGGAGTGGCTGAACACTATCCATCTGGAAAAGATAGTGAAAATCCCCGCAAGACAGATTAGCAAAGGATTTGTCTGCAACACGTCATTCTTTTGTACCTCCAAAAATCTTCATCCATAAAAGCAAAAGGTACTTTTAATCATTCTGACACAATTTAGACCACAAAGAGAGCCATTCCTCCCTGAAGTGCTGGGTCACGACTGGGGTCCTGTCTGATCACCAAGAAAGAATCCCGAGTGGCCTCCAGAATCCCCCAAAATTCTTATGATTACAGGAAATATCAAAAATAGTGGAAAAGTCAAATTCATATTTCTGCAGCAATCCCTGAACAAATATTCCATATTTTGAATGATTTGTCAAAATTTACATGCACTGTAGCATGCTCTTATGTGTGCCATTATGTAACTAATACTTTTCAAAATCTGTAAGCTAGTTTGTTCCTCTGGGTTAAAATGACACCATAAATGAAGTTACATGCAGGCAGAAGAAAATTATAATATTTTGAGATAACTCAACATATACTGGGGGGCTATACCAGAAAGTTCAGAGAGGGCAGAAAAAATGTAAACATTTCTGTATCTGTAAGAAAGCAACACAGAAAAGAGTAAATTAAATTATTTTATTAATATATTAACATAACAGTAAATACAAACCGTTGATATTGATTCTTGAGTGATAATTCTTAGGTATTCTCTGAGTATCTAAGAGAACAATTCAGATTTATTGTTCAGTTTAAAATGAATTAATGCTTCAGTTGCATCACTTTTGCGATCTAGAACAATCTGGTTTTAAATTATTGTTTCCACGGGATATAGGTTAGATGAATTAATTTTCTGTTGATATTCATAGTGTTCAAAAATTCCTTATCTTCTTTCCTCAGATTAAAATCAAAAACCTGGTTTGGAGGAAAAAAAACATGATGAGAACATTGCAAAGACTAAAGCACACATATGTGTTCAGTATCAGCACACTCCAACTTAGATGGCCTGTTTTTATATCCTTGATATTGATCATTAGTGTAGTGTCCTATAGTTGGAATCAGTCCGATGGGATAGTACAGATGGACAAGCAGCCACTGATAAATACAAATAGTAAGGCTGCATCGTTTATATCATATTCGTATAGAACGCAGATTCACTACAAGGCAGTGCAAATACTTGGCCTTTTTTTCCCCAAAATTACGAACATCTTATTGGAGGGTACAAAAAGTGCCAAAAAATTAGGTACAGAAAAAGTCTCCCAGCACAGCAACACAAAAAACTGCTGGGTTGGCTTATCTGTAATTTTTACCCAGTGCACAATAGTCAGAGGTGAACTTCAAAGCTTTGGAAGGGGTGTGGCAATGTGGAAAGAGTTAACTGCTTAGATTCAATCAGTACCAGCAAGAGCTATGCCACCTTTATCCCCATTTTCAAAAACATGTGTTAACCACAGTGCAAAAAGTGAGGCAAATATTATGCAGTCTACCTGGCTTAGTGAATTTGTGAACTTACTAGTATTACAGTTTCTGTATTACACATGCTAGTCAGGAAATAATGCCTTGAAAGCCATGTTGGGGGACAGGTGTGATAGAAACACTTCTGTAGCCCAACTAAAAAAAAATTCTTGAATATGCACCTTAAAACCCCATTACCATTTTTTTCCAATGAAACATTCTTAGGTGCTTTCATCTCCAGTAATATAAAAGATGAAAATCAGAAAGAAGCAAGAAAAAGAAAAAGAGAGGGAGCTACTCATTAGGCAGGAAGCTACTTGGATGCACAGAAAATGGTCTCACACCTTCCACTGAGTTTTAGTTTATATTTTTCTTTTCCTTATATGTTTCAAGAGAGTTCTCTTCCATTAGGAGCTCCTGCAAAGGCAGCTGACTGCAGTTAGGTAGATAGCACTGATAAATTGTAGCTTCTTTTAAATAATGGTTTAACTCAACTAAAAAGGAGTGCCCCAATCAGTCAGTACCATAAATGACCTATATGATAGGGAAAAAAAAAATAAGTGCCTTCAGTTTTCTGGTGTATTCCCTGATCCTATTGACAAGATGATGGGTTACATGGATGAAATGGATGCATTGCTGCATCTTAAAAAGGTCATTGTAGAAAGGTGAAAAAGTTTTCTCTTTAGGTAAAGTTTGTTTTACAGAAATAAGAGGAGGAATTTCAACCCTGGGGAAGAATATGCATATAATTCCAAGAATTCACTTGAGGGATAAATTCTGAGTTTAAAATAAAACAAAACCTTAAAAAATGAGCACCTCCAGGCTATCTGACCAACGAATAAATAAAAAATGAAATTAAAATTCCTGATTTTGTATGTTCAGCACTTTTATATCCTTTTGGTCTTCTGTGTTCTTCTTTTACCAAACATCACTCCTCCCTGCTGCTCCTAAATCTTGCTACTGTTCACTTACTAATTTCTTATTAGTTGTCTTATTTCTTTGATCAATGTTGTCAGTACTTTAAAAAGGCTCATTTAGAGGAGGTGATGAGGACTCGTTCTTCAGCAGCCTTTGCTTAAAATCTATTGCCACAAGGGTTAGACCAATTCAGTTGTGGAGAGGAACATAAAATATGACCCCACTGATTCTGCCCTTCCCTCTGCAACCTGACCAAAAGTAAAAGAGCACTTACTCAATGGTTCTTAATTAACAAATACAGTATAACTTGTGAGTACCGTATTCAAAGGAAGAGGCTCCAGTGACTTATCTCAAGGACACAGGAGATAACAGGGTTCCAGTCTCCTGGGGCAATTAATGGCTTCTAGCAGAAAACAATGGCTCTTAGTGAGGCACAATGTGCAAAACTGCTCATCCCACCTGGGAGAAAGATACCTTGGGTCAGCTGAGCCCTGGCACTGAAAAAAGCTTATTTTCGCCTTAGATTACACTTGACCTTGTACACAGTTAAAATGAAACTCTTCTGTAGTTCTAAAGCCACTACTTGATAGCAAACGAAGTGCTAGGAAAGATTACAAAATAATAATAATAATGAGAAAAATAACACCTCAGAAAAAATGTTCTGAACCAACAACAGCTAAGAGTGAATATAGTTAGAAAAGTATCAGATTAAAACTGTAACTTGCCACAGCTATTCCTTAAGAATAATGCTTTTTTGGTAATACTATTTCTGATTATTCCTTTAATTACTCAGTGCACTGCTTAGATTCCATGACCTAGATTAAGAAAATGGTGGCTTGACTTCCTAGCAAAAGCAAATGCAGACACAAAAAACCACTGTAAAATCTCTCTGACAGAAGGAACAGTGAAATCTATTAGTGAATTCAAAGCCATCCTCACTGTAGCCTAAAGTCACCTATGTGGGGCATTTGCAAGATAATCTGTTTTAATTCCATTTAGCTGAGAACAGGGAGGTCATCAGTCAGAATTAAGGCCTTAGAACCCACAAGGTTTCTAACTAACAAGGGACTCTAGCCATATAACTAAGCCTTACTGATCCTGGTCTGGTAATACTGGAGCTAGAATTTGCTAGCACATATAAAGATTTAGTATAAATCATTCATGTTGGGAGTAGCATGTTGATTTGATGTCTTGTTTCTTCAGAGAGAACTAGAAGTGAAATTACAAATCTTGTAATTTCTGAAAGTCTTCACTACCAGAAAAGCCACACTGAGTATTAGGCCCATGAGTCACTTGCAGTCCTCATTTTATGAATTCAGATACACTGTAAAGCAAGGAGTCCCTCAACACCACAGTTTGAATTTTTTTCCATATTGCTAAGGTGTTGCTCAATAAAGTGACTTTTCAAAAGTAGTATTAGCTGATAGCAACTGGTAGAAAGGTTTATTTCTGGACAATCTTTCCAACTTTCACTTAGTCATTGCCATCATTTTATGCAAAAGCTAAAAAAAAAAAGCCAAAAATTACCTTAGTTTTATAAGTGAGCCTTACTGTTTGGAACTACTGAACCCCTCATCACAACAGTTAAGCCAGGAACTTGGCTGTTCCTAAACACCTCAAGTGCCATTCCCAGACCCTGAAGCACCCTGGACTGCAGGCCGTGCTTGACACTGCAGAAAACAGCCTTGCTGTGGAGGTTGGGCATCTTTCTCAAAACATTTACACTGTACAGGTATTAGTGAGAAACATTTCATACAATATTTTTTTAATAATAAATAATACATTAATGGTTTCAGAGGCAAGTCTTGACAAATTTTTATGGAAAAGTTTACCAGGAAAAACTAGCCAAATACTCTGAGGAGCTGTTATCAGAAAGGTAAGTTTGTCTGTATTTTAGCCAAGCTCTACTTTGAGGACATACAATGCAGGCAAGAGTGTATGATTTGCTGTAAGTCACTTCTTGATAAAAAAGCTGAGGAGCTTTGTTTCACAATAAGACTAAAGCAGAACAGCACTGGGAAAACTGCCTCAGGAAGTCCACATACAATATAAATCATAATCAGATTTTCAATACCTTTCTAGACACAGGAACTCCTAAAATATCAACCCAATGCAACTGAAGTTGACTACTCAGCCAATAGACTATACAGGCATATTTCTCAAAACAGATCTGTAAACTACACATATCTCTATTTGTCTCTTTATACAGATACCCATTTTGTAAAAAAATCTGAGGAACAGTATAGTCTGTTATTGAGATTTCCTGGGCAAACCCAAAGTGAAAGCTAAACTAATTCTCACAAAAAACTCACCAGAATTTTCTGTAAGTAATAACAAAGATGCCCCTTTGGCTCTCAGAACTCACAGTGCAACTCTGCTGTGCAGATACTTTATTAGTAAAGGGCTTCTCTGGAAAGATTTCTACTTTGTTATATCTACAGGCTACTAAGTAATATGCATAGAACTCTCTGAGTCAATGCCATATGCATAAACCTTTTTTTGGTGATGCTCAGATATCGCATATTACATAAGATTGTATTTTTGGTGGAGATTTGCAGTTTATTGTACAATATAAATACTGTTATGATACCAACTTTTTTTTTCACCCAGTTTTTTCTTCTTGAAGATCCTACCTCTAACAAAGTACTTGAAAAATTATTTTGTACTTAACACCTGTGTTATACACTAGCAGGTAGCATTTTCCCCTACATTTTTCAAGAAGAGATACCTCCTCATGCCCTTTAAATGTCCTCATGCAGGGTCAATGGTATAAACAAGAGCCTTTGCATGGGCTTCCATCAACTCGGGCAGAGGATTTGAGATGGGAATATAAAATCTCTGTGAGGGTAGTAAAAATGTGCTATCCTCAAAAATATCTTTTGTATGTTGTCAATGTTAAGGATTTCAAAACAGTTATCACTACTAGCACACATTACTATCATGATTATATTCATACTGTAACCTTCCCTGAATTTCAATTACATGATCACCGAGAAGGAAAAAGTTCAAACCTTTGTTCACTCAATAAGGCTTGGATCCCAGGAAACATGTCTGCCATCATGCATTCCATTCAGAATTCCAACATCATCTTCTGCTATTGTAAAATCAAACACCTATGGGGATGTATATACAGTTAGCTTCATGAACACAGAGAGAAGCAGCAACTTGATATAAATTCTGATATTTGACTGACCAAGATTCATTTAAATGTGAGGCAGAAGTTTTCTAAATTTTTCCTTCTGGAAATTCTTTGTATATTTTGTCACAGAAAACCACTCCATTAAGCTGACAGGCTCCATTGAGTCCTTTGCTCCCAAGTGATTTTTATTTGTAGACTCTGTTAAGACGGTTTTGTAGCACTCTGGCCTCAGGCAAGGGACCAAGACAAGAGCAGTATCAAAGCTCTTTTTGACAGCACTTGTATATTGTCACTGCTAGAGGTACAGGAATGTCCTGACTGCAATTCCTTTGGGAACCTGAGCTCCATATTTCACTTACATCCCAACGTTCAGTCTAGAACATTTCAGTTCTTTTCCTCAGACCTTTAGCCAAAAAGAATTACTAGAAAGTATCAGGACATTCACAAAGCCAGCAAACCAAAGGCTGTATCTATCTTTTCTACGATTCTGCCTTGACAAAGCACTCACAGATGAGCTAATACAGAAACAGTGCTACAGTGCCTCAGTACTAACTCCAACTTGAAAGCCATCACCTGTCCCCACGCACAGGTTCTTACAGCCACTGGTTTCTCCTGTGCCAGGACCTGCTATGTGGAATTACGGTTTCCCAGCAGGTGTCTTATTCAGACATTATCATCAGAAAGTTGTTTTTTTGAGTTAAATCTTTGTCAGAGCTCCTCTATGTTCAATAAAAAGATCCTGTGGATCCTGAACTGCTGCCAAATGAGCTCCTCCCATCCTGCATTATCCAGCAATCACTGTCTGCTGGACTGACCCTTGTAGTCAAACCTCAGTGCTCACTTCAGCCTTCTAAACCTAAAGCAGGGACCTGTCATACAACTAAAAACCTATATATTATCTACTGAGGGTTGAATGAGAACTGTAATTTCACCAGCTTGACCAGAAGTGGTAGAGACTCAAGACAACACACTGGCATGGGGAAAAGAAAGAAAATGTGATAAACAACACTCGAAAACTGTGCCAGTTCCCTCCTCCTCTCCATCTTAAGTGTTTTAAGTTGTGCTGCAACACATTCCCTCAGTTATGTGAAATTAATGGGAAGTGCCATAGAGTCAACTCTGTAAGAAACAAAATTAACCTGGATTTAAAAGATCATTGGGGAAAATAAAATAAAAATAATAGGGAAGGATTTTTAACCTGGTTTTGTTCTCTGATCTGGTTCACACCACAGTACCAGAAGCAGCTCTGCTTGCACCAGAGAAGGCTGTGTGCATGTCAGAATAAATAGTCAAGGCAGGAGCTATATAAACAGGCATGGCCACCAGGAGAAATCCTCATTAAATGTATACTGATTTGTACCTATGCACAGACACACACAGAGATAAAAATAGGAGACACAAGTTTCCTGTCTTGCAAAGTTTCCTCCTGTTTGCCAAACAGTGCATACCCCAATGATATTTTTGGAAGTAACAATAAGGTTGTTGTGGTTTCACCTCCCCCAAAGAAAGCACTCTTTAAGATTAGAGAAATGGAGAGAAAAATCAAGTAATGAATTAAAACAATTTGGCATGAAAAGGAAACTAAAAAAAGGGTGAGGGGGAGGAATCATGCTGCCAATCTTCATGTGTGCCCTTTTTCATTTGTCCATCCCCTTCATGCTGGGACCTTTTCTGCATGTTGAGTACAAGGAAAAAGATAGGGGAAGACTCAGCTCTGGCAGGACTGTGATTTCCTTGGAAGGTCTGCACCTCAGAGAGATAATCCTAAGAGAGTTTTACAGCTTTCCCACAGTGTTATACACAGCTCCTTCCATTTGACCTGTGCACCTATCACAAAAAGGACCAAACCATAACCAGAGTAGGATGTTCTACAACCAGACAAGTCATAAATAAAAAATATTAATAATAAAAAACAACTACAAAAGGTCTTCTGTAAACTTTTCCTTATACACATTGACTAGCTCTTGGTTGATTTCGGATATTTGTGAATTATGGTTTTCTACTATATTGCAGTAATTTGGTAATATGTTACCATATGGTACCATCATTTGCCAATTATAACTGAGTTACTCCAGTATAAAACTGGCATAGGAAAGTGAGAAGGCAAACCAAAGTATTAAAATCTGTTATTTGGATGTAAGTCAGTCTAGAGTACATAACCAAATCTTACCTTGCAGTTTTCCTCTATCCTTTCCGCTTTTGTTGACTTTGGAATAGTGACAATCCCATTCTGGAAAACATAATGCTTGTTATCATTAAAACATACACAGTTTTGAAGAAAATGATCTCTCTTCAAAACATTTCAAGACATTCCTCATTTCTTCTGATGTTTTCATTTCATTTTTCAGGGGACACTGACATTTCTATATGCCATTTGCAACAGCAGTTATATACACTGCATTGATTTCCAACACAGATTATGTGGTTTATGTCAACTTAAAACACCATTTCATTCCTTAGTACTTCATGTTGAGCGACAGAAATGGAATGATGCCTGATAATGCTTGTAACACTTACTTTGAAAACATCTCTTATTAGTACTTATTCTCTAGAATCAGATTCTTTGCATATTTAAAATACTGGCATGATTTGCCCACTACATTCCAAATTTCCAGTACAGCAGTTAATTCACACAGTATCAACACAGGAAAGGCAGAAATACTTTCTGTATAGATTCTGGTTTGATGCATAAAACCCAAACTATTTGCATTCTTTTCCTGAAAAAGGAGACACATTTTTGTTACCTCCCTCCATTACCTGTATGCTCCAACGTATGCAAATCTGTGCTGGAGTTCTGCCGTATTTCTTTGCCATCTGAATGATAGTAGGATGAGTTAGTGCTTCCCCTTTGGCCAAAGGACAGTAGCCTTCAAAGACAATATCTCTGCTCTTACAATAATCAACCAACTCCTGAGGTCTTTGGAAAGGGTGGTATTCAACCTAAGAAAAACAGAAATAAACTTCTAGTAAAAACCTTGGGAGTACATTTTGTGGAAAACATCACTGATGAAAATATTTTTTTCTTTCTTGTTTTAAAAATACAACATGAGTGAAATCACTGTTTCTTGAAAGTAGATGTAAATGTTTTAGAAGACATATGAAGTATATTAATCAACAAGTATTTTGCCTGGAATTGGCACAATTTACTGTGTATTTTATGTTTCCCTCTGAAGCAAGGTGCAAGGAGCAGTTAGTTGTCTGCCTGACTTGCAGTTGGACTTGCACTACTGTTGTGATCTGTGTTTGAGAAATACGTGCCAGTGCACAGGGCAAGTCAGCGTCAGGTCATTTTTATTGGAGCTTTGAGACTGAGATTGCCTTCCCTTCCCTTCCCCAAATCTACGTCCTTTCCTGCTGGAGTTTCACAGGCAAGGGGAGGAGGCTGAGCAGGGACTGGGTCTGCAAGAGACCAACCAGAACAATTTGCTTAGGATGAGGGCCTGACCTTGGAAGCAAAGCCTGTTGACATGGATTGTGCATGGAAAATCCTGTATTCTAATCACTGTCACCATAAGCTTATGCAGGGAAGCAATCTTGCTGGGGAATGAAGTGTGAAGGGAACCCTTTGTAGGAAGGTAGATCCCAAATTGCCAGGAGACAGTCAAAAGAGGAAAAGTAACAAGTTAAAGAGACACAGTTGTTGGGAGCAAAAGGAAACAGAATTTATTGGAAAGTAAGGATCTCAGAGGAGCCACGTATTCTGGCACATAGCTAAACCCAAAAGAGAACCTCTGTAATATTCCTTAATATGGTATTTAAATAAGTATTTCACAGTTTACTCGTTCTAAGAAGCATACCTTCCTCTGCATTCAGATGAAAATGGGTAGTGTTTCCTTTTACAGAATACATAATCATGTTATGTATTTTTGTGACTGGTCATCACCATTGTTCCAGGGATCGAACTCTTGCGCATTTTGAGGAAAAATACTCTTCTGAACAATTACCTCAACACATGGAATCTGGAAAATTTCTTCTGCCACAAAGAGGAAAAATGAACGTTTCCTGTTTCTCATCTTTAGTACATGTTGTCTTTGCAGACAACAATAGTCAGAACAATAGGCTGGCAGTCATTCAACATGTGCTAAGAAAAAACTGTGCCCCTGGAAGGCTGGGCTGAGTCAGCCTAGAGCCGCTATGATCTAAATTACTAGGTGGACTCGGGAACAAGGTTCAAGCAGCAGACATCCATGTCTTCAACCTTTGATGTTTCTTGACCTTTGAGTACCCTTTTTATTTCATGTTTATACGTGTAAGAGCGGTGTTTAGGTCATATGATTATTCACTTGCTTGCACCTGAACTGACTACAAAATATTCTCACTGTATTTACGCGAAACCATGAGGGGAGAAACGAAAGAGCAAGCAGGGTGTACTACTTGAGTATTACAGTAAGAGTAATAAGCAATTTTAGCAGACATTCTTTACACTAAGTATAGCAGATAATGTAGATTAGAAAATATTAAATAAAGAAGGATATATTTTTATGATCAAATGCTGAAAAATCTGCAGTGCCCCTACGGCATCATGTGACTTATTTGGCATTTATTACTAATATAACTGCAAGCAGAATTTATCTGCTGGTCTAGTAAGATTTGAGGCAGCATAGTCCCAGGCTACACTAGAAATGTTTAAAGCAAGAGCAGCATGCTGAGATGTCACCTGCCTGCTTCACAAGCAGAATACACAGCATCAACTACTTCCCACCTGGGAAGATTATACTTTGTGCCTCTCACTGAACCAAGAGTCTCCCAAATGTTGTGAAATGGGTTTTGACACAAGCAGTTCTGTGTTAGTAGCAGCAAGTATTTTTCTTCTTGAATATATTACTAAAATAATCAAATGTATACAATAAAATAAGCACTTCTGAATTTTCCTTTTTTCTGAAAGCATTCTGGAAGGTTCTGTTAGCATCAGAATGGAAGGGACTAGGACCCTGAGCTACAAGGTGAGTGGCCAGCATGTGCTTCCCCTCAAAACAATAATTCCTCCTTCCTGCCTGGCCCCACCCTTGCCATTTTAGTCACCAAGCTTTTCTGAGGTGAGGGCTGCCCAGCACATGGTGGTAGAGGAAGATCTTGATCTTTTCTGGCACTCTGCCCTGAGCGAGTTCTGCGTAAAAATTGGCATTTGTTTCATAAAACAGTTTGCAGTTCACATGATAGAACTTTTCACAGCTGATAGTTGGTCAGGGGGCCCACAGAGGACCCCTGAATGGTGTTTTTTTCAAGTCATAGCAAAACAGGGAAATGCTGAGTCTAATAACAATCCTGACACATGGCCCTAGAAAGTTATACCTTGGATGATGGTACACAAAAGCCTTACTCTCTCCACCCTGCTGTGGATCCTTTTCACCTGGTAAAGTTTCCCTGCATCTGGAATTCAGTAATTTTCTCAACTGGAATGCTGAGTTTTACAATTATTTCTCTTTATAAAACTAAAATATAAGCCTATAAATATTTTCTCTATAGAAGAACAGCTCAGGTGAGTTTATATACAAAGGGGTTGTTTCCTAATGCCTTAAATACATTTCTACCTTGTATAAATTTACACAGAAAAGCTCAATATTAATGGCAATATCAATAACATTACTAAATCTCTGAGGTATTACACAGTAATATGCACCTCTTTAAGACTGAAAAAAATACGATGAGCATTTCTACATGGAATTCAGAAAGGAACAGTTTATATTTGCTTTCAGTGTATCACTTTATTAAATGAAACATATATATTAATTAAATACTTACAAAATGCATTTTTTTCCCTAATGAGTGACAGGCCTACAAGCCTTCAAAGAGACTTCAAAGATTTCTTTGAGCATAAATCCAAACTTACTACTGCCAACTCAAATACAGGCTCTGGAACACAAACCTGACACTTGCAGGTTGTAGGATTCATTCTACATGATAAAGTATTTCCCATAGTTTTACAAGGTGTTTAGCAGTACTTTTAATAATATATTGTAATTTTAAAAGGTGCCTGGTTAGTCATAAATACCTTAATAATATTATCTTCTTGAAAAGACAGGCCTTTCCTACTTCTTTAAAAGCCATAAGGATACTGGGGTTTTTTTTCCAGGAACTGAGAAGAAAGCAGTACTTAACACTTGGTTTGTAAAACAGACATGTTGCTTACTTCTCCTGCCTTCCTACTTCCTCCTCTTCACAGAAAAAACAACTTTCAATTTTAGCATCATAAGAACTGTTGGAATTGTAAGAACATCCTAAATTCTAAACGGGAAGTGATTTTCCTCTGGTTGTTTTTTTACATATTTAGACTTTGTATATGGTGATTATTTGCAAATGTTTTGTATTTCAAAATAAGTCCATTGAAAGAGTACACTATTTTACACATAAATATAGCAAAAAAATTGTATCATAAACTGTGGAAAGTGAAATAAGAACTCAGTACAGCATTTCCAGTTCCAATTTGCATTTAGGAATTCATTAGTTATTTGATGGTGCTTAAGTAATGTCACCATCAGACTCAGTAACTCTCCAACACTAAGCAAGAAACAGAATAAATACTCTGAGGATAACCTGAAATATGGTTTATAAAAGGTGTAAATTAATGCTATAACAAAACTGTTCAAAGTGGAGCCCTTGCAGTGGCATGGATAGTTCATGGCTGGTTTTTGTATTAAAGTCAAAACACTGCTGTGCATCACCTTAAAGAAATGATTCTCCCACCCCCCAGTATTGCCACCACCTCAACACTGTCTCCACAGAAAAAGAAGTCTGTCAAATAGGACCAAGAAACAATCTGTCTCCATGAATACTACTGACACAGCAAGACTGACAACATTTGGACGTTGGGGTAAGAGGAAATTTGAAAACAAATTCAAGAATTCACTTTTTTTCTTTGCAGTGATTTAGTAGGACCCTGAACAGCTACTCTCGTTTAACAGGCAGTAACAACTTGTGCCAAATTCTAGCAAGACTTCTCTAGATGTGCATTTTTTGAACCTTGGCAAACTCACAGATTCTGAAACAGTCATCAACCTGCCCACCTCAACATGTATTTCAATGGCTTGAGTAATTGAATGTAAGTATTTTATAGGAGTCTATGCTAATTTAACATTGCTCATAATTGTCCCTTAGTAACCTTCTGTCTAGTGGACAGCTAAAATCAGAGCTGTTTGGTTCTGACAGTCACACTCTGACGACGTTTTTATGGCTGTTAAAGACATTAAACCACAAACAGCTGCCAGAAATCCTGACCACCTGTACAAAGGGGAAGAGCATGTGCCTGTACTCCATCCACTGCAGTTCCCACGTCCATGTTAGCACGAGGACACTGTCTCTGGCAGGAGATGGTAGGAATGGGAGCATGAACTTCCAGCACAGCTGGAGGCAGAAACCTGCAACAAGGGAAGGGTTGTCAAGTGCCCTGGCAGGGTGCCGGTATGTAGGTGGCCGTTTTATATCTGCCTAGGGCAGCAAAAAAAATTGTGCCAGGGCTGTCACAGCACCTGCCTAAACAAGGAGTTCACTGAATTTAATGTGATTTTCAAATAGGAAATAAGGGGGGAGCAAGGGAAACAGCATCCTTGCATGGATATGTAATTACCTGAGGTTTCTGGTGTTGCTTAGAGGAAGTGCAAAAGCATTTGAACACAGGCTTTCTAAAAGCCTGCTCTGTCTGGAGATGCTAAATGTTCAGTGCTCCTTGAATTTTATTTCTTGACTGTTTTATCATCAAAAACTGCCACAGGGATCGTTCGTTCGTGTCGTAAAACCAGACACAAACAAGTAGCTTGGGAGAAACTGGGGTGGAAAATAGGAGGAAGGACTTCCCTCCCCTTTAGGTCATCTTCCTGAATGGTTTTCAGTATGTACATAGAAATAAAAGGAGAAATTGGATGACTAAGGCTAGTTTGGGTGTAGCCTTTCAGACACAGGGGTGGGAGGAGGTTCTTCACCAGAAAACCAAAGTAAAAGCCCAAACTCCGACACCTGAAATACATTTATCCACTCACCTGATTAACATGTGGAGTAATCCCACAGTCTTCCTTTAGTTGCTCAAGATGGCTGATAAGAAAGTTGCTTACACCAATTGATTTACACAAACCTAATGAAAAACAGAACAAGAAAACGTTTTGGGACAATCCCAACTCTTTGGAAGGATTATTTCATAACTACCATTTTCAAGAGACAAAATGATTGCTAGCGTCATTTCTGCAGAACAAAATACTGCAAAGAAACACAGAAAAACAGCACCAAAATCTAGTTTGACAGTATTATCTGAAAGCATGGTTCTGTCACAGTCACATTAGGAAATCCAAACACACTGGAAACTCCCCAGTGTATAAAAACTCCAGGCTAAATTCTGGGAAAGGCTGATGTAGTATAAGCAAAGAACAATCGGACTCCACCAGAATGAAAAGAAGGAAATGGTGTTCCGAGCAGCTTGCCAAAACTAAAGAAAAGTGGAACATTTGCTGAAGACTAATAAGGTGTGAGCAATACAACACAAGGGCACGCAGCCCAAATGAACTGTGTCACACTGCTTATACTTCTATTAGATCACTGCGAGATGTTACGTAAACTCGGTGCAAAATCTTCAATTAAACGAGCAGTGTCTAACAAGAACCACGAATGTAGCTAGATTTCTCAGCTCCTGTTGACATGCAAATAAAGTTAAGTGGGACCTAGGTGATATGAAGGTTATTTTTTAAATAAGCCTTAAGCATGTGTATAAAAAAGAGCTGACAGCCCTAAAATCAGGTGTCTTTCTTGAAACCTCAGATATGATAAAGGACAACTCCCAGTCTTGGCCTGCCACATACATACCTCAAGCCTGACTTGTTTGGGATAGTCTGGTCCTTATTCTGTGCTGGTAGGGAAGTCAGGCTAGTAGGGGTCTCCTTGGGCTGTGGATTCTGTGGACCACAACTCAGACTAACTTCTTCAGTAGGTGAACTTTGTCTGGATTGACTTGATCTGCCTTTCAGTCTGTAACTCTATGGATGGAAAGTCTGTCTCAAGGTGTGTGAACACAGAAGTCTGATCACTGTTGTTAATCCAGTAGTTATTTGAGCTGGCCAATTCTATAAAATGTATAGGCATGTGTGCATCTATACACAAATATGAAACTAAATTTCTCTAGTCCTCTAGGAAATTCTGTGAAGCCACAGTTTACTGCTAAGTCTTATAAACAGATTGTTAAAGCCCTGAAAAAAAAAAGTCAGCTTTCACATACTTTAGCAGCACAAGCAGATAAGATGCACAGCAGCAAAACCTGCTATAACACATACTATCACTTTTTAATGTGGCTTCTTTTGTAGAATACCAAAAGGAGAAAAAATACATTAGCAACCAAAGTGCTAGACATCTTTCCCTTACAGAAATTATCACTGTTCAAGATGTATACATAATTAGGTTAAAATCTGCACTATAGTGATTTACATAATTTGTATGTAATCTGCCAGAAGGAGCAAAACCTGAGCTTTTGACAAACAACCCTGGAGTGTCAACACTAATAAATCATTATGCCACAGCAGTCAGAAAAACACAGTTTTAACACAATGGTGAACCAAAATATTATACACTATTGTTGAAAGCTAAGGAGTTACAAAAAACATGTCATTATTGCCCTTGAAGAATAAAGCTTTCATTTCAGGCTGAAATAAAACAAAATTCAATTACAGACAATGAATATGAAAGGGCTTATCAAACTTGTACATTTCCACAAAAAGCTTCCATTCTTTCCCCCCTGCAGTATACTCTAAGATGTTTTGCTTCCAGCATATTTCTCATAGGAGACTTTGAAGTCTGTTCCACCGTGTTAGATTTCCCATCAAGAAATTTCAGGTTAGTTTTGTTTTGTGTTAAGAGTCATCCGAGCCATTCCTACTAAAATCCCTATTACAGTACTCGTGTGTTCACAGCGATGTCACACAAAGCTAAATTCAAAACTGCCAAGAAAGTAAAGGTTTTCTCAGAAAATAGAGAAACAATAATTAGAATTTCAATGTTTTTGCAGAACCAGCATTTTCTTAAAGCTTTTTTTTTTAAGGTAATATGCTCAAAACATTTGACTGTCATTAAATACACATATTTAGTTTTGGTAAAGTTAGAACCCTTTGTTTAAATGCCATTGTTTTGGTTTTA
The DNA here is from genome assembly GCA_038380795.1 of Pyrocephalus nanus. NCBI lineage: Eukaryota > Metazoa > Chordata > Aves > Passeriformes > Tyrannidae > Pyrocephalus > Pyrocephalus nanus. The sequence goes on along the minus strand of CM076269.1, from coordinate 19,151,038 downwards.
GTTATAGTCTAATACATGAAAGTTCAAGTGTTTTGACTTTTGCATTAAATTACAATATAAAATAATTAAAACTATTGCACGGCGTAACTGTATTAAAAAAATCTTATTTTAATGCATGGTGGAAACATGAATTCAAAATGCTGGATTTTTCTGAAAAATAGAGCTTAAATGTCAACAACCAGTGGATTCTACTCTACAGAGAACTGTTCCATTTGCCTGATGGAGGATTAACACAGTTGCTCAGCATTGTCCAAATCTCGGAAAGACTGTCTTAAAGCAGAAGATTACACAGAATTATTTCCACATTTAAATCTGCTGGATTAATTCCTAAGAATGAAGATTTAAAAAAAGATAGACAAGAAAATGAAGGTCTGGTTCGCTCCTGGGCCTCATCTGACAGACCAACACTTGTGACTATTTGTATCAAACAAGATCCATAAAATCACATCAATACCAGAAATAAAAAAACTACTTATGGAGAAACTTGTTGCAAAAGTGTCCCAACTCATTGCCTTGAAATAACCTGGAGGGTGTGGGGGGTGCACATTTCCTCACATTTCTTCACTCACAGAGCTCAAACAGAGGTAAGTTCCCCAGTTTCTGCCATAGGTCTCAAAACCACTGGAATGCTCTTCAGGAAGGGGGCAGGCATTTGTTTTTTTCAATGTACTATCTGTTTAGTATGCTTAAAAATCTCATTTCAGACAATTCAGGCACAATTCAGGACTTAGCTGTTATGACAGCATGTAGGTTTTAAGTATATAGTTCTTTTTAACTTAGTTTAACTAGTCCTGGAGTTCAGGCTTCCCAAGATCAAAGTTTGCAATGTGCTAGCTACAGTCTCTCTAGAAAGTACCCTTAAAATATACATTTATACCGACTTATTTACGAAGTGTCAGAGCTTTGACTCAGGGAGAGAAAGCATCCTCCTTATCTGCCTGAGGAAATGAGTGGTCTGGCCCCTATGAAGCAGATTTTGAGAAAGTGCCAGGTGCAATAAACAAAGAGTTTGCAATTCCCCATTAGCTCCCAAAGCTTACTGAGGCTTTGTCCTACTCCTTGCCACTCTGACTTCACAGGCTCGAAGAAAAACTTGGCAGCGCTGCTTCTTTTATGCATGCTAAAAACTGACTGACCACAATGGTGGAACAGAAAATTTCATCCAGCTTTGAAAACCTATCATGAAATTCCGCAAGACACATCAGAAAACATATTGGCAGGATAATGATTGAATATAATGGGAAAAAACTAAGAATCTTTTCTATTCTACACAAAAAAAATCTTGGCATCCACCCCACTGGTAATTTCACCCCACTCTATTTCTCCCAGCTGCTGTGAAGCCCTGGTTTGCAATATAGCTGCATACTAAGCCTAAAGTATTTGTTATGGCAACCTAGAGAATGATTGGGTATTTTTTCCTTTAATCTGTATAATACCAAATCATACAAAGTTCGACGGTCACTGTTACTCTTCCAACAAAAAAGCATAAATTTAGTGTCTTGGCACCACAGCTCTGCTTTAGTACAATAGTGAGCCTTATCTTTCTCCAGCACTACCATGGACTTTTATCAAACTCCTAAATACCCTCTGATATATGAAACGTACAAATTTCAGATCAAAAAGGTTTTTTAAATTACAAAACTGGTTACCAGGTTTGTGGAGCCCGTTTTCCTCCCCCTCCCTGCTGCTCTACATGAGTCAGAGCAAGGAAGAATTCCCACGTCCAGCGAACAGTGCCCATTCTGTTTTATCTTCTATTCAGGCCACAGAATAAAAACACAAATGGATCTACTTTTCACAAGAGGTCAACTGCAGTAACTGTAACTTTATTAACAGAGGTTACACAGGTTAGAAAGGTCCACATTCTCTCTGATATGCATGCTAAGAACTTCTCTGGGGCGAAATCACATTGCCCATACAAACTATGTAAGATTTGATTTCAGCACAATTTCCTAAATCAGAGCTGTGGGCTGAGTGTGCCCCACATACAGACTGAAAGCCAAAGTCTTGATAAATAAAGCAGACTATGCTTAGACAGAATCAATACGGAATTAACTTCTAAATCTATGAAGTAACATTTGTTCCATTTCACAGGCTAAAACACACAGACTCCAAGAGGAGAAATGTCCTGTCTGAGACACAGGAAGACTGTGGCAAAACTGAAAACACAGAAGCCATACCTCCTCCCCCACAGGATTTCTTTTTAGCCTATTCATTGCCACAGTATAGGTGCTTATCTGTCTTAAAATTACTTTTCTGCTACTACAATTCTATGATCATTACTCCTGCTATAGATCATCTGTGAACCATGGTAAACTGTGAGGACAACAGGAGAGGAGCCATGAATAGAAGTCAAATTATCAGCTTCTGTGACTTAAAACTCATTACAAACATTCAGTGTACACAACTGTTTAGTTATTTTGGACAAGGACTTTCCTTTGAAAGGTATTTCAGCATTGCCTTCTTCACAAGGGTGCTTGTGTTCACACTGGAACTTCCAGGCACTTCTGTGTGGGTACAAAATGTGTACATTTGCTTTAAATATTGCTTAGCTTGCTTATTTACAGCTTTGACAAAAAGGATTTGCTTGCTAGTAGAAACGGCTCAAATCATACACTGCAATAAATCATGAAACAATGTCCTCTCAGGGCTTATTTTTACACGTAGAATTACCCATGAAGTTAACATTAAGAAAGAAAGAAGAGCAGAACAAATGAGCGAGTTTAGATTAATTCCCACTTTTTCATCTGCACCAAAAGGACGACTTCTGTGGTAATTCTTTTTTTTTTAATAAGATACTGAAAATGATGAAGATTTCTTTATGATCTTTAACATAAATAAGTGTAGCGATTTTTTTTCCTACGTCTTTATTGCTGTCTTATCTGATCAACAGGGTGTGGTGCAACCAACATCCTCACCAACTGCAACCACCTCCAACCCATGAAAACACATCTTTGAACTGTGTTTCTGATAATAACAAGCCCATGAGACGTCTTCATCTGTACAGACAGAATACTATCCACAATGTGAAAAAGAAGTGTTGCTAGGCAAATTAGTGACTTGCTTTTACTTTTTAGAACTTTAGTGCAACTCATGGACACACATCCACATGTGATTTCCACCAACATAAGCACTCTTGAGGCAAACATTTTGTGGAGCTGCAACACAACAGTTTGAAATGTCAGCTGTTCATCATTTGGCAATATACATATAGATTTAAAGTAATTTTTCAGTAGAATAAGAGCGCAATATGCTCCCTAGGAAAGGATGTGCTAGAAATCTGTGCCATCTGCCCAAAAAACAGTATTTGGTTCACTGAGCCCTCACTCATACTTTTAGGAATGGATAGAAAATGGAGGAAGATGATGATTGAACTGGTCTATGCCCAACAATGACGGCAATATTATTGAGGTTGGTTAGATTTCTTCTCTCACTTGGAATTAAGCAAAACATAACTTTTTTCCAAGAACATAGTAACACAGCTTTAATTACTGGGCTAAACAATTTCTGTCTCTTTATAAGACTCTCTTCGAATCATACAGGTAATCATAACAAAAACATGTTAACAGGTTAAGGAATTTCTGAGGTGAGGAAGGATATTCCATATCAGCATAAGCTGCACTGCTGACACTAAAAAGATAACCAGTTTTACTCTCAGTAAAATGGCAGCGAGTCCGAGTGGGATGTGAACCCAGAACAACCACCACGTTACTACTCTTGCCAACTTCAGGCAAAAGCTGGCTGGAAGCCCTCGTTCTTCCCAGCATTTTTAGATAGAGGGACGAGTAATCATGTGCATGTGTGTATGAAAAGCTTTCCAAGACCATGGGCTAGCCACAATGCCAGAATCAAGGTCATTAAAGACACTGCATATGGAAAGGGTCACTTTGCTAGGAACAGACCCATTACCAGTGAGCACATCTAATGACTATTCATGATGTCAAAGCAGCTCGCCACACTGCTTTCATCTGCCAGCACAGCACTGCCGATACAAGAATGCTGCAGCTGTCAAGGGAATATATGACTCAATGTATGTATCTTGGAATGGATTCTGTAGGGAGCCTGGCCTCTGTTCTGAGGTATTGGAGAGGACAATTCCCCCAAATGACAATTCTGAGACCACAAAAATTCAAACCACAGCCTTGATATTACAAGAATCCTAGTTGATTTCAGCTGTTACAACAGAAATAACCAGTTATTACACACAAATGTCTCACTGACCAACGTTTAGAGTTTTTTCCTCCCTTTTCCCTCAGTGCTGTTTATCCCATAACCCTTTAAAGGAAAACACAAGCAAGGCTATTAAACAAAGACACATTTCTAGAATTCTCTGCCTTCATCCTGTACTTTCAGATACCTACTAAAATTCTGAAACCAGTAAAGAAAATAATAATTCTCCTCCCCCATTCCTAATTCTCAATATAAAGAAGTTGCAATGGCTGATCAGTGGAAGTCTCCTTTGTGAAAAATCTCAAGAAAAATGCCCAGGATTCTGGGAAATTGTTCTTAACCTGAAGTTTTGCTGCTTAGTTGCCTTAGGCAATTGAACAGTGGATTCAAATACAAGTGCTAACACATGAAAACTTCTTTGAAGTGTGTTCCTGGGACTCGATCCTTGGGGCAGTAACCAAGTTCTGTTTAGTTTCCAAAGCACGCTGGATCCAAGGAGTGCAGCCCAAAACTTCAGTACGGCAAATAATCAGCCTGAGAGGGTAACCAGATCCCTAACAAATACTCTTCAGGTTCTCATTTTAAATAGTCCATATTTCCAGTTTCTTGTGTCTACTTCTGAACAATGTGACCAATCTAAATATAATCTTTGAAAAAAAAAGTCTGCATTAAAGGCTGCATTAAGACTCAGTCTTGAGTAGTAGCAGTTTATTTACTTCTAGGGCAACTGATAATAACAATTGACTATTAATAATTTACATTACTTTAAAATAATGTTTCTTGCCCCAGGTAAGTAGAATTTTGCAGAATAAATATCAACCTGGTTTTAAATTGAAGAATGAGATTTACAAGTATCTGCACTCAAACCATCTGCGAATACAGAGAAGTGATTAAAGAAAATCTTGTTAAATTCAGCCAGATCAAAGCTTTAGGTCAACAGAGACATCTTTTAACCATCTCATAAGTCTCTTGCAGACAGTTCTGTAACATAAAAGTATTATCAGTTCCATAACACAAACCAATTTGTTTTCTATAGAGAACAACCATTCAGACACTTTTCAGTGTGGGCACAGTTAGTTGCTAAACCCACTAGCAAGTGGGTGTCAATCACTTCAGTAATACCTTTGGGAATTGACTGTAGAAGCACATTACTTGTTTAAATGGGCAATCCTTAGATGTGAAGCGTTAGTTTCTTTGTATTTTTTTTCCAGAATAAACATTAAAAAAAAAAAGGAACAGAATTGCAAACAGGAACCAGTGACCACCTGAACCAATGTCAAGTTCAGAGAAGACAAAGAACTCATCTATTTAGTAAAGAACTTACAATTTTTTTCCCCAATCAATGAAGATTTTATGTTTTTCCTCATGTAAGGACTTTGACCAAATCCAACATTCAGTCCTCACTAAGGCTAACATGTTGCTCACGTAATACATAGCAAGTCACAAAGATATGCAGCAAGTGTTTAATCTTCAGTGGAAAACCTAGTGGTTAACCATGCAAACAAATTATTTAACATTTTGCTCAGGAGTCACTGCATTTCCATCTCCAGAGTGGTTAACATCTGCGTGTCATTTCAGTAACACATACTTATGGTCAGGACATCCAGAGTCTGTATCCCCTACAGCAGAAATGTGGAATTAAATGTTTTAAGGCACTTGATTCAACCAGACTATTAAATTTTCCTTCCCCTGTATATGATCTAACTGAGGCAATTTAGACAACCAGAGCTGGAAAACTCATGCTCCCCTTAATGGATCATGAGTCTACAGAATGCTTAAATTCAGAAAAAGACTGAGGGTAACAACATGCAAATTGAAAAAATTATTGAAGAAATGCATTTTTATTCCTTGTGGAATAATCCATCTCTGGATGTAAGTGTCATTGATGTTTTGAAGTATTAGGTCAGTGGAGCATTTCTTTCAAAACTGAATGTTGTAATGCCTTACACGGCAGAAAACACTTCTGGCAACTTCCCTTATGCTTAATATAAAAAGCAAGAACAAAAGATGTACCAAAGATAATTCACTTCTGCGCTTCCAGAGGCAGAGCAAAAGTAAACAAAGGGTTGAGGTGTAAGAGGAGAGGTTGGTTTATGGCTCTGATAAAGCTGGTAGTGACACACAGCCTGTAATTGTCTTTGTGCAACTCTCCTGCTACAATGACTACTGCAGCAGCTCTGGCTTAGTGTTACATTACCTCAGCCAAGGAGTCTTCTCCCCATCTGTGGAGCTTCTCTGAAGCTGTCAGCAGGGTGGTCCACACGGCCCAAGAACTGCATGACAGGATCTTCTCTCATGACACCATTTCTAATAATTCTGCATGCTTCAGGAGCAAAATCCGCCTCTTAAATACACATCTACTCTTCCTATTGCTATGAACATAAGCTGAAGTTCGCAGAGCACCAAAACTTGAGTTATCAGAACTTGAGCAAAAGTCTTCGAATTTTCCAAAAGTTAGTACCAAGGAATCTGCAGCTGAGTATTTGCTCCTCATCTAGCCATTTTCTTTTGATGAACCTTTTCTAAAAACACAAATGGAACTACAAGATACCACAATATATGACAAACTGGAAATGGCATCATACAAGTAAAAAAAAATCTAAAAGAAGTAAAACTTGGCATGATTTATATTTAACACAGAGGAGGTCACTACAAAGGTGTTCTGTAGTGTTCAAAAGTGTTCTGCAGTGGCATATAGATTTCAGTGTAATCAGTAGATTTCCTCAAAAAAGTCTGCACACCATTATTAATGTCACAGATGGAATTTGACAATGTATTATTATTTACAAGCAACACTGCAATTTCCAAAGAGACATGATATGAGCACCCAGTTCAAATTAAGCTTTTGAACATCTCTCACTATGACTTCCCCAAATCCCAAAGTGCACAATAATTCCTTCTGTTGAGACAGGTTTGTCTTGTTACATCACCTTTCTCATAGAGCTCTTCCATGGCTCTCCAGGTTTCAGCTCGGACCTCTCGATTGCTTTTCCCCGGGACATGTGCATCAGGCCAGTGCATTAAATACAGGTCTAAAAAAGCCAAACAAAACCAGACTGCTCAGTAAAGTGTGCAAAAAATAAATACATCAAATCATGTGAAACAGCATTTTCCCTCCATAATGGCCCCAACACATTATCACCATAATTGTTACAAACACTACTCCGTGGTCATTACCGCGCACATCCATTTAGTTCTAATAAATGAATTCTACAACATCTCATTAACAACCAAGGGCAGCAGAAATTCACATAAATTAAAGTGAGAAATGTACATGTATTGGACTCAGAGTTTCAAAGGAGATTATCTAAATTTCAGAAACGACAGGATCTATAACTCCTTTATAAGTTTATAGACACTGCTAGACATTCTGAAAGAGAAATTTAAGAGATACTTGGAAAACAATTACATTTCTATTTACATTCTAACTCCAGATTAAACAGGTAACTGCAGGCATCCCAGTCAAACAGGTTTTGGTCTTTGCTGCATACATTAGTCTGATGAAAAACAGCAAAAGAAAAATAAAGGGACGACTGAGATGTACACCATTTTCTTTGTACTTTATAATATTCCTTTTTTGGCAGTTCAAATACAGAGTTAAGAAATAAAAAAACCTCAGACTTGTTTCAGTGAGAAGAGGTTTTTGTTCTCTGAAGAGAGCACACCATTCCTTCACAGCACCTCTCTGAGAAAATATAGATCTTCTGCTTTGTAAATAACAAAAAAAAAATTGGGGAAAAAAAAAAAAGAAAAATAATTCTTTTAATTCACATTTAAGGACTGCATTAATGACTACTATACCAGTGGGCTGGTTTATTAGTTTTCCACCTCAAAAAATACAAACTCAACCTCGATTTAAGAGGAAAAGGTAACATGAAATTCTCTCTAATACCCCAGTTCCAATTTTGGCACACCATTGCAACACTGTTAAAGAGAGTACTTTACTTGGATCAAAAATTTTAGAACAGTACAGAGATTTGTACAGTAAGATACAGTACAGCTGTATGAAGGAAAAAATTTTGAATGTATCACAAAAACCACAAGCTAAACTTGCCCTTTCCAATATCAATAACGCATTAGACTTTTAAATACAATTGCTCAGGGAAGCAAATATCACTCTTATATAATGATCTGCAGCATCTCAATTTGCATCACATTTAAAGACAAAGTTGCTCATTCTTTGCTTTATATACATAAAATCCACTTCCAATTCCATCCGCAATCTTGTTCATCACCAACGTATGAATAATTACTTCTTCTCTAATTGCTCTGAGAAAAGGACTTGTATTTATGAAAAATAAATACCAATACACGATATTGGAATAAATACCAATTTCTGTGACATTTAACTGAAAACTAATACTGGGAACTAATAAAGCATTTGGTGAGGTTCTGATCAAAAGTCAGGGCTACCTAAATTCTGTTGCCGATAAAATTTCCACTGATCTATATTAGACATAAACCCAAGGATTAGCACTAGGAACTGCTAATATCAAGCGTTCATTTTGATCCAAAATTATATGTCATAGGTGGTACTTACTGCATAGAGACTACCATGTTTGAATTTAAACTTTTTTGCTAATGTTTAAAAAAGCAAAAACATATAAGTAGGTGTAAGTTACTGGTATCTGATCCCTACCTCACATAAAAATGGAATTATGTATCTTTAACTGCTGCTTTGCTGTGTTTTCCAAACCAGACTAGTAAGAACTGCTTAACTATGCAGAAACACACCATTTAGCAAAAATAATCCAACTTCAGCAGAATTTCACCAAAAGCTACTTCTCCAAAAGCCTGACTATTCACTCAGACACCACAGTTTGCAAATGCTCACAGAAATAGCTACATCATGGATTTCCATATGCAGAGATGCATTGTACTTAGTCCAAGAAACTGAAGCACTCTCAGAAGGAGGACTTAACAGATTTGATAACTGAAAGATCTCTGGCCTCAGACATTTACAAAAATGCAGCACATCACCCTTTCCTGTATTAGTGCCTAAGGCCTCTTCAGGGCAAACATTATTAGCTGTTGGTCCTTTATTTTAGAAAGGTGATGTTACCAGCTGTGTGATGTCTATATCATCCTACTATGTTTGTTTTAATATAGGGTTTCTGTTGAAATAAAAATTACTTCACATTTCTAAATATATGCATTTAGGATAAAAAGCCTCTACTGGATCACAAAGTAGTCTTTCTGGACTGCAAGAAGTGTTCACCAAAGATGTGGGACAAAGGTACCTTATCTCACAGATAAAGATAGAATAGTCTTTGTGCCAGTCATGGGTAAAGCACTCCCAGCACAGCCAGATCTGCCCTCTTCTACTGCATCTGTTAGAAAACTTTCCACGATACCTGCAGGCCAACAAAAACAGTAAGCCCTGCACAAACCAAGGTCTGTGATTTCATCTTTATTTGTACACACATTCACACCCTACACCCACACACACTTTCTTTTGCTTAAAATATTTCCCCTCCTGGGGGATTGTGAGAACACAAACACTCTTTAATTCATTTTGGAGGCAAGAAATTAGTTTTAAATCATTTACTGAAATAGCTTGAGGTTCTAGTAATCAAGAAACGTGTAACTTTATCACTGAAGGTTTTTATGAACAGACTACATTTTTCCGTGTTGAGAACGATGGGGTTGTACTTTGTACGTGGGAAAGATTAAATAACACCTTGAGCTGTCCTACAAACATATATTTTTTAAAAATAATCTTAAATAGAAAAATCATCTGTGATTCACAGTATCAGGACGCACTTGAGAAAGAATGAAACAACCTCCCAACATTCACAATCAATTTTTTGTATTTAACACCTTTTTAAAACATCTTTTGCAGACAATCAAGCTGTAATGGTGCAGTGGTAAATGGAGGCCTGAAGTTCATTTAAATGTCAAGGCACGGTGCTGCTTTCACACATACATTTAAAATAGAATGGCTTATTACTTCTTAGTGGTTGCAGCACCTACAATCAACACAGTTCCTCTTAACTGGAAAGCACAGGGCCATTTTACACATTTAAAAGCCAAAAGCATGTTATTGTGGAAATAAAAATTTTCAATTCTATTGAAATTCCTAATACAGTATATAAAAAAAGTCCAGATTGACTAAAACGTAATTTTGAAGAACAAGCCCTGCCTTCTATCACATCTAAAAGCAAATTAATATTTTCCATTGTGACCCAGTTACCTTAATGCAATTATCTTCCCTCCTTTTCTCAATAGTCACTGTACTTAGTATTGACATGATGTGTTTTTCTCTCCCACTACATCTTTTGTATTTTGTTTTGTTTTATTGAAAGAGGATAAACATGAAAAAAAAACCCAAAGTGTTCTGAAGCAATTCAGAACCTGAATTATGATAATATGCCCATTCCATGGGATTCATCTATTACACTGAAGATGCTGAGAGTGCATTTGTCCACCTGGGGATTTGTGATAGGTCAGATTTGCCTGAATGGGACACACTCGGAACAGTCAAAAGGAAAATAAAATTGTTTATGAATTCCGTAACCCACAAATCACATTCAAGAATTTATTTTGGAGGTTAGATCCAAAGACCAAGGAATGTATTCTGCTACTGCCAAACCTGTAAGATCTGCTGCCATTTCATACTGGTTTACTGTGTCTGCTAGTTGAGGACCACATTTAGAAAATGCAAGGAACAGAATATCTATTACAACCACTGCCTACAAATAATACGAATTTCCAGCACATCATGGATATATAATCTACCAATTCAAATAAAAATCCTGGAACACTGCTCTCCTAGCACCATTTGCCTCAAAAGTGTTTATTGAAAGAGCCCAATAACACATATTTTACATGGAGCACTTTTTCTCTTAAAAAGCTGTGACTGCTTGCAACAGTTAATCTGTTTCAACAGCTGGCAGCCTACATACTGATAATGCATAGATTTAGTAATTCCTGTTAGATTATTTCCCAGGTCTCTAAGATGGAAGTTAACCTTATCCCTCTCAGAGCAGTGCAGATCACACTGTGCTCAACAGCAACTCTGGAGTTGATACCACAGAGATTAAACTCAAGTAGCCAAAACTGTTGCTCCACCTGCCATCCCATCCTAATGGAGGTCATCAACCTTATACACAGATCAGTGACTGGTACATGAAGTATTTCCAAAGCCATCACACTTCACAAACTGTCCAGTTAAAGCAAGCTGAAGCCTGCATTGATTTAGGTCACTATGGCAGACTAAGTGGTTCAGGAAGAGCTTTAGAAATCTATCAGTGGAAGCAAGGTGGGAAGATGGGTGAGGTTATTAAAAAAACCAAAAATAAATAAATAAATAAATAAAAATTAAATAAATAAAAATAAAAAAAAGGAACAACTCTAGTATGGAGACAAATTGCATAGGCAGCTGTGATATTCCCTTAGTTTGCCTTAGAAATATGAGCAAAAGAAGTTTCAGGTCTGAATACAAACCAAGGACTCACTCACATGGTGACAGCATTAGTGCATTTCTTGCTCTCAGATATTCTCTTCCTTCTTTCAGGTATTTCTGCTTAGCAGTAATAGGTAAACTCAGTATTTGTGAGAGCACCTACTTCAATCAGTCTACTGATTTCTACTACCTGAGAAAATAAAACCAACTTACAGTGCTGGAAGGAATCACTGAAAAAGACTTCTTGGAAGTGAGTCAAGTTTTCCTCTCATCGACATTCAGCACCAGTACCAGAGCAAGCAGAAGAAAAAAGAAAGCAAACACAAAATAACAAGCAGAAAGCAGAGAGGAGGAATAATGTTATTTTTCCAGTTAAAGGAGACAGTCAGGGCTTGAAACTTGGTTTATGAAAGTCTCATTACAGTGATGTGCATTTACACAGGACAGACAAAAAGAAATCCTAATTCCTTCTGCATTATTCTGTACCTGTGGAGGAAGTGAAGGGATACATTTCCAGAAAGAATGAAGCCAAAGATGTGCATACAGGTCTCTGTCTTTAGCAGATATAAGAGCTTTTCCCTGTTCATCTTGCAAAGTACCCAAGCAAAAAAAGCCAGTAAACATAGCATACAGCTGCCACTAATATTATATGTTACTAATTCAGAGAAATTCATACTTCACAAAAGCTGTTCACTTCCTCATTAAAGTTTATTGCTAAAATGGGGATGGGGTGAGGAAGGAAACAAAATGAAGGTTTTCAGGACATTGACAGGCAGGACACTGATGATTAGGTCAATGGCTTCTTGAATATCAGTATAAAGATTATCTCCACCAGTGTCATTATTTTAGATTATTACTTTAAATTATTACTTTAAATTCATCTTCCTCTACCTCCATTTTCTTCTCATTGCTTCAGAAGAAGAAGCAAATACCATATTTATTTTTATCAAGTATCTCCTCTCTCATGGCCTGTTGTAAAGAATTGGCATCACTAAGGCAGCTCTTTGCCTGTCTAATAAGGGAGTACCAAGGTCACATTTTTAACTAAAAGAAGTTTATGATAAGGTTAAATTTGAAAGTGCATCTGTGTTACTTAGATTTAGTTTCAGTTTTCTAAAGTCTTGTAAATACTTCTAACATTTTCCCCAAAGTATATTGCATCAGACAGACCAATCCACAGGCAGTATTCTGAATTTCAAAGAGTTAATAGACCTACAAAGAAAGTTTTAGAAAGGAGTCCCACTCCTTGAGAAAAAGAAAACAGGGTACAGAAGAAACCAGGCATTTTGCTACCCTGTTGCCAGTATCTTATTGTAAGTTTATGAATCCTTTTTTCATAGGTTTTGGGTGTTTTTAGCAAAACATATAAAACTCACGTAGTTGTTCCTCAAGGAATTTAACAATGAGACAGACCTTCACAAAATATACCTTGGTCTGTTTTAAAACATTTGCAACAAGAAAAAACTCCGTGCTCTCAACTGTATGCATGTGAACTTTAGCTAGAGAACAAACAGAACAAGAAACCTGCAAGCGTGTAAATAAAGGCAGAATTTGGTTTCTGTGATCTATCCGCAATTTTTTTTCAGGAATTCGTTCAGCTTTGTGAGTTCTCACGTGGAAGGCACAATAAATGAGCTACATGTAAAGGTTCATACCAAGATACTCAACGCCAAGCCTTTGACATGACTCCAAGCAGGCCTTTTTTGTGCTTTCGTAGCCGTAATCACCGTGCCAGAGTTTGGTAGTTATCCAGAGATCCTCTCGCTTCACAGCACTCTCTCTGATGGCCTTTTGGAGGAGGGATTCACAGCCATATCTTTTTGCTGTGTCAATGTGACGAATGCCACATTTTTGCAATGCGTGGACCACTGCGCTGTGGGAATAGCCACCTTGGTGGGAAGTACCTAAACAAACAAAAAGCAGAAGTGAATTGTCAGCAGTGAATTATGAGGGACACATTTTATCATGCTTCTTAATTTTTGCTTCTTTTTTTTTTTTTTTTTTTTTTAATATATTGTCACAGACCCTTCTTATTCAATTTTCATTTCCCAAGAGTAAAAAAAGAAAAGTGAACTGACAGATCTCTAACCTAGAAAATACATGAAGTGGGAGAATGTTGATGTCAATCAGAAAAAACTCCATCAAAATCAAGTATCAACAGCATTTAAGTGTAAAGAAGTGATTTAAGGAGTCAGGCTGGAAACCATCCAGAGAAAACACACCAACATTGCGGGAAATTAGTATATGGCACTTAATTGTCACATAGGAGCGTAACATTTACAGATGAAAATATTAAAAAAACCCAAACAACTTTAAAAACAATTTGCTTTATGAAAAGCATATCCTGAGACTTTTACTCTGTTGAACTCCTGGTAGCTCCAAGTTCTTATTGCATTGTACAATCCCAGAGCAGGCCATACTGCAGGTGCAATTCACATAATGTCAAGCTCAGCAGTAATCAAAACAATGGAATGCTACACAAGAGTTGCAGAATGGTCATGCAGGGAGTTTCAGTAACAAAGTGCTGGTACTGTCACTGTGTAGGTTTTCACTGGAGGTGTATTTTGCATGTCAAGGGGACGGAAGGAGGAGGAGACTCAGCAGGAAAAGCAACCAGCAGGAGGACTGTCAGATAAAGAACTGGTTGAGAGCAGGGAGATGATGTTTCTCCTTACGTTTTCCTGTTAGTTGTTTTTCCTGCCATGAGCCCCTCACCCATTCACCCTCACTCACACGCTTCCCACAAACAGTATTTTCTACAGTTTGTTGGAGGAAATGCTAGGTCAGTTCCAGTCAGCTACCACAGCCACCTCTTTCCAAGTTGATTATTGGTACTTAAAGGCCAGAGTGCCACAAACAATAGTTGGCATGAAAATGGCTCCGTCACTGGCTTCAAAAGGGCCCTGAACAGTTCAGAACAGTCAACTGCAACAGGGTCTGCTGAATCTAAAATAAATATCTAAATAAATAAAGGACTTCAGGTCAAAGAATAATATAAAGTGAAATTTGTATCTGCTCTCAGCTTTCTCTTTCCCTCCAAACACAGTATTTATTTCTACACTGAACACTCTCTGCATGTTAGGAAATTACCTCATGCAAATGGTCACCCAGCCTGGCAGGAAAAGGACACAAGTGCAACCACCTCAGGTTCTCCTTAGAGCCTCCCTAACCTGACCTGGGGAGAGAATGCCCGTGGAGGCTGCAGACCTTTCTCACACAGGTTTAACACTGCATGCAAGAGTGACAACTTCTGAAAGTCCCACTTGCATGTAAGGCAAGCCAGGTTCTCCTAATGCTTATCATTTTTGCTCGTTCCTAACCTTAGAAGGAAAACCAGTGTCTCTTACTCAGTGCTCCAAGTCATGCAACCTAAGATGTAATATGGTCTGATATCCCACTCCTACTCCTGAGGACCATGGCATTCTGCCCATCACAACGAGACAGTTTCCACTTTAAGACAGGCAAAATGTGGAGCAGTGAATTCTTGACTTATCTTCATGGATTTTAAAGTGATGAAACACTATATTCCCACAATTTTGACATGCGTATCGTACGTAATTTACCTTCCAAATGCAAACAAAGTTTTAATGTTTGATAAGACAAAACTTTGAATATTTTTTTCAATAGCCACTAATTATGATCACTAATTGGCTTAATTTCTGAGCCAACTAGAAACATGCCTCTGTAACTCGTTCTACGTGACAGTAAGTCAAGCTAAGTCAACTTACATTTTCAAAATAGCTATTGCAAAATCTTCATGAATGTTTAAGAATCTTAGGTGACTGCAATGCTACTACATTGCAATTTTGGACAAAGAATAGATATGCAATTTTACATTATTCAAATAAAGTAATTTTATTAAAGAATTATATAACTAGCATAGAAAAATCACTATACTTTCTCATGACAAATGCCTCACTTTTAATATGATGGTATTGGTGCAAAATAAATGAGGTTGTAACTATTGTGTCTGTTTCTGGCTGAATGGACATTTCTGAGCACGGAATGAATGGAGTTCATTTAGAGGTCTTGCAAATGGACTCAGACTCCTTTCATGCATAATGGATTTCAGTAAGAACATTTAGGACAAACAACTTTTTTTTCTTTTCTTTTTTTTTAGTTTAACTCTTTAAGTTAAAGGGAGAGAGTGGAAAAGAAAGAAAATTCAGAATAATTCTGTTATTGTAGCCCATTCAGTGATGGCATGCACACTTGTTACACAGGAATTAAAGATCAGTCCGGAGGGAATTATCTCAATTTCTATGCCTAAAAATGAACTACAACAGTCCTGGGGCACTAAACAGTAATTAAAAAGAAAGCTTAACAGTTATTTAATACTACCATTTTGCAAGCCAAGTTAATCATAAACAACAGGTTGATAAGTTAATTATGTTACTAACATAACAGCTTCCAGACTTCAGAAATAATAGTTTTCTTATTTTTACTCATGTGGTTAAGTATGTTACAATTCATAGATGCAGAAGGATGAGAAAAGAGGTGGACTGACTGAAATGTCTGATTTTTTCTAATATTAGAAATCCAAACTTACTTGAACACATTAACATTTTCACATGTTTGGGATGATCCTTTGTTCCCAGAGATATAATTCACACTGCACATGTATATTTAAAGACAAAATCCAATCTTGCATTTAAAACTAATATGAACCAGCACCCATTCCATCCCCTTACTGTTTCCAAAAATATTTTATTAATAATTTTTTTTCTTGAGAATTCTCTGGTAAAAAACAGGAATTCCCTTTAAGAAATAATGTCAATTATAAATAGGTCTGGAAAAGCTCTCTACTTTTTAAGCTTTAGTATTTTAACTTGTTTTCTTAGGAAATAGCACTGTTCTCTCATTGACTGAACCAAGCTCAATTTGACAGATCCAAAGATGTCCAAGATAATTACACTCTATGGATTTTGTGGAAATTGGTGGTTGTGAGGGATGAGGATACTGCAGTGAAAATATGGATAGGTCAAAGGACACAAACCCATTGAAAACTTGGCTTAATTAGTTACGTTGTTATTTTGCCACAGTTACTCATCACTTCCTTGGTGCCCTGAAGAAGGCTGCTATCAAATCTGGGGTGAGAAACACGCTCTGACAACTCATAAAAAGTTCCAAAGATTATTAGGAAGGCAGAATCCTGTTCACAATGCAATTGCTACAGGGAAAAAACCCTAATCAGCAACACCTCCCCCAAACCCTCAAAAATACAAAACCACCAACACATCCCTCCTTGAACCCACTAAAAATGTAAAACAACTGACAAACCAAAACGCAACCCTGTCCCAGATTTAGGCACCATCTCAGCTCTCAGCCTCATTAAACTTTCTGTTCTCCTTCACGGAAACTGCAGAACTACAGACAGAGATCCAAAGCACCAGCAGTTTTTTAAAAGAGAACCAGGACCTACTTTCCCTCCCTGCTTTCTCCCTTCCTTTGTGGAGAAGGGTGTCTTCATGTTCTTTGTGAAGTGTGAAACGATTATTTATCTGAAAATACAAAGATTTTCTGTGACATAAATGGCTACTTGACACTTGGCTACTTGAATTCAGTGGAATAACATCAGAAAAGTTCCTGTTAATGAAACCACAGCCAGAATATTTAGAGGTCGGATCAGAGATTAATGATCTTCTGACATCAGTACCCGGTACTAAATTAAAACAGTTGACAAACAAAACACCTGCAAAAATGCCCATTCCTTTCCTGATTTATCTCTAAGTATTCACTTAAGAAAAGAACCCTCAAAAGCCAAAGCTCAAACATCCTTTATTGATGTTTAGACACTCATTGTGGATACTGTGTACGCTATTGTATACCATAACAGGCTTGAAATACCTGGTGCCATTAGTTTTATTTTTACTATTTCAACAGTATATCAACAGAAACAAATATGAATATATTATATTTTTTGCTGTTGATATACTTTTAGTTCCTAATCACACTATGAGCAAATTCAATGATAAAACATAAAATGTTGACTATACACAGTGCAAATAAACATATAACACATTTCAAGGTTTATTGCTAATCCATACACAAAACCACATGCTTCTTCTGTGGAATGGCTCAAGAACAGAGAATCCTTCCTTGCTGTCCTTTCTGTCTGTCTTACATCCTCCTCCTCATTCTGTATTCATATGATCCTCTGACAAGCTCATTCGGATTGTTAAATGGCCAAACAAAAAAGTACAGTTTTAGGGTTATTCATGAACCTGAATAACTTCCCAGAGGGGAAAAGCCACTTCTTCAGGCAAGGAATGAAGCACAAAAAACATTTAGCGGTAGCAGTTAAATAATTTGATCTAATAAGTGCTTTTATTAAAATAAAAAGAAAAATAAAATCACGGTTGTCTTCAAGACAACCAACAAATGCTCAGAAAGACCTTCTCCATGAACTTGTCTCCTGGAGCCTTTCTATTGCATTCCCCAACACCATCCCCAGAGCTGCTCTTGGCCAGGCAGATAATGTCAAACAAATTTTCTATAACCTCAGCGCTAGAAGCCAAGTATTCTTACTGCATGTTTTGGCATAGTTTTATCTTAACGGGGTCAGTTACTCTGAAAATCCTATTCAGCATCACATGACAATGTATTCATAGCATCCTCTCTCTTCTGGACTGTAGAGCTTTCCTCTGTAGCAGGTGAAGTCAAAGTCAACCTCACTATGGAGCTACTATTATACTCTACAATTTTCATAAGGTAGCTAGAGAATATTTCAAGTTACGGGATCCAAATTTAATCATAATTAATTTTACAAAATAACTTGGATATTTTATTCAGCGTCCAAGACTGGCACCCAACGTGTGTATAAAACAGGGTAGCTGCCCTTGAGGGAATGCAGCCTATTGAGACAATGGGCTTTTGGAAGAGCTGGTAGGACAACATCAGTGATCAGAGAAAGGCCCTGAGCAGACTCACACTATATAAGCAATGGTTCTACAATCGGTCAGAACTAAAGCAGCACACAGGTTTATTTAAAACTCAGTCATTTAAGGCAAGTTTCTCTTGCCTCTGTAAAAGTTATCTGGATTCTGGGTATTTTATATATTTTAGTACATTAGTTTTACTTCAGTAATGTTTCTCACTCTTTTTGTTTTTCTGTTTGCTAAATATGATCCATTGCTTAGTGCAAAGCTGTCACTCTGGGACTGTTTTTCCCCTCTGCAACTCAGAACCCACTCACAGGACTCAATAACATGAGCAAAAAAGGTAGGCAAGCATGATTTTAAACTCTGCAATTCTACTCAGGCAAGTCTTCACAGGCACCAAGAAACAAAATGCAGGAAAATACAGTCTCGCCCCAAGGCAAAAGGGTAGGAGAGAGCCATTACGTGTTTATTATGTATCCAGGGAAAGGGAAGCCAGAATTGCTTGTTTTCTCTCTTCCTGAGAGGAAGGAAGAAATGGCAATGAGCCATTGTTGACAGAAGCACTCTATTCCCTTCATCCCATAGAGGCTCTGACTGTAAGAGATATTAAGATCATCTACTGTAAAATGACCACATGTTTCTGCTCACTGACCTACCATTTACGTAGTGAGAACCTCAGAAAAGAAGGCAGGTGTAAGAGCAGCTTCTCAGAATGAGTCTCGTGACAATGTCAGAAAGGCTGCAAGTAGTGTCCAACATTAGCAGGATGCTGTTGCCCTGATATGGCACCAATCCACTGCTGTACTTCTGGCAGCACCAATATACTATCACCCAAAAAATGCAAATATTTTTTTCACTGGGAGTAAAGAGATTTCCACTGGAAAACTGCCAGCTATTTAAATTATTCAGCTGTATTATACAAATATTTTAATCATGCAGAACTTATCAATAAAATCTGGAAAGAGACCTATACATTTGAATGGCAATTATTAATGTGTAATTCATGTAGAAATTTCATAAGCAGAGCAGCAGCACACATTTATTTAAATGCCTTTACAGACAGACTGCCAAATCTTGGAGCCTTTTCTTTCACTCCACACTTTCCCACCACCGTGAGAACTATTTCTCATTAACAACCAAATTGGTTTCAGATGCTCTGCTATAAGATGTTACCTTAGAAACCATTTGGTAAAAGACTGTGGCTTCCTTCCATAGAAATCTCAAGCAGTGAAAAGGCAGATTTTCTGGCATAAATCAAATCCAATTTCTAGGGTTCACTAAACCTTTTCTCCTCAGAATAATGTTTTGTGACTAGATCTTAGCAGTTAATAGTGCACGAAGAATTGCTGGTGTGAACCAGTTTTAAATTATTTTCATTCTATTTCCTTTGTTAACTCAATTGAAATTACTTCCAGTACTTACTATACCTTGATATAGCTTTTAACTTCATAACTAATAAGGATATTTACTAGGTACAGCAAATAAACAGACTGAACAAAAATTTTGTTTTCCTCCTCTTTAAAATATGTCCTTAACCTACTCTATCTGATGAGGATAACATTGATTGATTAGCAAAATTAGACATTTGGAAATACTTCACAGTAAATGAGACAGACCTGTGACAATTTTTTCCTCTTCTAAACAACTTCCACAAAAAAGAACAATAAAAAGAAAAAAGAATTAAGCCCATACTCTGTACTTAAGTAGAATATTACCATAATCACTCCTGCTGTGAAAAGCTGACTTAAAAAAATCTCTGTAAATAATTTATGATTAAGCATAACCAACATAAAGTTATGTAAAGGGACAGCAAATTTAAGAAGTGTTGTTGAACATGAGACCAGTAATTCAAAACTGCTTAAATTATTGTAAAGATAATATTATAGGGAAAATTATAAAAAGAACTGTGACTTTCAGTGACATAGCTTTACACAATGAAAATGCACATACAGTAATTACCATTGTGAGATCCTAATTCAAGACAACGTTCAAGCTGATGGCTAATTTTGGACATAACAGTGCCCTTTGCTCAGAGTGCAGAGCAAGTGCAATTGTGAATCACAGCAGATCCCACTTCTGCACCGTCCCGTGACACTGCGAGGTCTGAGCCTTGCCATGTCCCACTGCTGAGTTCCAAGGACAGGAACAATCCAGACACCCTTGGTGCAAACTAAAGCTGAACAATAAGGAATGTTTCTGATCAAATGCTGACTTCCCCCCACATAATTTAAGAATTTAAGATGCATTTTCTCCGGGTTTCCAAGACAAATAATATCTCCTGTAGCCCCTCCCCTCGCATTGCACATTCAGCCTTAGAACATGAAGCATTAGAATGCACTGCACTTCCATTCAGGCATTAACAATGAGAAACAGACCTTACAGTTATGGAACTGCTGTAAGGCCACAAAGATGCCTTGCCCTTTTTTTTTTTCCCCTCTCCCCCCATAATGAGGATTTTGTACCACTCTCTGTGCTGGGGTACTTTGCATACACATTAAAACTGAAGTAAGTTAAGGAATTAGCACCTCCCTTCTCCCCATTTGGAAGCACGAGGAACTGCAGCAATTTAGGTTACAGCAGCATGTGACATCACCATTCAACACTGCCAAAACTATGCTAAGCGAGCTCTGGCAAACAAAAAAGGTATGAAGACTAAAATCTGCTACGTGAAGGTTGAAAGATAAAGTTTAGCTTCCTTTTTTTCCCCCTGGAAAGTTTGGTGTAATTTTTCTACACTACAGAAACATGGTTAAAGACAAAAGTTCTATACACGGGAGTTTGCTTCGCTGTTAATTTCAAACTGCTTACAAATCATTTGTTCTTCTCATGGACGATTAAACTTGCAACATTTAAAAGTATTAATGGCAACAGGAAAGTTAAAAGCATACACACAAAGTGCCTCTGCTTACACTGATAATAGCTTTAATTATTAAACAATGACAGAAACCTAAATTGGTTTATTACTTAGATTTAATGAAGGACATTTAAATTTCATCTGTATCACATCACCAGCAGAGTGATTACCAAAAAAAAAATCCAGCCTGAGAAAGAAGCTATTTTTCTGCTATGAAATTATCGTTCATATGCCGGAATATAAACAAAATCCTCAGCAAAAATATGAAAACCTAACCTAACCTCCTAGATTTGTAGGTGCACAAAGAGAGCAGAGACAGAGCAGCAATTTCCCCCAGGCAAAAAGTATTTCTGTACTGTGTACACTCTGATATAAGCAAAAGTTGGCTCAGCATTTTGCCCCAGATGCATTTATGAGTAGACTTTAAAACAACATTTGTACAGTATTCAGTCATTGTTAAGGAATAAAACAGCACCAGGCTGGAAGTAGGTAAGTTCAAAGGAAGGAAGGAAGGTAGGAGCTCACCAGGTTCAGTCAGGTGGGAGAGGATAATGCTTTGTCCCACTTTCTACAAACCCACAGCTGCCTGGGCTATGGCCACATTTTGTACTGCACAGAAGTTAAATATCTGGAGGCCCTCAAAGCTCAAGTACAACTTCTCAAGGTCAGATCTACTGAAACAGTGGGTGAATTGGGACAGAAAGATTTATAGAGGTGGCATTTTGTTCATCACAAGAGGCTATTAAGGCATCTTGGTAACCATGGGTGAGAAGCAAAGCCCCGACAGAATAAAAAAAAAATGGTTGAGACATAAAACAAAGGGAAGAAATAAACAGCCAATTCTTATTAGGGGATAAGATTAATGGGGGGAGTGCCATAGGTCTTGGTATCAGGATCACTGTTCCATAAATTTCTTTAAGAACCAAAGCCATGAAGAAACAAGAACCATGAATAAAAAAACAGGCAGTAACAGTAGAAAATGACAAAAACTGAAGGCTTGACTCTGTTGCCATTGAATTGAAAAGCAAAACCTCATTTTATTCCAGTCCCAGCAGGACCGGGTCTGTTTTGACCACAGAATTAATATGAGCAGCTCTAGGATTAAGAAGCAGGTAACTGGATTACTAATGCATAATGGAAGGGAATGATAAAATACTTCCATTCAGCATTATGATTTAAGTTATATGTAGCATTTTCATTAAAAAAACCCCAACACAACCTAATACAATGCAATTGGAGCAACCTGACTCTTTGCTGTTCTCCAGGAAACATATGTTGTGAAAAGAACTGGGAACAATACAAGGAGTCCTGAGTGGCTGCAATGCAAATGATGCGATGTCTTAATGCAATCAGCAAAGTAAAAATCAGGAAAATCTTACTTTTAAGATATATCTACTTAGATAAAAGTATAGTGGAGTATCAGGAATATTATCTATGCAACACCCTGAAATGAGGACAGAGATATTTTAATGGTTTCCCTTGACTACGGAGGGAATCTGCGTGTGCCTGTATTACTTTAACATCTTAGTAGTGCAACATACCAAGAAATGCAGTAAAAAAGCAATTTAAGCAAGCTACTAGTGCTGGAACTTAATCAACATCATAGTATTTACTGAATCGATTTTTTTCTTCCCAGGCTTTGGCTGTTTGACGAGAAGCTGCTTAGCGCAGTGTACCTGACTGCTTTCCCAGCTACAGTACCTAGCATATGACACTGCCCATTCTGGAATGGCCTTCTGTAAAAAACATCATTACTACTAATAAAATACTCACTGTGTGTGTCACGGGTAAGGCACAATGAGTGTAAAGACTTGATTATTTCATTTAGTTTAATTGCCTGTCCTGATGTCCCCTCCCAAGCAAGCATGCAATTAATTTTATATTTTAATAGGAGGGGATCATTAGAGAACTTTTTCTCTCATCAAGTCGTTATTAATTCTAGCTGCTCCAAGGATTACATAGAAAGCAACTTTACACAAAAACTGTCTATGAATTTTTGGTATCACCAGCACATTTTGTTAGGAAATCACTGGCTATTTGCCCAACTCACCTGAATTTAATTACAAACGTCTCTAAAAAAACCCCCAATAAAACAACAAACGAACAAAAACACGCCAAAGAACCCTTCTTCTAATGGGAATATAACTACCATATCAAGGGCATGAAGAGAGGTTCAATAGAAAGTGCCAAAACAAGCCTTAAGAGATGTCAACCATTCAGCACATGACCTTGAAAAAGCTTCCTAATATTTCAGTCACAGGAAGAAAAGCCCCTCTGCTACTGAATTATAATTAAATGCTTTAAATGGTAGCATTTTCACCCCTCAAACTTTTAACAAAACAAAACAAAAAAGTGACAACTTTCTAAGAGGGGGGGAGGCTTCCTACTTAGCAGCAGCAAGCATGAACAATTCAAATTGTATTCATTTTTCTTCCAAAGCCGGATGGGGGTGATACTGTGTGCACCATTTTGATAAGCCATCTATTTTTGAGGATGCTGCTTTAGAGAAGTACCAAGTATCCTGCAGTTAAGATAATGTAAGAATATGTAGTTTTCCACAGCTATCTTATTATCAAGATAGTGAATGTATCCTTTTTCTGAAGCAATCCAAAGCCATTATGAGGTAATGTACTCTCTGGGGCATAGTTTGACACTTAAAACAAATATTAGGGCCAAAATCCCAATTCATGTCAGACTTGAGCCTACTCCAGTTCAAAACAGCCTTGGTAATGAAAACTGACCATAAACATGCCTGACCCTCTGCACATGAATAATACTGGCTAACACAAATGTTAGAATTGAACCACGAGAAATATAAAGTTATCAACAGTTTTTATAATCAAAATGTAGCTATGTAACATATTTGTAACACAAAGGTTGTCTTATAATTGTTTGGTGTCTCAGGAAAATCAGCATGTTTCACCATTGCTAACAGACTTGTCTTTCTGCTGGACACAAGACAGATAAAACACAATATGAATATGCATCTAAGTAAATATGTAATTCTGGATATACAGAATTTGGCATGTTATTCCAAGTAGCCCTTCAGACTAACCATAACTTTTGCATGCTCCATGGCCTTCTCTGAAATAAAAATTCATCTTTTTCATAGGAGATTTCAATGGAAATGGATCCTCCTCAGTAAGAGAGCACAGAGCCCCAGAAAGAGAATAGTAACCTACTGAAAGACCACTTACCCTCCTTCCTCTCTTCTCTCCTCTTTTGCATCAAACCATGACCAACTTACTGAATTTCTCCTACACAAATTTGAAAGCGAAAGCAGCTGTGGCACCGCAAGCCATTTAAAAAAATGAAACCCAACTAAAAAAACACCACCAAACCCACCTTTTGATAACTTAAGCCTGAACAGAAAGAACAGGTATTTTGAGAATGCTATCCCAGGCTGCTGTTGCACTGTCTTGAGTAACATGTTCTGGCCAAGAAGCACATTACCTGCCCCCTACTTCAGCACCCAGCTACTACAAAAGGGGTTTCATCACTTGGAAATAACTTGCATACCTGTCTGAACTGTCTTCCAGTTGACACAACTGGATAGCTGAAGCCATCTTAACAGCATATTTATCTCTCTGAAGCTTTTAGAAAGATGATCTAGCAACAGAGGCAACATGCATATCTAGGAAATTTGTCTCTGAGGGAACACAGAACAATTATGCCTGCATGTTTAGATGGATAAGAAATGACAACCGAACAAATTTCAAATCCTGCAGAAAATGGCCCTGCAGAGAATGCATTCTGTTTGAAGAAAGTTATCCTCTACTTTATAGCCAAGTTTCTGCACTGCAAACATTAGTTAATTGGTAAGCCTGGAACCAAAATAAATCATTAATATGGAAAAGAATATTGAAGTGAGAAGAGCCACTGTAAAGATCCCATTGTATTAGGCTGCATATTGTGGTATTTACAACTTGACCACAAATGCAGGGTGGTGAGTCTTGAACTTTTTTTCTTCCCTTCTTTTCTAAAATTCTCAATGTTTTGCAGCATGTATAAGGATTTCTTAAAATTACTTGTTTGGTTCCTATCTATTACAAGATCCTCAAAGATCTGCACAATGTATAAAGCAATATGTCAAGTGTTACTATAGCACGACAAGAATAGATAAGTGAAGTCAAGGAACTAAATCCTGCTGCTCATGACACCACCACCACTGTAAGTCAAGAGCAGCTCCTTGAAAGCCATCTCTGACAGAAGTTACTGGGTCAGAAAAATTCAAACTTGATTCTCTTGCATTCCATTTACTGCAGTTTGAAATCAGGCCTTACAGAGACAGCTCAGGACTTACCAAGACAGCAAAAGGACAGCAAGCAGCAGCTTTTGGGTGTGGAGTACAAAGGAATCTTTCTGCCTGCCTACTTTCTAGTCAAGTTTATTCTTCCTATAACCTGACAAATATCACAACCACCAATAAAAAAAACCCTTATTCTGTATATAGTCTGAAACACTGTTCAGCGTATACTGAAACAATGGACAGAAGAGAACCAAGTCCATTCTCTAAAAAAAGACTATTTATATTACGTTTTCTTTAATTTTATAAAAAATCTCCAAGTGAACTAAATTGACAAAAAGTGTTACAGGTTAAAAGAACCAACCAACTCCTCAAAAAACCAACCAACCAACCAAACCACAAAAAAACAGAAAAAGGAAAAAAAAAACTGTTTTAGAACAACACAGGCCCTTTTGCTCACTGCATAATGACTGTGTAAGGGACAGCTGCATCAAGTATTCTTAAGGTTAGCAGATACTAAAATACTGAATTCATACACTGGGTAAACACATACCACATGTTTATGAACATATGCACACACAAAAACACATGGTAAAGGCAATTAACAACATTTTGCAGACCTTCAAATTATTTTTTTTTTTTTTTAATCTTTGGCTGATGATGGTGAGTTGCTCAGACTTTTTGTTATGTGTGGCTCAAATTACTTTGGGTACTTTGAAACAAGCTTTACAAGCTTTATCTGCTTAGCCTTTCTGGATAAAAACTCAGGCCTATTAAAATCAAAGACCAACTCCTATTGACTTAAGTGGCTTAATACACTCTAAAATCCACAGCTCTAATTTTGCCCTCCTTCATACTAATGAAAATCCTAAATAATTGCTCTGAAGTCAGTTCACATTCATAGGATAAAGACAAAAAGAGCACAAGGGAGATTTCATTTTATAGCTTAGCTCCATAGTTGTGTGACTGATTAACTCCAGTGTCACAAAGAACATCAGTGCCTTTGATTTGTACGTTTATGTAAAAAAAAAAAAAAAAGAAAAATCTGGGATATTGAATTGACCCATGATAAAATGGCATCATGAAAGACTAACTTGGAAGGGTATTCATGTTTTAGAATACGTTATGAATCAAAGAGACTTCTGGAAAGAGTCCTAAGAAGAGAGGCTCATATACTGTTCCAAATAGGAGATTTTAACCAAGAGATAAATTAACTCCCTACTTTCACAAGACATAAAAATTAATTAATGTCAACTACATAAAAAGACAATTACTCAAAGAAACCCAGAAAGCTCTGGCCAAGTATGTGTGTATGGTCCATGTTTGCCTCTCTGGGGCAAACCTTCCAGTGCTCTGCTACAGCTCCTGTTCTGGGAGAGTTCGTGGTCTCTTTATCTGCTGTTCTACAGCACGGGCAGGGCTCTGGCACCATAGAATTAGTTATTAACCCTCCCATGCTCACATGGCCCTATGCTGACTTGGAAAACGGCCTTCAATAATTAAACAGTTTGACTCTTTTGAACAATTAGCAAATCTACTAATTAGATGAATTTGTAATTCAGGATAGTATAAACTTGACATTCCTATATACAACTAAAAGGAGCCTTCTGCTGCAAGCCACCCTTGGGTTTATACCACATTTTGCTTGATGAGGGTGAGGGAGAGAAAAAAACCAACTTCCAAATTTCAAATGTTTCCATACTTAAGTTCTCATTGCAGGATTGTATTCTGGTTAGCATACAGCCTTGTTTTCCTTGGACCAAATGCAATAGCTTTCCTAAACTAGCATTAATTCTGATAAAGAGTGATGAAAATATAAAGCAATAATACAACATTGTAGCCTTAGTTGAGTATTAGCTAATTTTTAGATAGAATTAAGATAGGGCCTTGCTTGCTCATGTTAACTCACAGACAGGATATAGTTAATTTTATAACAAAGACTTAAGCAGGAACAGAGAACCTTAGAGTTTAGATAAGTGGCTTTGAAGCTCCTGAGAAAGAGACCTTGAAAGTTGAAGAGAAGCTCCTGAAGAAAATACCAGTTTTGAGTTAATTGGACAGTGCCAACTCAGCAATTCTTAGCAAAGGTAGAAAGTTCAAGCTGAGGAAGACTTCTTACTTCATCCAAAAGACCCCCAAAGACGCCCGAAAGAAATTCCCAAGGGGGCGTTCCACGGCGGAGTTATAGGAGTGGTGTATGTTAATGTTCCCCTCCCACTTTTCAGGAATTTGCTGACACAGCTAATGCATATGTAACACAACCAATGTATATGTAATACTACTAATACATATGTAACATTATACTGCATAAAAAGAGCTGAACAAAGGCAATGGGTGTGCATGATTGGAGGAATTATCCCCCATGCACCGGCGCCGTGAATAAACATACCTGCTTCACTATGCTTTGCGAGTTTTGGGGATCTTTTTCTGCAAGTCAATTCAGACAACTAATGTGGTCTTAAAAGGACTTTTAATTTTTTCCTCATGTTTACATTTTAGAAAATGAATTCTTTAAGAATTTCTCACTAAACAACTGATAATAGAAGTAAATGTAAGCTATAAAAAAGTCCCTATCGCATTTTCATATTTCCAGGCACCTTTTTTTCTCCTAAAAATGTATTAAAAATGTCATACCCATTTGTATGAGCAACAACCCAAACCATACGTTTGTTAAGCTTCAGTATAATGTCATCAAACCTTAGTTTACAAAAAGGAAGTAATAATAATAATAAAAAAAAAAAAAAAAAATCACCCTCTGGATTCTGATACCCCACTAGGGTTTAACATTTTGATTCTTTCAACACACACAGCCCAAGTGCTGGTGCAACCACAAGGCACAGGCCCTGGGCCTCTCACGAGCCAAGATTCCCACACAGGCTCTCAGCTGCAACAGGTGCAGTAAGATTAACCCTGGCTTGAAAGTCTGCACTAAAGAAAAGTCTGCTCCCAAACCTTATAAGAAAACACACCCAAAGCACCAAACCACGTCACAACGCCCCGAGGCAGGCGGGACGGGACGGGACGGGAGGGGAGCGGAGCCGTCCCGGCAGCACAACACCCGTGCCCCAGCACGCCTTGCTGGTCCCATTCAGCAGGAGCACGAACCTTCACCGGGCAAAAAAAGGGCCTTTCGGAGCAGCACCGGGCCTGCCCTGCTCGGCACGGGCAGCTCGGCAGGAGGCTCAGCCCGGGCTGCCCCGAGGCGAGGCCGGCTGCGGGCCAAGGGTAGCGCCGAACCTGCCGGGCCGGCCGGGCCAGCCGGGCCCCAGCGGTGACCCCCGCCCGCTCACAACTCGCCTGGCAGGCAGGCGGGTCCGGTCGGGCCCGCCGCCACTTACCGAGCCCCAGCACCGGGATGCTGCGGCCGCTGGCGAGCGGCACCACGGGGCCCCCGCCCGGCCCGGGCCTGCCCGCCGCCGCCATGGCCCGGGACTACAGCTCCCGGCGGCCCCTGCGCCGCGCCGGGACAGCCGGGAGCGCGGAGGTGGGATTCGGGAACCGGCAAACCTGGAGGTGGGATTCGGGAGCCGGCAAACTTGGAGGTGGGATTCGGGGCCATTCTCCCGCACGTGGGGCCGGGTGCCAGCGGGCCATGGGGTGCCCCGGCTGATCCCTGTTCCCTTTGGCTCCCGTGGCAGGTGGCGGCTCTGCCGGGCCCCCGAACATGCTGTACCTGGTCGGGCTGGGCCTGGGCGATGCCAAGGACATCACGGTGAAGGGGCTGGAGGCGGTGAGGCGGTGCCGCAGGGTGTACCTGGAGGCCTACACGTCCGTGCTCACGGTGGGCAAGGAGGCGCTGGTAGGTCCGGCCACGGGGCCCGAGGCCTCTCGGACCGCGGGGTGAGGCGGGCGCGGGGGGGTCAGCGGGGCGAACTGGTGGTGCCCGTTCTCGGGAGGAGGATGTACGGGACCCTCGCACACTGCCTTTTATAGGAGATGTCGCTTTGCTACCTTGCGAGAAGACTGCAGCAAAAATAAAATGTTTCTCCCTTCAACTCTTCTTACTGCTTTTCATCTCAGATTCTCCCAATGCGTGCAGATCGTGAAACACTGGAGAACGCGGTTAGAAAAATGTCTGATCTGTTTAAAAACAAAGTCCAAAGACATACTAGAATAATACATATTTTGAAGCCCTGGGCCTCTGTTTCAGCCTGAGGTGTCCTGGCATGCCTGCTGGGAATAACAATTTGACTGTCTCACGTGTCCATGTTTTCGCGTGGGCCAAGCTGTCTCACCACGTGGAGACTCCCAGAACAGGCCCAGTTCAGTCAGAGATGAACAACATGGAGATAAAGATACCTTATGGAAGACAACGGTAGTCAAATGTACAAATTGTAACTCTGATGGGTTCATAGAAAGATGAAGTTTAATGTCAAAATAATACCAACAAAAGACCATACGTGCCCGCAGAACAGGGATCTCCTCCCAGTAAGCTGTGCAGTGCTCTACAGAGATGCTCTCTGGGTCTTGGGCGCTGTAGAGCCATAATGTACCTGTATGCATACCTGTAAATACATAGAGCACGTGAGACTTTTAGCTTGTAGTCAGCATTACGTGGTTTCTGGATACAAGGTAGGCTAGAATATTTGAGGCCATCTCTGGTTTACCTGCTTCATTCATTTTGGAATGAAGATATGCTGTGTGTTTTTATGTTTCTTTTCAGTACACTGAAGCAGTCTAAATTGTAGCCAATCCATTAAAATTAAATGTTCCTCTTTGTTGTTGTTTGATAGCTGGAAAATTGCTAAATGGAAAGGATTACTTGGATACTTTTACTTCACAAAATTTGCATTTGCTATCAAAGAAAAAAAAGATTCCTATCCATCTGAAAATAAAACACTGAATAATAGAAAAATGCTGAATATTTTGGTGTGGTTATTTTGTTGGTTTGTGGGGGCTTTTGTTATGTTTTTTATTCTTTTAAGTCTTTTGCAAACCTTGAAGTTCCAAAGATGAGATAAATGGAAAAAGGGATCAATAAAAACAAAGTAAAAGATGTCTTACCTGAAACCACCTTGTTGGCCTAAAACATGTATTTAAAGCTATTTGATGTTGACCATCTAAATTGGCCCTTAGTTTGGTGAAAGAACAGTTTGGACCCAGTGGCCTCCCAGTGAGTCTCCATTGTCTCCATTTTATATATTCTCTTATTAGCATGCTTTGATTAGCATTGTGGAGTAGTCTCAAAGCATGCAAATAGATTCCCTTGGATGGAAACAAACAAAGGTGTGCTCCTGGGACTGCACCCAATAATCCTGTGGTGTGCATTTGTTTACAGCATTGGAGTGAAGTCAGCCCGGTGCAATGAATGATAAGCCCACCCAAATCGATGCAGTGTTGTTACCGAGGGCTTTGCTTTACAGAATCCCATACCTAGTACTCTAGCTATGGGATGGATTCTTTTGTGGAAGCACTGCTCCCCTTCTGTACAAGTATGATGGTTGTCTCATCAATTCACTGTCCTTTGGGGGCAAAGTCACAGAATTCAGAAAAAAATCTTTCTGGGCCATAACTGATTAAATAGTTTTATCAATTCTGCATTTATATTGGTTAATATTCGTAATTCCACCCAAATTTTCTGTATACTACTTAGAACAAAAACACCTTTTCTCATCTTTGCCTTGGAAAATATACCTTAAAATGTAAAGAGCATGTGAAATGCATGGTGATACGTGACTTAGAGACAGATGTGTTCAGTATGGTCAAACATGTTCCAGAACTAATAAAGGCATTTAAAACATACAAAGAGACACAATGATTACTGAGCTGCTGAAGGAAAGTGAAAGAAATGATCAAATGCATGTTCACATGTGTACATGGTAACGTATTTCTTCAAGAGAACTCTGGAGGCGAAGGATTAATATGAAATCATTCCTTAGATGTGGTTTGTTTAAATGTACTAAGGAAAAATCAGAAAAAACAGGTTGTGGTGTAGCTAGTGTGGTGTTTGTATCTGTTTTGACGTCAGTGTTGTAACTAAGCCAAGCAGTCAGGCTCAGACCGTGAGGGGGATGCCTGACTGTACCAGGAGCCCACCAGGTACCTTCGGTGTGCAGGTGTGTCTGAGCTGCCTGTGGGGCAGCTTCTCAGCTGACACAGAAGGCACAGAAAAAAGAAGTCAGTAACAGAATAAAGTGCTTGACTGGTTTTTATCAGCTCAGGAGCTGCTTGATGGGAAGCTCAGGCATTCTTCCAGGTGGGGGTGAGGTTCTCCAAGACCTGGGGCAGACTGCTGGGGAGAATATTAAAGTTAGCTATTCCACTGTCCATTGTCTGTGTTCCTGAGAGAGATACAAAACCACTCCTAACTGTCTTATTTTGATGCTTAATATTCATTTCAATTTCTAGGAAGAGTTTTATGGAAAAGAGTTGATTTTGGCTGACCGAGAAATGGTGGAACAAGAAGCAGATAGCCTTTTAAAAGAAGCTGATGTTTGTGATGTCGCATTTCTTGTAGTTGGTGATCCTTTTGGGTAAGACAAAGCAACATTTTAATTATTGCTCTAGCTTGATAACTCTTTTTTTCAATGGGAAGAAGCCAGCTCCTTAACTGTAATTCTTTATGAAGAAGCTCATTTTCAGACCAGAAGCACTGATTTTATGTCTGCATATCTTTTATTGTATTAAAAATATACAAGGAATTGTCTACACTTTATCTTGCTTCAGAGTTTTCTTGCCCAGATGTTTCTTATAGATAGGAATGTGGACCCTCCAGGATGTATGAATCTTTCCTTCAGCAGACACAATTTCATTAATTATAATTTTATCCTCTGTGGATAAAATTAAGAAATGTGCTGCTTTGGGGGAGTGTTCTTTTAGTTGCTGTTTATATTTATAAACTGCAGCTTTTATGCTCAGTTGTTTTAGAATGAATACAGATTATTGGTTGTACAATGCTTCTGCTTTGATATAGGCCAGTTTTTTTAATTACTTATGTCATTATACACCGTCTTCTCATGTTGGTCTATTAAGCCTTTTGTTTCCACTTTTTATTCCTGCTGAGAAGTATAGACTTTTTCTATCACCAGAAGGATCTCCTTCTGTCTCTTTGGTCAGGCATCATCAATCTGTATTGTCAAGCCATACAGAGGAGCTTTTAGTCTCCAGCTGGTGATTCAAGATTTATACTGCAGTGTTAAGGGGCACAAGAAAAATCAAATCACTAAGCACCTTATTTGTGAGTGAAAAAATAGAGAGTTTATGAAAAAGAGGAGCAGCATGCACATCTGTCAAAAGCAGATAATTTATGTAAATACAAGTTGAAGGGAATTGGCAAGAGAATATTATCTTAAGCTAGTTATTATAGGCAGATGATCCTGTATTTCAAAAATATTAATTATACTTGCATTCCATGTTTACATTAAAATTAGGAATCATGTAGAGTGGAGAGTCACATTACCTGCACCCTTGTAAGCAGTATTTTGATCTGTCTCAGTTATCATTAATTTCAGTGTCAAAATACTTCAGTTGTGGTTAATGAACTACATACTTGTAGAAAACTACCCTTTTTTTGAATGAGTTTCTTCTCTCTAAATGTTTGTGTTCCTAGCTTTTAATATTGCAGCTAGAACTGATCCTATGCCCACATAGAGCCCTAAGGATTTAGGGGTTCGTGGGGTTACTAGGAAAGAGTACTGAAGGTTTCTGTCCTCAGACAAGCCATAGGGGAGGGGAGGACGATAGAAGTCACGTGACTACAGGTGATCATAGAGTTCCAAGTCTATTTGCAGGTAAGAAGAGTACTTGACAGCCTCAAGAAATCTCAGGTAGTGGTGGTTAATGGCTAAGGCAATAAAGCAAGTTGTGCCCCATCATCTTCCTCACGGTGTTCACTGCAAGGTTTTATCAGCCTATGTGGTAACAGCTCTGGATGTGCTCACAGGGACCTGGCAATTTCTGTGGTGCAATGGAAAGCCCACCCCTCTAGGCTGGTATTACCATTTGTATTATTATTACCCATAAAACTTTAAATCTGTATCAGTGACAGAAAAGGCTACTACAGTTTTGGGTGCAGAGGGCTGACTCCATGAAGCCTCTGCTGGCATTAGTTGAGTGCTCGTGAGGGCACTTCTGCTTTTAGCCACAGTCATTATAGACAGATCTACTGGGAGAAAATAGTGGCTGGAGCAAATTTTAGTGAATAAAGCCAGCTGATCCCTTGGTTAGTATTAGCATAACCACAAAATCCTCCAGTGCTCCTTGTCCTTTGTATGGGAAGGGAATAACATAAGGCTGTAAAACTTCTCTTAGAGCAGACATTCTTAAATCACCTTTGCTTATGGAAGTCAGGAGCAATGTTTGTTTACTAACTAAAGTGTTTGGTTTAGATCACTTTACTGCATTGTCTTGGGTCTGGGAGCCTGTTTGTATAAGGGCCTCAGAGTTCCCAAATTCAGATTCCTCAATTTTTTTTTCTTTCAGTGAATTGATTTTTTTTTTTTAAATTATTGATCTTTACAGCCTTGCCAGCTGCTGCCGTGTTCCAGTCTGGAGCACCTGCTGGCTGGTGCTGGTCAGACACACAGGGTCAAAATTATCAAACTAAATTCAGAGGAATTCTGAGAGGCTAACTGCACAAGGCCAGGGTGAAAGCAGTTTTCCTGCTTCATTGTCCTGATGGGCATATGCTATTTCTTCCTTTCCTTCCTTCTTTGGAACTGCCACACAGAAATGTGTGGTACATGTTGGGAATGATGTAAGCATGCATGCAAGCAAGATACGTATGTAAACATTGGTGCAATTCAAGGATTTCCTTGATCTCTGTGTACTTACCATTTTAGAAAGGCTCTAATCTCAATTGCATAACTATAAGCCCAGTGATTTTTGCAGCAGTCACTCATTGCAGTTCAACACGTTCCACAGATACCTGCAGAAGACAAAGGATAAATGGAGCTTTCCTTTTCAAGTACTTGCCAGAGCTACTTTATAAAGTAACAGTTGGATTCGTTTTACAGTTTTAATGATACCAGAAAGCTGCAAAGAACTGGAATATCCTGAAGATGCCTGTGATTTCGGCTAGGGAAGATGGCACATGGAAACCTTATTGGAGTTTTTACTTTCCCGTAACAATTGGTCAGGATATTGTTGCTATTTTGTCACCTCTGCATTGCCCTTGTTGTGAAGGGTTTAATTTCACTTTCAGAACAAATTATTATGCTACTAACACTTGGTAACTTCCATCTTTTCCATCTTTAATTCCTTTCTTTTCTTAACACAGGGCCACAACACACAGTGATTTAGTACTACGTGCAGTAAAACTGGGGATTCCTTACAAGGTCATTCACAATGCTTCAATAATGAATGCAGTGGGCTGCTGTGGTTTACAGGTAACATTTTTGTATGTGCAGTCAGAATTTGTTAACACTTCCTTTTCATCATGCAACATGTCAGAAAAAGTCCCTTTTGATGAGCACATATGAAAATGAGCAGTAACACTTTTATTCTTCTCTGCTCTCCAACTTTCCTCTGCCCCAAGAGACCCTGATATTTAAGGTTATTTTGCAGATGAAACTTTGCTCATGTTGGCTTCCTTCTGCTGCTCATGGTCACCTGATAAGTTTATTCTTAAATAAGGTTGTTATCCCGTTGAGAAGTATGCTGGTCCTGTCATAAAAGAAACAGATGCACAAGCTTGTGTATATGTCCAACTCATAACTAATTCCAAAGTCTTGTATATGATGCATTCTTTCTCTCCAAGTTCAATCTGTCTCCACTTTCTGCCCATCTGATGAGAGAAGAGGGATTTGCCTAGCCAAGGACTAGTAAAACAAATTACAGTTTTTGTGCATCTTGAATGGCTAAAGTAGAAAAGGTCTAGTGTTCCCCAAGAAAATAGTTCCTTTTACACATGTATAGGTTCATTATTACTTTTCCTGCATGAAAAATGTTATGGCAGTGCATGAATCATAACTAATCACATATATAAATTAGATGAAGTTTCCCCCTCTTGTTTTCATTCATTTTTAACATAGGATCTGCCCTCTCACCTAAACCAAGTTCCCACTTGACCAAGC
The DNA here is from genome assembly GCA_038380795.1 of Pyrocephalus nanus. Classification (NCBI taxonomy): domain Eukaryota; kingdom Metazoa; phylum Chordata; class Aves; order Passeriformes; family Tyrannidae; genus Pyrocephalus; species Pyrocephalus nanus. Next base: position 19,115,469 of record CM076269.1, on the reverse strand, counting down.
ACAGGAATGTAAATGCACTACAGACAAGAGTCGAGAGTTTGAACAATAACTTCATCACTGAAGGAGGAATTCCTTCCTAGCTGTACATAAAAGAACAAACTTTGTTTTAATTTCAGCAAACAACTTCAAATTTCCACTGACAAACTCCAATACTCCAAATGCCTCTGAACTAACAATGCTGTCCAACAGCAGAAAATCTGTTGTAATAAGTTGGGTATTATCTTTGGCTTTGATTAGAAATCTGTCTGACCTGGCAGTTCAACAGCAGTGCATTGACACCTGCTCCAAGATGTGAATGCTAATGCTAAAGGTAACACAGCACAGCATTCACACTGTATCATTCTTCCTGTGAGCCCTTTCTCAGTGATACCTGCCTATTGCTGCAAGACTTGGGCAGAATTATCTTTTAGGAAGGAAATAAGTTTCTTGGTGTCTAAAATCTACATGCAGAGACAGATGGCAGCTGCCGCATGACTGCGCTTACTGGAGCGGGTAGCGCAAGAGTTGGGGCTGGGGCTCTACCTTTCCCCTTTTGGCTCCACGGTAGTGGAAAGTTTGCTTTTGCTGTCTGACTGTTGATAAGTAGTTTCTACTGGTCACTATCTTTTTTACTGTTCTCTTGTGTTCATCCAGAAGGAAGGTGCAAAACCCAAAGAGTTTTCTACGTTTTCTGAAAGTTTGTTTCCCCCACAGCTCCAGCTAGACATGGGAAGGAGGAGTATAGAATTTCTGGGTTCCTTGAAAGAAAATTACCTCGGATTATATTACAAACAATCCATGTGCAGAGTTTTGGAGATTAGTTTACTATTTATTTCCTTATCCCATGCTGAAGGGAACAGACTATGAAGGAAACGTGGTCTGTTTTTTAAACTCTGGCTTTAGTCCCCTTTTCCTCCCTGGCTTGGGAGGGGCTGCCTTCTCATAAGTCAACATTCCTGTTGTTGTATAAAGCATTTAGGAAATGGTGATCATATTACCAGACAGACTATAACCAGTTATGTGTTAAACTCTTCATTGCTCCTTACAGGCATAAACAGCAACTGAGGTGTATCTTACATAAGAGCAGCCTGTGATTTAGAGTTGTGGTGAAAGTTCATAATTTCTTCCAACAGTCTTTACGTTCATGGCTGTGTCCTACTGTCACTTTAATTTTGGAGTTATTGTGTCTCAAACTGCAGAGCTGCTGTCAAGTATAGGAGGGATTCCTCTTTTCTTTACCACAGAAAAGGCTTGGCTTTTTTTTCTTGCTTTAATCTGATTGTGATACAAACCCTCTCTCTTTCTTAGCAGAGAAAAACAGGAAACACCTTTATACACTGTTCTGAGAGCCATGTGCTTAGTGAGCTGGAACTGCTGATTAGGCCCTCAGTGCAGCTACAGCACAGCCTGGGCAGAGAAGGACATGTCTTTTGCCATCAGAGCCTGACTTCCAAGGTTTTACCTGTACCCACTCTCAGTTTTTTGGAATAGGCTGATTGCTAAGGCTTTTAGCCCTAGAATAAAGAGGCAGAAAACTCAGGATCTCTAATTTACACATTTTTCAGTTCTTCCTAATCTGCACGATATCTGGGTTAGTTTGGGAAGGTCACTGGCCAGAATGGTGCTTTCAGGACAGAATTCTCTCTGACCCAATTCTGGTAATATATCTTTGAGGTAGAAGTATGGATGATCAAACCCATGAGGAAGATTCTGCTCATACTGACCTGGGTGCACGTGAAGGAATGATGCAGCTCAAAATAGCTGAGATAATGGCATTAACATAAAAAAAGAGGATTGAGAACTAAAGTGCAAAGCTGGAGGCAAGACAGGGATGAGATAAAAGAGTAAAAAGAGACACTCGATTCTGAGTGGTGTTGCTCATTTTGAAAGCATTCGCTTTATATTTTTGTTGGGCAGCTAGGAAAAAAAAACATGTTATGGCAGAGACCTGCCTTGCTTTTGAGATGTACCCACTTTCCACCTGAATAGCTTCAGAACAAACATCTGCATGTTCCCTTGCTTCTTTCAGTGACTCATCTCGATTTTTTTTTGTTTGCAGTTCAGTTAGTTCTTGTAAGACAATTACAGTTAGAAAATAGAAAATAGTCTTTTTGCTACCAGCTGATGACTTATGCAAAAGCAATGCTTACTATGTGATTTTTGAGCTTTTACTGAACAGGTGAGTACATTTTCAGTGTTAAGTTGAAAAGTATTACTTAAAGATAAGGAAGCTGAAGGATGCTATTATAAATCACTGTGCTTATAGTCAAATAGAAAACCTGTAGTAGCTGCAGGAGTGGAACATCTGAGTTCCACCCTCTCTCTGTGCCTTAATCTTCAAAACCCCTTTGCTCCAATAGGAGGGACTTTACATGAAATGGTTTTTATTCACTGGCAGTTAAACTGTTTTCCATCACTACTTGGTTTTCTCAGTTACTACCAGCTTCTGAGCATTTTAGAAGTTGGCATTTTCTCAAGCCAATTAAAGGTTAAATTAGTGCTAGTCACACTACTTCATTACTCACAATTGTTGTCCAGCTTAGTGCCATTTGGCACCAACAAGCATGATCCAGAAAAATCCATTTAATCAGAATAGTTTGTGGTATTTTTCTTTTAGCTATCTTTATTTCATATTAGTAACCAGGGTGGGAAGGAAACATTGTTTGATATTGCTGAGAAGTGTCTTAGAAGAGTATTAAAGATAAGGTAATACTACCTTGGAGAGAAGATCTTCTCCTATTCAAGTTTGCTTGTGGAGCTTCTGAGTATTTTGGTAGCTGAATGTTATTTTGCTTGTGGAGTGGCCATTTCCTAAGCACAGATACAAGAGGCAGCCATAGAAAAATGTGCTTTTTCCTTCAGCTGCTTTTTTGTGATTTGTCTCAGCTGCCTTTTGAAGACTGCAGTCATGTGGAGTGGGATTCCCTCAGCCAAGTGTCTTTTCTTCACAGTTCTTTTCTCTCTGGCATGTACTAAGGGGACCGGAGGTTTTTGGGTTAGCCTGCAGTACAAAAAGGAGTCATAGCCACATATGTGTGAATGGCAAAACCTTTCAATTTCATGTGAAGGTTCTCAGGGGAGCCATTTGAAGTTGCTAAATATCTGTGCTACTAAATAAGGTAGTGTAAGGGCCCAGAGCTAGGCTTGTGGTTGTTTCAATTCCAAGCAAAAACAAAGGTTAACTGATTCTTGCTGCCTCTTTGTTGATGATTGCACTGCCTAAGCTGCTATCTGGTAGAAATATAAAATATAAAGAACAGTAGGAGCCCTTTAATCTGATGTATGTTGTCTAGAGGGTTGTTAACAGGTTAGGGAGGATAAGGGGAAAAAATCTGACTTGTTAGTTTGCCCTTTTTGAGGATGAACATTGCATAGCATCACATCAGGATACTTATGACAAAGGTAAAGAAAACTTGTCTTAGCTTTTCTCTGTGTGTTCACTGGGATTTGTTAGGAAGTAACCTGGGATAGTGCAAGGTGCTCTGCAGTCTCCAAATTCCAATGAGGAGCAGTCTTAGGAGAAAAAGCCTCTTAGTTCCTATCAGTGGGGTGATGAGGCTGTGAAGAGTCTTCAGACAGAGCTCACCTGTGAGAACTGTCTGCAGTGTGACCTGCAACCACCCCAACACAGGACACAGCTGAGTAGCACATCAGTCCTGTGAGGTTTCAGTACTTGGCTGTGTATTACAGGTAGCAGGTCTGAAAAATGCAATTACTCATTTTACCTTCTCCTCCCACCACATAACCAGTTCTGAAGCTGTTTGAAATTGTAGGAAAGCAGGTTGGCTCATAAGTGAAAAATTGCTTTGTCACCGTTGCAGCTGATACAGCAATAATTCTGGGAAAGATGCTGTAAAAATAAATGTCTGTATTTTGAAATGTTTACTTCTTGGTTTCTCTGCAGCTGTTGCCCTACTGCCCTTTAATATGATGTTGCATCTTCTCTCCTGCTTGCTTTAGTACTTTTCAGACGGGATGGGGGATCTTCCTTTTTTAATTTCCCTATTTAGTGTCAGCCTTGTTCCTTCTTTTTATGCCCTAAAATTTTGTGGTGATTAGTCATATTTTAAGTGAGGATGGTTGATCTGGACTGTTTCAGGTGTCTGATGTCATTCAGACTGGCCTTTAACAAAGTTGCTCAGTAGTTTTCACTGAAATTTCACTTGCATGCAGGCTTTCCCAGGTGAAATCATGGTGCAGCACTTTTGCTCTCATAGTTTATTTTGGCCTCTTGATTTTTAGTCTCGATTTTTTATTTTTTATTTTGCTTATATAAACAAGAAGTAAAATAAGAAATATCAATAACAGAAGGATTAAAATACCAACTGAAAACATGCACCTCAGTACCAAAAGTTGTCAATCATTCTCTCGTATTATGTGTGTAAATAAAATAGGAAGTTATAGGTTGGTCTGAGGTGATGTAACTGTGAGTTGAAGCACAGTTTTCTGCAGTATTTTGCGAGGCAGAAAACTCTAGCAGCAGGGCATTGCCTCAGAGTAGAGTTCTGGCTTCCTTTCCCGACTCTCAGCTATTGTGTTGCAAAATTTAAGTGCACAGAGCTTTGCTTAAGCCAGTTACTTCTTGGGTGGGGGGGGAGAGGTATTTCCAAAGACTGAGGTCTTTCAAAATGACCTTTTGAAATTTTTCTGTGATGTTTTTGAGCATCGGGGAGAAGGTAAGAAGGTTAGTTTCCAACCTGAGAGCACAAAATATCTTTCCAACCATCTCACTGCACCCCTTTGAAATTCTGGCACTTCTGTGCCTGAGCAGAATGTAGGCTCTAACAAATCCAACGATTACTGCAAGTGTGATGCTTGAGATGTTTTGGCTTGTACAGAACAGATATCACCTACTCCTAAGGTCAGGTGCTTCAGGAGGAGTGCAGCACACAGCAGGCTGTGAAACATCACTGGCTGTTGCCTCCCTTTAAAGCTGTGCCAGGAAATGCACAGCGTGATCATTTCACTGAAAACACACACAGCTCCTTGTCACCTGAGTGAACTTCTGAACAGTCTCAAAGTACGGCATTAATCCTCAGTTGTGCTGTAATACACCTTGGTTGGCAAACATGTTGAACAGTTTTATTCCAGTGACAAGTGTGATTTCTGGATTTTTGGGGCCCTATGTAGCATTTTAAGGTTGATGGAAAGAATATTTTTTTTAATTTCAGTGGGTTCTGACTCTAGTGGACCTGCTGTCTTCTGTAACTGCTGAGTCCTTAGAATAGTAGTGGAATTTTTGGTATTTACTGCTCTCTGCACTTAAGAGTTTTCTTGAAAGTCCGATACTTCACGTGATTTCAAGAGGCAGAAATTAGAACGCAGCAGAGGAATATATATTAGGAAAAAGTTGATCTGCATGAGGTACAGGGAGGGTGTTAAAGGTGTAAGTTCTGATACAGTCATGTGTTGCTTCTTTAATGCAGGCTTGTCCTGGTGGAAGAGCAGTTCCCGTGTTTGCATAATGTCACACGTCTGCAGAGATCAAATGCTGGATGAGAAAGGAATAGTGGTTTGTGTCTGTAGAAGTGTTTGTAAGATAATTGGTTACAAGCAGTCAAGCACAATCCACTTACTGCTTCAGTTCCACAGCATTCAGACTGATGGTGTACCAGAAAGTTTCCAAAGCACTACTTCTCCCCTTTTAAATTAAAGTAAAAATATGTGTGCATTAATGCTGGGAAATCTGTTCTTCACAAGGTTAGTTAGTAGAGGGGTATAAGCTGCAAAGGCATTTCTAGGTGGTTAATAAAATTTGTCCCATTCCATCTTATTGTTATAGAAGCTACTTCTGTACTTCCAGGTGCTGAGAAAACAGGTGTATTTTTGTGGGAGTGTAGGTAGTTTTCTATGAAATCAATACTTCATGAAGGTATTCTGAAGTTATTTCTACTGAGTAGACAGGCCATCTCTGAGAAAAACATTTTATTCTTTTTTGACATTCAGACTTCAGTTTAATGCAAAACCTGGTAAACAAAGGACAGATTCAGTGAATCTGACTGGCAGGGCTTGCACAAAAAGGATAACTTGTTTAACTTCTTGTTGGCAAAAAGGATGGAGAATCTTTGTAATGAATAATGGAAAAGGGAACGATAACAATCGGAACAAGTGCTGTAGGGTATAAAGTTGAATGCCCAACTTGTTCTTAATATGTGGCAGAGTGGTTTAAAAGTTCTGATTCACAACAAAATACCTATCAGATAGTAACATTTTGCCCACTTCTGCACAACCTTTTCTTCACTAAAAGACAGAGGTGGAAGTTTGTCTCCTTCAGGTTATTGAAATGCCAAAGGGATAATATTTAAGGTTAATTGAGGCCACTTTCTGTCCTGAACAAGGACTGCTGCTTTGGGGAAATGGCTGCAGTGGCTTTCAGGTGGCAGATGGGAAGCAGGTAGTTGAGTTGGTACTGGACATTTCGGCAATTGTGGAAGATTGCAGGGATAATACCAATGAGATTAAAGGTATCTTGCTCCCAGATGTTCCAGCAATGAAGGGAAGAAACTTCTTGTATATTTTTTCTTCAGATTTGGTACAAAATGGGATAGAGTTCTAGGCAGCCAATGGAAAATAAGCAAAGCATAGTATGGGGGTTTTTTTAAATTTTCTAGAACACAGCTAAAAACTTGAAATAGTTAACAAGTTACATCAGGAACAATTCATTTGGTTCAACCTGTATTTACTTTACTGGAAGAACCTTTAGATTGTGAAATGTACACTGTGTGTTCTTGTCCTTGCACTACTTGCATGTCCTCGCATGAAATACTTAAAAGAGGAAATGTTTTCAGTAGTATTCCAGGAGTCTTTGAAGAAACTCTGTTTCCATCAGCACGAATGGTTAAAATTTGAGCTTTTGGTCCCTTGAAAACAAACATGTTTCTGCTTTGATTCAAGTTCTGATCTGCCAGCATAAAGGAGTTAAAACCACAGCCTAATGCCACAGTAAAATCAGTCTGTATAGGGAAATTCCCAAATGGCACAGGGCTGCCAGAGCTGCTTCTACACAGGGTCCTCTGCCAACAGCACACATCGTGTCTCCTGTAGCGGGCATGGAAAAGCATCTTTTCCTTCCAGGAGTCCAGAGGAAGTGGGAAGGGTAGACCATATAGCTGTTGTTTTTCTGGTGGGCTGGAACAGACAGAACATTGGCAAGCTGTAACAATCCATCTGGGACATCGGTTCCAGAGCTGAACTGACCAAAATTGATACATAGTTTTACCGTTTTTCAGCTTGGTTACAAAAACTTCCAAGCCAAATATTGCCTTAGGTTACATATGACTTTCACTTTTGCATCACCAGAGATGATTGGCAAGATGGTTGCTTCAGATGTCTTCTCTGAGATTAGGGACTTACAGTAATAAATGTGTTAAGACTGAGAGTACACTCAGTGAGTAATCAGTGAGTACGCTTGACATACAATTTGCCAGCAATATTCTTCTTACCATATGTGCTTAAACAATGTTGCATCTCTGCTTCATGTGCAATCTGTCCTTTCTTCAGATCTTCACATCTACTGTCTCCTTAGACTGTAACTTCTTTTGCATGACAGAGCTTTCTTTTATCTGCAGGAAAATGCCATTTTAAAATAAATACTACTGATCAGTGAATCAAAACATTGCATTATGGCATTATTTTAAGTTGCCTAGCCTTAAGCAAAATAAGAAGTAACAAGTAACACTCTTTGTGCTAATCTTACAAAGTTTGTGCCTTTAAAAGGACTTCAGAATTAAGTAACAAAGAATAGAAGGTATATTGGAAGTTAGTTAATATACACTGGAAAGGTGTATGCAAGAGAGATGTAAAAACTTTACAGGTAGCTCATTACTTCTCCTTTAACATTATTGCATGCTCTCAATTTTTACTTATTGCGTAGACATGTTCCTGCATTTGCTTTGTTTTACAGTTGTACAGTTTTGGAGAGACAGTTTCTATAGTGTTCTGGACAGATACATGGAAGCCAGAAAGCTTTTTTGACAAGATCGAGAAGAACCGGCGGAGTGGAATGCACACCCTGTGCTTACTTGGTGAGCAGCTCCCCGGGCTCCTTGGCGACCAATGCAGCGCTCAGAGGCAACAGTGACAGGCCCAGGATGCTGTCTGTGACTCAGCATGTTCTTAGCTGACATGTACCCCTGAAAACACACACAAAAATGGAATGTTAGTGCACGTGTGTTTAGAGTCAGTTCGCCATTGTTCATGCTACAGCAGCCAGGAATTTCATAATTCCTTCTCAGAAAATCCCTGCTGATGGCTTTGTAGAAGTCAAATGGGAGCAGGAGGTCCATTTTTGCTTTGAAGTTCACTAAGATTTTGAGCTAGATCTGGCTCAGGGTCCAAAGCAGATTGCAGTGACTAGCAGCTATCTTTTATTGACTTAATTAAGTCAACACACGTAATTTTCTGCGGAGCTAAATCATACTTTTAACCACATTTGTATTTTGTAAGGTGATATTCTTTTTCCTAACTTATCTAAGAATCTTTTGTCATGTGAGAAGCCTCAGTGCTTAAAAAATCCTTACTCAAAAATCATGGAGCTGAAGTGGAACACTGCTCCCTCCCGATCACAGTCCCAGGCTCTCCCACAGTGCTGTCTGATCTTCACCCTACCCCATGGCCCTCAGCTGACAGCCACTTTATGAGAAACTCCACTAGTTTAAGTAACTTCTTCAAGATTATACAACTCCCAGCACATAAACTATAAGGCACCTGCATTATTTGTAGATATAGTTATATATCTCTCTGTATCATAGTTTAGACACAGCTGGGATCATTCAGGGCTAAATAAATTAATATCTTAGGTAAAAACAAAGCCTGTGGTAACTGGAGGATCCTGAGCAGGAAACAATTGAAATGGGTAAGCATCACTGCACATCAGACTTTCCAATGCCTTGAAAGTTGTTCTTTTTCAAAACTGGCTAAAAATCAGAATTCTAGTAATTTGTTTTAAAGAAGGATGACCTGACAAGGGCTTCAGACAAGGAGAATAAAAGTTTTGAAACCATAAAATCCCATTATAAATCTCACATTACTGTGATAGCTGCATCTCATTGTTACTCAGAGCTGAAAACTACTCATTTCCAGACTAATAGTTCCCTTAATAATACTTGGTCATTTTGGTGTATGTGTTGTGTTTATCCAGCTGACTGGATTACCCTATAAGCAAGTGGGACATTAAAAAGGTTAGTGCTGATAGACTTCTGAATTCAAAGTGACTTCATGGACATATAAGCGATTTGGTAAACTGGACACTTACAGTCTTGCAGATTTGCAATCCAAACCCCTTTCATCCGAGTCACTTTGATTTACAAGTTAATGATATAATTAAGCAATACTTTTTTAAAATCTGAAGTTAAAAATGTATCCAGCTTTCAGTATGGTAATTTTTGGGGGGCATTTGAATACAGGTAACGTTCAAATTCCTCTTGGAGAAATTATGGTCAATTAGTTTCTTAAAATTGCATCTGTGCAGTCTTACCTCCCTCACCCCTTCTATTTTAGTTTTGCCCAAGCCTTTTTTCCCCCCCATAGCAGAAGATTGTTCTAAATTCTGATTGGGACAGGAAGTGGTAACGAAAGTCAGGTTCCTGCAGGGCAGTGATGTAATCACTGTCGGTCAGTCATACCCCCTTACCTTTGGTGACCACGAAGTGCTCATAATTTAGGAGAAGCCTCAGTACCCTGGTGTGCCCAACTGTGCTGGTATTTAGCTATCACATGATAAATATGCCTGCTATTTGTATACTTAGCTGTATTTTTATTCAGCTGTGTTGCTCTGAAATCTGTGAAACCTGCCCTATCTTTGGGTAAAATCACATGCATAAAGTCACAATACTTTGTGATTAACACATGTAACAGTACAATTATTCCTGTAATAGCTAAAATGTTGTTATAAATTTTATAGAAACCGTTAATTAAATTTTTACCTACATAGACAACTAAGTGGGCAGTTTGTAGGCAACCTGAGTTTTAATGTGTTTTGTTCTACAGATATTAAAGTGAAGGAGCAGTCTCTGGAGAATCTCATGAAGTGAGTCACCACTTTGAAAATGTACAGAGACAGACAGTGCACTTACAGAGGTTTTTTTGTACAGGAACAAAGCTTCTTTGCCCATGGTCTAATACTGAACTTACCTGCCTTCTCCTCTCGTGCTTCTCAGTGGCCACCCTCTTTTGTTTCTTAAAAGGAGTGGAACTCTTTTGTTCGCTGCAGCAGGACCTGGCTTTATTTACAGTAACTGAATGGAGTTGCAGCAGAGCGTAATCTTTTTTGTAACTGTTGCTGTGAGAAGCTCTGGTCAGAATGGGGTGGGCTTTCCGCTTGGCGAATGAAGTGTTCATTTCTCCACTGTTCTGTCACCTCCTGAAACAGATTAAAATCTGAAACAGCGTTCTAAATTTATTCTTCTGCACACTGGCTAGAAACAGTGTGAAACAGAATACGTACCAACCTTTTTAAACAGTTAAATAAGCAATATATAGAAAATGCTCTTAAATTTGTTTAACTGTATTCAAAAAGCTCTTACCACATCTTATTCATCTCTCTGCAATCTGTGTGTTTTGACAGTGGTGAATATAAATGGTTCCTTTATACACATGCTGTAACTGGTCTAAATTAACGTTTGTGAAGTCTCACACTATCATTGAGGTTTGTTTATTCTGGAGTTCAAAATAAAATCTGTTTGATTGAATCCACAGTTGGCAAAGAAAGTAGTATTTCATTTAAGAATACATTTCTAGTCTGTAATCATCTGTCTACAGGGCATTTGACAGAAAAACAGTCATTTGCCCTTGAATTTAAGTCTAATGCATCTCCCAGGAGTAGCTGCAAAACCTGCATATTGCTTCTAGCAGCTGAATTTGCTTTTAGGACTCAAATGATGTGCCAGCTGGAGGCCCAGCTGTTTCACAGGTGTGGTGAGAGCACAACAGACTTCTGTCTTCCATAAAAATCCCACTCATGTCTAAAAGGCCCAGCCTGAGAGCCTGGCCTGTTAAAGTTCAATGTGCTGTCTAGAGCCCTCTTGAAATAAGTTGCAAGAACGCTGGGGATAATGAAACGTGTTATATGTGAAATTTCTCTACTTTCCCTTCACGGCAGGGGAAGGAAGATTTATGAGCCCCCGCGCTACATGAGTGTGAATCAAGCTGCAGAACAGCTTCTTGCCATTATTCAAAACAGGAGGCTCCAAGGAGAAAAAACAGGTATATGACTGCAATGTTTGTGTCTGCTACTACCCCTCTCCAGTCACACCCCTTGATGAGCCTCTGGGCTCCACTCCCTTCCTCTTACTCTTGGCATTCTCTTGCTCTGCAGTGGATTTAGGCTGCTTTAAATCTTAGTTGAGATGGATTTAGCTGAGCTTGAACACGGCATAGCTCAGTGAGCAAAGATGAAGGTGCACAAGTGGCTCCTGGAGGTTCAGTCAAAGCCTCAGTTTGGAAACCATGGACTGTTTCTGTCCCTCTGTAACTGTGAACTCTTTGATCCATTCTTTGAGTTGCAGGAGGTGGAAGGATTCTGAGCGTTTTAGATCACTCAAGCTTCAAAAAAATCTCTGCTATGTTTTACTTAGACTGGTCACACTCTGCTCTGCATGAATCTAGGTTAATCCAAGGATGCAGAACTGTGATTTTGACCTTAAATTCTTCACAGTAGTCAGGAGCAAACTGTGAAACATGTTTATTGAGACCAAGGGTAAACTCACAGCAGCTATAAAGATGACTCAGTTGTGTCACATAAAATTTTTTCTAATAAAAATTCATCTAGCTCTATTCTTCTTTTTAGAAGTTCAATACCGTTAAAATGAAAATCTTTTCCTTTTATCCCTTATATAGAATGAATCAGAAGCAGCCATTTCCCAAAAGTAAACACAATTCCTAAAGGAATTACATATTCTACTTCTGCTGCCTTCCCATTCCTCCTTATCAACATCTCTAAGCTACAGCTTTATTTGATTTTGAAGAATAATCTTCTTTCTGGGCCACTCCAATAATTTAATAATTAAAGGTTTAAGCACTTAGAGTACTTTTTCCCTTTATGATAGGATCATTAGTCAATAAATTAAGCATTTAATCTTCTTTCTTACAGAAACTACTGAAAACACAATTTGTGTTGGCCTTGCTCGTGTGGGTGCTCCAGATGAGAAGATTGCAGCAGGCACACTACAGCAGATGTCCAGCGTGGAATTGGGTGGTCCACTACATTCCCTAATTGTTACAGGCACTATGCATCCTCTGGAATTAGAAATGCTTAAGCTTTTCTCTGTAGATAGTTCCAGTTTTGAAAATAATGCATGCCAAAGGACCACTTAAATAAAAATGAGGAATTTACATTTTTATTCTATCTTTAATTTCGTAACAGCATAAAGTTATTCCTGTGAATATTTAAGACTTGCCTAACAGCAGTTACACTGCACATGGCTTCAGAAGACAGCACTGTAGGAACGTGGACCTGCTTTTACCCGAGGCTGCAAACTGCACCTGCTTGTATCTGCTTCTACCATGTAGACACCTCCAGAAAGTTTTAAACACATCAGCATGACTTGTCTCAAGGGGACATCACTTCTGCTGTAGTCCATTAACCAAGCCTACTGCATACATTGTTATAAGTGTTAAGTTACATTTCGCTTTTCAAGTTTCTAGGAACTTAGTAGTCCTCTCACCAACAGAAACCATTAGCATGCAAAACCTGTTAGGTCTGTGTCCATCTTTACTTTGGGAGAATGAATACTGACAGGTGAGAATGCTCTAAACCAAGAAAAACAAGAACTTACCCTTTGATCAGCTGGTGAAACAGATGGAGAAGCTGCACAGAATTTCTTATTTCAGAAGGCTGCAACTTAAAATAGAACTGGATTTCTTCATATGCTAATGCTAGCATTCATGAAGGGCTGGACTCGAACTGCAACAGCCATAATTAACCTTAAGCCAAATCTCCGCAGACTGCAAGAATTCTCTTTAAAATCAGCTAGTGGATGGTGGTGGTCATTATTTCAATTAGTCTTCAATGGAAAGATGAGAACAAAGCAGACCTGTATGCATTTGTTTTTAAACTGAAGATTTATTGGAAAGAAATTTGATCCCATATCTTTTCAGCAATATAGGATATTTAACATTTTATATAGACTGTATTCAAGTAGAAAAGATTACATTAAAAATTTCTTAATATTGCACTTGGGACAAGTCGTGGCTAAGCTACTAACATTAGCATTCCAGAACAAAATCATACATAGTCTTCAAAATTTTAGTGAGCTGCCTTGTGATTTCTTCACAGGTACTTTGACACACTGTGCTATTCAACTTCAGCTCACTGCTAAGAGTAATTCCTGTAATTTAAAGGTAAAGGCAAGCAATATGCTATCTGCTACCAGGAATGATTTTGGCAATTGCTTCATTCACATTATTTCACACTTCAGCCAAAATACTGTAGCCATTCACTTAACTCTTGTACAAGATCCCAGCGTACACGTGGCAGACTCCAACGCACATGGAAAGTGAAATACCCACCTCCTTTTACTTATTATTTCCGCCAAATTACCACATAGGCAGGAACTTTTTGTGGCTCACTGAAACAGAGAAGCAGATTAAGGAGTATTTGCACACAGCAAGACACAGTCTTCACATGCCAAGCACAGCAGAAGCATGACCGGCATCTTCACATTATAGCAGTGTCTGGCCAATGGAGTTCCAACAGGGATGGTCACTGCAGGAAAGCCTGAATGGGGGACAAATCCAAAAGGGAATAGAAGTGTAAAGGAGGAATTAACTACTGAGTCAGTATTAGGGATCAGACAGATTATTAAAAAAAAAGAAAAAAATCCTGCTTAAAGGGGTAGATAATCAAGAATCATAGCAAGTGGCAGTCTGATGGCTTCTGGAATAAACAGGACAGAGCTTAGTTATTAAATAAAACTCTTGCTCTGAACTGGTATTTAAAGACCTTGTTTCATGAAGAGGGAAAAGGGTTTGCATTTTACAGAAGCATGCAACTAAAAATTTGTACTGTGCAACTGGAATCTGCACTGAGAGAGAAATGCTGTGGACTTTACAATCTGAACACAGAGTGTGTGCAAAGGGTGGAAAACTGCAGGTCAGCAGCAGCTTCTCTCCCCTCTTGTATCTTGTTTAAATTGCCAGAACAGGTTCACTTACAACAGTTAAAAAGAGATACCCTTACTTTCCTTCACCTTTAAAGCCAGTTTTACTTAAAAAAAAAAAAATTAGCAATGTTGAGTCACTAATGTCCATTTTATTAGTAGCAGCAGTTTCAATTTTTATGTAAAAATAGTGTCAGCAGCTCTTACTAATGATGCAACTAAACTTCTGTTTTAGTAAGCAGTGTTACATAAAACCCAGAGTCACTTATTTGCTTCTTGCACTTTTTGCCTTAGTTTAGCAAATCACACAAGTAACTCAGCTCTCTGCAGGGCCTGTAGACTTACCAGATTAGCCTATAAAGGACCCATCTCCACTGTGCATATTCATAAGAGTAGGTTTTTTCCACTGTTATTTACCATAAAAAACACTGGGGCATTTTAATACAGACACTCTGCAGCCTTTGTTTTATCTCCTTATTTTGCTGTAAGTGTGGTAAAAATCATGCAGTTTGCAGGCTTGGTCTTTGGGTTGGAAGTTACTGGTTTCAGTCACAGAAAAAACCCCACAAAGACAGACTATGTTTAACCCCACAGTAAGCTCAGCTACATGAAAACATGAGAAAAGCATACCTTGAAAAGGTGGTGTTAAACTCAGTAGTGAATACCAGGAAGCTGAGTTTTAGCAGATGATCTGCAGACATTCATCCATCTCAGGATGTCAGTCACTCACACAAAGCTGTTTAAATGATGCCATGCATCTCCAATAAAGTGTCAAAAGCAAAGTGTTACATAAGCAGCCAAGTGTTGGGTAATTAGCAAAACACAGACTAATGGTGCTTTGGCTCTCAGGGTAAGAAAAGCTGCATTGTCAATTGTGTGATTTGTACTCTCCTAAAACCTGAGCAAGTATCCCCTCAGTGAAAAAAATAAATCTGATGTCACTCTGTTTTTTGATGTCACTCAGTATGTTTCCTGACATACTAGATATGACTGTAGTTACCTACTGGAGATGTCATATAGTGTCTTCTGTAGCATTTTGTGATGCTCATCCTTTTTCAGAAAGCCTAAAAAGGTTTAAAGTCTATTTTTAATCTGACTTCCCTACACTATCCCCAATTATATTTGACAAATGATACATTTCTTACTATAAAACACCAAGTTTAAAAAAATAACGAAGTGCTATCTTGGTTAGAAAACTCAGACTCGTGCATATCCTTCCAACAATCCAATAAATCATTATAAGCAAAAAAAAAAAAAAGTAATTAAAATGGTTATTGTATAATTATAACTGGCTTTTAAGCTTTTCCACTCCATTTCCCATATTAAATAAGTCTGCAGATGTACATTTAAAAAAATACTGCTACCAAAGAAACCCAACCACCACTCGGCCAGATTGTCACTTGGAAACAAATAGTAGCAGTTGTCTTTTCATGAAGAAAACTAAAATAGTGGCCAAGCTCAGTGACTAGGGCAGCACTACATCTTTTAGCAAGTCCGGGAATACCCAGTCCCAAAATGTGCTGGTGTAAAAATGATTTAAACCAAAGCCTGCTCTTGCTTCATGACACAATTGCATTGAAGTTGGCTGATGCTTGCCTTTAAAGTAGTATCAGTTGATCTTCTCTAGCCTCAAAAAGCAGTAACACTAACTATTAAAAAATGAGGAAGTCATGCTGTCAGCCAACAAGCAGCAGTCTATATGCAACACACTACAAAACAGTAACTCCACCCTATAATCACAACCAGATTTTAATCACCTTTTCTATGAACATACACGCACATGGGATCTTAAAACTGCAACACTCAAATCTGCTCAACAGATTCTTGCAGCTCACCCCGTGCCGTGTAATCCCAGATCCCATCCTGCAGTCAGGAAAGTCTGGGCCGGGCAGGGGATCTGCAAGGTGGGATGGGGAGGGAGCCTGACAGAGTGCCAGGCAGGAGGCCAGAAGAGAGATGTGGAGCAGTGCAGCCAGATGGAAGGGCACTCTGCACCCACATCCCCAGGAGCAGCCAACAGGGAGAGAAACCAGCAACAGGGATAAAGGAGAATCTGAAGACTGGAAGAGACTGTAAAGCTTAAAAGCAATAATATATGTGGCTTTGTACTGCTATTTTTCTTTGTGCCCAGTTTTCGGTTCCAAGCACAAGAGTACACCCCCAAGCTCTGTACAAAATCAACATTCATGTTTCAATATCCCATCTGGAAAAGTCAGGAACCGCCTATCAATTTGGCAACTGCTTCTTTTCACGTGAGAAGAAATCAAAGTTCAGGTGCTCTATAGGAACAACAGAGTAAATGCAAGAAACTCTTCATATCTGCTATGAATTCAACAATATTAGTGGCAAACATTTCTGCAAATCAATCTTCAGTAATTTCGTAGTGCCTAGCACTTACTACACAGACATTGTCAGCTTCAGAGGGCCTTGATTTCACTATTACCACATAACAGGTACCAAAAAAATACTTAAAATCTATACCAGTCAGTGGCAGCTATGATTTATCAGAAAAATGCCTGCCTTGTTTTTTACCCCATAGTGTTCTGTTTGTAAAATGCCCTCTAAAAGTCTTCCATTACTAAGTTAACTACTACATCATAGTGGAACTATCATCTGTAATACCAAGTATAGCAGATTTGTTTTGAAAACAACACTCAGATATCTGAGCAAAATGATTATAAATGCTAGAAAAATATGACAGACTAATGTTTCTGGAAAAAAAACAAACAAACAACCCATACTGCACTAAGAACTTTCTCCCCCATGAAAACATACAAAAGCTACAGTAAGATAGGCAAAGATATCAGACTTGTCAACCTGGGAAAAGCATAATCTCAAGCATGAAACATGGTCCTTATTTCCATTTTGGGTATAGCCACCAGGAAAAACTATTTTCAGTATTTGGAAAGGCAAAAATTATCGCACCAATCACTTTAATAAAAATTATTACAACCTATTAAAATCAAGGAGATTTAAGCTTTCACAAACAATTTCGAGATTTAATTTTTTCCACCAGGATTTGGAAAATAAAAAACTTCAAGCATTGCTTCCATCACCAGCATCTTCCCTCAGCTGCCTGTTGCTTAAGTGACTATAAACATGAGTAGCATCGTGTAGTGTCTCATTACTTTCAACAGTAGGAAGAGACTAAGAATTGGAGTTAAATCTTAATGTTTTGACTAAAATAATTTTCACAAGACATGTGCAACAAAATACCCAGCTTGTTTTGGAAGCAGGTCTCTTCACAACAGCTTTGTATTTAACATTTAGAATTCTTCTGTCTGGTAAGATGCAAGTATAATGGAAGTCTAACATCTACAGTTATGCAAGTACACAACCCCCCCACATACATCACTAGTAAATAATCAGACTGCATACAAGATTATTTGTAAAAGTAATAAAACCCTTTGATGCTCCATATTTTTATGCTGGCAAATAGCTCTCCTGATATAAAAGGCACTTTGAAAACCCAATATGGTTTGGTTCATTAAGTTTGCAAAGTACAAACAATTGTACAAACATACAATTATATTGAAGCATGTCAGCCATTGTGACATCATCTACAAAACACGTTTCCAATTGTCGATAACACTGGTTTCATGGGAATGAGCAGTGGTTTCAGCAGCTTTACTGAAGACATGACAGGGTTTCCAGTACCGCCATCTTATTAAGTAAAAACCCCACAAAAACGTACAAGCTTGGGGGCCCCAAAAAAACCAAGACCCAAAGTCCATAACATTCATTCAATATTTACTCCTTAGAAGTGAACTCCACCCACGGCCCAAGGGCAGGAATCTATTCAGTCGATTGCAGAACAGAGGTGGAGGCAGGCTCTGTCTCGAGAAGTAGGTTTTTATACCAGTACAGTACTGAAAACTTTGGTCCAACAGCACAATTCCAGAAATTCACTACATGGCTGCAACATCAATCTGAATGTAAAGCTGTCTTACTCCCGCCTATGGAAAAGGGAAGGAGAGTTAAAAACCCAGTAAAACCAAAACAATTTACTTGTCCTGAACATCAGTCCACATCAATAAGTTACCTAGCAAAAAAACCTCAATGTCTTACTTATCTGTAATTCATCTCCCACATTTAGCACATTCACTGAGCACAGTGTGAATACAGGCTTCTTCACACAGTCAAGTAATGATATATTAGCATTAGCTTTGCTACATTACCTTCTCTGATTCATCTTAAGTCACTGCCACACGTGAAGCTGCACAAAAGCAATTCTTACTTTCTTTTGTACAAGTTTAACTTCCTGAAAAGCAAGCTGCTTGAAGAGTTGTCACTTTAAAATGGAGCTAAGCACAAGAGCGTAACACAGGATTTTGTTGTTCAAACCAAAATCATTCTACGTTATGATTTTGGCAAGAAAGTCATCACATGTGCAAGCAGCCGATGCACCGAAAAGCTTGAATAGGTCTGTGGTCAGAAGCCCCATCCCAAGGGAAGCCTCAGCTATTTTCTTGGTTCCTCATAGGTCAATATAGGTCAACCCAATTTGATACACCTGAGGTGTTATTTCCATTAAGTGGCATCAAAAACTAATGCAGAGAGGTACAGTAACTCCACCTACACAACTATTTTGAAATTGTTCTACACAGCTGGAGCAGAGAAGCTTTCCAAAACACAGATTCCAAACCCAGAAACATTTAATTTTGCTTGATAAGATATCACATCACGTGACAGGCAATTTATGTTTGGAGATGTGATTTCCACTGATAAGACATACCTGAGTAAAAATATTATGAGTCTGGCTTAGAATCCACCTTCCATCAGCATCAGGAGCTACTAATAATTTCAAAGTCCCTATGTAAACATCAGTACAGAGGGTCCAGAAATGTGGATCATGTAAACTGTAAACTCCTTGCAACTGCTGCACCTAAAAATACAGGCAAATTTCAGAAAATGTATTTCAGAAAGTGTTTGTCTGTACTATGGTTTTTACAGAAAATATTATAAAAGCCAATGCATTCTTTTCCTTCTAGTTCACTGTGCAATTTATGATCTTAGCAAAACTCCTCATTACTATCTCAGTCATCTTAAGCAAGGTGAAATCATACAGATTTGTGTATGTGCTGTGATTTTGTACCATGTATTTACATTCTACATATATTTTACTGAAACCATTTCCAAAAATAGAGGTGTCCAAGAGAAAAAAGTCAGTTACTGAACTTTTGAGAGGGCATTCAATTAAAATTGCAATGTTTGCAAAGGCGGTAATTCTACCATGAAACAATTTATGAGATTCTAACTTCAGTGGAAAGATATTCATATATAATTTATATTCATTCATACTTTATAACATTTCTGTAAATATTCAGCGAGGGCTTAGGTTGGTCCTGCCAACCCCCTTCTTTTTCCTCTGTCCAATTTTAGCAAACCCTCCAAGTGACCAATTTCAATCTGTACCTTCCCCAGGGAAGGCAGCATTCCTACAAGTGCTTTGTATTAACTTTGCAAAGACAATTCAGAGTTCAGGTCATGACACAGTAATAGATTAGTTAAACAGGAGAACAGGTCAAACCCAGAGTAACCTCTGTATACACAAATACACTTCCAATGTTACTCCACCTCACATTACTAAGAACTACATTTGAGGCAGACAAAAACTGAACAAAACAGAAAAACATTCTGCACTTTGTACGAGCACAGAATACTCTGGGAGGAAAAGCTTCAGGATCTATTTTTCTCAACTAACACAGCACATTTTTAAAACACAAACTGAGGTGAAGCTATACACAATTTAGGACTTCAGGAAAACATTCATTAAACTGGTAGTTCCATTTGTATATTCTAAGGAACCTTTACAAACAATGCTGAAAAAAAAATCATTAAATATCCTGAGGCCTAATCAGCCAGCAGCTTGATGAGCAAAGCTGGCTTAAGAGCTCACCCTCTGGTAGCACTGAGGCAGGGCATTTTCCAAGGAAGGAGGAGTTCGCTGCATCAAAATCCCAATGGATTCTTTTAAAAGTGGAACAATACTAGAAAGAAAAAAGGAAATTAGGTATTATTTATTACATTTTCAAAAGACGCAACCTAAGATTCCTTAACACACTTGAGACATTCTTCTTTAGTTGTTTCACTAAAAGCTGAGAATGGTGCCATGAAAACCTAATACAGACAACAGAAGGATTTACAAAATTGGTATGGTGTCTTACCAAAGGTAAAATTACTTCTCCCCCACGTTTTCCACAGAACTACCCAGTGGCTGATCACAAAAGATTAATAGTTTAATCACAGGATCTGAGATGAAAGCTCTTAGTATCTTAGAAGTTACACAACAAAGCAGCTGATAAGTAGAGCTCAAAACCTACTTCAGTGGCAAATCATTGACAAGTAATCAGAACAATATCCAACTGCAATGGGTTTTGCTTTTGTGTTTGGCTTAAGGCATATTTTTCTTATGACCTAAGATAATAATGGGGCAATCATAAAATGAAATCAGTGTGGAGCAGACCAGCTATAACAAAGTTATTTTGTCAGAAACAGACAACTTTGCATATTCTTGAAGTGAACTACGTGTAGGGTCTCATCCAAGCTCGGAAGTTAAACGTTTGGAAGCAATTAGAGGTTCCCTCCTGGCCAAATGGTCTTGTTTAATCAGCTAACTAAGAAGACATTTAATACCCTTTTTTTATTGTTACTACTTTTTTTTTTTTTTTTTTTTTAATAAAATCAGGAGACCAGTGAGCCCATACCCTGAAGCTACCACTGAAAAGTTATACTCTTATTAAATATTCAGCATGGTAACTTTTTTGTTTAGGCATAGTGCACCAGGCCTGGTCCAGTAGAGCATCCTAACATTTTCAAAAGGATGACAAATATCTATAACCCAACACTAAAGCTTAAATAGCGATCTAATTCCAAGAGCATACAAGTCACCGAACACTCTGGATCAAAAGTGACTATATATTACAGAAATGGTAAGCTGAATTTCAGAGCTCAGCACTGGCATCACAGCTGCACTACACAGAGTGACGGGATTGAAAGCACACCCAAAACATTTGTAAGAGATTAACCAAGCTGGTTGTTAAAGAAAACCACAGAAAGTTTGTTTAAAATCTCATGAAGTGATGTGGAACGCACTGCCCAGACCAGCTGTGTATTTGCAGATGGTGGACAACGTGACCTAACCAGTTTTAAACATGGAAGCAGTGCTGGCTGACTGACTGCTCAGCTCACCCCTTGACTAAACCTTAGCCAGGGGCAGGAGGGACTTAGAGGGTGTGTGACTCCTGTCTAATGAACCTCCTGGAGAAACCACCACCCTAAAATTAAGTCTTCTTGCAGGCACAGTGGTGGTTCCAGCCAAAGTCACTGCTGGGTGCACTCTTTCTATCACATGGCCTCACACAGTTGTGCTGCTACCAAAGCATCAGTTCAGAAATAAGAAGAAGCAATTAGGGACAGGCAGGAGTTGCCTGAACTGGACCTGTCACCAAGACAAACGTTTAGCAGTGCAATAACTGTCAATCTGTCTAAAGGAAGCTTAATTGGAGTGCCACATTCTAGAGTGGATTACAGAAGTTTAGGGAAAAAGAGGTTCTCTTATTAATGGACCCATCTCACTAAATAATGTCCATGTCACAAGCATTACATCAAGAGAAGCTGGAGCTGCCAAAACACTCCACCGATGAATTGATTTCAGTTTAACTCACTATTTAAAATGCAGGTTTCCTTCTTAATAAAAACCTTGAAAGACCAATACACAAGTTCAGGATGCAAACTGAATACAAGAATTTTGAACACTGACTCCATCCCCATAAATTTAACAAGGCCCCTCTAACATATGCATCCAAAGGCTTCAAAAACCTCACACGTACAGGCTGCATACTTTTTCCCAGGGAAACAACTACAGGAATGGAGAATGAAATAGCCTGCCTTTTAATTGAAACATACCACTACGAGTGAAAAAACCAGGACAGAAATCAAACAAAAAATGTCTAATTTGCACAACTCATTTACAATATTTGATAAAATTGATGTACATTATCTGATGGAAGGGAAATTAATTGTCAGTAGATTTGGAGAAAGAGTCTATGAAAGAAAAACATCTTAAAAGTCCAAAGAATAGAGGTAAATCAGGATGTGGCTTGATACTGTTGGTGAAGTTGAAGCACATCCTGGGTCACACCTTCCTCCTCTGTCTTAGTGTTCAGATACAAATGTCATCTTTTGAAAAGCTGAAAAGGCCAAAAGCCAGCTGCAGTGATGTGACAGGCCCTCACAAATGCTGTTAAGAGCACAGAAGGCCATGGTTACCCCTCTGCATCCGAGGGGATACTATCTCTCAAGATACTCTTACTGTAAGCCAAACTAACACCACAAACAGCAGAATCCAGTTTGATGATGTCTGATGTTTTCCATTGTTTCATGCATACTACTTAAGTACAAAACCTTCAATTTAAAAACCAGAACTCCACACACTATGCTCTTTTCTCAAACATTAACTAAACACAGTAATCCTTAATCACAAGGAGGCACTAGAATATCAGTTCCATCTCATGTGACTGAAGAAAACATTAGGAAAGATGACAAAACCAAGCAGGCTGAAAATGTGGTTAGAGAATTTGACAAAGCTTTCCTTTTTTTTTTTTTTTTTTGATTAGTCATTAGTGAAAAAAACACATGGCTGTCTCTGCAGCAACTATTGCAATGGTACTTACCCTCTTTTTTGTTTTAAATGATAAGATCATTGAGGAAAATAAATAATGCTGATGGGTCATCAAGTGGAAAGCTTTCTCAAGCATAAGCAGTCCTGAAGCTTTGCTGCTAAAACAGACTCAGTTTTCCAGTGGTCTCTTGATTACCAAGCCCTAAGTCTAAAATACCACACTGTTTTACAAGACAATGGAATTTGAAAGAGGTGCTAACCCACAGCAAGACTTGGGATAAAAACATATCCTCTGAAAGAGCTAGAACTGCAAAAGCAGCTAATGTTACAGCACATCACAGTTGCACTTAACAATGTTACAGAAGAAGTGAAAGGTGTTCAAACACATAAAAGCTTTTATATTTATATGAATCTGATAAATCCACCCTGCCACTGACATAAGGCTTGATTAAAAATGAAGAGTGAAAACATCAAACTCTTAATTAACCTGCATCACATTCAGATAATAT
The DNA here is from genome assembly GCA_038380795.1 of Pyrocephalus nanus. NCBI lineage: Eukaryota > Metazoa > Chordata > Aves > Passeriformes > Tyrannidae > Pyrocephalus > Pyrocephalus nanus. The sequence continues at coordinate 19,092,262 of CM076269.1, read as the reverse complement.
TTGTACTCATTCCAGTCCCATCCTGTTTATGCCACTGTTGTAGGCATAGCTAGCAAGACCCTGGCATTGTTACAGTCTCAGACTGCAGCGCTAAAAACAACGCTGGGCAAAGAACCCTTTTCACAGTCATTGCACTCAGAGTGCAGCAGGAAATTCATTCAGTGCTCTCAGCACTACAGGAAAGAGAGGATATTTGTGATAGATTTTGTGGAAGGTAAACAAACATTGCTAAGGATCAAAACCAGCTATGGTTCTTCAAATACCAGAGCTCAAAATCTACAGCCACATTTCCAAACTCTTTTATTTTTCCCTACCACCATCCATATCCGCAGTGCCAACATTGTCGGCCTATTTGAGAACTTTAATAAAATTTCTCTACTAGGCAATGGCAATTTTAGTCAGACTGAAAGCTTTGCTCAAGGCAAGGATTGCAGGTTTAAAATTTACTTTACTGATTTTGAATTGCTTGTTCTCATAACAACACAGTACTCTGACTCTCAAGCAAGGTTGGCAGGTACCATCACCCTGTAAATAAAAGTAGGGCACGACATTTAGCAAGAACGGCTTAAAACACCATTGACAAAGATGATAGTTTAGAGGAGCTTTGCTATAAAACATTGCTTCTGATCCTTAGTGAATGCAGCACTTCATTTAAAAAAGTAATTTTTTTATATTGTTATGCCTCAAACATTAAAGGCATATATCCCAAACAGTACTGGCACACCCTCCCCCAAAGCTCTTTCATATTATATCATGTTCAAGAAGCTTTAGATTTTATGCAAAAAATTTATGTAACCCATGGAAACAACTTCTCTATATGTAAATTGCCTCATTTCTTTGACCACTTAATATGTAGTCTGCATAGCCCATGCAATCTAGTATGAGATTTAGTCTACTGTGCCTTTCCAGAAACATGTGGGTCTAATAGTGGTTTCAGACGAACTCGATTTATACCAGAGTTGTGGCTTTTGTGTGCTGACTAATTTCACATAGCTGACTGAAACACTAAAATTGCTTCAACGTTTCTGAATAAGGCTTAGAATACTAAGGCTAAAAACTAAATGAATATTTAGTTTTAAATATTAAAAGCAGTTCAGAGACTTGAGAAATTGTATATTGATTCAGGCACATATGAGGACACCACCTCGGAAAAACCAGGAGTGTCAGCCTGAACAAGTATGAAATAGCCAAGCTTTTGTTAAAATAAGCAACCTTGACAATGCTAGCAAGACACACTTGTCTATTTTAAGCATGTCCTATTTATAATTAAATGGACACTTGCATGAGATAGTACCAAAAGTAATCAAAGAAAGTTCATTAGATATTAGCGGTTGCACCCAGGCAAACTCAAATCCCACAGCAGATTTTCACTGTGCAGTCAGAATGTTCTGTGCTAACTCAGGAGGTGTTAGGCAGGGAATATGTCACCCTAGAGCAGCCTGAGCAAAGGATCACAGAAGCAACACAGAGAAACCGTGTCAGCAGCTGACAATTTGCACTAATTAGAGATGTTGTCTACAGCAAGGCTCAACCATTTGATTTAAAAGCACTGCTTGACTTCTCTGAGGAAGCTCAACCCTTCTGCCTCTGCACGAGACAGAGCAGGTTACAAAGTAGAGTCTGTACAGCTTTATACTGCAACAGAAAGCTTTATAGTCATCTTATACAGGGATTTTTATGATTGCTCTTGGCAAGTGTGGCCATCATTTTAGAAACCTGAACAGAGAAGACCAACTAACAGAAGCAGGCGAGACTCAAGTAAATCTGAGAGAATTGCCCTAGCACAGAAGCAAAGCAAACACTCAATAAAAAAATGAATGAACAGTTATCTCATGTAGACACAAGCAACCCTGGATCAAGAGCAATGATTCCCCTCTGCACTCTCATGCAACTGTTTTCATATTCTACTGGTTTATCAGAAAGTTCCACAAAAGGGAGTAAGGATTTGTGTTCTGGCTTTATTCCTTCTTTGGATACATAAGTATCATAGAAAGAATACTGATTAAAAAAAAAAACAAAACAAAACCACAAACTCCCAAAAACTAACAAAAAAACCCCAACCAACAAAAAAAAAAAAAAAAAAAAAACAGGTTAAAAAGAGCCCAGGATCAAATCTAGCCCCTACTCATGCCCTGCAGACTCGAGGTCAAGATCAGACCATTAAGCAATAATTTGGGAGGATACAGTTCCAACTAGGGTGAAATACCCAAACATCATTAAAACTTTTGGACAACTTTATCAGACTGGCTTTTACACCTCTGACTCAAAACCACGCTTGCTTTATTATGGTCACAAAGATCCTGATTACGGAACAGATCCTGATTTTCAAACACATATGCATGGGGTCTACTTGTTGTGGCACACACGCACTCTTACCCCGCTTTACCTTATCAAAGTTGATTTAACTAGTAAAAGGGACACACAAAAAATGAACAAATATTCCTTTGAAACAGCAGACAATTATTTTATCTATGAACACTAATCTCAGTGTACGGAAACCTGTGTTTTACTCAGCTACTACCTTTACCTCAGCAATAGTTTCTTCCCTCTTGTTAACCTGCACATTTTCTTTCCCACATTTTGAGATTTCATTAATAGAAGTAGCTTGTAATAATTTGTCCTTTATGAAATTACAAGATGTTTAAGTCAAAACATTAAGAGTTTATACTGAAATGATAACAGTGCTCTCTAGCAGAGAGATTTCTGTGGGCGTTGTGTCTGAAGCACACTGCCCTACTACGATAGGGAGATTCACATCAATAATCCTGTGAATGCTGCCATGCGTACGCTGTAAACATGCCATACATGGTATAGGCATCAGTAGCTGCAGTTCAGATGACATTCACCACTGCTGAAGAGACAAAGGTGTTGTTATTAGGTTGTAGCTGGAGTTGTGGCACGCTGCCCTGCGCCACCAGTGAAACTGCTGCCAGAAAACCCCAATAACAGCATCACTGAATGAAATATTTCCTTGTCCAGTCTAATCCAAACAGCTTCACATTTACAGTGATCTCGGTAAGCAACAACTGGAAAAGTATAGAGCTACTTGAAGCATTTCCATCAGATCTTAAAAGGAATAAGGATGTCTCAGAGTACAAATACAAAGACAGTTCTTGCCGGGGAAAGAAAGAAAAAAAAAAAAAATTTAACCACTAGCCTTGATTTGTCAAGGACAAGGGCACATCCTGTGCCAGCAGGCTCAACTCTGCTGCCCTGAAGCCATTCTGCTCCATTTACTGGAGTACATTGGTTTATATAAGCATGTACTAAATACAGAGAGGAAGCTTTCTCCAGTTTGAACCTGAAAGACGTTTTTGTAGTATTATGCAAACAGGCAAAATATGCAGATCTAAGAGCAAAAGTTGTACCTGTAGAAAAGAGAAAGAAAATAGCTCATACAAGAGCTCATCAGAACAGCTGTACAGAACAGAGATAACATACCCCTCTCAGAAGAAAAGCAAACATTGTAAGTCATTAGCATAACAGACAAACCTTTTCTTCTGAGCTGTAATTTCTGCTGTAAATAGCATCAGAAATACTACCAAACATCAGAGATAGCAACGCTTACCTTACACCTATAAGTAGTGCTATCAGCATTGAACAAATAGGATCTGCTATCATTAGACCGTAGTTCTGCATCAATAGAGCAGATATGATCACACCAATACTTCCGAGCGTGTCTGCCACAATGTGCAGAAATACACCTGTAAAAGATCAGGTGACATCATTACAACTTGGCATTCTCAAAGGTAATGGAGTATTTCCATGACATTTTACAGAGGAGAGTTGCAAAAACTAGATAACATGATTTATACTTGTTTAATTTGTGGTCATTTTGGGTCAAGCACACAGAAGGTGATCACAAGATTTTAACATATTTGTAGAATGCAGACCGTTTGAAGAATTTACATTCTTTCCTTCAGTCAGCAGAAAGGGGTATTTCACTTAAACAGTGATTAACAGATGCAGCTAGATTTTTTCATACAATACCCACTCACGTTATAGCAAAGAAATTTACATTCCCTGATGCCTCCAGACAGTGCTAAGATGGACAGACTATTAACAGAAACAGCACTGCAAAGCTTTGAAACATGCTATTGTTTCATTGACAGCACTGACAGAAGTTATTTGGCAAAGAAATCCAGGACAAATAGTTTTTGAGAATTAAACAATACTGCAGACATGAAAAACTTCACTCTTATTCTGAAGAACAACACTGCCTTAAAATACAAAGAAAGATGTACTTTGCAGCTAAGCCAAAATTTAGTCTTTGGAGCTCTCTGCTGGCCATGACGGGAAGTCATCCAGAAACAGCTTTCTGAGTACAAGTCTCCAGACAGATAATTCCCTCTTGTAAAAACAACACCCAACTACAAGTCAGCTCTTAAGTGATTTTTTCCAAGTCTGTATTTGTAGTGGGTCTGGCTGGGACAGAGCCAGGTTTTCTCCCCAGCAGCCTGCACGATGCTGTAGCTTAGACAGCATCAAGGCCTTCTGTTTCTCACGGCCCCCACAGCAAGGAGGCTGATGGGGGCAAGATGCTGGGAGGGCACAGAGCCAGGACAGCTGACCCAAACAGACCAGGGGATACTCCATTCCATCTCACACCATGCTCAGCAATAAAACTGGGGTGCTACCTTTTCAAAATAGCTGCTCAGAGACTTCCCTGGACACTGATCAGCTGGTGGGAGGTGATTGTCTTTGTGAATGATTGTCTGGTAAGTGACTGTCTTTGCATCACGTGGTAGTTTTTTTCCCTCAGTATTGAAAAATTAAAATAAAATGGAGTGGTTTTAATATGCTTCAATTAAAATGAGGTTTTCATGAAAAGACTGACTTTCGAACACCCTGTACTCAAGTACTGAGTATACATATGCATAATATGGGGTACTGTAAATTCTGTAAATGTTCCTTTTCAAACAAGACTGAAAATCATCCAATAATGTAATAACACTATGTACATTTAGGTACGCTGAATAATTACTACCTCCTACATCTCATAATTGTCTCCCTCTAGCTGCTGAACCTTTTAAAAACAAAACCAAACCCAACAAACAGCCAACCAAAGCTCAAAACCAATATCTAAATTATCCATAATTAAATCTTAAGAGATCATGGATTCCAATATTTCTTCAAGAAATTTAGTACAAATTACCATCTTCTCGAAACCAACTGTAAGAGCTTGAAGAAAGGCAAGTTTTAAGCTTAGATACTCTTTAACAATTATATCTGCATTTTCAAATACATCTATCTTAATCATACTGTTCTTCATTTTCCAGAGCACACACTGCAATTGGGCTCCTTAGGTTCCTGCTTCTAACCACTCTTTCCTAGTTTTTCATTATTTGATTTTTCAGCCTCAGCAATAGATGCTGAATCCCAGATTTTGGGATCTCTCTTTTAAAATGTGTTGACACTGCACTACATTTAGGCTTCAGTGAATGACACGTGCACAGGGTACAGCACTGCTCTGTTTACAGGGACAATGGGATTTCATAGAATAGCTCCTCTAAGCCAAATGTGGCATTTATCCAGAGAAGAACTCTAAAACAGATGAGTGACAGGCAGACCATGATAAAACCAATAAACCATTATACTTGTTACCATCATACCTTGTAAAATCTGTTTGCTGGATCCAGTCACTGCTTCAAGTGAATGGTCATCTGTGAAGACAATTATTGACACATTAACCTAGACAAAGGCTCTCTCTAGTGGTACATTTTGTTACAGTCTTCCTTTCGGACATTTTTGATTGCACAACAAGGATAAGACTTGGAAAAGGTAGAACTAAGCAAAAAAATCCTCTCATCCAAGCAGATTAATGCCTCTGTGGAACACAGCAGAAAGATATGTTAAGAAAAACTTGTTAAAGGATAGCAAATGACTTCTAGTGAAGATACATAATATATTACACAAAAGTTCATTTGAATACCAAATTGCACAACACATATAGCTACATTCACTGTTCCACTGGCTGGGAGTGTGGGGAAAGCAAGGAAGAAGCAGAAGCAGGGAGCTCCTACTCTCCAACCAAATACCAGGAGAACTCCTGAAAAACAAGCACCACTTTTCTGCTAAGAATAGCAAGGAAGAGACAAGTAAGTATTTTTACACTCTCTGTCACCTCCTGGCTGCAAGTTGCCAGGCTATTCCCTGCTCTGAATGTGCACATTTTCAGTCACATCAGATCCTAGTTTAGGGCTAAGGCAGGAAGGACTGACAACCCTGCAACACCACAAGGCTTTCATCTGCATTGTTTCAATAGGTTGCCTCTTCTCCCATAATGAAAGCTACTGATCAAATTTTGCATGAAGCTCTCTTCCCACATTGTTTGCCTTTACAGAAAAGATTTAAACATAACAAGCACCTTTTTTATAACCCCCTTTTTAAAAGAGATTACAACTATACAAGATGGGGAAAATCTTATTTGAAATCACAAACCAACTACAACTAACAATCCATAAGTACCCAAAGTTTGTTCATATTTTCTAATACCTTGAGCTGTAAGATTATTCAAATGGAGAATATTAGCAAAGCAGCTTAGCTTTGCCTATTGATTTAAATGAAAAAATTGAAACTGAGCACTTAAAAATTTCATTGTATTGCCACTGCATATAGCTGTTCCATCTTTTGCCAGCACATAACATTAAGGTGAACATTCAAAAACCACAGCCTTTAAAAACTAACACTGAACTTACTGCAAGTGACACACAAAATGCACCACGACACATGGAGTGGCACAGCATACTAGACATTTCATGAAACTGCTTCCATGTATGATCACAACAGGCTGCCAGCACCCTCTTTTTTTTTCCAGTAAGTCAATGCAGCACATTTAGACTGAGTCAAGATGGTCTAGGACATTACCTAAGTACTTACCATGGCAATAACCCTGACCATGAGAGTGCCCATGGCCGTGACCATGACTGTGTCCGTGGGAATGTTTCTGTTCGTGGCTGTGCCCGTGACCTCCGTGGCTGTGCCCGTGGCCGAGACCACCATTGAACAGAGAATGACTGTGCTCATGCCCTGTAACAAATACCACCATCAGAGTATGAACTTAATCATGAATTAAACTATGCTTACATTTGTTTCTAAGCCACTCAAAACCTATTTGCCTTTTAGGTCATCTGAAGATAAGTTTTAAATAAGTTAAGAAACTAAACAAAACTGTTTGTCATCTACAGCTCTGCTGTGCAGCCATATAAAATATATATATATGTATATATCCACACACACAATAAAACATATACTTGATTTGAGAAGTCAAGTGCTTTAATGCATTCCCACTTCTGAGAAGTTGTGCTACACTTTTAATACAATTTGAAAAACGTTCACCTAATTAGATGCAATCACATTAAAAATAGCTGTTTTAAGAAATCAGAAATTAGCTATCATTTACACATTCAAAATTCAAGCTTTAGATTGCTGCCCAAAGACAAAAGACTGTTTTCTTCCACTGGACTATGTAAAGTTTATATGTTAAGCTGAATGAGACAGCAATAGGCTTTGCAGAAAAAAACCCAAAGTGTTCACCACATGTATTTAGGCAAATAAATTCTGCATTTCAATTCAAAGACACTCAAGTTGAGAAGCACCTGAAGCTGAATCATCCCACACTTATAATTTGTTTCAGACAATGTTTTCCTAATTTTTTGGCAACAACCTCGCTTAAGTCCAGCTTAATTTTTACCAAAAGACACTCTGCAAATCTCTTCCAACAAGGTGCAGATGAGTGCCTGTTCAGAACAGTGCCTGTTCCAGAAAGCAGATTGTAGAGTTCTAGGTGTTCCAGTTAATGGATGTTAACATGAGAAGTACAACAGTGACTAAGGCTAGTGACAAAACATCTAAGTCAGAAGTCACATATACATTTGGCTAGGATTGCTACTAAAAACACATTAAAATTTAATACTGGGGTTCTCATTGGAGGATTACAAGGTCCTGGAATACAGGATGCCAAGAAAGGAAATGGTACTGAAGTTGCAGACATCCTACCAGCTCCATGTGAATGCCCGTGACCTCCATGCTGAAAAACAAATATTCCTATAAGATTTACAATGAATCCTAGTATAGAAACAGGAAGAAGTCTCTCATGATGCACATCAGGAGGTTCAAGTGCTCTCTAAACAAAAAAAAAACAAAACAAAACACAAATGTAGAGTTTTACAATTTCTTTATATTATTAAAAGGTGCTGAAAAAACTACTTAGATACAGGAGCATTCTCATACAGACACATATAGAGACATACTCAGAAATTACTCAGGACTACCAGTTTCTGGGATGATAGACTAATTCTTATTGTCTGAAGCTGAAATTTTATTATTAAAGCTCTGAAACTACAGCAGAATATTCTGATAGTGTAGCTAAGTGTTATAAGATTTCGTTTTGCTGTGGGATGTGGCTCAACATCACATGAAAACATTCAAGTTTGTTCTAGTATGTGGACTGCCCAAGTCACCTAAACAATTTCCAGCAGTCTAGAACACTATTTCTTCCTTTCTTGTGAGAAGGGTGAGGCAATGAGGGAAATGAAATGAAGACTGAGAACAAATGGTGACATTTTTTAGAACTTCCAAAATCTAGATTGATTTTTGGTTTTTAAATTCTTTTTTATCCTACTTTATTTGGAATTTTTTTCTCAATGGGACATTACAGACCTAATACATTTTGCATTTGAAGTTAAGTGTTGACAAGTGTAAATTACTATTGACAGAGGAGATAAACATTCACCATCTCTCCACAGGAATACAGGCAACAAAGGTACAGGCAACAGCAAGACAGTGAAACTTCCAGCAGATGTAAACTTTTAAAGCAGCAATGAGAAAAGAAGTCACCATCACAAGGAAAGGGAATACTTCCCATAGGGGCTAAGCCCAGCAGGAAGATAATTACGTTTCAACAATACCCCAACCAATCAGCTTTTAATTTTTCTAGTAAGTTTTGTTCCTCTTTCTAGATCTGAAGTTGCCCAAGCTTACAGGCAATTTCAGCCCAGCTTCTACTGATTCTAAAGTATTTAGAGGCTTATCAATGCAGAAGAACTGTTCCTGAAAGCTCTTCCCAGTTCTCTATTAAAAAAAGAAAAATTCACTAGAACGTCTTATGAAGAAGCTTAAACAAATTTACAGTCTCTCTCTCATTAAAAAGTAAGAACATTAATGCAAGCTCATCTGAAACAGTTATCAATTTTTCTCTTAATCCTTTATATTGCCCTTATATCTAAATTTCAATCTTGAAATTATCACCTGAACCATCATGTAAAAAAAAAAAATCCAAGAAAAGATCCCTTGTCAATCTCTAAGCTATTAGTACTTGCCATTTATATCAGACTTCAAGATTTGGAGGAACATGCTCTTTCTTTAACAAGTTAGTCCAACTTCTTTACAGAATGTGACTTATGACTAACTTTTCTACTCTGAGTGGTTACTTTGGGCCTTTCCTCCTTGGCTTCATTTGTCCTTTAACAATGAGAAGTGAACATCTTGCCATGACATCCTTAATTGGCTCAAAAAAAGGACAGGTAAATCTCCCAGAATCTTTACACATAAACAAAATACACAATTTAAGAAGCTAGTAGAGATACACTGAAAAAGCTGGGTTTCTGTGTCACAAACCAGCAATATCAGATGGCCCTATTCTCTGTTCAAATCACAGATTTTTAATCAATTACGAACTTAATTTATTTAACTCAATAACTTCACCCCTATTAATCATAGAAATGTGACAACTGACAGTGTAATTTACTTCATAACATACCTCAACGCCTTCAGAAAAAATGAAGAACGCTGTAAAGATGAGGAATAAACCATTTACAAAACCAGCAAGTACTTCTGCTCGAACATACCTGCAAGAAACAGAAAAAGCAGTAGTAGATATTACCACATTCAGTTAAACGCTGAAATTTAGAGGTGGAACTCAAGAGACTGGAGTGCAATCTTCCAGTTCTCAAACAGTTGTGTTACAGAGGAATTTGCTAAATGGAAGATGCAGCATATAAACTAAGAATAAGAGTATGAAATGGATTAAGTTGTATTTCGACAGACACTACCTGATCCACATCAGCTATTACCTGCTCTACATGAAAGAAATCTTTCAATACGTCAAAATCTTTCCATTTAAGATCATCTCTAGTGGAAGTTATGGTATAAAAATATATTTGGGGAATCCACAAACTAAGATAAGCATACGAGATGTAATCAAAGTCTTCTTTGATTTGCTTCCTATCTAGAAGGGGGATTACTAGTAAAAGTTTTAAGTAGAAATTAATTATTTCAAACATCAAATTTTGCCCATAAAAAACTGCCAGGTTAGAACAACATGTAATTTCCACGTAGCCAACATCAAAATTAATAAATTTTGTCCGTTCTCTAATAAATAGAACACCAGCTCTTTAAATGAAGAGCAGTAATTAATACATAACCTGCTTTCATTGCAATTGAGTTCATAGTACGATTCTTCCTAAATTGATTTTTGGGCACTCTGGAGTTTCCACCTTAATTAAACTGTGCTTTAAGTTTCAAACTACATGATTCACACTTGAACAAGACAGCTGAAGCTAAATGATGCCACTCAGGTCGGTGATGTTATGGGGAGTGCAGCAGCCCATATTACACCTCATTTGCCGTTAATCAGTATTACAATCAGTAATATTGTACCACCAGTATTGTTTTATAGGGCACAACTGCAATACTCAGTGAAACCAAGTGACCCTCAAACAGAGCCAGCTGCAGCAGGTATATCCACCAAGGGCAGGATGGGATGACACCTCAGCCTTGAGGATCCGGATTAACGGCAGCCACAAATGGCAGATGCCAAATCCTACTGATTCCAAGAATCACAGCTTATAATCTCAGATGCAACATCTCTGCCACTTAAGTCCTTTCAGCTGTAACTTTCTGTTCCAAAGAAGGCAAGGGGCATCAGCAAAGCCCCTGTAACGCTCCTCACTGCACTGTGAGGACAAACCCAGGATGCTGCCCTCTCTCTCTTCACTGGTGCCATTAATATTTTTACTATTTCTAGGGGGATATTAACTTACAGGTTTACATAACTCACCTTAAAAACCCCCACACTTTCAACATAGCTTTTCCATGTTCTGCAAAAAGAGGTTTTGTTTATAGAGCGAAAAATGACTGCCTAAACATTTGCTACAGCACATTAAGGTAACAGCCTGAAGTTTCTTACCCATATGAGAAAGCATCGTTTGACCTCCATTTTGAAATAACTGAAGCTGCTAATCCAGCCAATAGAGCAGTACAGTCAAAAAACATATGAAAAGAATCTGATATTAGACCTAAACTGAAAGAGAACAAGAAAAAATGTTATGTTCCATATGCTGAATGTGGAAAAAAAAAACAAACAAAACAAAACACAGCAAACAATCTTTTACACACTAGCAGAATACACTGTGTTTCTGAGCTTCAGACGTGGTTTTGCTAGCACAGAGGAGAAATCCACAGTTCATAATCAACATAAATATAATGCTCAAACTGATTTTGTCAGCGTAGGAAAGGCACTTTGGAAGAGTGCTTGGCAAAAAAAATCCTCCTAGTGAATGATTTTGGTGCTGGTGAAAGATGGTTTCCCCTGACACACTCAACTGTGGAAGAAGTGGTTTGGAAGAGAGGAGAGAGAACAAGTATCTTGATCTATGTATTTACATATATACTTTATGGACACATACAGAGTTCTATATACACACAACTGTAACATTTAAGGCAGAAAGATGATGGCATGGTGAATTGTCCTCAGGTGCTGCAGCCACCAAAGCAGGAAACAGATGAAGTTGTTCTGAACAAACTTTAAAAGACCACCAAATGTTTTAGCTGGATGCCTATGAAGTAGCAAAATGGAATCTGCTATTGAATTCTTGCAGTGTGTTGGTGACAGCTTCCCCCTGGCCCAAACCAGGTGGCATCTCCAGGGAAACTCATCGCTTTAGATTTGGTTCTTGACAAGGAAGATTCAGTGGGGGGAAAAAAACCCACAAAACACACCAAACATTGGGGAAGAAGGTAAATAGGGTGACAGTAACTAAGTTGTAATGATTGAAATGGGGGGAATAAGCATAGCTAAACAGAGATAGCTAGTGGTTTCTGAGGCCTGGTTTTGGTGTTTTGTTTTTTTTTCCAATAGAGAAGTATATAAAGGCTGTTACTGAAACAAAATCCCACACTAGCTCCAGAACCAGAAATCATACAGCAAGTTACCATGGCACTGTGCTCACACCTGCAAACCTCAGCAAGGCAAGACTTAGGGTAGGTGCAACACCAGTACAGCTGTGCTGCTCTTTCAAGACCTAAGCTCACAATTCCAGGTGGCCAGAGGCACTTGGATTTATCAACAGGGAACAGCACGGCCTGTGTGTGCGGTGCAATTCACCACACGGCATAACCATGCCCTGGATCATGGGCACAGCTATAAGTGATTTAGCTGCACAAGTGGCAGGAAGCCTGATAAGAGGCCAATCTCATTTCATCTGAGGTTTTTTTTAAGTGACCTATAAATTAACAAGACTTTTAAAAAAACTGTGTGCAAAGGGATTACTAAAGTAAACAAGCAATTCAGTCAATCAGTAGCAACAGAGCATGTATGGAAAACCTTTGTTTAGAAATGGAACACACCATCCAGAGTATAAACTAGTGCCTAAATGAGGATACTTCCACAGCTCATTTAATAATACAAGTTTAATACCAAATTACACAAGTGTACATGTAATAGTATTTTAAAACAGAACAGCCCAAGTAGCAGATTTCAACTTCAAACAAGCGCTCAGCTAGCAAAATACCATATCCAATTCTGTTTTCTGCACTTCAAGACTGTCAGCATTCCAAAGTATTTTCCAGGATGATCACATAAGTGACAAACTAGCTATGCGAGTTCAGGAAGCAACCTGCTTGGCAAACAAAAGCTAACCTCTCATGTTGGGAGCAACGGAGCTGTGCTCTGCAAAATGAAGAAATAATTTTCCCTGCATGGCTCCTTGTTTTTTTGTTCTTCCATGGCATGAACTGTCTGCTTTGACTGAAGGCATTCCTCATCATTTTCTCTGCTACCCCTCTCTACTAAAGAGGTGCTTGCTAAGACACTGTTTTGTTCTAGCCCAAAATCTAGGCCTACAGATACCCAAAATTAGTGACTTGAAATATAAACAAAAGGCTCAACTAATGCAAATCACAATTCTTAACCTCAGTTATGAATAAAAATAAGTAAGCCTTCTCAATTTCAATTGTAAAATTCTACAGTGACAAAGTTCTGCCAAGTGTCACTCCTAGTTACCTCATATGCAGGACTTTTTTAGGTCCCACTACGAAAAAACTTATTATGTTTAAAAGACAGAACAAACTCACATGAAGATGAACCTCTTTATACTGAAACAGACTATGCACATAATAACACTCACACAACTGCAAAGTGAATCAACATCAAAGCCAAAACCACATAGTCTCTGTGCTACTAAGATATTCTGTGCCCAAGATAACACCCTGTGCTCACTAGTGATACACTGTAGCTTTGATTAATTACTGTAAACAAAGTAAGGATTTTATAGTGTAGGTTGAGAGAGTCACAAAAACAGGCTGTTACGATGCAATTGTTTCCAAGTCCGTATTGCTGCGTTTACTCAAGACTCAAAATGAAGAGTCTCAGTAATTTGTGTCCATATTACAGCTTTTGGCAAGGACTACTTTAGGTTCCATGAGGAAGGACACTGCTGGGCTTAAATGACATTTCCATGCCAGTCCACTCTGAACTGAACTATTGACAAAGAGAGTGAAATACCACCATGAAACAACTTCTCTATCACGAGTGAAGCATGATGGATACTAGCACCACTGTCTACCTGTATACCATACATCAGTACAGAAGTTTCTTTGCATTTATGCTTATATTTTGCTGCAGATTTTTCGGTAGCAATTTAGTCAAGTCTCTCCTGTTTTTTCCACTTTTGTGAATTTATGTGCTGTGTCAAGTACCACTTAATTATACCTGGATGTGCTAATTCCTGTTTCTTCCTCGGAAAGAGGAAGGAACCCAGGAATCAAACTACAAACTGCACCACGCTCTCAAACAGAGGATGTCTGTGGCAAGCGGCGGCACGAAACGGTTACAACCCCCGAGTCCTGAAACTCGGGCCAAGGCCAGGCTTCCTCCTCAGCCCAGAGCCGAACGCGACACCAGTGCCAAACAGGATTCCCCCCTAAGACGCCAGGTCGCGCCGCCCCCGCGCCGCAGGGCCCCGGCGGAGGGGCGGCCGAGCCGGTGGCTGCCCACGGGAGCGCTCCCGGCCGGGGCAGCGCTCCAGCAGCCCCCAGGCTGTGCCGAGCGGCCCCTCCGCAGGCGAGCGGGAGGCCCGGCCCGGCCCCGCCGAGCGGAGACGTGGCACTGGCCGGGCGGGAGGCGCCGCTTCCTGCGCGCTGGGGCCGCGCCCGGCCCGGCCCGCGCCCCCAGCCCCGCTACCTGTTACTCCAGATGCCGTAGAGCAGCTCCACGAAGGCGAAGGAGAGGTTGAGGCAGAGGAAGGAGAAGAGGTTGCGGGAGGTCTTGTCCGCCAGGATGGACCTGCGCACGGACAACAGCGCGGGTCACCCGCGGCCGGCACAGTGGCAGGAGGCCGGGCCGGACCGACCGCCGGGCGGCCCGGGTACCCCCGCCACCACCTTCCCCGGCCCCTCCGCGGGGGCTCGCCCGCGGCCCCCGCGGCCCCCGCTGCCCCCAGCCCGCCCTGAGCCGCTCCCTCACCTGAACCAGCCCGACACCTTCCTGAGCAGGTTGAGCCTGGGCGGCTTGTACTCATCGTCCTTGACGGAGAGCGGCAGCATCTCGGCGGGGCCGGGCGCGCTGGGGCCGGGCCGGCGGCGCGGGCGGGGGGCGGGGGCGCGGCCCGGCCGGCCCACACGCCGCTTCCGGCCGCCAGCGCGCCTGCGCCGCCGGGCAGCGGGGCTGTGGGGGCGCGCCGGGGGCCGGGCCGGGGGCCGGAACGCGGGGCAGAACGCGGGACAGAGAGCGCTGCCCGCTGGGGACCCTCAGCGCGCCCGGGAGAGCCCTGATCCGCCCCGCCCCGCCCTGCCCTGCCCCGCCCCGCGCCAGCCGCTCCCGCGCGTTCCGCCGGCGATGCCGGGCGCTCCCGGCGCAGCTGTGGCGGCGGCGCTCGGCGCGGGCCGGGGCTGCGGCGCGCCCCGCGTGTGACCGCCGGGGCTCGTCCCGCAGCGCGGGGCCCGCCGGGAGGAAGCGCCGGGACGCCCCGCAGGAAGCGGCGCCGCCGCGGGGCCGCCCCTGAGTCACCGCAGGCGGCTTGTGCGGGCGGCGGGGCCGGGCTGGCACCTCCGCTCCTCCGCCCTGCCCTGCCCTGTCAGTGCCGCCTCGGGAGCACCGCCCGGCCGGAGGGAGCGCAACGTGAGCGAAGCCGGGGGCGCGGGGCGGGAGATGCTGATGCTGCGGTGCTGCTAACGGGGTGCTGCCCGCCAAGGGAGGGGAACCTGCTCGAGAAATCTTTCTCTCAGAACGAGGATTAAGACGCTGGGTTTTGATAGCGGGGTTTTATTTTCGTCGTTTTTATTTTGTGTTGTCTACAGGGAGTACTGTACGGTGTCTCAAAAGAGGTCAATCCTGCATTGCAGTTTCATAATTTAACTGGCAAAACTGATCTGCGCTTTCGCAGCACATCAGAAAGAGCCATGATGCTAATTCTAAAAAATCCAAATAGACGTTTATTTTAATGAGGGATTGTATAACAATATAATTCTTGCTTGTCACTACGTGTTGTAAACACTAGAATGTGTTATAAGCAAGGAAGCCTCGTAAATAGCAAACCATATTGTATGCTTTTAAATTTTAATTTATCATTATAGTAGTACTGCTAAGTATTGTTGCAACTAGGTTGCAAACTGGTGAAAGAGGATCTAAGGTTTTCAAAAGCACATAAGATGAGGATACAGTGGATCTCATAAATGTTGAGTAGCCACTGCTGCTAATAATTTTTAGAAGTCGAGTGTGGTTGTTTAAACCTATAAAATTAGGCAATCAAAACAAATGATTAGCTTCTGGAAATAGTTTCAGTGACCTCTCCTCACAAAGTAGTGGTAAGATTGGAACTCAGATTTGGGAAGATGTGTATATGGGTACATATTCTGATTGTTATACACACAAATTGGCGAATCTGTATTTTTAAGAAGCAAGTTTATATAGCCCAGACAATTTCCCCTATGAGATTTCACATCAGTTCAATTATTCAACAAGTTCAGCAAATTCTTGTTCTTTGAGCTTTCACAGTGCCTTTCCTAAATCGAAATTAAAGAGTTTTTCTTTGTTCAGCTAGTTTTAAAGGAACAAAAATCCCTCCCACAATCTAGGAGCCTTAACAGACACAGGTTTGTTGTATAGTTGTCCAGCAAAAGGAAGGATCTTGTACACCCTTCCTTTATGTGCTTACACTTACATTTTCCAAGCTGCCAAACCAGATGGGAAGAACAAAATGCTGTGTCTTAAACCCCTGATGTAACTCATGAACTTAGTGGAAAGAGAACCTGAAGGGGATGAGCCATAAAATAAAATAATTTCATTGGGAGTACTTGCCTGACTGTGGTAGCCAGATATATATTTTAGTGGTGCCTGGTGACAAAGCAACAGCCAGTGAGGTTCTGGAGAACTACTTGTATCTCTGTAGTTGAACTTAAGGGTGAAACACACAGACATTGCACTGGCACAAGGCGACAATTTTACAAGTGGAGAAACATGCTGTTCTTTTCTTTTTAACCATCTGGTGTAGTAACTTCTTTCTGGAGTGTTCATTGAAAGGCTCAACTGAGCAGTAGGAAGAAGGATGGGATAACTGCCATGAATGCATGTATCAGTCAATAATTGAGACGAACTTTTACTTGTAAAAGAATGCTGGGTAGCATGTGGATAACTTCAATGTTGATCTTCAATTATAGAATCCCTTTAATTTCCAACAGATTTAAAGATCGCAAACAACTTCCCTGTAAAAAGAAGGAGGGGAAAAACGATCCTACTTGGCAACAATGAGGTGAGCTGCGAGGCTTTTTAGAGTGAAATAATTTATATTCCCATTTTCAAGCATGGTATTTGCAATTTGGAAATTACTTACAAGTAAAGGAGGAGAAAAGGAAACTGTATGAAGTTTAACAAAGACAAGTGCTGGATTCTGCACATGGGACAGGGCAGCCCTGGATATGCAGACAGACTGGGGAATCAGAGGCTGGAAAGCAGTGTGGTGGAAAGGGCCCTGGGGGCCCTGGTCGATGGCAAGTTGAATGAGTTAGCAGTGCCCTGGCAGCCAGGAGGGCCAGCCGTGTCCTGGGGGGCGTCAGGCACAGCATTGCCAGCTGAGTGAGGAAGGGATTGTCCCGCTCTGCTCTGACCTGGGGCAGCCTCACCTCCAGGTGGTCCTGTGCAGTTATATATGAATATAAGAATTAATGTAGGAATACAGTAAAAGAAGGATATAAAGCTATTAGAGAGCATCCAAAGGAGAGCTACAAAGATGGTGAAGGGCCTTGAGGGGAAGCTGTATGAGGAGCTCTCGAGGAAGCACCTTCTCTCCGTTTTGTTTCCCAAAAAGTAGAGCTCCTGCAGTGCTGAAAATACTGAATCTGTACAAATTTGCTTTCTAATTTCAGCTGGATAGGTTTGATGAAGTATGTCTATGTTCAATCAAAACCACAGTACTGAGAAAGTAAGAAACAATGAACAATCTGAAGAATTATTCTGGCTTCATTTTCACAAAAGAATGAAATTCAAAGATAAAAAAAAAACCTGAAAAGCAAGTAAACATGGAAACAGAGTACCAGAAGTATCTGTCTTGACAGTAATTGGCCAAAGTCCTAAAATCCTCATTTATTTACTTAAACAAAAATCTGTTTAATGTTGTGGGAGTTTTGCTCATTAACATGGATTTAATGACTTTCCCTTTCTTGTTACTTGTTTTGAAGGTATTTTCACTTCTGTAAGCTTCCAGGAAGAGTTATGGGAATCCGCCTACTCCGCTTCACCTCCGTGGTGATCATCGTCTTACTTCTTGTGGCAGGTGCTTTAACAGCTTTGCTTCCCAACATCAAAGATGACAAATTGCCCAATTTGAGAAGGGAACCAAAACCTCAGAGTCAGTCTGCCTTGGATTCATTTACTCTTATTATGCAGACATATAATAGAACTGACTTACTGCTAAAGCTCTTAAATCATTATCAAGCCATCCCCAACCTACATAAAGTAATTGTTGTGTGGAACAACATTGGTGAGAAGACACCAGAGGAGATGTGGAATTCCTTGGGGCCTCATCCTGTACCTGTTGTCTTTAAAGTTCAAAGTGTAAATCGCATGAGAAACAGGCTGCAGAATTTCCCTGAGCTGGAAACAAAAGGTAATCAGCAGTTCTTATCACTACTACTGATATTACTTTCATGCTTAAAATCTGAATGCTAAAAGAGAGATGGTTTGAGTTATACTATGTAAATAAATCAATAGATGTGCTGGATCACTTAATAGAATGTGGGTAGTGTAAAGGATACTGATGTTCTGATATCAGATGCACACCACCAACAGGCTGTCAGTGAAGAGTATGGAAATCAGTGAAGAGTATGGAAAAAGAAGAGGGATGTCAAAGTATTTCATGGGCTTTTGCAACTGTTCCCCATTTCCTTTGTCAGGCAGACATAGGTAGTTCAGCCTCTCTTCCTTTTGTAGCTGAAATTCATAATGCATGGATTTGTTGCGTGTGCATTAATCTGGACCTAAGTCATCTGGTAAAGACTTGATTTAATCCATTCCTTTTAAGACTAAGTTCTCAAGCATGTTCTGCTCTTCTGAGAAACCTCCCTCCCTAGCTGTCTGGCTTTTTATCTCAAATTATGCATCCCTTTTAAGAGCATTTTCCCAAGTCTTTTGGCTATTCATCTAAATATTCTTCCTAAGCTCTTTCCAGGAGGTGTACAACAATAAGTCCTGTTTGTTTCAAGTGGAAAACTCCCCCATATGTTGCATTACAGACCTGACCTTACTCATGATTAGTAAAGGTAATTCTATTTACTGCCCCCTTCCTAACATGCCTTGCTACTCCAAACCCATGATTTCTAGGAAGACGTTAGAAACTTCAACTTCCCAAGTGTTTTATTTACTGTAATAGGATTTGTGCCTACTGTAAACTTAGAAAGCTTTAATGCATCTGGGTTTCTAAGAATATCCTTCCTTTTCCACTTCCTGATAGTCTAAAATTCAAGACAAAGAGTCTTCCTTCTGTAGTTAATCACACTGAATGTTGCCTCTGCAATTTATTTAACTTGCTTACTTGGAACTTGCAAGTAGCGAGGAGATGAGTAAAATTTTACACTAAGAATCCTTTATAAGGATCATATGCTAAAGAAAGCTATCTAACTCTATTTTAGTTGTATCTTTACACAAGACCAGTAGAATTTTAAGCTGCTTTGCTGCACACTCACAAGTTTTCCAACACATCTCTCTCCAGCTGTACTACAGATGATCAAAAGATGCTGGGTTTTGTTACAGCCTGGCAAATAATCTAAAACTTGGGTTTGCTTCCAGCTACCACAAAGCTGCAATCTTGCTTTAGCTTTGAAATATAGTTATGTTTTCTCAATCAACTTTCAAGGAGTTGTAATTCAGCCTAACAGCGATAGAAATTTCACATTTAATTTGTCAAATACTGTGCTGCGTGCTGTGCTCGTGTATTTAATCTTTTGATAAATTAAAAGTTTTTCTTTTTTTTTCCCCTCCCTGCAGCTGTTTTAATGATGGACGATGATACTCTAGTCAGTGCTCATGACCTTGCTTTTGCCTTTTCTGTTTGGCAGGTAATGTTTTGCATCTTGGTGGGCAGTATTTGTGACTTTAATTAAAACCATAAATCTCAATTGTGAGTAATACTGTATCATGATGTTTGACTGTTGGTTTTCTAGCTGTAAAGTTAGATTTTAGAAGGACTGAAGTGTTGAATAGTAGAAATTGCAAATATATTCTTTAGTAATAGCTATACCTGTAATCTTTAAAATTCTAACTCTTACTTACAAAAACATGAAGCTACTAACTGCTGAATTTATTGAAATTTATTGTAGTATAGTAGTTTGTTAAACAAAACTGTTACGCTTTGCAATACAAGAGAAAATGCCTGTAAAGTTATTTTCAGTGCCAAATACACAGCTGCAATTTGTGGATAGATGTTTCTTGGCACTGCATGAAGTGGAATGAGGCATACTGTGTCAGTTATGTGAAACTGTTTAATTGCAACATTTATGCAGATCAAAGGACCATATGTCAACAATTTAATTCTTTCCCAGCAATAATGTCATTTAAAAAATGCATAAATCTCTCTTATGACTGTACATAACACACATTTCACAGTGTGGGCTTGACTTTGATTTTTTTAAATTTCTTTTTTCTTTCAGCAATTTCCAGAGCATATAGTGGGATTTGTTCCTAGAAAGCACATTTCTACTCCTTCGGGCGTATACAGTTACGGCAGCTTTGAATTGCAGAACCCTGGATTTGGAAATGGAGATCAGTATTCTATGGTTCTTATTGGGGCAGCATTTTTTCACAGTGGATATTTAGAAGACTTTCAACGTCAGCCAGAAGCAGTTTACGCCTTAATAGATGAAACTCAAAATTGTGATGATATTGCCATGAATTTTCTGGTAGCCAAGCATACTGGAAAGCCTTCAGGAGTGTTTGTGAAGCCTGTTGATATAAGAAATTTAGAAAAAGACACTAACAGTGGCTATTCTGGAATGTGGCACCGAGCAGAGCATTTGTTACAGAGATCCTACTGTGTAAATAAACTGGTTAATATTTATGATGGCATGCCCTTAAAATATTCTAATATCATGATTTCTCAGTTTGGTTTTCCTAATTATGCCAATCACAAAAATAAAATGTAAGCCGATGAGTTTAAGGTGTTAAATGTTAAACTGTACTCAGTAAACTGCACTGAGTTCAAGGAGAGAAGAAGGTGTAATTACTGCATCTTGACCATCCCTCTGTGTAGCCTCTGATTTTTCTCCATTGGGCTTTTTATGTGTTTTTTTTTTTCCTTTCTAACTAATTCACCAAGGTAAGTTTTCTCAAAACTTAATATATAGCAACATTTAGCTGTGATAAAATCATCCTCTTTCCTTAAAATCTGAAAAACTGCTATAATTGATTGGGCCAATTCTTCAGAAACATGCAGTGAAAAATGCACTTCCCCCCTTCAGATCTTACTTTTTTTTTTTTCTTGAATATATTTATCTAGTCTAATGAGGCCTAGGCATATTTTTGATGGTTATATGTTGAGATGCTTCCTTGCCTTCCCTCTCCTCACCTCCTTCTGTTCCCAGTGAAGCTAAAGAAAAGCTACAGTGAACTGCTGGCCAGGCTTCTGCACTCCTGTACAAAACCCCTTTGAAGTTTGTATATAAGCTGTTCGGTGTCCTGAGATGTTCTGAAGCTGCTATGAAAGCAAGAAGAGTACCTCACCTTAATCTCAGATATTACTAAAACCATTGCCTACCATATCTATTCTTGCTGAGATAGTGGAAAATGATCTGTGATGTGGCTTTTTTTCCTATTATTGATTTGCCTAGAGTTGCTGAAACACTGCAAGCAGCTGAAAGGTAAATCCTAGGAGATGGAAATGTAAGAAACATGAATACATGAAATATACGACACATAAGCAGTCAAAGAAACGGATGGGATGTTATTTATTAATACTCTCTTTAGTACTTCGTTTTATTTTGATATTTTGCATTTATGTTGATACAAAAATGTGCCCAGGAAAATCCTCGCTTGTTTAAAAAGTCTTATTTACAATTCCTAGTAAGAGCAAACTGTTCTACATTTATTACAGTGTACATTTTGTAATTTTACTGGTCTGTTGGTTTTTTTAAACTACTCTTTCAAATGCATGTTTACTTTTTAGTTTCCTCTCTGTTTTTGGTGACTATGACAACAGAATTAAAATGTGCAATGAATGGGTAAAGCATCAGGGAAAAAAGTATTTTACAGCACAGTGATATTTGACAGGGATGGACTATTACCAGTCTTTGAATTCCCTGGCTTCATTTATAGCAAGAAACAGAGCTGCTGTCAATAGCTTTTGTTAAACTGGGGCTCTGTAGTTCTGGAAACCTTGTGTTAACATAGACAGGGCAAACCTTTTCCATTGCAGTTGCAGAAGGGTTGTTTTGGGGGTTTTTTGTGGTATGGAAGAAAGAACAAAAGACAGTGATTTTCCTGGACCACAGAACCAGATTTGGCATGGAAAGCAGATTTAGTTTCATCTGCATCAGCTTTTAATTGATTCCTAGTATAAGTTCAAAAGTATCTGTGGGTAACCAATAACAGCCAATACCTAGTGAACAAATAGCATCTGCACAAAAAGTATATAATTTTATCATCTCTTTGTAATACATTGGCTGAACAAAAAGTGATTGAAGAATGTGACAAGTTCTTTACAGCAGGGTGTGAGTCTTTGGAGGGAACAGAGGATTCTTTTGCCTTGTTCTATCAGTGTTAAAAGATTTGATTTCTGTTCAGTGAAGTCTTCCTGGTACTTTTGTAAGATTTAAAGGGCAAAACATGGCATTGTAAAGTCTGCTTAATTTTGTTGTAATAGTGAAAAGTAGTTTTTAATTATTGTGCTGTAGTGCTGAGTAGTATACAAAGAGGTCTGTCATTTTTCCAGAAATGCAACTTTCCAGTGGTAGTTTACTGTATTCCATTTACTTACTGGTCTTCCGTAATTTCTGTTCTGTGCAGTATCAACTAGAATTGTGAAGACTCACAGTTGATGTTTATCTTAGTTTTAAAATGTGAAACAAACTGTCAACTCAGCCAAATCTTAGTATTGGGCTCTGTGTTGGAGGGAAGGACTTGTTTTGATTTGTTTTGGTTTTTTTTTTTGTTCTTCTGTGTCCATGAGAAAATTAATAAAACAAGCTTTTAATGATATTGTTAAATTTAATTTGTACCATTGTCAAATAAAATACAGAAAGCAGATTTGTGATGATTTTCAGATTATTTACCAAAATTTTTAGTGTTCAGATGTCTAAAGTAAGCTCACAGTTTGCATACAGATGAGCAGCACCAAGATTTCTATTTTTAAAAAACGTGTACTTGTTGGCACATACAGTCATTTAATTTAGGTAAGGCCCACTTGTGAGGGAAGAAAGGACATCAAAAAACCACAACTTTAAGGAGTTAGTCTTAGATAGCAAAGAAAATTCAAAGGTAAGACTTCAGCTCTAGTCATCATTCATTTTGTTTGGTAACCAAAAGGGTTTTGTTTGCTTATTTTTTAAAGGCTGATTTTTATCCTTTGGTGATTACAAAAGTGCCTTGTGATTCTTTAGTGGAAAACAAAATACTATGCATGTGATTATTTCTTCTAAGATATTACCTAGATGTCATTAGGAAATATTTTGGAGTCTAAACAGATTCATCACCACCTCTGAATGTTCTGGAGAAATTAGTGTTTATGCAACACAGGGCTTTAAAATACCTGAAAGATAAATCCTTGCTGAAAAAGTCAGGATGTTAGTGTTCAAATAATGCAACAGGACTATAAGAAGATTGCTTCTTTACCAAAAAATGCCACAAGATGTCACTGTAGCCTTGATATTTGATATCAAGTGTTAAAACGAGTAATTGGAATTGATTATAATAACAACTGGTTGAAAACATTCTTAAAGCTAGAATTTTACAAGGTGGAATTAGTTAAATAATCATAGTAAAAACTACGAGATGCAATACTGGAATTAAAAAAACTTGGTTATTCTGTACATATTTTAACAGGAAAGAAAAGAAAGATTAGTTTAAATGTATCTGGTGGCTGTTGCTAATTGCTACAAATGAGAACTTGTATGCAATGAAAATAGTACTTGTAATTTTGCAAAAGGTTTTAAGCAGTATGCAAACATCTGACAGCAGGGCTTCAGTTTCTTCAGTTCCTAGAGTCTGCATCCAGCTAGATGAGTTTACAAATAATAGGCTTCAAGACAAACAGTTTCTAGGGATTCTAGATTCTGGATAGCAGGATGTTCCACTGCTCCATCTTTGCTTCTGTTGCCAAAGAGAGCATTGTTAAGACTATTTTAAGTATGCTCATTCAAACTCCCCTTAAGTGCAGAACAGACTTAAAAATGTTACCTTGAACTGTAGTGAAAGTTTGATCAAAGGGTGTTATAAAAACTATGGTTCTGGAGAAAACACCTGATTACCCCTTTTCTTACAGGTAAGGTGATGGTACCCCTTAGAAAATTGCCTGTAAGTAAAAATTAAAAAAAATATATTTGATTTAATTCAGAGTTAAATATAAGCAAAAATCATATAGAACAATAGAAGGAAAAATAAACACATTGATTTCCATGAAAAGTAAATACCTTCCTACAACATTTATTTTATTTGCTGTTACAGAAGACTATGGTCTCAGTCATGTAAGCATCTTGTACGGAAATGTACTTACTACTAAGAATGATGTTACTGATCCAAGTTCACAGGATCAGGCCCAAACAAAGTAATATTTACAAATATTAGCTCTGGAGCTTTTAAGAAAAAGTAAATGAAGCAATGAAAGAACACAGGTACAAATTATTAGAACCAAGACAAAAAAATAAATAAGCAACTGCTCAACAAGTTGCACTAGAGAAGTGTTTTCTGTAGCACTTCATATTATTTGTAAAGCTTTAAAGATTATCCAGTACTTATGACGCTAGAATAAAAAACTGAGGAGTCAGAAGTGTTTCACACTCATGTTTAATCTCATTTGCAGACACACCGGGATTAATTATCTGAACTGGTAGTTACAGTAGGTTATTTATATTGCATGGGAAAGATGGTGATAATAATGTCAACCTCAGGGCTGCATATGGCTTTGTATTACAACATCTTTTTAAGGTGTTGGGTGGAAAAATAACTCTTTTTTTCTCTCTTTTCTTTTTTTCCTCCTCAAGTTACCTCTCCTTCGCAACTTTTTGCTTTAGTTGTAAATACGAAACGGACCGTCTGCCTTGTTTGGCACTTACCAATTCTTTCTAAAGGGGAGGGTGGCAGAAGAACGCGCGCACGGCTCGAGCCAGCGCGTCAGGAGAACTCTTTCCATCCGCCAGCGCCTTCCCGAGTCCCGCTGCTCCCGGCCCGGCCCGCGCCTCAGGGGCACCACAAAGCCCGGCCCGCGAGCGCCTGTGGGCGGGGCGCGTCCCCGAGCAGCGCTCGCTCATTGGCTGGAGGCGCAGGAGGGCGGCCCTTGATTGGCGAGCCGCTCTGTCTGTCACGGTGAGCGGTGCCCCAGGTAGAGCAGTGAGCGCTGCGCGCTTCCCCCGTGCTCGGCTTCCCCAGAGCCGCTCCGCCCGCCAGCCCCCGGCCGGAGCTCGCCCGCAGCCCGCTTGGGCTGCTGAGGCACCGCTCCGGCCCAGCCCCGCTCCCCGCCGAGCTGCACCTCGGCACCCGCCCTGTCCCCGCGGGGCGCTGTACCACGGGCCGCCCCCGGGCGGGGAAAGGCAGCGAGCAGCGCAGCGGGGCGCGGCGGCGCTGCCCGGGCGGTGGGCGGCAGGGCAGGCGGGGCGGAGGGCGGGGCCGCGCCGGGCGCAGAGGCTCTGGCTGGCGGAGCAGGGGCGCTGCCGGGCCGGGGGGCGAGTGCGGGGGGGCTGGTCACTCGCCGCGTCAGCCCTGGGCCGGGCGAGACAAAGGCTCGGTAACGCGGTTGCCAGAGCGCCGCCGGTCGCTTGGTAACCGCCCGCTGCCGCTTTATCCGGGGGCGTCTCCCGGCTGGGGGCGGGGTGGAGCTGGAGTCCTTGTGGGCGCTTGCCCGCCGTGTACCCAGGCTCGTTGTCGGCTCCGCTCCCGCTCCTATGCGGGCTGCGGCCGCCGCGCTCGCAGCACCGTGGGTCCCGGCGGGCGGCCCCTCCGGGCAGCGGGTCGGGTCCCAGCGAGCGCGCCCCGGCCCCGCCGGCGCTGCCCGAGAGCGCCATGAGCTCGGAGCCGCCCCGCGCCTCGCTGCTCCGCGCCCTGTTTAAGATGGAGCCGGCGGCGGCTGCCTCCGAAGTGCTGGGGGGAGCCTCGGAGTTCGTGAAAGGTGAGAGCGGGGCGGGAGCCGCCCCATCCCCTGCCCGCGGGGGTTCCCGGGGCTTCCCTCAGGGAGGAAACCCGCTGGCTTTTCCCGCTTCCTTGCTCCGGCTTTGCTGCGTGCTCGGCCCCTTTTCCTGGCGGGCTCGGCGGGCTGCCCGCCCCCGGCTGCCGCGGGCGCACCTCGGCGGGTCCTGCCCCCGCTCCCCCGGCGGGGAGGGCGCGGGGCCGGCACCTGTTGCTCCGTGCGGCTGTGCCCGGGGTCAGAGCCCGGGCTTGGGGCTGCTCCCGAGGGTGCCCGGGGGGAGTCCTGCAGGGCAGGGCCCGCGGGCGGAGCGGTCCGGGCGCTCACGCAGCAGAAAAAGGAGCGGCGGAGCCTCTTCCGCCCGGGGGGACAGGCGTGCCCCGGCAGCCGGCGGGGCATCTGCCTGCACCCACCGACGCTCTGCCCTAATCTGTTTTTCAGATCGGTTGTACTTCGCTACTTTACGAAATAAACCGAAAAGTACCGTAAATACCCACTACTTCTGTACGGATGAGGAACTGGTCTATGAGAAGTAAGTGTTGTGATCTGTTACGTTTTGCATATTCAAAGTGATCACCTGAGGGTCTTCCCAACACACTTTGATACTATGTAGAATATTTTTTGCCCGATTTAGTTACTTGCACAGAACATGAGTATAAAGTTCGCCCAAATATATTTATTTATGAGCTGAAACTAGTTTAACAAGATTACTGTTACAAAAAAGACCCACAAAAATAGCTGCAAGGCCAGTTAAATGGCTTAAATTTTGGCTGAACTAGGAGAAGGATATCAGAGCCCTGTAAGATTTGTTTACAACATGAAGATCTGTTAAGACTAATTACATTTTATTAAATGGTGTCTTAAATAGAAGACTCTTATCTGGCATGAATAGATGAAATGATAGTTTGTTTTACGTTTCCTTTATTTTCTTATATAGAGACTGTGCAGTCATCACCTTTAATACAGCATTTTAAGAATCGAGTATTTAAAAGTGCTTTTAAAGAGCATCTGCAACTTGTTTTGTTAGAAGGTTTTGAGGTAGCACTTCCTGATGGCTTTTGTAGCTTTAGAACAGCAGAAAAAGTATTTTCCTTGAAGTTAAGCTTCATGTGTTTGGAAAACACTGACTGCACATAGAAAGTAAAAAGTAAAATTGATTATAGTGTGAAAACTGTTAAAGGACATAAAATACATTTAATAAGTAAAGTAACCACTGTGCTGTGGTTAAAAAATGGATGCTCTGCACTGTGTTCCCAACTCGTTTCACGTGTAATGGTTTATCTACCTACTTAACAAAAGTGTTTCTGTAGTAGAAGTGAAACAAAAAGTGTGCTCCTATTTTTAGTGGAACTTTCCATCTGGGTTGAAGAATTTGTGAGCATCAACCATTCTTCCTTCACTTCTGTAGTGACTTCAGCACTGTTCCTGTGAAGGTGTAAACCAATCTTCCTTGATTTTTAGCTTACTCTCTATGCCCAGTTTGCATTTAGGGTGTCTTCTCTACACATGTTTTTGTGTCTTTCTCATCTTAAGCTGTGCATTTTCTACTGGAGTTCCTAATGATTTGTGCCAAAAGTTGACTTCTGTAATGAGCTGCTTGGGTTGGGAGTAGGTTCTATTATGATGATTAAGTAATTTAGATTGGAAGGCACCTTGGGAGTACCCCAAGGCAAGACTGACTGACCTGATATTAAAAGAAGAATTCAATTGGGGAAGGTCCTGAGCAGTTTGTGTGGTGTGAAAATGTTCCACTTTCTTTAATGAAAAAAACTTGTTCCTATTCTTGACTTCTGTGTTACATTTGACCTAAGGTATTTTGGGTTTAATTCTTAATATGTTTCTAGGAAGAGTGAAGGAATCTTATGTGGCATTTGATCTTGTGGGTAAGAAGGGGGAGCACTTTTCTACTGTTAATTACGGAGGACTGTGTTAACAAGGGCTGTTACTGGGGTATTTTGTGTAAGGACAGTGTCATATTAAAAAAAAAAGGAAAGAAGTACAGAAGAATTTGAGGGGGGGAAAGTAATTTTCTTTAATATGTAACAGAAATTCCATAGGTATATTCCTTAACCCAGTTATCTGTTAACTACACACCAGGTGTAACCTGATATCATGTATAATTAGCAGATAATGGAAGGAAGCAGTTTCTTTTATTTTCTAGAGCACATCTAAAGATTTTGGACATGTAACTCATGGTGTATTTTCTGAATTGAGAGTTCCTAATCTATTTTGCCTGTTTTAAAGGTATCCTATGTCTGATACCATAATAGTACTCTCACTTTTGTGCTCTCAAAATATTAAAATGTGATATGAGGTAGAAATTAAGTGACAGTTACCAGGTGGTATGAATGAATTTTCTATTATAACCTAACTATTTTGCATTATGTTGCTAAACTTTCCCCTGATATTTGTTTTGCTGCACCTATCACTATCAGTGTATGCAATATTTAGTAGTAAACCCATGCCTCGTTTTATCCCCCTGCCCTTTCTTTTCCCGCTCATATTTAAGGAAGTTCGTATGGTCTCAGGGAAGCAAAAGCAGGTATCATTAGGGTTACAATTTTATATAACTCTTGAATACCTTTCTGAATTTGGAAAGGTAGAGGCAAATTGAGGAATAAAACTCAAGACTCGGTTCTTGGAGAAATACTAATTTTGCTATAGCTTCTCTTATGCTCGTCACCAAGCTTGACATCACACTGTTGCGTTTCACAGGCTGCACCCAAAGTGGGGGCTTCATGTTAGGGCTTGTCTGTAAGTAGTAGTGGAATATAACTTTAATGCACCAGATTAGATCTTCTACTCATTTTATCAAAAATGCAGCCTTCTTTCTGAGAAAGTGGTTGGAAGTATTTGTTACACGATAGCAAAATAAATACTTGGAAGTGAGTTTTGAAGTGCTTTAGCTCGTAACGGTCATTTCCAGAGTCTTCATTCAAAATAGCCTACCTGGGTTGTTGTGATCAGAATTTCATGGCCAGTTCTGCTTTTTTTATCAAATGAACTGTTCAGTGTTCTGAGGAGGATAGGAGATGCCTACTCAGCACCTGCAAGGTATGTAATTAATTATGCCAATACAACTGTTTATTGACTTAACTTTGTTTAGATGCATCACAGTAGTGACAAAGATACTTCACTGTGCTTAGAAATAAACTGCTTTTCTGTGGGCCTTATTCTTTTAGCTCGTTACAGAATTTTATTTAGCTGACTTTACAGAGGTGTCAGTTTCTGCACTGAAGTGGTATCTTATCTGAAAACCTCATGAATATGTAGGTTTGGAGTTGTCTGATTACAGACGGCCTGTTACTGGATCATGCAGTACTTAAAAACTTCCTGCCTCGCTTCCTTTTTCTCCCACTCTTGAAGAGATGTAAGGAAGTAATTTTGTACGTTAGTAGTATACTGCATTTATTAAACAAAGCAGCCATAGTGCTAAATCGAATGGTTTGGGAAGTTTTGGTCTGATAAGTGCTGACTTGCTATTGCAGCCTGTCACGTGGTTTAGTACTAAATTGTACACAAAGTGTGGTTATGTAATCTCGAGCACTTTAGCCTTCAGTTTTCACTTGAAGTTTTCAGCTGTTCTAGTGAATTCATAACACTGTCTTATTTAAACATGCACACTTTAAAAAGATAATGAAGGTGTTCTTAAAAGCATTTAAGCCTATCTCAAATGCTACCTGACTAGGAACTCCCTACAACTGTCACTATTTTAGTTAAATGTGTTGCAATTTAACCTTGAACCTATTATGCTAGGGAAATGATATGTAAATGCCTCAGTTAAGAGAACAAGAAACCTGAATGGAATTATACAATTCTGCAGTCTTTTTAAGGTTTCTGTTTCTGTGAGATTTTGTCAGAGGTTTTCTGAAATTCTTGAGTTTCCTCCTGAGAAAGTCTGAGCTACTGCTTATGATGGAACCCAATCTTTCAGGGTAATGTAGTGCAGGTAACTGTTACTTCAGAAAAATGGAGTTAATGAGAAATAATCCAGCTTGATGAAGACTGTCATTTGGCAAATAGACAAGCCTTGCCTTGGCAAAACCTCAATTAGGTAAGAAGCTTTTTATTCTCTAAGAATAGCGCCTTTCATGTTTCACCTTTCAGCAAACAGATCTGGATTGAGAAGGCTACACTTGACTGGTTAACTTGGCTTTCTCATAGTTTTATCAAAGCAACTTTTAGTGTCCTTTTGTTGTTGAGTAGCTTTCTCAAACAAAATTAACATCTAAATATTGTGAAATAGGAATTTCTTACTGGTAAATTGTAATAGCAGCCTTCATAAATCATAATGGTTTTATTCAGTCATTTGTTCTCACTTTGGATGTCTTGTATAAACAGCCTCTGCAGATCTAATCTCTGACATTGTATTGGGTGTAAAAAGAGTTAATATGATAGTCTCTGTATATCCTATGCTTTACACTAAAGCTTTTTTTCAAGCTATGGTATGTTATTTGCCCATTTCACAGCAGTCTTCACCTTAGCTACTTTAGTTGTGCAGCAATAGAATAAGATTCTCAGGTGCTTAGCCACAACAATATTCAGTGAGGACTGTTTCCTCTACTGCATGGATATATGCAAAGAAGCAGTTTCCTGTGAGCAGAGTAAGGGTTAACTTGTCTGGTTTTGCTTTGGCTAAATGCTTCTTTTCTGTGGCTCTTCAATAACAGCACTTGCATAAGAAACCTGAACTTCTCCATCTTCTGTGGCTTATATCATTTGAAAGGAAACAGAAAACTTAAACTTAGCCTTGTTCCAACAATCAGAGCTGTTGCTTCACAGAGAACAGGGGCTTTCTTGTTCACTCCAGTAACTTTTGAAGACTTGACCTTGACAACTGGATGACCAGGACAACCTAGTAAGCTGAAGTCCAAAATAAAAAAAAAGGAAATGTCTGAACTTCTAATTTCTATCAATGTGAATGTAAATACAGAGGAGAAAAAACTTCTGTGTGTTGAATTCTTACAGGTGAGTATTAAGCATAATGCTCCAGCTTTCCTTTGTTTTCCATCTTAAAGTGAGAAATTTTAATTTCACATCAGAAATTAAACCAGAAGGTTTAAGAACTGGGAGTGTCAATTTTTCCTTCAGACACAAACTTCTGACATAATTTCACATTTGATACTTGTGAAGTGCTATCCCTTAGCACTTGTGGTGTGCTCTTCAGTCTAGCAGTTTCATAAATTTTATACCTATGCATTGGTCTTTGCATACCATATTGGTCTTTGCTTTTTCATATGTAAAAGATAAAAGTATTTGCCAATAGTATTGAGCAATTTTCTCTCTCTCTCTTTTTTTTTTTTTTTTTTTTTTTTTTCCCAGTGAAAGAACACCGGGGCAAAACAGAACTGTTTTCTAGGCTCCAGTTTTATATTGGGCAGGAGTGTAGCTTGGTGCAGGAAACCCCATATGAGGATCTTGGCCTCTGTTAAGATGACTTTTTTTCTTCCAAAGAGGCTAGGTTTCTAGCATGACCTGAAGATTCTTCCATAGGGAAGCTTTTTGTGGAAGAACCTCTTCATAACTTGTTTTTGATGTCAGGGAGCATTGTGTTAAAAAAGAATGTATTTGGAATAGCTATTTAATTATCTACAACTTAAACCAATGAGTTCTTGTTGGATTGTGAAGAATCTGGATCTTGAGGAGGATTTGGAAGTTCCACGAAGAAATGGAGTTAATACCTGGAGAGGGTGTTGAATGATAGAGAGCCTCTGCTTTATTCCTACCTCCAAATGCAAGCAGTGAGGTGACTTTTCCAGGGTTATATTTGCTGTATCATCCTTTGTCTATTCAGAAGCATGCAATCCCTAAGCAGTATTAAGCGTTAGGGATTTTGTCTCAGCCCAGATAAGAAAGCTCCTCACAATTCACGTGTTACTGGAATCACTAGGCTAGAGCAGGGAAACTGTGCCACTGAATATCATACCTTTTTTCATGTGCTTGAGAAGTAGGGAGGAGAAACACACTCTAGGAAGCAGAAGTCAGAGAAAGACTGAATAGGCAGGATTTCCTGACTAGCGTGAAGTTGTAATGAATGGGTGGGACGATCCTCTTGATGCCCATCCAGGAACTTTGTTGTGTGTAAGATGTGTTCAGCATGATTTGAAGCACATACGTGGGATAGCCTCTTGGCCACTTGTGCAGTACCTGGTTCTTGTACTGATTAATGGCCAGACTCAGAGCAGATCAGCAAGGCCCTTGGAGTGCAGTGACCTGAATGTTCCAGCCTGGGAAAGAAGAAGGGAGAAGCAAGTGGAGAATTTCTCTCTTACTATAATTCATTCCCATTGCTTAATTTTAGTTGTAAAATTGTAAATTTTAATTGTAAAATGCTGAAAAATTAGTGAAGTTTTGCAGTTAGGGAGCTGTATATTTGTTATTTTACAAAGTTCTTGGGTTTTATCTTCTGGTTTGAGTAATTTCAAGATTGAGGGGCTCCTGTTTTGGCAGATAAACGACTTTATAGGATTGCTAGTCTTCAAGAAGGCAAACTTTCT
Source organism: Pyrocephalus nanus (assembly GCA_038380795.1). Taxonomy (NCBI): domain Eukaryota; kingdom Metazoa; phylum Chordata; class Aves; order Passeriformes; family Tyrannidae; genus Pyrocephalus; species Pyrocephalus nanus. The sequence goes on along the minus strand of CM076269.1, from coordinate 19,059,669 downwards.
ACTTTGGGGAGTAGTTGTACTCCTTTTCTGGGAGTAAAGAAAATTAATTCCAGAAAATGAATGAAATTGTTAAATGGTGGCTCTGTTTTCAAGTTACTAAAGCAGTGACTAAGGTGGCATGCAAGTAACATCAGACCCTGATGGGAAGTGAATGGCAATAGAAAACTACTTCTCTGGTGTTTCCATCTGTAGGGAACAAGTATCAGGGATCTAGAGTAAGGCATAAGCAGTGCATTTTATTCTTGGAAGATAACTTGATATCTTGGCCTGATCAATTGACTGATGTTAATATGGACCTTGACAAATTAGAGAGATGGGCAATCATCAACCATAGAAGTTTAACAAGGGTAAGTGTCAGATTCTGAACCTGAAATGGGGCAGCCCTGGCTGTGTGTATAAGACTGGGAAAAGTAGAGGTTATCAATTCAGTTAAATGTCTGCCAGGCTATATTATTCCTTCATTGACTGAACCAGTCACCATCCAATAGTTCAAGACAGGAAATCTGTTAATCATTTTTCTGAAGTTCCAGGGTCGGGTATTCAAATGTTAGTGAAAAGTGACTTTTACATTCAGAAGAGGTGCCAGTTTAGGCGTGAACTGACTCATGGCTCCTTCACGTGGCCTCCCATGGAACTGCAGTCAGAAACGACTTGTGTTGCTGTCTGAAGAGTTGTGGGCTGCATTCCAGTGAGTTCCCTGGAAGAATTTACATGCAAGTAGCTGCTTGCATGACAGAGCAGACCAATGGGCCCTTTATGGGCTGGGTTTTTTAGGTGGATGACCATTCCTATGATACGGTATAGCAAATGCCTCAGATCTTATGTGGTAATAAATTATAGGAAGAAGTGGTTCTAGGAATCTATTCTAAGGAGAATGCAGATATCAGAAACTTTAGCTACTGCTTCCAGGTAGTATCATGATAGTATTTTTGAAGCAGACTATTTAAATATTCATCTAGTGTATTCTGGGGTTTTGCTACTTAGTTTGAGAAGCCTAAGGATAGCAAGCCTCTATGGGTTGAGGGGGAAGAATAATTTCAGCTATCATCTAGGTACTTGATTAAAACAAAATATAATTAAATGTTAATTAATATCATACCTGCCATCTATTCCTCATATGTGGTTCCCACCTCCATTGTAAGTGATTCTCTCTTAACTGGCTTAGGCTTCAGAGACATTCTGACTTACTGTATTTAAATGCATTGTTAAAATACCTAGATGTAAAAGGTGGAAGTAAAATGAGTGGATTGTTATCATGACTATCATATAATAAGATTTGACTTTTTCTTATATTTATCTTCAACTTTTGCCAAATAAAATTCTTTACTCAGATGGTGCCTTGGTGTGTCATTTCTTCCCCATTTCCTATCTTCTGCTTTCATTTAACTGTATGTCAAAATTCTGTTCTTAAGATGAAAATCTTCTGGGTGAGTCAGGATGAAGTGTCTCTAATTCAAGTATACAAATGGGCTTTTATAGAAAAAGTAATGAGGGTGCATAAGATTAAACCCTTCTTCTTAAACATGTCAGTAATTGTGTTTAGGTCTAAGGATGTCAGTTGAAGAAAGATTTTGTAGATCAGAGTTCACTGACTTCAGTACAGAGCCTTGTATTCTCTTTCAGAGTACTCTTTAATGTGGAGGTTTGTAAAGCACTTGTTTCACTTAGCCCCACTAAAAAAAGGATAATCCAACTTATTCCACTTTAGAGGTATTAGGTGGAGAAAGTTAAAATTATGCATGTAACATGACCTTTCTGCCTCACGTCAACCCCGTGGTTTATAGGTGAAGCCAGTGGCTGGTTTATACTGCTTATGTGGTGTTATGTAAATAACTTGGGAATTGCCAGTGGTTTTGGGTAGTAGTAATGCTGGTGCAGCAGTGACTAAAAGTACCTTTCCTTATGACTGTGTTTGGATTCTAAGGAATATCTTGTTTCTACAGCATAGACAGATGGTGACAGGACCAGAGTCTTAAACACAGATACTTCTGCCCTGGCCTCCACTGTGTTAAGAGAAGCACACCATACTTAATGGGAATAAGTGATGGAGAAATAGTCAGTCAAAGATTGTGACATCTTTAACTTGATGGCTGAGAAGCCTAATAGCTTCATTTTGCAGAAATACAATTACTTCGTGGATAGACTAAAATGTATTTTATCCTTATACCCACCAAAGTAGTAACTTGTCTGTTGTGGATAAATTTGTAAATTAATTTTCATGTACTTTTCCTATACTACTTCTCTTTGAATTTAGTCATTGATGTAATTCAAGCAAATGAATAGCAATAAAATAAAAACTTATCCTAAATCATTGCTTCTAAAGTTCTGCAGTTCTTTAGGTGAACTGTATTTCATTAAATCTTTCAACTACTTTGCTCTCAATGGTTTTAAAAAAGTATTCCGTGTTACAGTAACTATCACATTCCATGTTTTTTCTCAATACTTTAAAAGTATTATTCCAAAATAATTTTTAAACCCTAAGTTCTACTCCTCCATCATATATTTATGTTAAAGAATAAAGTTAATGGAGCAAGACAGGCTGGAGGTTTTTTTATTTGGAGAAGGTGTTAGTGCAGCAGTAGGGGAAAAACATTAGTAAGCCTTCTATATGGCTTTTCTAGAAGCAACAGTGTTAGAGCTCCAATTTTAATTTCTTTTTCATCGTAACTCATACTTGTCCTTAAAACTTTATTTCACCTCTGAAAAACCATATGGAGGGTTTTGTTTGAAAACTTTCTGTATCTGGAGATTTAGCTGAGATGAGGAGTTCTGAAGTTAAGCCCTGCTTTACTGCCACTGCACTTTTCTCTTTAGTTACTTCTGTGCAACCTGCAAATAAAGTCCTAGTAGTTGGATAGCTTGCTCTTTCACCCAGCTAATTAGCTTCTGTAATTACATCTTAATATTTTGTTCTGAAGGGCTGAACTGAATCTTAACCAACACTTACATTGTTACTTGATATTGTAAAGTAGATGATACTGAAATAGCATTGGCGTGGCAGGCAGGCTACTTGTCCTAGATAGTGATCAGACTAATGCAATTGTCTCCTTTTTGCATTGCTCTTGGCCTTCTTATTTGAGAGAATGTGGGGAAGAGGATGTTAATGAAGTTATAAGCACCAAGAAGAATCATCAAGAGAAAGATTTCTATACACAAAGGGAAAATTATTGGGGGAAGCTTAAATTTTGAGCAGTTTTGCACAATGCATGGAGAGGGGAAAGCTCTAGAAGAGATTGCTATAAATTGCTTGCATAAAGGCTGCTGTTACTTGTGAAGGTGCCTATATGAAGAGTTAGCTAGGAAGGGCACTGTGAATCCCTGCCAGGAATTCCTGCTGGGCAGTTATTTTTCCTATACAGACTGCATCTACTAGCTCTTACCTTAAGGCAAATAATTATTGCTTCAAATGTAATACTAATGTTTAAAAATCTAGGAAAGAAACAAGAACAATGAGGAGCTGATATTGACAACATGAAATAAATAATAAATTGGAAGAACAGGCTAGAGGCAAGGATTGGGGGACAGAGGGGAAAATAATTAGATGTAAAGTGTATATGTAACATATAATGTCTGAAATACTGAAGGATGGGATATGAAGAAATATGCTTAAATTTCAGACAGACATCAAGACTGGACATAATTCAATAAATTTATTACCCATAAGAAATTCAATGTAGCTTATTCTTAGTACTGTGTAATGATATATTTTCATCTTAAGCAGTTGTAGAATCTTTATCTAGGATGATGTCAACATGGCTTCAATGTAGATCATGATATTCTGATATGTCCTGATATTCTTTACTCTGTAGTTTTGGCCAAAACCAGACTGCATATCATGGGATGAAGAAAAAAAATCTGCAGTTAAGTGTGTGTATATAATGGGAAAGGCAGTTACTGGAATATCTTAAACTGAAGCTACAAATGAGTTCAAATTAGTTGTTACTGTTGTCTTCTTAAACAAACAATGAAAGACTTATCTGTTGTTCCATGTATATTGGCTACTCTGTATCCTGCAGAAGTTACTAATTTGCAGCTTTAATTATCAACAACATGAATGTTGAAATTTGCTTAGTTCTTTTGTATAAATAACACTGGGTTTTGTTTTGTTTTTTTCCCCCAGTTTCTATGGAGATTTTGGACCTTTAAATTTGGCAATGTTATACAGATACTGCTGTAAACTAAATAAGAAACTAAAGGTAAGCTTTGTTTAAAAACAATGTTCCTAATTTTTTTGTGTTTTGAAACTGAAATAAATTTATCCAGTTTGAAAGTGGTGATTAGGTGCTCATTATCTAGATGGTGACTGCTAAACTTGAAGGATGTTCTTTGTTCCAAGTTCTTTTCCCTCTGAAGAGTGAAAAGAATGAATATGCCTTCATTGTTGCTTATCAGCGAGGCACTGAGGGCTGTGTTCACCTTTTTTCATAACCTTACACTTTAAAGACAACAGTAACAAAAACCACTGGTTATGCTCCATCCCAGCCAGACCCAGGACACTGAACGTGTAGCTGTGGACTTACCCTGTTCTCCAAAGACCTGTGAAGAATTGATTTGCAGCATGTATAGAAAATCTATCAATTTCAAGAAATGAAACATGTTGTAATTCCAAAGAACTAATTAACGTAACTTCTGTGGAAATAGTGAGGAGACCTTTTGCTAAATATAACAGATTTTAAATCTTTGATATAAAATATTAGAACTGTTTCTGACAGAAGGGGAAAATGGGACAACAGATGTGATAACTTGGGCTACAGTTCAGAGGGTCCCTTTATCAAAAATGACATTATGTTTTGGGGCTAATGTTTGCTGCACAAATGAAACACTTAGGCAAGTTGACTCATGCTATCTGCTACTTTCAGGGGCATGCTGAATTGCACACGTTCTTAAGAGGAGGTTCTGCAAATTTAGGGGTTTATGGAGTTGCTATAAACTTTTTGCAAAAGAAAGTGCTTCTAGTGAAAATGAACATTTCTTCTTACTCTAAAAAATGATTTATAAAGAGCAAAAGTTAAACTCTACTATTACTAATTTTGGATGCATGTGTTCATATTGGGAAAACATTGGATTTACCATTTCTGTGATAACACTAAAGAGACCCTATAACTTGTTATCAGCCCATCTTCCAGTGCCAGTGTCCCATTCAAACACGTGACCAAAGCTGCTCACTCAGTAGGAATCTGGGTTTTTTTACCTTAGTTCTACTGTTGTTGACCTTTTATTTGAGTTATTATATAACTCAAATATATATAACTACTCTGTGAAGTAGTTATTCCAGAGAAGAGCCAATAATAAAACTGCTATTCTAACTTCCCTGTGCCCTTGGAAACTGGAGAGATCAGTTCTGTCTTTTCCAGATTCGGATTAAGACTATGATCAGTTTGGGACCTGAACACAGTCTCATGTATTACTGTTGAAGTGTGTCTTCATACTTTTATAGCTGAACCAGAATGCCTTCAATCTCAAGCCCAGGTACCAAGAGGTTCACCCAGGAAATAAGTACACAACTAATAAATATCCTGGGATTTTTTTTTAATGTTTCAGTATTGAACAGGAATGTCTCTACAGTCTTAATTCTTCTTGTAAGACCATCATCTGCATTGAGTGAGGCAAGCTAATCATTAGAAGTGGCTTGTAAGCATGAAGGTTGGATATTATCATGGAAAAAGTAAACAAGGGAGCTAAATTGGAACTGAACTATTGACTTTGATATTTGCAGGGCTGATTTAACAAACTGTGATGTCACTTTAGTGCAACGTTGACATTTGTTGAACAAAGCAAACATACTGACATTGCTAGGTGAAGATTACAGCTGGTGAGGACCAGGACAGAGAAGTCTCAGCACCTCTGGGAGGAGATACTGTTTGTTGCTGCCAGAGGCTAATTCCAAATAGGTTAATTTAAACTGCTATTGTGGAAGAGGGAAGAGTAACCTGATAATGCAACCACTTGAAAGTAATACCTGAAATCAAACAGCTAAAGCTTGGAACACTGCCAGAGTGGTATAGAAACTTACAGTTGAATAGATTCCAGTCTGGCTGATTGGCACTACCCCAGGGGTAGGCCAGTACAGCTGATGTAAACTTTGCTCTTCTGATAGTTTATATATATGCCAGACTGACCTATTTTAGATACTACCTGCAGTGGGTAAGTAGTCCTGTAAGACCAAGTCCCAGGGCTTGTACGTGTTCCTGTACCTGCATGTATCAGAAGCAGGCATCTGTAGGCCTAGCTAAAGGACTGCTGATCAGCTTTGCTAGTCAAGAATTACGGATTCACAATTTCTACCCTTCTACACCTCATCTTCCCATGTCTGCCCTTCACAAATGTCCACCAGAGGAGTTCTGAGACTTGAACTAGTGGGAGTAACACAGAATTTAAGGTCGTGGGAAGTACCTACTGGACTAACAAGAGAGTGAGTCCTGTTGGGGCCACCTGCTGCTTGCATATCCTTGCATTAAGGGTTCCCTGTGACCAGCAGCAAGAGGTGTTTGATCAAAGGAAGTAAAAGATGCTGCAGATTATCATGGGATGGTTGCTGTTGCTGTACTGCAACACTTTTTGGACTCTGAGGCAATCACAGTGCTTAAGCCCAGATGACTTGGTATATACTTGCTTGGGTAAGCACTTCATGTGCTTCTCCTAAGAAAAGAGTCTTAAAATGTGGCACAAAAAAAAAATTACAAATGTGATGGGTTTTGTATGGATATACTGTCTCAAAAGGAATTTAAGACTTACGCTTGTTAATTTTGAAACTTCTGTGAATAGGAACAGAGAAATGAGGGTATAAGATCTCATTAAAACAAGCAAGTGCACAAACTTCCCTTCCAAATCTTTCAGCTGTATCTATTTCTGGTCTGGGAGAGAAGTTAGACACTGGAGGCAGTTTTCTGTTTTCTTCTCTCCTTTTTTGTGGGACTGGTGAGGATGGAGAAGGGTACCAGTTTGAAAGGTGTTAATGGCAAACCAGCATTTTAAAGTGAACTGTGGTAACTTAGTGCTGACTGATGTTAAAAACAGTAAATAACTCTGTTTTGAAGAGCTGAAGAATTTATTCAGATATCCATTTGCCAAGAAAGTTTGAGGTAAAATCCTGGTTATGCCTTACAGGAAAGCCTTTTGGACCTTGTTTGTAATGCTTCGATGGCTGTGGGATGATTTTGACTATCCAAGTCAACAGCAAGGAAAAAATGCTTGGCTGTGCTATCTTTCTACTTGTAATTTGCATTCTGTAGGGGGGGAAAAAATGCTTGACTAAGCAACTGGGGTTCATTTATGAAAGAAAGATTTTTTTTTTTCTTCTATTTAAACAACTGACTTCATTAAAACTACTTTAAAAAACCTTCTGTGTTTTATGTGTGTATAGCCTTACACATTCTCAATAAATCCAGGAGCAGAGGTGATCAGGGAGTGTTGCTGATATAAATGATGTGAATATTGAAGATCAAAGGCAGGAGAGGAAAAGCACTGGCAGCATTATAAACTATGGGGTTAACAATTTTTGTGTGCTAACTGTAATGTTGCTGAATCACAGATGAGTTTGGCTTATTTGTTAATATAAATAAACTGTTGGAACTGTAGTAATTGAAAGCATCTCCTTAGGACAGCCTAAATTTTGAGACAGGGTTGAGTGTACGTTTTAATAAATCATTATCTATGAAATTTGCCACCCTTGTATTCACTGCTGTTTACATGTACATATTACATATATACATATATACACCTCTCTATAAAAATATAATTTGCACAGATACAGGCTTATCAAACATATTGCAGTAATTTCTTGCTTGAACAGTGCAACTGTGTTAAACCATATCACTTATATTAAATACTGACAAATAACCTGGTGATTTTACACAGCTGTCAATCTAGTAGCGGTCTACCATGGCACTTTCTAAGCCTGTCATCAGTTTCTCTGCAAGTAAATCTCTCTTGAGGTCTGCAAGAAACAGGAACTTATCTATTATTAAAAAAAAAGGTAATCTTAAAGTGAAAATAACATGCTCTGGAACCCTCTTGTACACCTTGTAAGTTAGTTTTACCACCTAAACCAAAACCTGATGTGCTTTCCATGGAACTTCTGCTTTTAATTCAAAAGACTGTTTTTTAGTATGTTCCTTTGGGATATATCTTGAGAAATGCTGTTACATTTTGTCTTTTAGTGATGTGTGAAACTGCTAAAATTTTCTTACTGGTAAAGAAAAATACTCTTAATTTTTCATAGTGCATGCCTTTGTTTTAGGAAAAAATATTACTCGCAGCTATGTTACCTCAAACTCCTGCTGTTCTGTAGGATAACTTGTTTTGAAAAAGTTCTTTTTAAAACAGTCCTGGTTCTTCAGAGTTGAGCAGTGTCTCAGGGAACTAAAGCCTTAATCCATTCAGGTGGAGCTTTGGAGCTGTAAAAAGAGTCACCTTCTAGAACTGTCTTGAAACTTGTCATTGAACCTGTCCAAAGGAGGATGCAGAGCTTATGAAGTATGGTCAGAAAATCGGTATTTTGGAAAGTAGATCATATAGCTTAGTATTGATAGTACAAGTGTACTGAGTAGACAATTTGCACGTTAATGTTAACAAAGGCATTGCACTGACACATCAGGAAACACTTACTGTAAAACTTGGTTTTCTGTAACTAGTGGGCAAATAAAAACAGTAGTTTGTTTTATAGGCTTTGGAAAAGTTAAATCATGCTGCCATTTTCTACTGGTTACTATGCTAGAAGCTGTTAATGTCAATGTTAATTTCAATTTTGTGTCAAAGCTTTAGTCAGGATATATAAATATCATATAGCCCTTACATTTTGAAAATTATGCAATAAAACTGATATATTGTTTTCATTTAAATGTTCTGGAAACTTCATTTTTTCGCTACTTTAGGTGCGAAGTGTCTCAAAACTGAAATGACTTGATACACCCATATGATTAAAAAAATCCATTCTATAAAATAGAACAAGAACTATGTTCTCATTACAGAGAACTTCTGGCTAGCTAGCTTTGCAGTTTAAAATAGTGGGTTTGGTGAACTATAAACTGCTGCAAAGAACTTTCCTTTAAAATAAGTAGTAGTCAATAAGTTATAATTGAAGTTCTGTCACTGTTGCATAACTACTGTAATCTTATCCCACCTACACATCATGGGTGGAATTGCAGTTAGAGAACACTAAAATTAAAAAATTGAGGAGGGGGAAGAAGGGAGGAATCTTTAAATACTGGGATTAATTTTGTCAAGTTTTAATAATAATTGAATACTTCACTAATTAAATAACTACTTGTGCTTTGTATGTTTGCATATAAGAGAGATGTTGCTGTTGGTCTCTAGATACAGCTTCTTCCAATCAACAGCAACCAGCTATTTTGGGAATTACAGTCCTGTTTAGACTCTCTCAGTTGCACTGACTGTCCCTCCTTCTACCTCTGGAAGTTGTGGCTAACAAGACCAGACTGGAATGTACAGTTAGAACTGCTATTAAAGGTGCTGTTTCTGGGGGATTGGGAGTAAGAAGCTTGCTGTGGTTCCTACATCAGTTTTCTCCAGAGTTTATCAGCTATTTTTTTTTTTTTTTTTTTTTGCAAACTTTGGTTCTGTGGTTAAAGCTATTCTAAAATCTGCAACAAGAGTTAAGGTGAGAGTAGACACAGATCTCTGGCAGTGAGATACAGCTGGCACTACTTAAACAAATAAAAAGTATTCTGCAGCAGTTACCTTATCTTCCACCCCCCGGTGTCAACAGTGAAGCTGGTTAACAGCAGCATTGGTATTAGGGCATTTTAGAGAACGTGCAACTTTTAAAAATAGAACCTTCTTCAAAGATTGAGAAACGGAAGCCAGTGTGTTTGTTGATGACTTCCTCAAAACTGGAGTTGTACTGTTAGTCTGTCAGGACAAACATGCATCAAAGTGTTGCAGAATATAATGGAAGTGTAGCAATTCATGAAGCTAAAAAGTTATTAATACAGTAAATTATCCAACTTGCCACTTCTAAGTGACAGTTTTGTTTCTTTCTGGCTTTAAATAATTTTGCTGCAGTTTGTCATTATTGTTCTTTACTGGTGCATGTTGGTTTTCTTTTCAATGGGAGTTTTGTCTACAGGATTCTGACAGAGGCTTCCTTTCTTCCTAAAGAAAGAAGAATTGCAAGTGTTGATTGTTTTGTCTTTGCCTAGCCTTTTTTCCAGGCATTCCTTTTTTCTTCTTTCTTTTCCCCCCACTTTAAATAAATTCATGTTGTTGAAGCTTTATAAAGATGTCTGTTATCCTGTTTTTCTGGAAGTGTGTTTAAACTTATAAAGAGCCTTTTAGATTGATTGCTTCAGTTTTTCTTTTGTCTTCTCCACAGAATTATATGCTAAAGAGATTCAACATATAGGAGGAAGTTTTAATCTGTAAATGTCAATGTCTTTAATCATTGCTCAAAAGCTATTCTTTCAAATACTTAAACTTGGGGAAAAAAAATCAGGTTTTTATACTGAACATTTTAGTTCAGCTGCATTTTATAGGATATTTTTTGACAGCTAACAAAGAGATCTGCCCTGATACAGCGGCTGCTTCCCTATACTCTTATCTGTGATGTAAGAAGACTGTTCAGGGTATCAGTAATTTTTTCTCCTTTAATTTTAAGAATATTTTTTTTCCAGTTTATGAAAAGGGATTTTTTTGAAATATTCTTAAAGTGCATTCTTCTCTTAGTAAATATGGTGGGTTTTTTTCTTTAAACAGTACTTCAGTCTATCAAGAAAGAAGATCGTGTACTACACCAGTTTTGACCAGCGGAAACGAGCAAATGCAGCATTTTTAATAGGTGCATATGCTGTAAGTATTGCTGACCACATGGATACTTCTAACCTTCCTTAAGAGACTTCTGCTGTGTGTAAAACAGCTTCTCGAGGGATGGATGCAGATGGTCATTTCATTCTTCTCTAAGCTGTCTTTGGAAATTCTGGTCCAGATTAGGGAAACCCTGTCTTTACCCCTTAACTCTGTTTATTTTATTAAACATGGAATGGCTTTGGCAGATGATGTGCCTGTTTTCCATTGGATACTGGTTTCTTGAATGTCAAAAATTCAAACCACAAACTTACCTTTAAACTTGACTGTCTTAGGATCAATTGCTTCTCGTGGCAGGAGCAAGATTCATAGTGGGAAGGAGAAATATTTTTCTCACTGCCTTTCTTAAAGTTACTCGACCAGAAGCATAGTGATTATTGAACTGATTTCTTTTCTCAGTTAATTTTCTATGATTTTACCAGCTTTTTGAGACTAGAAAGTCTTTTAGCTATGAACTCTACCAATATGTAAAAGTTAATTGAGAAGGCTTGGTTTATTTGTCCTGGTGTTAAAACATTAAGTGTAAAATGAAACGTGGAAAGCAGTGGATCAGGTTCTAGGAATGGGTTTCCAGTGGTGATTATGCAGCTTAGATTGTTCCATTAAACAGCTTCTTAGACCCTGTAGCTATTAAAATATTTTAATAAGAGGTTTGAGTGAAAGTTAAGTCTAAAAACTTCACTGGTAATAGTTTTCCTGGTTATAAATTGCATCTCAGGAAGAGGCATTTCATAAATTTCAGTTTTTACAATGGACTTCCAGTACATTTGGTCTAATCATGCCCAGTTGCTAAAATACTGTCCTTGCTCTTAAGAATTCCACAAAATTTACCTCTGTCACAAATTCAGATTAAAAAAAAATATTTAAAATGTTACAAGAACAGAACAACGTGCAGACTTCCCTGATCATGCAGAGCTTCCTCATAAATAACCAAGACTAAAACACAAACTGGTCAGTGAGGTCAGAAACAGGGTGCTACTAGGTTTTGCAAAATCTTATCAGGAACAACAGAGACTATATGGAAGCTAGTGTTGTTCTGCTTTTCCTTTCATCTGTTTGGAGACTGTAGTTGTTAGGATTTTTAATCTAGCCTTCCACAGTAGTTAGTCTTTTCTTAAAAAAGAAGTCTTTAGAAACTGTTTTGAAATACCATTACAAGTCCTTTCATGCATACCAAAAATAAAGTAGCCTGGTTTGACTCAATTTGTACTTACCAGTTTTTGGGAGGACAATGAGAGAGTAAGTAGGTCTAACTGAATTATACCTTACTCCCCACTTGTTATCAAAGAATTAATTCTTGGACAAATCTTGAAGGAGAGTGCATTTTCACCTGCCTGATAACACATGTTTGAATGGTGAGCTGAGTCTCTCTTTCCATATTCTTAGGGTATATTTTTTTACTGGTTGGAAACCAAGGAACACCTACCTGGTTGTGTACTCTGTCTAGTAAGGCTTGAATTCTTTGGGAGAGAAGAGCAGGAGGAATACTGGTCTTGATTGCTCTTGTGCTCCTAGAGAAATGGGGCAGGGGGAAGAGAGAACAGAGATGTTTGACACTGTGCTGCTCCTGGTAAATCTAGAGCTTTAATTCTGCCCTGTAAAAAACAAGTAGTAGTTACCTCTTGCAATTCTTCAGGAACTAAAACTTGATTAATGGGCCAAAATCTGACTTTTAAGCAGTCCCAATGGAACATGCTTTTGCACTGTGGCAAACCCGTGAAAGAGTGAGCCTTTTTTCCTTTTCCTTATAGGTAGCAGATGGGCTGGCTATATTTCACTCTCATGATTACTTTAACTGTATGTTTTGGTAGTAACAGCTTTTATTAGACTTCTGTTATGCCGGGAAGGGAGAAAAGCTGTTGAGTTCTTATGGTTGTAGTTTTACTGCAGCAAATGGCTGGATAATAGCAAACTACTATAGCATCTTCAGTGGTTTGCTTGTAGGAGTTTTTCCCTAATGTAAAAATTTAAATTGGACATCTCAGTCCTACCTGAAACTTTAAGGGTTTGTTTGCTGGTAATCTGTGTGTGTCAGACTATTGCTCAAGCCTGTAATCCCTCCCTTGGGCGGTCAGGAAGTACAAAGGCTTTTCAATCACTGCAGTGTGTGCAGCCTCTTCTGTACACCTTTCTGCTGATTGCTTTAGGTCATCTTCACAGAACTCTTGTGCTAACTTAGCAGCTCCAGAGGGGATCTCCAGATTCTCTAGTTCCAAATACTTATAATTTCAAAACAGCAGGTGCAGATGGGAACAAGATGAATCCAAACTGCATTTGCAATATTTTGGATAAGTGTAAAGGTAGGCTTGCAAAATACTAATTCCCTTTTTATTCTGCAAGCTTTTTAGGATGCATGGTATGAGTTTTCTTGACAGAGGGTATATCTGGCCAGTATTGCTACACATCTTGTGCCAGCATAGTGTCCCAGCTGTGGGGAGCTTTATCTTTGATCCATTTCAATGCTGATCCATGCTGACAGCGTGACCATGGTGAGTGGAGCAGCAACATTGGGGACTGAGGCTAAAATACAATTCCAAGTTAGGGGATTGATCTTTTGAATGAAGAGTAGTTTGTATAGAGGATTTTGGTCCAAAATTAGACTAGCTTTCAAAGCATTCGAGTAGGTGGTGGTTGAAAAAGATATTCTTGACCATCTATTCACTGCACAATGGCAAAGATTTTTTCAGACTTTTATTGTAGTCAATTTTTTGTTTTTTATTTAATCCTTATCTTGTCTTCTCTGTCTGCTTTGTCCATTCTTGAGGAAGAAATGGAAGAAAATCTACTCAATGTGACATCATCTTACAGAGTGCTAAGAATCCCATTAACTTGGGACAAAAAGCTAATTGCAGATATTCTGGGAGTGACCATCACTTACCCATATTCTAATGTGCTCAAGGTCAAAAGTTGAATAGAGCTTTTAAATCAGGAACTCATCTGTGTCTTGGTTAAGAAAATAATTACTAGAGTACCTTATATTCAGTTAAATGTGTGGAGATGTAAAGTGGCCATGTAGATGCTGGTGGTAAGGTAAACTGGTAAGGAGAGAAATGGCTCGGAAAATTTTGGGGCTTGGTTTGCAATAAATGTTTATATATGTGAAATATGCCACTCCAAACTGAATGAATTTCATGTTTTGTAAATGAAGTACTTGCTTAATATGCATTTCAAGTTAGATTTATTTTAGGACCAACTGTTCTGTACAAATAGGAATCGAAATTCAAAAATATGTACTTGTATTCTAATTTCTTACTGAAGCCAGTGCAGCCAATCAGAAGAATGAACCTTGGCTTAGGGTGTTACATTAACTATATGTTGGTCTCACAGTAACATGTTCAGCTTGTTGAATTGGATATTTTTGTTAATTAGTAGTTTGATATTGACAATTAGGAATCAAAAAATACTTGTGTTGGAAAATCTCCCATTGAGGTGTGGTGGAGAAATGTTTCCTTAGTCAGCTGCCACGATGATATTTTGACTCATTTAAAGTTAGAGAATTCCCAGTATAGACGCCTATTTTTCATCTTAGTATGATGTCGAGTCTGTCTTAAACTATGTCAGTTCAGCAATATGTGATTTTTTTTTTCCACTTTCTTTTTTTTAAAGTAGAGGAATGACAAAAACCCAAAAATCCCAGTTTCTGTTGACTTCTGTTATTTCTGAGTATTTTCTTTGTGTAGGTATATCTTTTCTGACCCTTGTATGTCCACAGGAGCAGCTCATGAAGGAGTACAGTATTCTTAGCAGTTTGGTGGGCTGAGGGAAGTTAACGTCTGGTTAATGACTTTTCAAGCTCAGGGCTGATTTTTTTTCCCCTCTTCCCCCATCCCTTTTAGGTAATATACTTGAAGAAAACACCAGAAGAGGCTTACAGGACACTTTTGTCTGGATCTAATCCACCATATCTTCCATTTAGGTATGTGAACACAAGAAATAAGCCTAACTTTTCTGTTTCGAATTTTGCCTTCTCAAAAAACTGTTTCTTCTCTGATACAGACGTTGTATCAAAATGACTGATCCAGAAAAATATTTTTTACATCTGGTAGAATTACTTGCTCTATGTTGTGATAATAAATCATTTAGCTTGATGTAAGTTTTAAGTAAGATTCCTAATCTTGCAAACTGTCAGCTTTTTAAAATAGTTCTCAGCGTGTTTGCAATTTAGCAATTAAACCTTTTTTTCATCATGTATCATGTTTTACTATTTGGAAGTCATTCAAATATTTTAAATTACTTAGTCTGTAAGTAGGTAGACTTAGAGGAATAAAGGGAGTTATGTGCTGTTATATTTTAGCTTTTACAGAACAAGCACTGATATTCAAGTTATTAAATGTGTTCAATTAATCATACATAATTTCCATCAATCTGTCTTTATTCTCTGTACTAAGGTCATATTGAGACCCAAATCTAAGGAGTTTTAGCTATCATGCTTATCTGATAAGACGACTTTGAAATTTTTTCATGATGTGAACAGTGCCCTTGTGCCTTATGAATGAGAATACCTCGTGGTATTCCTATGCAAACACTGGCAATAAAAGTCAACTGCAAGAAGGTCAATATTCTCTTTTTCAGGGGAGTCAGCATTTTACAAGTAGGGTTCGCTGTCAGCCAGTGCATTTGTAAATGTAGACCCACCTTGTCTGTATCAAATTCATCTGATTCTTCAGCCACTCAGCAAAGGAAGATCAGATTATCTGTTCTCATACCTTGTATAGGAGCCAGATACAGTGTAAAGTGTTGGGATGGTAGATTTTGTATCAGGACTAGTTTGACTATGAAATCTTAAACCATCAAACATGAGTTTTAAGAAGGTATTAAATCAGTGATAGCTTTTATTGGCAGAGAGCTTATACATTGACCTGGTCACTGATAGCTGTCCAAAGCCCAAGAAGTTCACCAAGCTAGTGGTGTCTATATTTTTTCAGATAATTATAAAACATACTTGGTCCAGGGCATGAGAAAGTCAGTTATTTTAAAAGTCAGTGTTTTTTTAACTTCTCCAAATTCTGTATAAAATACAGGGGGTGTGATCTATGTTAGACAACCGTGCCTTAGCATTGCTTGCATGAGGGTGTGCTCCAGGATCTTCTTAGGCACGAAGATGCGGCTCAACAGCCTGTAGTTCTCTGGCTCTTCCTTTCTACCCTTTTAAAAAGCAGGAGTGATGTTTCCCTTTTTCCAGTCACTGGGGATTTTGCCTCACTGCCTCAAAGGATGGAGAGTGGCTTGGCAACATCAGCCAGTTCCCTCAGGACCCTGGGATACATCTCATCAGGCCCCACGGCTGAACAGCTGTATCTTGTTCACCAGTTAAGGACATTTACTGTTTGGATTTACAGTAAATTGTCTTTAGGTTTTTCTCTCCCCTGCCAAAGTAAAAATTAAGGTGTGTAAGAAGTAGTTCTGACAAAGTAAAGAACCTCATTTGTGAGACCCCAAAACTGTAAGATAGAAAACTTGGGAGGAAAAGTGTGTTTGCCAGACAGTCTCATATGACCCTACTTGCTCAAATGAAAGGCTACACATCCTTGCCTTGCAACTAATTCCTTATAATAATGATGTTGATAGTAGTAGTAATAATAAAGCTGCTGTTTCTGCTTGACTGATAAGGAGTAATGATTTCTTTGAGGCTGATAGGAACCACAGTAATAAATGTAATGACACAAAACAATTTCCTTTTAAGTGTTTTAAAATGATTATTCAAAGGAATTCATCTTGAGTTTGGATTCATGGAATTCTATTTCAGAATAGAATAGTTAGCTACTCTAGGATCAGCAAAGGAGGCATCAAACATATAGAAGAAATGCAAAGATTTTCTGAAGATTATATTATATACACAGAGCATTTTGTATTTCCCAAGGAAGAGCATACTGAGCAAAAGCATTGGAGAAGGCAATGCCCAGCAAAGGGCCTACTCAGTTTTTGCTGTCTGGGTTGGCAAAATAATTACAGAATTATAATTGTTTCACTCCATTTGTCAGCTTTAGGAGAAGAGGGCAATAGAGTAAGAAGTATTCTGGAATGGAACTCCTTTGCAGTCTTTGTGTGTGTGTTTTAAGCCCTAGATTGTTTTGCCCAAAACTAAAGCACTTTTGACGGGTTGTAGGGTTTTTTGGATGGGTTTTCTCTGGTGTGGATAAGTTTTGGTATTTGGGTTTTGTTGTTTTTTTTAAACACAAAGCTTTGGCTATTTTAGAGGATGGGAGGGAGGCAATCTTCTTGAGCAGAGCCTGGCTGTTTCTAGAAGGAATAAAGTATTATGAGCTTTTACTAGAAGAATTAAACATCTTGATTTCTTGAGCATTCTCTCTTGGTGTGAGGCTGGAAAGCACTTAAGTTTCTTTTGGATCTGCTTTGGACTACGTCAGATCTTGGCACAGGATTAGAGCCTAAGCAGATTCTGTTACCTGTGGTGTAGTTTGTCCTGCTGGGGAAGGTGGGTGTGTAATCAACCTGTACCAGAGGTGAGACCAAGAGGAGGGAGGAAATAAACGGAAGAATTCTGACAAGATAGGAAGCTGGATAAGAAACGGGATGTCTGACAGGATATTTGGGATATTTGAACTCATAGGTAGAGTTTGGTATAGATACATAAGGAGCTTAAAAATTACTGGACCTGAGAGAAGGGCAAGTAGATCTGATGGTCTGCAGTGGGGTAGTCTAGATTAGGAGGGAATGGGGAAGAAATAATTTAATCCTCCTTCATTGGTTTTCCAAGACCTTTGAGATATTTCCGCCCTGACCATTCCAGGACATTTGAGAGTCTCTGTTGCAAAATATAGCATAATACAGAGACTCAAGCAATTGAACCTGTACTGGAAGCCATAGCTCTGCCTTAGGTAGTGTATCTGCTTGACACCAGACTGTACTGTGAAGAAACAAGTTGGTGGTATGAGGAAATTTGCATTCCTTCCACATCTTTAGTTTCTTGGAAAGGACTAAAATGACTTATGTACAATTCAAAACATAAGCCAGATGTCTTACCTCTTCTCTCATATTCTGAAGTCTGTGAAGGAAATAATTTGAGATGTTAATCACTGCAATTCAGTGCTTATTGACTTGAGTTTGTTCTTGCAGCCTGGAACTTAGATATTATATAACTTCTGTAGTATAGGTCAGCTCTGTTTGAACAGTTCAAGTGAAGAGTTTATCACTGAGCAGTGATCACTGTTTAACAAGTTTGTTTATTTGATATCTGAAGTGTCCTCTCTTTGAAAGAAACAGACAACTTTGAATAGGTAGAAGCTGCAGGATTGTCAGATTCCTTGTGGAGTACTGAGGTAAGTTTACATGAAGTGATCACTGGGAAACTGATCTACTTTTGTCTAGCTCAGTGACCTCAAAAAGCTTTAATCGGCTTAGGTCTTCAGCTGGTGTTTCATTTAAAGACAGCTTCAGCAAATATAGTTCAGCAGTGGAAGGAAATCAGAATACCCCCTTTACAAGATAGATGGAAATATTGTTTTGTTTTTATGGCAGAAAAACTAAAGGTAACTCGAGAGGATAGGCACACTGTATTTGAGACACTTCCATCTTATTTTTGGCTGATTCGCTGTCACTTGGTGACGCTCTAGTCTCTTGAAGATCTTACACTGTATCCTCTCACTTCCATTTAAAAAACAGTGCTAACACCAGTTAAAACTGTCATAAATACCAGTTACCTAGTGTGAAACAGTTTCATATTTTTCCCTCAAACTGCTCTGTATTGACTTTATGTTCAAGAGAAAAAAGACAAATATATTTTAGTATTATTATGTTCAGTCTCTAAATAATGACATGAATTTCAGAGCTAGATTTTAGTTTGTGGCTTTTAGGGTTTGTTTCTTTATTGGCAAGTGCTGGGAAAACAAACTGTTTTGTTATTGACAGCGCTTCGAGGTTTGGTGAAAGGACAAGCATTATGCAGTATTGAGGTCAGCTACAACAACTGCGAAATGGGATGGGGGATATGCAGTTCTGTAATGCTGGCTCAGATTCATCCAGAATCTGTGTCTCCTAGAAATATTCACATTTCTCTCACTTTGAAAGCAGACAGAGTACTATCAGGTAATAGTTGGTAAAACACTGCTTGAAAAACAAGGTGCTTATGCATTTGGCCATAAAAGACTGAAATAATACGGTAATAAAACATGTGATCAGCAGCAAAAATCAGAATGCTGCAACATAGCAGGAGATGTCTCTGTTGTATTATTCTGATATGAAATTAGTTTTCCTTTTTCTTCTGTGCTTTCTTAAACACAGACTTCTGAGTTGAACAAAAAAGTGTAAGATTTGAAGTGCAAGTTTCACCTAAATGTTTTTGTACATGCCTATGTAGTCCCAGTGAGTGAAAAATTATTACTGTCTTAAATGTAAGCACATGCATTAGTTTTCTGTAAGATACTATGCTGACTGTGTGCAGTGGACACAGGAGTAGAAAAAGTTTAAATAGGAAAGATGTCTGGAATTAATTTTAATTTAATGTAGAATTATATGTTTCTTTAGGATTAGTAAAGGTATTTTTTCTTTACAGTGCTCTTCCTCATAACTTTTAGTCCTTGCATTTGGTTTTACTGTGGAACAAAGTGTGACCCATTCAGAACCATTTCATTTTATGCAAGCTGAAGTCAGTATTATTAAGTATTGCTCTAAAACTTTTGGGATGTATCTATCATTCTTAGAATGAAAATGCATGCTTGTGGATTTAGGGCTATGTAATTGATTTCTCAAGCCAGTGTGGTATGAGAATAGCTGTATTTCTAACCATTTTTGTAAAGATTAGTACTAGTTCTGACAGTATCCAGTGTTTTTATCCATGGTCTGGAAATTTGTACAAAATCAGTAGGAAGGCAGACTGGCACAAATAGTGAAACTGAACTAGCTGCTCTGCATTAGCTTTTAAATATTTTGTTTTCCTCAGTAAATACATTAATTCAGGAGGATGCAAAAAACAGGATTAAATTTCGGGATTTTATTTATGGAGCTTCTTAATGATTTCATGTGATTTCTTTCTGACTGATTTCTCTGGGATAGAAAAAACATTTGATAACCCAGCCTCGGCCTGGAGGAAGTCACTTAGGTAACTGGGAGGGAGATTTATTTTGATTTTCTTTGTAACAAATAAAGTATCAAAACAATTAGTGACTCAAAATACCTTAGCCCACTCCCTCTAAACAAAAAGATATTTTACTCGAGTAATTTATTTAAAACATTCAGGAATTCAGGTCATGGTAAACTCTTAATCTTTGCCTTTTGAGTATTTCGTGGCTGTTCTTGACATGTAGTCAGCAGTAAGATTGGCACTGTGCATCTGTCCTCTCTCACATTTCTGCAAAATGCTTTTTGACTAAACTCTAAAGAAATACTGATGCTTGTCTGGAATAATGTGAAATCATCTGTTTGATAGGAAGACTGACTATTAAAAGACGTCACTTCATAAGCATACTGTGACTTTTTGTCATAAACTACTTTTAACATTGTTTGAATATTTAAAACAACTCTGTAAAGTGTATTTTGTGACTTGCTGTATGTTCTGAAACTAGTAACTTGGGTTTCATCTCCTAATACTGAATCCACAAGCACTTGCCTTACCTGTACTTCAGATATTGCTCTACTGTGTCAATAGATCCAGCATGCAGAGTCCTCATGGATTATATGTACAGCTTCTGCCAGATGAATTTCTTTATTCTTAGACCTAAAATGTAATACCTGCTGATAGTTTGGCTTAAAGTTCTGGAGCATAAAGCAGTAAAGTTTCAGAAAGTTTTGCATCTGGAATTGATTCTAATCAGCCAACTGTACTTTTGGAAACTAGAGAAGAAAATACGTATGTATATGTATTGCTGAATTTACTCTGAAAAGGACTGGGAGTGCTAAAATAAAAATGACTGTGGCCTTAAAGAAAAAAGTTGCATAGATTTTTTCCATTGTCTTGTTCTCTAAATTAGGATAGAAAGAACTTTTATGATTTGCTTGTGTTTTCTTACTGGAAGACACTTGAGGGACAGAGAAAGAGAGAGAGAGATTATGGCAAGGTCTGATATGATATGCTCAGTATTTGCCCTGGTTCATCAAACACCACGATGCCCTTGAAGCCTTAGGTAATAGAAGCCACTGCTTCTGGGTGTTGTTGCACTGTTGTTCATACCTGTTGCTTATGTTTCTATTACATTATCACATTCTACCATGAAGGATAGATGGGGTGTGATTTTTTGAGATGCCAGCTCTTTAAAAAATCATTTTAATACTGCTACCGTCCCTGTGCACATCACTGGTAATAGCTGTCTGTGGGAGCTGTAGCTAGGAATTCACACACCTGGAACTGTGATAGGCTTATCTTGTACATCTAGGTCAAGTACATGGTCCTCTCTCCCTCTCTCATAGTGTTTCTTGTTAGTGGATTAGAGATTACGTGGCTTTTTCCCTCAGTATTGTTTTTCTCTACTGCACTATCAAATGCCTTATCAGTCAAAGAAGTAGTTATATACATACAGATAAAATATAACAAATATTTTTGCTATAGCAAAACAACGTATAAAATAGAACATGTCTGCTATGATCATATCTTCCATTCATATTTCTCTAAATATTTAATGAGCTTGGATTTTATTTTTGTCAGACACTGGGTCCTCACGTTTTTTTGCTCAGAAGACTTTTTTTGTTTGCTAAAATGCTTTTGTGCTAAAATGATCTGTTATCCACCTTTACTTTGCCAAAAATGTATTGTCTGTAAAGCTCATATTTTGCTGCTTTGTTACGTTCTGCTTTATCTACTGTAATGAAAATACTGGGTTCTCATTTTTTAAAACTTCCCTGTTGGGTTTGGATAGGGAAAGTTTATATACACTTAAAAGTTGCCTTTTCAGAACATTATGATTGTGCTTTAATAGTCTAATTACTCAAAAGCTTTTCTAGAGTAGCCTGCCTGTAATATGACACTGCCAAAGATACAGCTTTTCATTTTCTTAAAAATATTTTCTATGAACATTGCTTGCTCAAAACTGCTATACTTACTCTGCTCTTAAAGAATAGCTGAGAATATTCTGCCCTTAAAGTACTTGAGATTGAAGGACTTTGTCAGTATAACAAACTTCATACTGCTTATAGAAAGTCTTCAATGAAAGATTGAAATCTTGAATCAATTACAGATTAAATATGTATTTGGGTAAAATGTAACATTTTGCAATTCTGATAAATTGCAGTTCTTAGGACTCTCTCTAAGATAGCTTAGAGCAAAACTATAAAAGACTTCTTTAATGAGTGATAAGGAAATAATTTGCTAAGGCAGAATTTTGTTAAAATCAAACTGTTCTGAAACACACTTCAAAAAGTACTTTCTCATTTTTCCACAACACATTTTTTTGGTGGTGTTGGTTAGGGTTTTTTTTATGTTGGTGTCTCTTAGCACTTGAACATGTTTTGATTTGGAATCTCATTTCATCTTCTAAAGACAAATCGTAATTTTCTTAGTGGTGGAACTGAGGTTGAGTAATTTTAAATTTAATTATATCTGGATAACTTTTAATCACATCTGCAATCAGGCATCAAAATGAAGGCCTGTAAATTAATTCCAAACTAGTAGTCTATTTACTTGTCCCTGTTAGACAGTGTAACTCAATTAATACTTAAGTAATGGTTAAAGCAAGCTTTGCTTTATTTGCTGCTATCCTTATACAATAGAGAGAGGATGCAAAGCTTCCTGTTCCAAGATAGTATAAATAATTTGGTAAAGGGCATGTAGTTAGCTGATGTAAAATATGCATTTAAATTACTTGCAGTAATTTTACTGCACTTACTCTGAGCTGCGTCTTGGGTAGGGGAGTTCTTTAGCATGAACAAGCTTCTAAAAAGATGCCTTCTTCAGACTTTGAATTCAGAATTCTCAGAGGGAATTGAATAGCTTGAATGTATTCTGTTGTGTGCTGCCTTTCCCCAAGTTCCTAAAATAATTCTATGTATATTAAATTCATTTGTATTAAATCTATAGGGATGCTTCATTTGGGAACTGCACGTACAATCTTACGATCTTGGACTGTTTACAGGGAGTAAATAAGGTAATAACATTTTTCCTTAGCAAAACAGGTTTAAATTGATTTTGAAATCATGAGGGAAAATACTGTTAAAATAGCCTAGAAAATCTGGTTTCCAAAGGTGTGTGAGTGAGTAGGAGGCTCTCATGAAACCTGGGGTACTGAGGACTGTGTTTGAGCAGTGCCAGCAGGGGAAGGTTACACTTCTGCTGCTGGCCTGGCCTCTGACAGCTGTTTGAACTTCCCCCATGCCATGGAACATGCAAATGGCCCAGGCCTGGCTGGAGGCAGCTTTTAACAATGCAAGGCACTGTGCTAGATCTGCTAATAGATCATTTATAACTATGGGTAAGAGGGAATAACAGGTGGATAAAGTCAAGGGATACAGAACACCCAAGTATACTGTGGCTTAATCTGAGCAGGTTTTGCATGTACTTGGCCCAGACTTTCCCCCAAAACACTTGGTTCAGTGTTTGACGCTGATCTTTTCAGAATTGTTTAAAACCAATTAAAACTAGGGTATCTTGCTGGTGTTTTGATGTCTCACTTTCAATAGTCCTGGGCCATATTAAGCTCCAATATTGCTTTTTAAAAAAATGTTACCTCACGTCTTAATTGGCAGCCTTTAAATTTTCTTCATCATTTCCCATTGGTCTCGATAAAGGGAGCAGTCTGTAGGAACAGTTCTATACAGACACTTTATGGACCATTTGTAATCCTTAAAAGTATGGCAAAACAAGTGTTTTTAGAAATTGAAAAAAGATCAAGCTTAATATTTTTAGTTCTGTGGGGGTGGGAAAGGAGCTGTCAGTTAACAGCAAGACTGTAATTTGTGAGGCATTCTACGGATCCTGAAGCTCTGAAGTAGTCAGTGCAGTCACAGTAATTTATCTGCAACAAATACATCAAAAGGTGAGAACCAATTTTTCTCCTTTGTTCCCATAAAATTTATTACTGAATTTTTGTCCAGTTCACTTATAGAAGAAAAAATACTTCAAGCAGAAACCCTGTGCCTTAAAGTGGTCTTACCTGGATGAATTTGGTGTTTCTGTGCATGTACATCATATACGTGTAATTCAGGAGGCCTGCGAGTTGTGGAGTGCAGCCAGCCAGCCATGCTTAAATCAAATACATTTCTCAAAATCAGCTGTTCAGACAAACCTCTCAGTACCTTAAGTTCCGTGCCAGTCCAGTCACTGAGCCTATGATTCCTATAACAAAGCTAGCTATGCTTTTTGTTTTGTCCTAAAAAGGTGCTCGATATGTAGCAAATAATGGCAGTGTGATGGTTATTGTTTTTAAATCATAGATCTGTGATGTGTTTTTATCACACTTTAGTCTCAGAATGTCGTGGAATATTTATACTTCTCAGAATGGAGTAGATTCGGTATAAATACATGCTGCAGAAATGCTTTCTGCCTATTCTTTGGAATAAATTTGGGCTATGAACTCTGTATTCATAGAATTGTTTTCAATATGGTATTATACACAAATCTTCAGTACAAAATTGGCATATTTAATAGTAGTACAGTAATCAAATACAAAACTTCTTTCAATCCTGTAATAAACACTGTCTGATGTAGTCTAGTGAACTTTTTCTGTGTATTAAAAGAAATAATAAAATACAGTTTATGCGTGGTACTGTATTCTGAACGTGCCATTTTGCCTAGGTATTATGGTGATAAAACCAGATATCATATAAAGCATGGAAAACCAAAAAAACTCTCAATGTTCTCAATGTTTTATGCCCAACTGCTTGAAAACACATTCAAGCATAGAAATCATTGAATGAGTGCATGACAAAAAGGGAATTGCTTTTTAACTTGTCATCTGCAATACAGGAAAAAAACACACGTGGTGGGGTGGGGAGAATCAGTTTTATGATTTAAGTGATATGCAACAACTTTGTGTCCCATCATAATGTCTTTGAAGGGGAAATAATGAATCTAACATGTTTCTGTGACGTTGTTGGAGTTTTCGTTGTCTGTGTTGTTAATCTGTGCAAAATGTAATGTTGTCTTAACATAAAGGCTTCAATAAACATAAACATCCAGGGATTTAGTTCTGATTCTCAGAGTAGTATTATAAAATGAAATTATGTATCGTATTTCAGTATGAACTGACACCTTGTTGCCTTTTAGGCCTTGCAGCATGGATTTTTTGACTTTAAGACATTTGATGTGGATGAATATGAACACTATGAGGTTTGTACATCTAATAATGAGTTGAATGTGTTCGGTTTACCTAAAATAACAGTACACAGTATCCCACAACTTAAAGCATATTGGAAACACATTTTAAATTCAAGTAAACCCCAGTGTTCATATGTAAGGTATGTACATTGAAACATGTATGCTCTGTGTGGAAAACATGCAGCATTAATATCCTTGCAATTTCAGTGCATCATACAATAAATACTCTTTCCTTGCAGCCTTTCTGGCTTCTGGGATGTCTTTCATGCTTTCCCAGCCTTCCCTCAGGATATGATCCAAAGTTTCTCAGCTGACTCACAGAATATGTTTTCTTTCAGCACTTGTTAGCTGCTTCTTGTATTCCTTTAGTCCCAAATATATGACAAGTTCTTTTATTCCCACATAGATTAAGGACATTTTGAACTTTTTTTTTAGTAAAAAGGCATTATATGGAGATTCTAGTAATAGAAACACATCCAAAAGATTTCCCTGATGAAGTCCCAGAAAACTAACAGATGTCATTCATTGTTCTGCCAATTATTTTACACCTTAATTGTAGACAAACTCTGGTTGTCTCTAGATGCTTCTCAGGCTTTGCCACATACACACCTTTACCTGCTGGAAGTAGAAAGTTATTTCAAGCTACATTGCCATAGAGAAGCTTTAAAATATGCCTGTGCTGTACCTGTGAATTGGGCTGTGTACAGAGGAAACTTCAGGCACAGAAGGTGTATGTACATCTGGTCCAGAACAGTTGCGTTGGACCTTGTCTTTGGAACTCTCCTAAATTCCTGAAATTGTATTGGTTAAGCAGAAAGATATATATTCAAATATTTAGTGTACCTCTCATTTATATATTAAACTCTCTGTTTTTTTAGACTTGTGTTACTTTACTGTAGCCAGTATTCTTCTGCTATTCTTCCCCTCTGTTGCAATTTTCAGAAAATTTGGGAGTAATGGGAATAGGGTTGCTCAGTCTGAAAGCCTCCATTTTAAGAGCATTTCCTATAGCTGTATGTATTTCAGATGTGTACTGAAATACTTCATGAATGTTGAAGAAAGTGAAGGCAGAAGAGGAATAAAGAGTGGGAAAATTTAATTAATAGCACAACTCTGTACAGTATCTGTTGTTTGCAATCGGCAGTCTGTAACAGAGAGCTATTCACAAAACTAGAAAGCATTTATAGGATTTCTGTATCCTGTAATGTTTCATAATGATTAGGTTGAAAAATTGGTATAGCCTTTGCTGATTTACCAAAATTAAGTGAACAGGAACAAAAATTTAAAGAATGAAATTTTGGTTTTTTTGCTTAATCTAGGTACAAAAGGAAAAGGCCTGTTCTAAAAATAAACGGTAGTTGGGAATTCTTAGGAATCTGTCTATGAAGTAGGCATTAGTCTGCCTGAAAGAAAGTGTTAAAATAGTTGACTAAAGGTATTCCATTATCTTGTTTAGTGCTTAACATTATTTTAGTTTGTGAAAAGTACATGTGTGCACAGTGTTTACAGTATGCTGCTTACTGAGTTTAAGAAGTAAGAACTTGAAATCATCTTTAGGTTTTTGTCCATTTTTTGGTATGTCCTCTCTTTTTTTTACACATTGTGGTCAGCTTTATGTTTAGATATGTCCTGTGCTATATTTCAGAAACTTTAAGTGTTCCGGGTTTTTGCTATGTTAGGTCTTCAAATGTGTGCTTATGTGGAGAAAAGTTGCATACGACTTAAATGGAGCAGGCTAAAGGAAATTTTATTTATAGTTCTTTCATCTTACTACATTATAAAGACAGCTAATTCCCCTTTTGTTGGACTAGATGTAAATTACTGAAGTTCTTCGAGTTTTTGAGTAACAGTATTGTTTGCACGTACATAGATATCTGTGGTTCATATCGCTTAAAACTTAAATGATTCGCAATAACCCCTGGAACCATAAAGAACTACTTAATTCACAAATAAAACTGGTAATACAAATATACTTCTAACTTACTGAGCAAGACTTCTTCCCTGAAGGGAGTAGAGGTGCTACAGTGCTGAGTTGGTGGTGTGTGACACAGTGGGGGGGTGCGGGGTCCTGGCTTGACACTGGGGTTGGCTCACTGGTGCTTATGCAACCCCTGTGTGAGGACATTTGGAGCAAGCCTAATGCGTTCAGCTAAGCCAGCAGTTAGTGAATTGATTACAGTGATGTCCATTATCAGAACCTTTCACTCATTAGGATGTTTTGATGAGCTGAGAGCTAAAAACACAAGCTTAATAATGCAGTTGAACTGAGTGCCATGTCCTTAAAAGTCATGCTGAGAAGAACTGCGTTGCCAAATGAGGAATGAGCAGTCTTCAATTAAAAAAAGAAAAGAAGGCAGTTCTGAACTGCAGTTCATGTTATGTATTTCCAAAGAAGCTTTCATTTTTAGCACTGACAGAATTTGAAGATCCTTGTCGAAGTTTTTATGTAAATGTGAGCAAGAAATGCAAAATGTCACAGTTTGAAAGTTTTTTAGAATTTAGTCTTTTTATTTGATTTATACTTTTCTTTCATTACTGACTCATCAGAGCTTATGCCAATATGTAAATTTCAGGTTTTAATTCCTGATAATTCCTTTGGAGGCTAATTGGTTTTTAATTTGTCTTCTGTGATTTGGGTTTTTTAGCCAGTGCCTTACTGAGAAACATTTTTCTATAGTCTTTGATTAAAACATAGAAAAATGTTGATTTGTCAGTGTTGATATTAATAGGTATCCTAAAACACTGAACACTCTAAAGGAGAAATCTTAGATAAAGGATATTTCTGCTTTTATTGGAAAACTTCAGAAACTCTGTTTCCATTTTATTTTAAGAGATTTCTGAGAAGCAGCTTATGGTTAGTTTGTCCCATATAGGTAAGCTAGCTAATTACATGTGAAGCATTTTGTTTTAATGCAGCAAGAATGTAGTAAATAAAATATTGAGTAACTTTTTGAACCTTGTATAATCAGATATTAAAATGCTTTCCTCTTTCTCTTCTGAAATTTTTGTAGCGAGTGGAAAATGGTGACTTCAACTGGATTATTCCAGGAAAATTTTTGGCTTTTAGTGGACCACACCCAAAAAGCAAACTTGAAAATGGTATGGTGTATGTTTTAATGATATTCTATGATCTTATTTTTCCAGAATGTTGAATTGCCACAGCAAATGAGGAAAAGATAATGAGGCTTATAAATCAGTTTTAATCTTGAGAAATAATGATTCAGTAAGAATTTTATATATGATCATAGAACTTAATTCAAAAGGTTTTAGAATTCTTTGCAAGAAGAGTTTTAATTCTTTTAACAGTCAGTGACTTTCATTCTGTGTCAAAGTGCCTGAGAAACTTGAGTCCCTTAATTTTCTCCTGAAACCTGGCTCCTGATACAGTAAATATGCAGAATTAAAGGCGAGTTGCATAAAGCACAGGAGACTGTTAAGAGGTTTGTAACAAAAACCGGGAAAGACTTTAAAAAGAAGCTTGCCTTTACTATTGAAGAAGTTCTATTTATAACATGTATATAACTGAAAATTGCTAAATTAGCACAAACACTTAAAATCCAGTTGTGAAGCTCTAAATAAGCCTCACCCAGGTGAGTGTAAGTGCACATTACCAGCCTATGTTTTTCTCGTTAGGTTGTGATTCTAATTGCATTTATTAATGATATATGACTTGTCCTAAACGGCTGTGTTGTGGTTGGTCTTTGGCCTCCCTCCCTGTGCCCCCATCTTCATCGAGAGGATTCTTTTGTCTCAACAGAGAATCAAGGCAATAAAGCTTTTTACTTCACTGTAGGGCAAGAATATCTTTAGTGCTGCAGTTTTTTCTTTGACTTGTTTGTTCTTTAACTCTTTCCTCTCATCCATAATACAGATCAGCACTCTATTTTCTTCATAAACAATGTTTCCTCTTTTAGCACGTTTTTATTCTTTGATCTGCAGCTTGACTGTAGATAGACAGCTGTTCTGAAGTGCTGAGTTCTTACATGTGCCTAGCTTTATGTATAAAACCCTCCTTGCAGAGAGGAGAGGGGGCTGAACAGGAGACATCCCAGTTTCACACATAGTGTGCTTTAACATTCTTCCTCCTGATACTTTTTTAATAGTAGTGGTCTTCATGAGCATTTTTTGACAATTTTTTTATGTCACTTAACGTGTTGGATTTTTTTTTTAATAAAATATTAAAGCATTTTTAGTATTAATGTTTATCATTCAAGAAAGGTTTGGGGGGCAATTTTCACTAGTAGGGCTTTGAACCTTATCTATGATGTTTAGTGATTGTGGCTTTCTTTTTTTGTAGGTTATCCCCTTCATGCTCCTGAAGCCTACTTTCCTTATTTCAAGAAACATAACGTCACATCAATCATAAGACTAAACAAAAAAATTTATGAGGCAAAACGCTTTACTGATGCTGGTTTTGAGCATTATGACCTGTTCTTCATAGATGGAAGCACACCAAGTGACGGTATAGTTCAGAGGTTCCTGAACATCTGTGAAAATGCTGACGGTGCCATTGCTGTACATTGTAAAGGTATGAGCAATTACTTCTCAGATCAAAGTTCAAAATATCTATAAATCCATGGAGTTTATCCCAGAAATAAAGCATTGAGAAAATAACACTTTCTGGCTGTGAAAGTAATATTGCTTTATGATACTTGACTAAATATTTGCGAAGTATTTGTTATTTTCATGTGTATGTTAAAGTTCTTTCATCCTACACTGTTACTTTCAGCGACTGACAGTCTGTTGTTCATTGTTCTGTTTTTTCTTAATATCACTTGAAAACACGAGAGATGCAGGTTTCTCTTTTGCATTATGCTTTTACAGCGTTATGATAATTGGCTAGGAAATGCAAAAGACTAAAAGGTTTTCTTTGTGCTTTTGGACTGCTCTACATTTTTCTGTTGAGTATGAATTCCACATTTCAATTTGAGTTATTTTGATGCCAGCATTTCAAACCAGCCTAATTCAGCAAATCAGCTGGAAAATACACAAAATATGCTTAGAACAAAGGCTTTGAAAGGTTCAGCTTGATTTATGTCTAGAGTTGTGTAAGGACATTGTGGAGACGAATGTCTTACCGATCAGAAGCAAGAATGATGCTATTCATAATTTTCCCATGAACAATAAACCTGCTTATCAAAGATAAATAGCTTTATTTGCTAACATGTTGTTATGGTCTCTAGAACCCAGAAATTCTGGCTATTAATAAGCTGGACATCTGCTGTTTGGCTAAATGAGAGTATAAACTATTGATTAACAAGAGTAGGTTATTCTCCAGGCTCGGCTGCTAAAGGAATATAACATACTTTGCTATTGAGTCATACATGTGCTGTCTAAACTGAAGTATTTCTGGTCTTTTGTCTGACCATTTAATAAGCAAACTGGTGATCTTTTTTAGTTTTTACAGCCTTTTAGATAAGCCTATACAAAGTTAAATCATCAGCTAAGTCAGACCTAACTCAGATTTAATACATTGCAGAGATATTCCAAGCACAGCTTTCACACTAGAAATTGGTTTTCCCAGAATTTATAGAAAAGTTCAGTGCAAAGGATTATAACAGAAAGTTTGTACATTAGCAGGAAGGTAAAGAAGAGAACTGACATCGATACTTCCCCTTTTAAAGGATTCTTCAGATCTTGTCTTCCAGTGTACGGTTACAGAACCTCAGTTTGTGAACTTCTACCCTCATCCTTTTACCTTGGTCATCTTCACTTTCAAAAAAGGGCAAGATTCAGGTGTTGGTTAAACATAAGGAGCTTATAGTTGTGTATAGAATTGTCAGCAGATGTCTGGCTGCTTAGGGAGTTTCCATGTGGATAGTTAGTTGTTGGTTCATAAAGAGTAGTCAGCAACCATGAGACTGCAAATTGCCAGTACTGTACTTGGGGAAAACGAGGTTTAAATGGGGTGATGCTTTACTGGTAGACAAGACACAGGGCTAGAAAGAGAGTAATCCTCACTCTATAGTTAGAGATTTTGCTCGTAGTAAAAACTAATTTTTCTGTCTCTCTGTTCTCCCCTTAAAACAAGGATTAGTTTGTGATTTGGGGGGCAGTGGGTTATATTACTGTAAGCTATTGATATCTAATACTATATGCTGGTCAACGTTCATTGCTGTTTATATAAGATAGCAATGAATAGTTTTTTGAATAAGTTTCATTGGTTTCACAACAAAACTTATTCAAAAAGAAAAAGCCACTGGCTCAGAAGACACATGCTCTCTGTGATGTGCACGTGTATTTGCACCATGATATTTAAGTATGTGTGCTGGCCTCTCAAAGGTACTTTGACTGTGTTTTTTTACTTGTTTTATGAATATGAAGTTGGTATTCAGCTTGATCACAGCTTTTTTTAAAAAAAATACCAGCCATTTCTTTAAAGAAAGTATGAAGCAGAATTGAGTGGCAAAAGTGATTGCTGTCACATGCGTTTTTAAGCACTGTTTACTTTTTGTAAGTATGAAATATTCATTCTTATATCTACAGAACTGCAGTCCAATTGTGTGATAAAGGAAATACTGAATGAGAAATTCTCTCTTCAAATACTAAGATGGTGAATAACATTGCACAGATTTGTACATCTCATACTTTAATTTTATAAGTATAAAATGCTCACTACTGACTGTTGGTACTTGTATTTCTGTAGCTGGCCTGGGGAGAACAGGAACACTGATTGCCTGTTACATCATGAAACACTACAAGTTCACACATGCTGAAGCCATTGCTTGGATAAGAATATGTCGACCAGGCTCTATTATAGGACCCCAGCAACACTTCTTGGAAGAGTATGTATATTTGCACCTTCTTTGCTTAAAAGAATTAGCTGCTTCTCTGCATTCTTATCTGTCTTGCGCTATTTATAGGATCTACTTTGTCTGCTGACATTTGTGTATTACTGTCTGTTCTGTATATTTAAGGTTAGTTAATAAGGGATTGCAATCTAACTTACTCAGAAGCCCTCTCAGCTTCTCTGGAGCACCGAGCACTTTGTCCCCTTAAGGGCCACAGGACCTCCAGACTCTGCATGTTTGTTTCTCAGGAATTTAAAAGTTACACAAGTGTGTTGGAAGTGGACAGATGTGGACAAAAGATTAAGTCAACAAATAGGATTTATTAAAACATTAACATATGAAGAATAGACTTTATATACAGTCTGTGACTTAAAATTAATCTTTAAATGGTATAATTGATATGTCTTTTTCTTTCTTGTAACTAAAGATTAAATAACTTCTTGGTGGAGAGCTTATGATCTCTGATAGATTCCTTAGCATGATGTATGAGACATTTCTGATTTGAATCTAATAGTTGTCAGCAAAAGAAATGCATGGTTTTAATACAGCTTCATATTTGATCTTGACTGGCAATGAATCACAATGATGTAGACGCTAAGTTTAATGTCATAGTGGTTCCTACATTGTGCATTTACTATTACAGTGGTTATGCTGATATTTTTGAGCTGATACTCTGATAATATTTACTTGGAGGCATTTTCCCTGTTACGAGAGAAAACATTTTAAGAAAACCCACTACAAATTTGTCTCTTTGGAAAAGAGAGAATTCAACAACTCTTGGAGACACTGTGTGAATACAGTGAAAGATGGACCAACCTTGCATTTTAAAATCGATAGGATATCAGAGAAACAAGTATTACTGTAATGGATAAGATAAATTGAGCAGGAAAGGGGATTTTTATTTATTATCCAGTGCAACTGCATGGGCACTCCTGCATTTGAGAGGTGGCTGACTGTTATTCAGAATACTGTGAAGCACAAACTTTCACAAACTACAAGTGCAGAATAGTCATCTTCACACTGTGCTGATGCTTGGATGATGGTACACTCTTAAAAATAACTTGCACAATAGAGCAAAATCGAGGAAAGGAGTAGGTAATGTGATTAGTAAGAGCTGTTTACTTATAAGAAAAACAAGGCCCCTGTCTTTTCTTGGTTTGATGGATTGAGTACTTTGATTTTATAGATAGGCAAAGACGCTTCAGATTTTTTTCACTTATATTTACATTACTCCTAGCTAAGAGCTGTAACTTTGTTCAGTAAGAATTTTCTAATGTCCTGAGGGTAGTAGGTTCCTGTTTCGACAGTCAGACAAAATTCAAGCAATGTCACCAGTAGCATCAAAATGGGATTGGGAAAGAACATCGGTTCCATCATTCTAATATAAAATATCTTGCCATCAGGGCTGACAAAAAGGTAAAACCTTGCAGCTTTGAACTCCCAACCTCCATAGATTTCAAAGCTTCATCTGTTAGGTTCTTGGAGGTTTAGTAAGGGATGTTTGAGTAGTTCTGGGGTTTTTCTGTAGAAACACTTCCAGCCGAGTATGTATCAAATCAGTTTGTTACTGTGAATGCAATTAATCTTGAAAGGTTTCAAAGGTATTTCATTCAAGCATGTTTTCTAGGCTACCTTTAAAATACGGTTGCAAATTCCTGTTTAGGTAATCTGTTTTCCCAGAAGGGTTTTGTAAAATGAAGTTATTCTACCTAGGAATGAAGTTTTAGTACTTGTAAGATTTCTGTGATGATGACTACAGACTTGCTTGGTGATTCTGGGGGTTTTGGTTGTTGTTTTTAAACATTGTATTTCGATTTTTTTTTTTTTGTGATAGACATTCAAATCTTTTTTCAGAGGAAGATGTGTGGATGATGCAAATGTTGGCAATCTGTAAGAGTAGCATGTTTTCATATTGGTTTTTTATATTTATGAAAATGTATGGATATGAATGGATTTGGTTTTGTAT
Source organism: Pyrocephalus nanus (assembly GCA_038380795.1). NCBI lineage: Eukaryota > Metazoa > Chordata > Aves > Passeriformes > Tyrannidae > Pyrocephalus > Pyrocephalus nanus. The sequence continues at coordinate 19,025,891 of CM076269.1, read as the reverse complement.
CCTAAAGGAAGCAAGCAATGTTATGGCTGGAGGGAGATCACATCCGATCAAAGCAGAAACAGCGAGTAGTGGATGGAAACCTGAACAGAGTCCTTTGTGGCTTGAATGACATTTCCATCAGTGACAGCCTGAATAAAGGACAAGACTTGGATCAATTCAGGGAGGTAAGTGTTCTTAGGAAAAATTCCAAACAGACTGATGCTGAGCTTTTAATAACTAGCTGTAGATAACTTTTAGATTTTTGGGGTTTAGGCTTTTATTAGTATTAGATTGGTTTTTCTCAGATAAATTTTTTTTTAGTTCGTAATTGGAAAAAAGATCAGGTAATATTTAAAACTGTCATAGGTAATTTTGCAAATTCAAAAGGTTTGCATTATTTCAAGTTATTCTTTCAGGGATTTCAGTTCTTTGAGAATGAAAAAAAAAATCAGCTTTCATTCCAATTAGTTAAAAACTTACTCCAAATTTCTAATCAATAATGCATCAGTGTATAAATGCCCATCCCTTTGTCACAGTATTATGGATTGATGAGGTGATGTGCACGTTTAGGGTAAGGACCTTATGACTACCTACTAGGAGCACAGGCATGAAGTCTGAACTAAAGTGAAAATACTTTTGTTTCTGGCCTAGTAAAAACCTTAAACTGTAGTTTCCTACACTATCTGTAAGAAACAGTTTAGAGGAACTATGCATTTGATTAATTGCTTCTTAGCTCTGAAATATCTAAAGAGGTTTTAAGTTGCTTGATGGAACTCTTTGCTTGATGTGAAAGACCAGGGATATAGTGAGCACCTTCGTCCTATAATTACTAGTGTAAATTAAAATAATCATCTGTAATAATCTGGAAGAGCATCTTGAATGCATTTCTGTACAGGTACTGTTTCCTTGTATTTCACTTTTTACAGATGTCATATTAAAGTTGTTCAACATTGAGTTTTCAAAACATCTCACTTATTATCTCTTTGAATATTTGGTTCTATCTCAAGGCCTCATTAAAATAGAGCTCTCTAGAAGCTCAGAACTAATGTTCCCAGTCCCAAAAATGCACGAGGTCAAAGAATCAGAAGAGGGGGCAGCTATATGCAATAATTGTAGGGCAGGTGAAGACTGTGAAACAAAATTTATCAGCATGTGGCTGAATGATAGGTAACAATGGCCTAGCATATAATCTCCAATGAAATCTAGCTAAGATATTTGTATTTTCTTGTAATTAATGCAACAGTTAGACCATCACATAATTTTATCAACTCCTATCATATTACTACTTTTGTCAATCTCTTATTTTGGTTAATGGCATAAACTATTGTTCTGTTTTATGCAAAGCACTGAGTTCCCTTAGGCTCAGTAGGAACTGTGGTAATACAAATACTTGATCTGGGGTCAAGTGAAACATAATTGGTATAAGTTTTTTTCATTTGGCAGAAAAGTCAGGGTTTTTTTCTTCGTTTAACTTTCATATATTTCTCTGATACTGTCTCTACTTAGTAGCTGGGTCTTTGACATGTATTTTGAGGTGAATCTGAAATTGTAAATAGGCATTTAAACAGTGTTGGCATACACTTTTAATATTTCTTAGCGTTTTTAGTGTTTTCTAAAGCTAGAAGAAGTAGGATCAAACTCTGAACTCTGTTCATCCTGTATTCCTTATTAAGTTCACGTAGGACATTTTTTTTAAACATTTTTCTAGAGCTCATTAGAACTCTTACTTGTTTATTTTTTTAATGTAGAAATTTAGTAAAGCTGATATTTAGTGCCTCTTGCAGGACACACAGCTTTATCTAAATTTCTTCCTCATTTGTTCATAACATAACATTTTGTGTTACTGCTTTCCTTCCATGTCGATGATAACTTTAAAGTAGTTACAGACGAAGGAGTTGAGGTTTATGTTCTACAGAAACAGACTTCTTTGAAGTAAATAAATGCTGGCATTAGACTTGAGCATCCTGAACTGACCTTGAGGTCAGATTCTGCAAAAATCCCATGAGTGCGTGTTTGTATGGTGACACATTTAATCTGCTGGAGCTGTGTATGCAGGGGATAGTAGATTAGTCTTTTAGATTTTAATCTTCATGAAGATGTTCAGTTCTTTGAAACTGCACTGTACTCCAAAGGATTTGATATATTCTCTTGCTTGCATCCTTTTGTGTTTCCCAGAATGATTTTGAAGACAAAGCAGATGTGGAAACTCAGAATGGCATGACACAGGGAGATAAGCTCAATGCCTTAAAAAGTCGGAGACGGCCTTGTTCTGCTACAACTGGAGCTCTGAGGTAATTAAGTCATTCTGAGGTAATTTGCAATTTTAGTTTTTGTCCATGCTATCAGATCTGTGTGGCAAGTACATGATCTTGTTTAATTGGTGGCACTAATTGTACCACTATCTGTGGTGGAAATCTCTCTGGGTATATAGCTATTAGTTGCATATTTGGTTTATTAATTTCATTCTTTTCTCTTTTTTTTACCTTTCTGTCTCCCTGTTCAGGATATCTTCTTACTGTGAAGCTGTAAAAGATAATGTAAAAAAATATCTGAAAACCTTCACATTTCTATCTATCTAGCATTTTAAAATTTGACTTGAACAAAATATTCTTAAATAACTTAGTTGTCTTCCTATAGTTACTTTTCTGTGAAATATGAACTGTGAAAACCTGAAGTACCTCTCTGCCGTTTACCTGTAAATTAAGATAGTGATTGCCAATAACTCTGAACTTTTGGTCTTGTATTTTAAGCCAGCCTGAGACACAAAAATATACTTTGAAAGAGGGCTTTTTATCCTTGGATAAAGACCACTGCTTTTGTTTCTTTAGGCTGCAAGACATGAAACTGCACACCAGGTCAATCTCACAACCCTTCAGGTATTAACTTTAAAGTTCTAGTTTTAAATGTATACCACTTGACTTGGGTCTTAATTTTCAGCATTTTGGATAATAGTTATCATGTCAATTAATAAGCAATTTCTGGCTTAACAGAATAGGCAGGTAACAAAAGTTTTTTGAACACCTGCAAATTGCATGCTTTACCCCACTGAATCTAATATGCAGCATGTAAGACAAAATTTCTATCATTAGAAAGCATTAATACTGAAAACAGCACATTTTTTTTTTTTTGTTTTGTGACCTGGATTTTAGAGTTTGATTACTCCATATGGCTAACATTGAAAATGTCTGGTTTCCCTTTTCTTGGTAATTAAAGCTACTTCTGTTTAATGTCATTACTTCTGTACTTGTAGTTGGAGATTTGTACCCAAGTTGTTTGATCTGTTAAGATCTGATCATGATAATATCCCTTGAACTAAGGATGGAGAAAATTGTTTTAATAAACTACTGTAGTCAACCATAATGGTCACGTTATTGAGTAGTCCAGTGTAACATATATACAGCTTAATATCAAAACATGAAGAATTTCATCAAGAGCCCCACCCTAGAAGGAGCTGTATGTTCTGTCAACTTTGTGAAAATGGTCACAGATATTTGAAAACAGCCAAATGGTTGCACTTTTAGTCTTGAGTTCTCAGACTTGATAATTCCCACTTTTTAAAGTATCAGTCTATGCATTGAAAGGCTGTAGATGTTTGAGATGTGTATTCTAATTTTAAAATCTTGCTTCCCACTAAAACTCTGCACTCCTTTTAGACTCAATATGTCCGGTAGCACAGAAGGATCCATGTCTCCTCTGAAGGCCTCCAAAGTGATGGCAGTTAACTCACCATCTGCAGAAAGGATAAGCAGACTTGCCACGTCCTCAGGATCGAACCTCAAAAGGTTTTTTCCTTCTTCTCGCTTTGGTACAAGTCCTTACCGTGTACTACACTGGCTGTCAGCACACGTGCGGTCTGTCAAGCGCTTGCTGGTCTCGGGTGTAAGGAGGCTTAAATTTACTTACAAAGTCATCTGCTGCTCCACAAGCCAAGCTTTAGTTGCCTGCAGATTTAAAAAACAAAGAAAAGCTAAAACCTGTCCTACTGGTGTGAGCGTTTTGTTGGGATTGTCGTCAGAAACGGTGTCATATTGCTAAAGTTTGGGGTTTTTTTCACTTATGTCAGTGCACAGACATCTTGCAGGTATTCCCACAAGTGTATGTACCGTTACTCTCAGAAGAATACTAAGCAGTAATGAATATGATTTTTATGAACCCTTGATTTATTGCTATTTATTTCCATTATTACTGTTGTCCTGAGTAATTATATATGTTAAATGAAATTTAGAATGATAAATGCATTTTTAATAACTCTGGGCACAAATATTTACCTGAAGAGAGTAACTAACTTGGGATATTTCAGGACACCTTATTTTTAATCTCAGATTTTAGCATATTACTTGTTAGTTACTTGAAGGCTTATACCACATAACTGATTTCAAGCAGCAGGAGTTCCTAAACCATGACATGTACAAAAAGTACTTCAGTGTAGATCAGACACTGTCTAAACCTTTTAACACAATTTCCTGCACATGCATAGGTTTGACAGAGGTGAAAGCTGGCCATGGTAGTGCTGAATAAGCAAAACTTGGGAACTCTGCTGACAAAGAATTCTCCTTTTCCTTACATGGGAGCTAGAAGATGAACCTGTGTGCAAACACGAATTATTTCAGAATGGTCTGTGTTATTCACCTAACGCCTTCTGAACTGTCTGTTACATTTTTGTGTATATCTCTACATACCCTGTGTATATTTTTTTTTCCTGCATGTGTTTCCCATTCAGCGTTTCCATAAACTCCAGACTAGCCAGTTCCCTAGGGAACCTGTATGCTGCTTCAGATGATGATGAGAGCAAAATGACATCATCGTGCTCTAGGACAGGTTTTTCTGTAAGCCATATCTCCAGTCACCTGAAGGGCAGCTTGCAGCTGCCACACAGAAATGCCCGTGAGCTGAACAACAACCTGTACAACAGGAGCAGCAGTAGTGGCAACAACCTGAGCAGCCAGAGCAGTTTGCACAGCGCCGTGACAGATGAGTACGCAGCAGCCTTCCTTTATGGGCCTTACAGCTCCTCCAGCACCATCCCAGAGTCAATTAATTCCTGTAAGTTCATACTCACAGCAGCACTTTCAGGCATCTGAGTGATGCTTTTCTGCCTTGCTTCTGTGAGCAAAACTGTCGCAAAAAAAAAAAATCTTAACTCAGCATGATTCTCTGACTTCCTCTAACGCTTCTGAGCAGCACCTTTGTCTGTTATCTTTATAAGTAATTATCATTTCAGCTGGTTTTTTTGTTCCCATCTCTTTTAAATACCTAGTACATGGAAGGTTCACTAAAATAAATGACTCCCAAACTCCTGAACTTTTAACACCTTTTCTGATTTTTTTTTTAATGGACCATCTTACCTTTGGATTTTTTATTTCAAATTATCCATAACTTAGTTTATAACCATATTATGTATCTTTCTCTTCATGCAGTAACAGATTTAAAAAAGCTTTTCTGTGTATCATACTAAATAAGAGGTTAAAGTCCCTAAAGATAGGGCTTATTTGAAAGATTAACCCTCTTGACTTGAAACCTACTCCTTTTCTAACACCAAATGTGAAAAGTATTATAGAACAAAATATTTCTGATGGTTTCACATGGCAGCTTTCATTCCTCAACAACTTTGCTGCCTTGGGCTTATTTTATGTTTTTTTTCTTTTGTGTGAAAGAGTCTGTATAAAGAGGATGCACAGATAAATTAATGCAACTTGAAAGTGATTCTATACAAAATGCAGAGAAGAGAGACTAGAGAAACTCCCATTAAGGAAACAGAAATAACTTCATCTAATCTAGGGAAAAAATAAATGTATCTACTACTGAAAATCTAAAACCAATTTAAAATTTCTGGTTTTCAAAGATGATATCCTGCTAATTATAAAACTCAGTGCAGTGTTTTAATAGACTGTTTTGCCTACAATTAATTGAACTTGTCAGCTTCTGTTTATTAGTACTGACACTTCAGATTTTTATTTTTTTTAACCACTGGAAATACGATTGGCTTTGTGTTAAATTAACTTCAGAATATTGCACCTCTCTCCCCTATTTCAGTGTAAAGAAAATTTTAGTCTTACACCTGCTCCTGGTTTTGAGTGTGGTCTCTGTCTTAAAGCAGCTAATAACACACATTGCATGTACGTAGGATGTCAGCTGGAAAGATCATTCATGGGTTGTGTTCTCTTTTTCCTGCAGAAGTGGAGGACCTACCCCCATGTTAACAGCTAGGATGTGGCACCACTTACTATTCAGAAGCCGCATGTTTATGGCTCTGGGTATGAACTGCACTTTCTCAGGATAGATGGCAGTAGGAGATAAATTCTCATTGTCCTATTGTGGAGTTAAATTGCACGTGACTGAAACCTAACCTACATACAAAGTACATTGAAAATGGAGTGAGGTGGGGGAACTTGATTCTGTATTCTCTGTAAGTCAGTGGATACTTCCTACTGTGGGAGGATGTGCTTGACCTAAAGCAGTTCTTTAAAATACTTGATGCTTTCAGATTTCTTGTTTGAAAAGTACATTTAGCTTCTTATCCACTACAGCTTATCTGGAAATAAATGCGAATATGCCGTGATCTCAGGATCACCAAGTGATCTGCATTGAGTTTAAACTTTACTTTAAACAGCAGCAACTTGTTTGCAAGGGAGTTCTTGAATATTGCCACATCCCTTCAGTTTTTTGAAGTTGTTTCACCTCTAATGTGACTGTTTTTCCCTACTGCATGGGATTGAGGTAAACTGTGTATAATTGAGACTTAAAATTGGATACAGAAACCCATATCAGTTTTTCTATGAGGAAACAAGTTCTAGAACAAGAAAACTGCTTTAGTTTAACTAATTAATTTAATTCTTTCAAGCATAGAGATGAGGAGAGAGGTGAAAAGCTGCATAGTGGGCAGGGAATGTTTGTTTTGAGACACATCAATGAGTCTTTCATTTGTTCATAAATTCTAATTGCTCTGAAAAGTCATCCTTTTTAGGTGTTCCCACTCTTTAATCCAGTATGCTTACAGAAATTCAGTCCTTCAGACCCCAGTTGGGTATACTGGACCTAAAGTAGTACACCAGCAGTGGTTGAGAGCAATCACTCATCTGAATAACTAAGTGGTAAAGTGTCTGATTTTATTTTTTTTTATTATTATTTCTCATTTCAATACTGTCCCATATTGAATTTAATGAACAGTAATTCTTTGGAGACTCAGTCCATTCTTGTTCTTTTCAGTTTTATCTTTTGTAAATGATATGCTGCCAGCAGCATTTCTTAGAGATTTTTTTCCATATTCTACTTACAGCTGCCTATTATGCATTAAATATATGCATATAAGCCTACATGCAGTGCCTTAAGGGGAAGAAACACCTTGTAACTGTAATGTGACTTAGTTATGAAAATAAGCTGACATCAGTCACAATTGGCCAAAATTTACAGGACTACCAAATGGTAATACAAACATTTACAGGAACAGTAAGCATGTTTCCTCAAACAGCTTAACAGGTTCAATGAAAATACAACATTTTGAAAATAAAAACAGTCATCTCCTTTGGAGAAGCAGTTGCCAGACCTTAATGCTTACAAATGATTTTGAACAATGAAAGCAAAGTTAGTGGGCTTGTTCCTTAAGCATAGGATAAGAAGTTAATTACTGGTGCCGCTTTGTTTCTTTTTTATATCTAGATATTTACAAAATTCTAGGTTAGCACTAGGTTTCTCTTCAATCTTATAAACCCTTGAGGTTCAACATAATGGTATTGACAGGAAAATTTCCCAAATATATGTGGGGAGGGGGATTGGGTTTACAATGTCACTGACTCTTCCACTGCAGTAGCGTGTCTTTCCTTCTTAGATAAGGATGACTTAGGACGAGGGCGAAAAGCAAGGAATGTTGGTTACTGCTTCATTTAGGGAAGAGAAAAGGAGCAGGTGAACAGGTGAAATAGCCATCTTGACAGCAGAGAGGGACTTGGTCCTAAGTGCCTTGTGGTGAAAGAGGAAATTAATTGTTGTCTCCTTGCAGTAGAACTGTGAAGTGATTTAAATGAAAAATGTTAAGCATAGTATAAAGTTTTAGGTTGAATGGGAAACATGTTGGAGAAGAAAGTGCTTTCTAAAATGCACATTTCTCCTTTTAAAGAACATCTTTAGTTTTCTTCCTACCAATCCTAATTACTTAATAATGCATGGAAGGATGTAAGGGTGTAACCTTTGAATAATTCTTGGCTTGATATCCTTTGCTGTTGAGGAGTAGAGGTTATACAAAGTTGAATACAGCAAGATCTTTAAATGAGATTCTATATCCAGTCTTCTCTGAAGAGTAAGGTGAGATAAAAATACTGTTATTTTATATAATATATACTGTGATGGGAAAAGCAGCATTTCTTAGTAAGAATCATACCGTGCAAAGTCTGTGTAGCCAGGTACAAGTTTCTGATTTATTGTAAAGTAATATTCTTTCAATATAATAATGGTTAAAAAGTTTTCCTGTTTGGAATATATTTTTCAAATATGTTCTGATTAAGCATTTGCTTCTAAATGTGCTGTATGCCCTGTGCATCTCTCACAGTCACAGTGGAAGGCACTAAATTGTTGCCCATTTTATGCCCAACTGAGTGAGTTGTGTAGTTACTGTGATGTCGCGATGTGTAAGACGAGTAGATTATTTGATCATTTAGTCTCTGAATGCTTTGTGCCTGGTAGTGAGCATCTCACTGGCTGATACAGATGACTTATTTTGAGGACAGTGTAATTTTTCTGAATGATTAGTCCCACTGATTGAACACAGTCATGCTTAAAACTACTTCACTTTTAACCTGAAACTTTCTGTTTCTCTTTATTATTAAAGGACTGTTATAGTCCTTTATTATCTTACTTTCTTGTCATGAAGACATCTCATGCTAGTCGTCTCAACTTGATTTTCTTTTGATAAGCTAAGTTGGCTCACATATCCTTTTGGAAAATGTTCAAATTCTTTAGTTTTTGAAAATCTTTCTGGTCCAGAAAGCTGCTACTCAGTGCTGTCCTGCTTGTTAGTCCCTAGATTGTTTTATCTTCTTTAACTGCAATACGTTGGGAGTTGAGGGGGAGCAAAAAAAAAAAAGAGTTCCTGCCATCAAAAATACAGGGCAGTATTTTAGTCTCATGTCCTGCATTCCCTGTGGGTTTTCTTGGGTTTTTTAATGTGGAACTTTGTGGAAAAACATATTTTTTTCGCCATCCCCTTTTCTTAATGGAACCAATTAGCCAACCAAAGAAGATTTGTTTTTTCTTACCACTTCAACCACTGACATCCAGCTATTTTGCTTTCGGTGATAGGCATCAGTGGGCTGAAGCTGATGAGCAAAATAGGGAGTAGCATCAAGTCTTAATACCAATTCTGGCAGAATTCTGTTAAAAACAGAAAGAACTGCAATGTAATACAAACCCTTTCTGCAACAAGACTAAGGTTTGACTGTCAAGACTTCCAAGTAATTTCAGCATTTGAAGCGGAGAAGTGGAAATCATTAAACAGAATTCTAATTGGAGCACATCAGATAATGTACCTGACAGAAGTCTATTACATACACTGGGGCTTTATGTTTATTCACCTAACTCAGCTCATCAGAGGACTCTTGAATGATACTGATTAATTACCTCTCTTTTTTATTGGCAAAATCTCTCTTACCTGAGTTAGATATCAAACTAACCAGCTGTAATCACATCCTTGCTCTAATTTAGAAAATCACCTATCACTCTAATTTGTCTCTTTCTAACTATCAACATGAGTGGTGCAGGAGCATCTGAAGATGGTTAGGATGGTAATGTTTTAATTCTCATTTATGTTCTTCACACTCATTAGTGAGAAAATTTGGAATTTCATTTTTATGCAAGTACTTCCCCCCCCCAGTATGGAAGAGAAAGTTATTCACTACTCTTTTTTCTATTTTGTAATGAAACATTAATACTGCTGTTCCACAAAAAGAATTGTAAGAAATAACCATGACTGACTTCCTGTTGTTGTCAGCCATATATTTTTCCCTAATGATTTTTGTCATTCATCAGTGCAAGGTTAAATCCACTCCTCTTATCATGTTTATGCTGATGAACTTGAAGAAAAGCTTGATTTTCAAAGAATGGAAAACTTGCCATTCTAGCCAAATAGAATAAATATTTTATTTGCAAATTTTACAAATTGGATGTTTTGATTAAACAATCTCTCACAATTATAATTTGCAGAATTATTCTTTTCAGGTAGAATCACATTTAAGGTACTGCAATAAGATTTTTACTTTTTTAAAAAAGTATTTCTAAATTCAAATATCACTCTTAAAAATGTATTTTCATTGGAGAATATGTAACTGGGTAGTCTTAAGATGAGTCACCTTTTGCTTCTATAGCTGTCATGGAAACTGGCGAGATTGAAACATTAAAAAAAAAGGGAAAGGTAGCAGTACTTTAGAATTCATATACATCATTATACCTGTAGAATAGTTTCTCTTAGTAAGAACTTACTGTTAATTAATAGAGGACAGCCTTTGCAAACACACAGACAAATGCTAGTGCATCTCACTGATCTGTAAATTCAGCAGATTCAGAGGATCACTGCGAGTGTGTCTGTATTTTCTGTAATATATCCTGAATTAGTTCAGTGAGTCTTGTGTATTCACTGGAACTCTTGCCTACTGCAGCACTCTTATTGCAGCAGTGAGAGTTGATGCACAATGCAAAAAACTTTAATTATGTTTTTGCATTTATCTGGGAAAAGTGCATCTTAACAAATAGCCCCAAATCCTACAGGATTGTTCCTTATTAAAGGGAACTCACAGCTGACTTGACCCTGAAGTTGAATGTGTGCAAATACAGTTCTAGTGCCGAGGTGGATCTGTTGCTGATTTTCTCTTTAGGGGGCTTTCTGTGCCTCGTGACCTAAGCAGTTGCTTTAATGTGAACTTTATTAGATATCTTCGTGTCTTAATTCTTAGTTCTTTGTTTAAATGTCTGGTACTTGGGTACAAAATGCCAAACTTGACACAGCATGGGACAGCTGCAGGAGTACACGTTGAGACCTTGACTCCATGAACTGATTTTATACTCATCATTGCAATTCAGCAGCCAGTTTTCTTTGGCTTTTTCCATCTATTTTTACCTCTATTTTAAATAAGATTTTAAATGAGATTTTGTTAAATCCAGATATTATTTGTAAAAGTGGATTGGGGCTTTTTGTTTTTAACAAAGCTTTCGGAATCATAGGCCATACTTTGAGTCACGGTAAATGTAAATTTTAAAATAGAAAACTCCTCAAAAGATTAAAAAAAAAGAAAAAAATCACAATTACAGGCTTTGAAACATTACAGTCAATCTCTTCAGACATGTGAAGAGATTTAAGAGCACAAATTACTTTTCCTCAGAAGCAAAAAATCTACAGAACAACAAGCTTTCCTTGCTATGTTTTAATTTTTCAAACTCAGACATTAGTATCTGTACTTTACAATAGCTCAGATGTTAAGGCTGTTGCCATGTTTTTAGTGATAGAACTTTATGTGAAGTCACATAAATGAATCTTAATCTGGAAAATAATCCTGTTTAGATTTAATTATTTCTGTGTATTCAGAAAATAAAAAAAATAAAGGGCTGGTGTTCGCAGTTCTTTGTCAGCTAACACTGCTTTTAAGATCACCAAAAGTGTACAGTGCTTTCTGATCATCTTTCATCTGTCCAAGCTCTAAGTAATCTATTACTGTACAACATATGAGAGTATATAATTAAATTTCATGCCTTTCTTTTTAATGTTTGCTAATCAGCTTTACTTGGAATTCAGTTTTGATGGATCCATTTCAAATACTGCTCTAATTGAGTGTAACCATCTATTTATTATTAAAATACACATCTGAAAATGAGACACCTCTGAGGATCATCAAGAGGGCAGAAATTTCAAGTGTTCATTAACGAAGAGCTGTTCCTTTGGCCTTGCCCTTCCTAAAACCAGACCCTTTTTAGTCAGTGGCATTCAAATCTACATGCTGTGACAGCACTACCCTCTCAACCTAGGAAAGAATATCCAGATGGTGCCAGATCTTCACAATGGGAAAATACATTTAAAAGACAGCTTTGGAAACATACACTAAGACTTAAGATATAGGGGGAAAAGTAGTTTTGTGATATTAGTTAGAACTCTTAAAAATTTATATTATGCACTTCTACTAATAGGTTTCACTGTGGGTGCCAAAGAGCATTTCTATAATGGCTGGTTAGGAATAGTAGGAAAAGGGAAGGCAAGACTGAGGTTCTGATCTGTCTTAGGACTCATGCTGGTCTCTAATAGTTCTCACTAATTCTGCTGCAGTTTGAAAATATGCTTGCTTTTTTTATTTGCTATCTGTTTATAACCACACTAATACAGTGATGAGCTCTCTCAGATAAGACTTATAATTCATCAGAACGACTTCTTAAACACATCTGTATATGAGCTGATAAAATGTTTGGATACTGTCCAAACTGTTTAGTCAGTTTTTAATAAAACCTTAGATTTCAGTAAAAACAGAACTGTTAATAAATACAGAATAAATACAGTAGACCAGGTTATACTTTCCTCTTAATTATACTGACTTCGTACTAATCCAGATGAAATATTTGCAGTGCTTAATTTTCATCTGTTTTTAGTAATCATCATAAATTTATCCATATGCATAATTGTGCTGCTGTAGCTTTTTTGTTCCTCAATAATTAGCTACACCATATGTTTCCCATGTCATTATCTGAATCAACATCTAAAGTATGCTTAATTTTTTACAGTAGCACTTGGACTCTCATTCAGGATAAGTGGAAACCATTCAATTATAGTAAGAGCTGTCATGTGTGTCCTCAACACATTTTTAAGATATTGTTTTAGGGTGGTCTTTTAAAGGACTTTTTATACTTTAGGAATCTCAAGAATTGGTTTGGAAAAGTAGGTTTAGATACAGGAGAGTTGATGGATCCAGATTTTAGTTTCTTCTATTTTATTCATCTGTATCTGTGCAGAGATTCAGATCCCCCTCCAATTCTGTTTATTTTTCTCCTTCTTCTACTCCTTATCTTTAGGTGAAAGATATATGTTATATACTAATACAACCTCTTCAGTGAGTTTTAATCAGTTTTTCTTCTTTGCACAGTCCCTTCAGTCTGAGTATGTTCAGTACTAAAGCCTTGCTGCTTTGGTGAAACCTGCTGAGCTCTTCAAACTGGTGTTCTTTATGATGGAGAAGGACTGAAAAAAAGAAGCTGCTCATTAAGAGGAGGAATCTTCAATACAAGATGTATTAAAATCTTAACACCAAGAGAAGACTTGTTAACAGGAGAAATTTCTTGTTAATGACTACTGCAGATGCACTGATGTTGAATTTATGGAAATTACTACCCCATGTTATATACACATTTAAATTTTTTATGTTGAGACAGCTTGAATATATTTCTAATGAGTTTCATTAAGACATTTATTAACTTGTGTACAGTGTTAAAATATGTATTAAAAGAATATTTTGGTAAACTATAAAAATTATGTAAAAATTAGAATATATTTTAATTTAGTGTCTACTTTGCTACAAAAATGAGTATTTTAAAGAATTTGTACATGTTTATCAAAGATATAAAAAATTTTTATGAACAAGATGTTTTTCTTGTTTTATGGGTCCATCGTTATTGCTTGAAGCCTAATGTAATTACTCTTTTACTAATTGGTCTTCTGGTAATTTGACGGCAGTCCTAACTAATGAGAGACTAGTTGTTACAATATCAACTAAAAGCACTTGATACATAGTCTGCTCTCCACTTTCAGCTCCTAATGTTTCTTAAGGAAACACCATGAAAAAAAATAAAGGGAAAATATTTGTTGAGATGTGTTGTAGTTGTATCTTTCACTGCAATTTATGTGATGATTCAGTTGTACAACTTAACACTTTCGGTTTGTCTTAAAGGAATGTTTTGGTTTTGATTTGTAGAATGTTAAATTTTGCTATGCAATACATGCTGCAAAAATGAAGGCAGACCAAACTGAAGTTGGTAAGAATGTGCATATACAATGAATTCATCAGCACTGCATACTGGCATGTTTTTAACCTACATTTGGCAGTATGTTACAATTTCTTTAGCAACACACACTAAATGTTGAAAGTATATTAAATTTTCATTTCACACTTGGATGCTTCATATACCTTTAATTTTTTTGTTAAACATATAGTTAAGGTAATCTTCTGTATCATGGGATATTTTTGCCAGTAATAAAGATGCTCTGTAATATATAACATCAGATGTTATTAGGAATGAGACTTAGAATGAAACGGTGTTACAAGTGAGGTCATAGAGATCAGGTGTAAAATTTTCAGAACTCCACAAGGGCATAGTAAGGAAAATAATATAAGCAGCTGAGATGATTTGATTTGCCACTAATTTAGAAGACAAAACCAAAACAGATTTGTTACTTATTAGTTTTCCCAATATCTACAGAAACTTGAAAGTAAAACTTGGTTGAATTGTCAGCCTTTGTTCCTGAAGACCTATGAGTGCCCTGCATTTGCTTTACAACTGAAGTTAAGACAGACAAAGTGGTACAACATTTTTTAAAAAGATCAGATCATAAATTGCTTTAGCAAACTGTACTGAAAGTGTTAGTAAGCAATACTGAGAGCAGCTATAAAAATCATTGAATAAAATTTACTCTACTTTTTTTGCAACTGTGTATATGTTACATATACACACACGAAGTAGCATATGTGTGTGCATACATATATAAAATATACTGTATATTAATTATAGAATAATGGTAAGGTAATTCTACCTCTTATAAAGAATTTTCTCATGTACTTTGTTATAAATAGTTTTCCTTAATAACATATTGATTAATTTTGAAATGTAGATATATATATATACACATATACAGCTAATTGATAATAAAATGCCTATATAAGCCACCTTCCTTGTTTCTTGTTTTCTCTTACTTAGAACTGGTGACACAAACTAATGTGATGTGATCTCCAACTGAAGAAATCATCTTTCTTCTTCTAAAGAATGTAATGTATTTCTAAGTAGGATGATGTTGCAAAAAAACCATTAGCATTTTAATCGATCTAACTTTTTTATATTTGCTTTGCATAATGTTGGGTATTTAATCAACACATTGATATGATGTAGGGGTTATATTTCAAAATACCACCATTTAAAAGCTGTGTCTGAATAAAGAAAACCTTCCTTGGCCAGGACCCTTTTTAAAGGTGTAACATGCCTTGTCTTTTTCGCACATGCAACAGGTTTCTTAGTCCCACCAACAGCAGAGTCTTTGTCCATAAGAATCTAAACATGCTTTTATTTAGCTTTTTCTTCTTCCTTCCTTCAACTAAAGACTAGTCACAATTGGTTCTAACCTGGTTTGACCCTGTTACTGATTTTCAGCAGATTTGTTGCATTGAATGATAATTTATTTGCAATACTTAATATTCCTGCCAGATAAGTGTCTATTGCAATAGATGGTGTGGACAGTATGTAACTGTTACACAGCCTCTCTAAAGGAATAGCAAAGCCAGGAATAGAGGAGATGTTTTAGAAGATGCCCAAATTCTCGTGATAGTCTAAGAAGACAATAAAAGACTTCTGCCACTGCATTCAGATGAATAACGGATGGTGATTTGGATATGTAGAGTAAATATGTAGGGAAACCAGCTAATTAAAAGTTTCTGGTACATAGGAATCAACCTCTCCCTTGGCCTTTTTCTCAAATTCTCTTTATTATATGAAATACATAAATGTCAGCTAATGTACAACCTTTTTTGTGCTTAAAAATGAATTAGAAGTAAGTCTGTACTCTGTAACAATCAGCTTCTTAACAACAACTAAAAATTCGGGGACAGTGAAAGGTCAGGGAGGTCTTTCAGAACTATGTAGTTTTTAAGAAATACCCTGCAACTTATTTTATATCCTCTTTTCACCTATCCTTGAACTTCACCATTTCTGTTCCTTCATATATAAATACATCTTGTTCTGGGAGAACAAGCTGTAGCACATGAGATCTTAAAAGACACAAATGGATGTATTAAATAAATCCAAAGGTCTCTTATGGGCCTGTGCTACTGTGGCTAATATCTTATGAAACTGTTAATCATCTCTTTTTAAAGTGTTCTTTAAGAAGCTTTTTGGTTAGGGAGGTATTTCTTGTTACAAATTCAGAGAATATTTTTCAATTACAGTACTGCAGAAAGAGGAGGATTTTAGTTTCTATAATAACTGTTCTTTACTGACAGCTAAACAATGAAAGGCCTCAAAAGGTTTGACACTTGATTAGATCTACACTGTAAAGTGCAGCAAGCAAAAAATATGGTAATTAAGGGCCTGATCAAGTAAATCACTCAGGTATGTCGTTAACCTTAAGCACATGAGCAATCTAATTAAAAGAGAGCATAGATATTCATGTTAGTAACAAAGCCACCTTTGGATCAATAGTTGTCAATTGCAAACATGAGCCTTCCTGTCAAATAAGAAATGTGCTGTATTGCAACAAAATAATCTATTAACCCACACAAATTAACTTCGTTAACTTAAAAAAATCCATATTGTAACTATAACTACCTCCTAATATATTATTTTGGTATTGTCATTTGTTAGCATCAGGAGTTATGAATATCTAAAAATGCCTTGCAAAAGTATCTGGTCAATGTACAGATCATGCCTTATGAGCTGAGATTGGCTGCTTCTGTTGCTACGTAGAACCTACTGCAAAAGCAACTTTTCTCCTTAACTCATCACAAAATTAATCAGCATTCCTTTTCTGGAAAGCTTTTGAGGAAACAGAAGTTCTTTTACTGAGTTTCTTTTCCAAAGGTAGAGTTCCTGGGAGAATCCCCCTACTCATTATTATCTGTTTGGGAATGGACTGTTAATCTCTACTCTTCAACCAGTTTTTAGTCCACCTGTCATTAGTCTCTGAAGGAACTAATTTTGGTGTGAGACCATTTCAAATGCTGCGCTGATTCTGTGTTATCTGTGTACTTGCCAACACCAGTGTTCACCTCCAGCAGGTTGGGAATGCAGGATTTCCTACAGGCTGAGACAGGCTAAGGTTTATGAACATAATGTTTAGATTGAGAACCAAATAAGAAGTACTGTCTTACCAAGAATCACTGTATCTGTTGTGTTTGAAATATTTAATTTTGGAAAGTATATTGCTGTTATAGAGCAGTTCTAAAATTAAGCTTGCAAAAGCATAGTGAGCTTTCTTTTAACAAAAAATAAGATCAGAAAAAAATCAGTTTGAGTATTTACAGAGGAGTTTCTACAGTAAATAGATTGTATTTCAGCCAGAAGTGACTGATACTAGTTTGAAACCTTGCTTCAAATGAAAGTTGTGTAAATGGGTTAGAACCAGCAAACTGGTAAGGCAGGGAAAAAAAAGAGTCAGACTGTGTAGCTGGAGTATTTCTGGAGCATGATAGGGTTTGGCTTTTTTTTTTTTTTTTCTTGATTTAACAAGTTGAAAATCTGCTGAATAATTCATGAAGAGTGGAAGGGCTGAATCTTCCTGGAATGATGTACAGTGTACGTACTGTGGCACAGGAGAAACTGCAAAGCTTTGTATCAGTTGCTGCCGTTTCTGCTGCCGATTGCAAGGTGCTGCTGCTTTTGGTGTTTTCACAGCTACAGAAACCTCACTCGTGCTCTGGTCTGCCAACAGCCATTTGCCTCCCTATGGACCCACCTTCGCGAGCTACAATCTGTGGAATCTCTTGCTACCTACCTGCCTTGGACAGTGCTGTTCTCCGGATCGTTACTGCAAACTGTGTTTTCTGCACCTTGCAGCTCGTATGACTGAAACCTGCCATAGAGTCCCTCAGCTGCACATCCTCCCGTGTGCTTGGTGAGGACTCCTTGCAGCAGAACTTCTGACCCAGACAAGGATGGGATTTACAGGGCAAAGTCAAAACTGAGCTGCATTCAGCGAGATGCCCAACGCCTCTTCCTGGAGTACTAGCTCGCCTCTGCTGCTGCTCTGGGAGGACTCCTCCGGGACCCGCATCTTTCTCTCGCTGCTCTACGCAGTCTTAGCTATCTCAGGGACTTTATCCAATGTGATGGTCATCTATTTGGTCTTCTCCTTCAAGAAGCTGCAGACAACCAGCAATGCCTTCATCGTGAACGGCTGTGCGGCAGACCTGAGCGTGTGCGCCCTGTGGATGCCCCAGGAGGCTGTGCTGGGGCTGCTGCCTCCCAATTCCTCCTCCCTTCGCTCGGCGGAGTACCGGCTGCTCCGAGGGGGGCTCCTGGGCCTCGGCCTCACCGTCTCGCTGGCCTCGCACCTGCTGGTGGCTTTCAACAGGTACGTGCTCATCACCAAGCTGCCCAGCGTGTACCAGGCCCTCTACCAGCGGAAGCACACGGGCTGCATGATCGGGCTCTCCTGGGCCCTCGCCCTGCTCCCGGTCCCGCTGCTGCCCGGGCTGTGGACCCTGGGCTCAGCGCAGTCGGACGGCAGCTCTCGCTACACCGCCCTGCTCCTCGCCCTGGCCGTACTGGGCCAGACGGCGCTGCTGCTGCACTGCTACCTCGGCATCGTGCGGCGGGTGCGGGGCAGCGCCAAGCGGGTCAGCGTCCTCAACTTCCACCTGCTCCACCAGCTGCCCTTCCCCGCCGCCCCGCCGCCGCCCCGCCGCGCCCAGCGCCGCCTCAGCAGCGTCTCCGTCCTGCTGCTCTGCTGCGTGTTCCTGCTGGGCACCCAGCCCCTGGTGTGGGTGAGCCTCCTGGGCTTCTTCCTGCGCCCGGCGCCGCCGGCGCTGCAGGCCGCCAGCTGGCTGCTGCTCTGCTCGCTCTCGGCGCTCAACCCGCTGCTCTACACGTGGCGCAGCGAGGAGTTCCGCCGGGCCGCCCGCTCCGTGCTGCCCCGCGCCGAGGGCCCGCCGGCCGCCCCTCGCCAAAGCGCCGCCGCGGGCGCCGCCGCCGCCCCGCCCTGCCCGCAGCTGCCGCGCCGGCGGGGCACGGCCACGGGCATGGGCACGGCCACGGGCACGGGCACCGGGAGCGGCCCCAGCCCCGCGGCCGCGCCGCGCTGAGGGACCCGCGCGGGAACCGCTGAGGCCGCTCCCGCCCGCCGGGCCCCCCGGCCCCCTCCGCGGTAGCGCTCCTGTCCTTTTCGCATTCTCCCGCCGCTCCTCTCTGACCCCGCGCACTTGTTCCCCGCTCCCTTTCCCACCGCACGGACGGGCAGCCGCAGGCTCCGGCTGCTCTCCCGAGGCACCGGGACGGACACCGGAGCGGGATGTCCCGCCCGCCCCCTCAGCGCCGCTCCCGCTTCGCCCTCGGGAGCCGGCCGGGACTCCAGCCAAGGCGGTGGATTTGGGAATCTGGGATAACCGGTAAATATGGCAACGCACGTAACTGTTGTTATGCTCTAAAGATTTCAGTATGAGACAGGCACCTAGACAGCTTTTCCTGAGACGTGCTGCAAGTTTGTTTTTGTAAAATCGATGTAATTCTTTCAGCATTTGAAGTAGTTCTTTGAAGTGAGCTCCCTGAACACAAGGTTCGTTTGTGAAGGACTGGCAGGTGTCTCATTGCACACACACACATACACACACACACACACACACACACACACCCAGGAGCTGCTTCCTTTCCTCGAGGTTACCTAATCTCTATGCTCCATCTTTCCCTGGCAGACTTCTGGATGATGCAGTCTGTGGAAACTGTTAAAAACGAAAACACATATACCTTTGTGGTGATCCGGTTTGGATATTAAGTTCTGAAAGCTCTTTCAGGCCTGTTTTGACAAAGGCCTCTGCCTATGTTAACGCACTTGATAAAATACAATGCAATATGGAGACCGGTGTTGTCCATCTAACCATCTAACCTTGTCACCTCTTTAGTTACCGGTTTGTTGAGTTTCTCTTAGATGCGTTATTGCTAAAGTGTGACTTCACAGCCTCTGCTAAATACAAAATGACAGATTCTGTGTGGCATTTGGAAAGGAGTCAGCTCCTTGCACTGAAACAAGAATGGTCTTAAAATCCTTGTATTTCCTTCTCTATTGCTTGACCACCTCCCTCCTCTTTTCCAAGGCAGTTGCTGTTGTTTTATGTTCATGATACTCAGCGCTCTGTTTACTTTTTTGGCACAAAAGACTGGAAAGAAGGTGATTGTTTTCTGAATCCATGGGCATCCACAAGCAGTATCACGTAAATTGTGCTTACTTGAGGAGAAGAATGGACATGTGGGAATATACGAAATTTTGTCACAGCAGATTTGTTGTGACAAACTTGTGTATTATTTGTGTATTAACACAAACTTAGCAGCTCTCATGAGGATATTTGAATGATGGGACAACAAGAAAAAGACATACATGACAGGTATAACATAAAATGCCCTCCGGCTATATTTCATAACGCTTTACACACTTTGCTTGCCTTACCTGATGATGTTTGAGTTCCCACAGAAATTTCTTTAAGAGGAAGGGAAGAATTTCGATTTTTCCCAAGTCTGAGACCTGCTAGGTGTCTGTGATACAAGAAGGCATCTAAAATTTCCATACCAGTATTTAATTTTTCTCAATAAATCTCCATCATCACAGAAAAGATTCTTATCATGGTTGGGATTTGACAAAGACAAGGAACAAAAGCCTGAAAAAAAAATATTATCTTGACATCTTGAACATTTATCAACATCCTGAAAACAGCTTCAGCCACTTGCAGGGACCTGTGGGAAACTAAGAGAAGTTTCCTTGAGTCTTAGGCTTACAGAGAACTTCTTCCTCTGTCTGGGAGACAGCGTTCCTCCGAGTGACGGCATCACAAGGATGGGTAGGGCTAGCAAGGAAACATGGACGTACAAGATATGCAAGATTTGTTTTATCAACACTGTGCACATATCTTGGGGAGTGAAGGAGCCACTATATCCTTGCTGTAATCTCTCATCCCAGTCAGAGCAGTTGTGCTTTGGCTAACTTTGTGCAGCAAATGGAGAAGGAAAACGGTTTCAACCACACCTATACCAATACCGGAAAATGTTTTGGTTCACTTCCAAAATAAAGCTAAACCAAGGCCCACCCAAGGGTAAGACCTTGTTCAACTATGAAATAATCCTTAGGCTGGAACCCACAGAGGAGGATGCGCCTTACCACTTCCCACCATGTCTAGAGGAACTGAAGACACTTGGTAAAGCTCAGTACTGGGCCCACAGGCAAAAAATCCAACTTTAAAATAAAAACTTGGGCAACTCTTCCCCCTTGTTTTTGGCTATGGAACACATTAGTCTAGAATTAAAGCAATAACCTGTTCCAGAATTTAATGTCCGAACCATCAGATAGCTGGAACTTCTGGGCTTTTTCCCTTGTAAAATAGCATGCAAATTAAATCTGAAATGCCTGTATTTTATAAAGACTACATTTTAAATGCAAACATGTATAAAAATATGATGATGTGAAAAACTCCAGACAGTTATCCTTATGCTATGCATCAATTCCAGAGAACAACTGGAAATCCCTTGGAAAGTTTGATGTAATTACATCTGACTGTAAATCTTTAACTGTTTTAATATACTCAGGTGACCTAAATAGCATTACACAGAAAAGGATTTTAATTTAAAGTAATTAAGACAGAGTATTTGTCTCCAGATCAGTTTCTTTGAGAACTTACTGCTCAGAAAAGTTCTGTATGCCTTGCTCTACAGCCATAATATTTGTATTCCCACATTGTAAATACTCCATGGTAAACTGCAATGGAAACTTGGCTTAGCTCAACTTCTCCTGGCTCTGTGGTGCTGCTTCTTGGTTAAGAAAATGGATCTAACTATCAGTTTTTGTCATCTGTGCTTTACTTTAGAGCTGGCTTATATGTGTCCACTGCTAGTTTAATGGTGACTTCTCTTCAGTGCGAATTTCTGTCATGCTCAAACAACTCTTTACAGACTAAGGAGTATGTTGCCAATTGTCCTTTAAAATGTCTCAACCAAACAATCTTTCAAGAGGTGTAAATGAAGGTGGTGGAACATCCTGCCAGCAATTTAAATGAGGTTTGCTTGAACCGAGTTGCTCCTTTGCTGTGGTGTTGTGCCAAGCCAAGTTGTCTGAGCATGGCCTGAAGCTGCCCTTCCTGCAATGGCTGGCTTTCCCATGTATTAGCTTGCTTCACTTATATTAGACAGGAGGTGCGATCTCATTAAAGCATTGAATTTATTATGCAGTAGTGGAGATCAGCCACGTTGTTCGTGTGCAGTGGGTGCCTGTTCCTTTGCTGCTTTCTCAGGGGTTCTGGAAACGAGAGCAGGTTAGAGTTAGTAACAGGCTGGGTGGGTTGTGGCCAGTTGTACTGATGTCCTCGAGAACAGGCATTTTGTGCACTACGGCCCGAGTCAGTTTGCCACGCGGTTTGTGAATCGCCCACACGTGGGACCTGCTTTTTGAAGGTAGAATTGTGGTGCCTCACACAAAAATAACACCCTAAGGCAAAAATATGGTTATTGTGAAAATTGCTTGCAGAGGGTGTTCATGAAGTTATATAGTTTGGATTAAATCTTTTGAATTTACCCTTAACTTAAGGTAGTTATAAAAAGCCATAGAGTTGTTTTCTGGGATTAGGTAGCTACAACAATACGAGCCTCCAGCAAAACTGGGCACTTGCTGCCCTAAATAAGTGTGTAAAAAGTACAGGCAGCAAAGTGAAGCTGGGAAAATATGACAAGAGGAGATGAAGACAGCAGGACAGGGGCATTAATGGTATGATCTTGAGAACATCTCAAGATAATCTCATGTTTCAGAAAAACATCTGAAAGCCAGAAGAGGCCTGGAATTATGATGAAATTAACCATCTCCAGTTATTTGATTCTTTATACATGTGAGGAAACAGAATTCTATGGTTTTCATAATAAATAAAAACATGAAATTGTATTCTTAATTTCTTCTTTTAACAAAGCATTCCATACAACAGCAAATTTTCTTTAAACTCTGAAATAAAAAAAGACTAAAGGTATGAATTGCATCAGCATTCTTGTGGAGACTGCATTCAACAGCATTACTGGACTGACAAGCAGAGATAACATCTTAGCTAACCTCCAGATTCAGTCAGCCATAAGCACATTGTGAACCTTTTTTTTCTACCAAGTTGATGCTATTTTTAAAAAAAACCCACATACA
Organism: Pyrocephalus nanus; assembly: GCA_038380795.1. Classification (NCBI taxonomy): domain Eukaryota; kingdom Metazoa; phylum Chordata; class Aves; order Passeriformes; family Tyrannidae; genus Pyrocephalus; species Pyrocephalus nanus. The sequence goes on along the minus strand of CM076269.1, from coordinate 19,002,817 downwards.
GATTATTTTCAAATGAAGACATTTAAGTGTAGCGTTTCATTAAAGAAAAAAGTGACAACATATACTTTAGCTTTCTATTTCATCTTAAATCACATAACTAGATTATTGCAGTATTCTTTAAATTCAGAAGTCCCCTTCTCAAGTGGCAGCGAAAATAGCTTTTCTCGTGACTGTTTAACTTCTAAGAAAGCTACTTTTTTTTCCTCTTTTATGTCAATCCTTCCCATGCACTGTCATCATTTTGCCAGAGTAATAGTCTATTTTCTTTCCTTCTTTTTCCCTTTCTTCAGTATTTTCTGTAATTTCCTTCACTAAGGGAAAGGTACTTGATCTTGCTTTTCAGGGCACAGCTGCTGAACAGTGGAAGTTTGGGGAGGCAATTGTAAACTAAGACTAAAGAACTGAGGGGCAGATCCCACATACTTAAATCGCTTCTTGAGAGTGAGTAGGTTTTGAAGGTGGGCTTTTCCTGTGTAGAGTAGTGGACAAATGCTGTATCTATATTTACATTTGATTAAGGCTGTGTAAAAAAGCAAGTAATATGGAAAAAAAAACCAGTTTGAAGGCCGGAGAAAAAAACCTTTGTAGCTGAAGAGTTCAATGTGAGTAACAACAAAATGGGCATCGTTCCAGAATATACACCCTTATGCAGGCATTCAAAGCAATCTGTTACTGTAAATGGTCTAACGATCCCTTCTGGTTTGGAAAACATGACCTTAAAGGAAAATAGCTCTGCTTTAAAAGTGTGGGCTACCTTGTTTGTTTATTGCCAGTGAGGTCAGTATGGCAAGGCATCCTGTGTGGCCTGCCCTACACCTGTTCTGGATGGGTATTCATGAAATTACAGAACTCAAAACAATCCTGAGAAAAACCACTTGTGGCTGCTTTCTTGCCTGAAACTTTGGGTTTCTGGAGAGACGTAATAACCACTCCAGGAAGGTTTGGTGTTTAGGGAAAACTGTAGGATATCTAACCTGCAACCCCAGACATCAAGCTTGTCATTAGTTTAGGGCCAAGCTTTTGAGAGTTGTTCAAAAGGAAAGCAAACTGCCTGTTGGAAGGGGAGCTCAAGCCAAAAAAGGGAGCTGTGTAGCACCATAGGCTTCACCATGCTGAGCTATGCTTTTGTGGGACAATGGACTGAAATAATGAATAAGAAAAATGTGCCTCTGCCAAAATTTTTCAGCATTTTTTAAATGTGGGGTTTTTCTGCCCATTTGTGAGATCTTTCTCTGCTTCAAGAGTTTCCCTGCTGCTCTAGAATTGACACCAGATAAAACCCATATTGAGTATTAATTACTGAAGAAACATAAAGGAAGGATAAGTGTCATTTTCACTGGAGAAAAATCAGCTTTTGTTGTTCAAGAACCAAAGCACAAGGAAAAAGGATGGAGCTGCTGTTACTGAAAAGTTTCCCTCAAGTCCAAAGATGCCCTATGTTTAGGCTGTCCACAGCCTTCACCTGTTCTCTGACAGTCTCAGGGCAAAATCAGAAACACAGCTGTGCTTCAGGCAAGAGCCGCAGCCATCCTGATATGTTTGGAAGCTGATGATGTGATGGAGGTGTAATGTCAGTCTGAAAGCAACAAAGTGAGGATTAGCAACAGAAAACTGCAAGAGAAAGCTTGAGAGACAAAGTTCATGCATCGAACAATAGTCAGTTTTGTAAAATGCTGTGCAAACTTTGCTTGCTGTTCATTCCACTGAGGTGTCACAGGGAAATATCCACTGCTCTCTTCTGACCCTCTGGCTTTCCTCAGTGTATCACAGTGCTGGGATAGCCACTTTCTTCTCACCCTAAAACCTCTGCCACTGACCTTGATGTCATTTCATTAAACACCGTTTCTGTGATTCTTTATAAACTTTGCATCTAAGGTTCAGTGAAATGGCTGTAGCAGTGTTGTAGCTGTGGAGACAGGAGCAGCAAGGTTTGAACACTTAATAACCAGAAATATTGTGAAGATATGTGAGTAGTAGTTCTTCATATCTGTGTTTGAATATTACTCCTTTGTCTTCTGTTGCATTTTGTCCATTGCCATCTACAAATATTAGAGTAGATTCATTGTAGGAATGTCCTTTTCCATAAAAATATTCTTTAATTAATCCTTTTTTATAAAGGTAGTGATAAAATCTTGCAGTATTTGAAGGGTGCAGCCATGTTAGTTCCTCCAGTGAGCATAATTGTTTCATTCCACACAACACCTTCCTTTACTCTTACATTAGTTTTTCTCAGTTTGTGGCATTATTTCTCTCAGGCAGATTAAAAGAGAGAGTTGGTAGACTGCAACATGGGAAAACAGAAGACAGCCTCACTACTGCTTCTGTTTGATTTCAAGGCAGAGGCACTTCTCATAGCTTTCACTGTGGCTATCAGCTTCTTTTGTATGCTATTTAAATTAGGGCAGTAGAACTAAACTGTATTAAAAAATAGAGATAAATAAGAACAGAAAAATTACTCATTGTATATGAAGAGTAAATGTAAGATCTCTGAATTCTGCAGCAGATATCTTGCTTGGCTCTTTGTTGTTTAATATAACTTGTGTAAATACAAACAGGATTAGGAAAATCACGTGCAAATATAACAAATGATGGCTCTGAGTTGAATTAAAGGCATGAATTAATTTTCTTCTATCTCATGCTATTGTACTGTCTACTGATTATCTATATTATACCTGTCACCTGATAGCAACCACGGTCGTTATGGTAATGTCAAGATTATAATTATAGTCCCTTCTGCAGTGTAGTCATACTAAGCTAAAAAAATCCTTGAGATGGTAGTGTCCCATGCTTGGTACCAGCCCAAACACAAATACATTTTGAGATTGTTGAGGGGAAAAATATTTTGTTACGGAGTTATTAACAGTCAAGTAGAATTATATACTTACATGAACATATGTGTGCATGTAATTGCAAAATATGCAGCCTTTTAAACTGTGGGTTTATTTCATTTGACATAAACAGAGCTTGTCAGAACTTATTATCCCTTGATGAACATGCCTTCAGCTGAGCTTGGTAATTTAAGATATTAAAAAAATGCCATTATTGCTCAGAGATCAGGGAAATCCTGTGAAAGCTTGTTTGGCAGCACGTGTCAGTGTGCAGATTAGCCCATACCCTTCAGCAGGAGAGCACACGGTCCCTGGGGTGTTCCGGCTGTTCCTGCCCAGGTCACTGCCGTGTCACACTGTGGTGACCTGGAATGCCCAGAAGCTGATCTAGGAATCAGAGCCAGGGCTCCTGGGACACACATATTTATGAGGCTGCAGGTTGTGGGTGGTAGATAAAACGTGTCTTCCCAGAGAGTGAAATGGGTGACCCCACTTAAGAGAGAAGTCTGATTTCTGTAGAATGTAAGGCAGAACTATGAGAACAAATTTTAAATCATTATCTGGTACCTTCTTCAGATAATTACAGTTGGCCTATTTTCTTTTAGATTCAGGAGATAATTTTCATTCAATTATGAAGAAAAAAATATTATCTCATCTCCTAAGTACACAAATGTATGAAACAGTTCTCTTCCCAAATGTAGAAATGCTGTGGGGCAACCATATCGAGGAATCTGTGTGAATGCAGCTCCTGGAGCAAATAGTTACTACAGTTGCAAAAGGCCCCAACCACTGCATCCCTCTGACAGCTGCACATTTATGCCACTTTACACATTCAGTAGCCCATTTATCCTTCTCTCTTCACAGACTTAAGGTGGCTTATATGGAAAGGAATAAGGGCAGTGGAATTTCAATTAGTTTGTTAATTACGCAGGGATTAAGGCCTTATTATACCCTAATCATTCAAGAAGTGTGGTCGATTAGTAGGATTTCATAAGAAATCTTTATTTTGGCATTCATTCTGAAGTAAATGTTTGAAGACTTTAGTTTTAGTTAAGACTTTGTGTTAGTACTAGGCATTAACAGCTGAAGTGCATGTAATGGTGCCAGCTGAGGAAGCAATCCATGCCCACAGGACACAGCAGGAAATACCTATCCCTCCTAGCAGTAACAAGCACATCAGTGAATTAGAAAGAAAGAAATGCTAAGAAAACCAGATTAGATCTTGTGTAGTCCTGGTCAGCAGAAGCTGCCAAGGACATGAGTCAGACCCAGACATGGAGGAGACTTTAAGTTTTCTACTACTGCAGCCCTTTTTATGAGGTTGCACCTTTGTTAAGGGGACTGGATTTGTTGTGTGCTTGCACAGAGGTAGGTCCTGCATGTATTGCAAAGGCAAATGAAACCCAGGCATCTTTAAGGCCTCATATTCCAGTTGTATACAAGGAAATCCATTACACACACCCACCCCCCATCACGTGAAGGGAAAGTTCCTTTCTCTAGCATTTTTCCTTTCTTGGCAACTCAGGGAATTCTCCAAGTCTTCTCACGTATTTCTCCTGTGAAAGCTGAGATTTTTTCTTTAAGAGACAAATGCCTTGACAGTGTGAGAGGATGTAGCCATGTCATCCCTAATGTCCTGTGTGTGTTAGTGTTGGTATGGGGCTAGAGCTTTTGCAAAGGCACTGTAGCTTGCCTAGAGCATCAGGATGGATCTTCACTTTCTGTTTTCAAGGGAAGCAATAAGAGCTATTCCAAAGGAAAAAGGCATTCTTTTGTCTCATGTTTTTTGATTGGATGATCAAAGAGGAGTTTATTGTCAGGCTCCTTCTATTCAGCTGTATGTCTAAACAAAGTCAAGACTAACCTGACAATTCTTTTAACAGTAGTTCCCTGGACCTCCTTTTGCTGCATCTCAGAACTGTGTGCAGCACATGGAATTACTGTGGTCAGGAGAAGAGAAGCTAGATGGCACTATGGTCCAAAGGGATCATGTGCTGCTGGTAAACAGGGTGAAGCTCTGCAAGTCATCTGGTCTCAATAGCCTCTAGAATGTAATAGATATCAGCAAAAACAGGATCAGAATTCCTGAAGTTGAATTAGGGAGAGAACAGGCTTTCCACTGATACAGTTTATTAGCTTTTGTTTTTTATAACACTAACAGGCTTAAACTTAAGCATATAGACCTGAAAGAAATTGCAGATGTAAAATGACTTTAGGATTGCCTACATAGATAAAACTGTGAGAAATAGCTTGTGCATCATTGCTGCAACATAACTTAAATATATTTGTGTTTTCTAAACTTATACTCAGATATTTCTGTTCAAATATGTTGTGTACGGAAGTAGATAAGCTATGGACTGCATGTGTGCAGTTACAGGAAACCAACACACTCTGATTGGTCCAGCAAGCTAGAGGGAAAAAAAAACCAACACCCTAAAGAATTCCGTAAATTTTCCTTTAAAGATTTTTTAAGGATAGAGGTGAAGGGACCTGCACTGCCAAAGTAAAAATTTTGTTCAAGCAAATAACTGGGGTAATTACTGTAAGACACTCATAAAGTTATCTTTATATGCATAAAAACCTACATAAAATTTTATGTGTATTTATTTATATTTATATATATATATTTATAGACATAAACCATACATATTCTCAGTATATGTCAGTTTCCCTGATCTCTATTTTCAGAGCACAGTTACTTTTTACTAGTTTTTAGTTAAGTAATAATTCCTCCATTTGTATTTTTATTAGAAATGAAAGTCAGACAAGAAAATATTAATATAGTTTTTATTAAAATTATAAGGCAAGCTTAACCGGTAATTACTATTTAAGAGTAAAAGTAGGCAGTTTGAGCTTAAGAATTCCTTAGAAGAATGTCAAAGTTATTAAAACACAAAACAAATAAACAAATGTATCCGTGAGCTTTGGAAGGCTGGGGAGGTCTAATTTAATAGTGACTTTGAAGAGGATCTCAACATTTGAAAGTAAATAAAACCCAATCAGGCAAACAACTTTACATCTGCAGTAAAGCCTCCAGGCTTCTTCTCTAGTACCTTTTGCTCCTGCAGTGAAGGGGCTGCACTGCAGCGTGCAGTGTTTGAACCCAGGTCTTCTGCTGAAGAAAGAGTTCTTGTTTCAGAGGAGGTCAGCAGTTGTTGGCTCAGAGGAGAGGGATTGCTGTGCAAGTTGCACAAAGGGGCATCTGTCACAAAACAGATGCAACAAATAACTGATTTAGTAGTATTTTGTCATGGCAGAAGGTAACCAAAGAATACCATCCTGTTCCTTCAGAGTTCAGTGTGTCATTAATGTGACAGTAAGAGTCATGGAAAAGCTTCAAGGTTAGTAGTTGCTAGGGAGGCACTTGAGGAACTTCTGGGAAACCTGCAAAAAAAGGATGAGCAAGATGATGTTAAAAACTCGATATAATTACAGAATTTTAATGGTTACACATTTGCAAAATAGCATAAGAAGGTCAGTGAAGCAAATTCATAGAACTGCAGTCCTACCAGGACAGTGTTAAGGAGTAAGCGGGAAAACAAATAGAGCAGAGGAGTAGGAGCAAAGAGGAGAAAATGGGCTTGAAAGGAATGGGAGAGCAAGACACCTACTTGGAGGGAAAAAGGAGATAATGGACACAGGCAATACTGTCAAGAAAAGAGGGGATTTATCAAAGATGGTTCAAGAGAGGCTAGAACAGAGGGAATCATCTGTGGACAGAAGGCATAGTGGAGGAAGTTCAAAAGCTTGTAAAAAGTGTACAGAGAAGTAGGTCCATGTTAGTTGGCAGTGGAATTGTAAATCCAAAGAACCCATTAGAAGGCTATTAGAGCCACCAGTAGTAGTAAAACAAATATCCCTTACACTAGCACAGAGTGAAAAATCAGTTCCTTTTAACATGGCACTCTGTTTAAAAATAAGGAAAAAAAATTAACAGAAATTATTTTTGACATCTTCCTCCTGTTTCAAGATCTGAATTTGACAGCTCCTGCTTTATTGTGTATTTGATGATTCAGGAGTCCTTTCTAACTCCTGTGCTTTGTATCAGTATGCAGGAGGACATACTTCAAGTTTAAATGGGAAAAATTATACTTGCCAAGAGACAGAAAACACAAAGGCCTCCATCACCAAAATGGCTAACTGAAGGGATTTAGGAATAAAATTCATAAGAAATTAAATCAAAAAATCTTTTCCTTCTGTCAACACCATGTGAAAACTCCAGTTCCATTTAGAAACCTACTTGTTGATCTTCCCGTTTGGATCAAATGCAGAGATGCTGTAGGTTACCCAGTAAGTACTGCCATTCCTCCTGCTTCATTAAACACCAGCCTTTATTTATTAATTTCTTTCTTTTATTTCTGTGGGATTCACATATTTTTTTCTTTTGGGGGGACTTTACTGTGCAGTTTTCCAGTTGGCTCTGCGCTTTGGAGAACTGATGGCAGGTTTCAGCCTTCAGAAACCCCAAGAACTACAGTAGGGCTGCTTGCTGCAGCGCTGGTGCAGCTGTGAGTTTTGCTGTGTGCTGTGTCAGCAACAAGGAGCACAACTGTCCACAGACCACTGTCTGACCTAACAATGTTGCTGTGTTTTCCTTTTTTTTTTTTTGCCATTCAAGTGCTTTCCCCGTAGAATTCAAGGAAACTCACATTTTGTTTTTTTCTGATGATTTGTCAAATCGTTTTAAAGTAGTGTGGATGTTGGCTGAACCTTCTGCAGGTTCAGTCTATCATGGCTAAACTGAATGGAAGCCAAGGAGCTCTCCAGTGTCTATTATAAGTCAGGGGTCATGTTGTATATGGAGCAAAATACACATATAGTGACAGGAAGCAGAGTTCTCCCTATGTTTTAAATAAACAATAGCAGGTCCAACTTCTAGTTATTGGTGATAGGAAGATCTCTTTGTTCTGTCAGATTTCTGTTTCCTGTGACACTCTATAAGGTACATCTCATTCATGTTTGCTGGTATTATTTGTATTTTCTAAATGTGTGATGCAGCACATTCTTAAAAATAACCATCAACTTTGTATTTGTTTTCCAGAAAGTGCTGATACTAAATAAAGTACTAATTTTGGACTGCAGCAGCAGCCATAAAATAGGCACACTCAGCAAGAAATCCAACATGACTGTTTTTTGGATTTAGTGTCATAGGTGAACTGAAGAAAGCACAAGTTGATAGATTCAATGCACTTTAAATCTGTATGTTTAAAAATAATTGTTCTAAAAATTAATATATTTTTAGAAATTGCTTATCACACATTGAAATTGCTTATTTTACTTCACTATCCTTGGATGAATTTATCCACAAGATGGTTCATCAAAACAGTATATATTAAGGGCAATATATTTGTAGAATACTAAAAGTAATAGGATAATTCAATTTTGGCTGATGACTGTTCACAGGAAGTCCAAACAGGGTTTATGAAATAGTTCTAGAGCACTGAGAGTTTTCTAGCAAAAGACACAGACAGTACATGAAATGTTAAGAGTCTTAATTTCTTAGTTTCTAAAGAGTCTTAATTGCTCTGAATTAAAAAACATTTATTACAATGCAGATAAATTCTGGGCAATACCAGGAGTGTATTAGAAAATGGGATGTTGAATAGGCTCTTCACTGGCATGGCATTTTGCACGGTACTGATTTGAAGAGCAGCTTAGGATTTCAAATAGTTATTATAAATACGTTTATACTGCAATAATAGTCAGTGCACTTCAGAATCACTCTTCTGCTTAAAAAAACACCTTCTGCCAAATTATTTGTTTAACAGTCTCAGAAGGTGCAAAATTAATGGTGTTTGTTTATTTTCATCCTCTGTGAATATTTGCCACAATATGCCGTTGCAAATTACAGATTCCCAACACTGGCTCGGTATTTGCAGAGACACCCTCACTTAGTTGTCCTAATTAATCTAGGGTGTGTCTTCCAGGCTGAAAGACCCTTTTTCTGCTTGCCCCAGTTTGGGGTGCAAACCCAAGCCTGCTACTGCATTTGTAGGGAAAGGGACAGCTTGTGGAAAGCCACACATCTCTCTTTTCAACTCCTCTTGAAGCTCTTAACGTTGCTGCCTGTTGTAATAGTTTATATGCAAGAGCCCCCAGCCTGTCTGCCCAGAGATGAACTGCAGCTTCCACAATTGTCCTCACCCACAAGCCCCCTTCCTGGGAGCAGTTGCCTTCCTTCCAGGGCCGACTGTGTGGGGGAAGGACAGAGATTCCCACTTGCCTCTCACTCCTTTTTTTGCCTTTCTTCTTTCTGTGTTTTCTCTCTGAGAGTAAGCTTTGACCGGTAATGCAGCTCGAAACTGCAGTGCTTCTGTTATGAGCAGGAATGTCTAAAAGCATCTTGCCCCAGCACAGGTGAGGACTAGGGAAAAAAGGCAAGAGCGTTCATAACCAGGGGAGCGAGGCAGAGTAAAGAGCCTCCCCTGCATGTGCCTGCTGTGCTGTTTGCAGCATTTGCGTGAAGCGGGAGTTATTTTGACCGGGTACATTCCTGAACATCTTTCTGTTCTAGTCTAGACTTGCGAAATACAAGAGTTATTCCAACCAAACTTAAAGAAGGGTCCAGTAGCTGACAGAGATTAGGTTTTTACTGAGAAAGATTAGCTGTAAACAGGAGATTATAGAGACCCCTGCAGATCTCCACAGAATATCAGGAATATGAGATTTTTCCATATTCCTAAATATTCAGCTCCATCTATGACTGTGATATTAATTTTATCTTTTATATTTTGGAGTAATAATTAGTAGATGTGGGGGGAATTTCCATTTCCTCTCTTTTACAAGGGTATTTCCACAGCTTTCAAACCCTCATTCAACAGCTGTCTGCTCTAGTACATATGTGCAAAACATTTTCAGAACTATTAATATGTGATTGCTATAGTAAAAGTTTGCTAAACATTTTTTACACAAAGCCCATGAGCCCACGAGTTCATTACTTAATGGTCCACCAACTAAGGGGAATGTTTCTAGCATTTTTACACCTTCATTTACCTTATTTAATTTAAATTCTTATTTAATAATTATAACGGTTCTCTTAGCAAAGCACTTAAGCATATATGAGAGTTCAGTCACATAGTTAGCTGGAACTAATACCCTCACTGATATTATGTATACATTTCAGTATTTTGGAGAGCTAATAATCAGAAATACACCTGTGAAGTAACATCTAAATATTCTTTTCAGTTTTGAGAGTGTGCAGTGTGCTGAGAGCCTACACTGAACTTAGTGTGAAGAGTATCAAGAGCATTCCTTTAATCCCATTTTGGTTTGTTTCATTTCATAAATATCACGTTTTATCCGTTTTCTTTCCTTCTTTTTTATTCTCTTGTAGAAAGTTTCAGTTTTGATATCTCAGAATTTTTTTTCAGGTTTCTAAGTAGGTGGGGGCATTTCCAACAAGATAACGGAAAAAAAAAGAATAGTAGGAAATCTTAATTAGCTGATTTTGTACCAATGAACTAGCTGGAGTGACAGAGCAGGAACTAGGTGGGAAAAGAACAATGGCGTGATTATGCAATACTGAGAGGTAATGTAGGGCTAGATTTGGAAAGGATTTGGAAGAAAGGAGTTTGAGAATTTAGCTAGTATTGGAAATTATAAGGCATGTAAACAGCTTGAATGCCTGCAAATCTTTGAGTTCTGATTTTAGCTATCAGAGCAATTGCAGGCTACATTCAGTAGTGCCTTGAACCATTAATGGCTTTTGAAAAGTCTTGGTAACTCTTTGCAGGTACAAGTGAGGAAAGGTTTACAAAGGAGTAAGAGAGGTGTCCAGCATACTGGCTGTAATTCAGAATGTTAGAAAATTACTCTCAGACAGGCATATTGGAAAAGGAATGAGAGCATTTGGCATGAGATCTTGAGAGGAGTGGAAAAATACACAAGAATGACTGTGGTGATATAAAATGTGAGAACTGTCAGTGTAGAAGAGAGTCTTTAAAGAAAATAAAAGCTGAATTTTGAAGTTACCCTGTGCAGAGCTGGGAAGAGAAAATAAAGATGCAGAGGAAAACTGGATGTGCTTTTAGTAAAGGTATAAAGGTGCAGATTTCATAATTAAGGAAAAAGATAGTCAAACTGAACAACTGAAAATAAGATGAAAAATTAATTACCGGTAAGAAGAGTTTCAAAGTAACTCTTAATTTACAGATAACTGAAAAGAAATTGAAAGAGGAGAGCCCAGATTCTTAAAGAGACACTACTGCAAGAAAAGTTCAGAGTTTTGTATGCCTGACTGTAAATGCTAGCACTTGCAACTGTTCTGCTACAGGAGAATAGCCAAGGTTTGGTATTGTACAAACTTGGAAAGACAGAATGACAGAACGAGTTACCTTTGGCAGCAGATTGTCTTCATCATTCTGGGTTATTGCTCTTTTCATGGACAAAAGTGCTGAAAAATTGCCAGGAACCAGAGGATGCTAAGGCAGGTGATAAGGAAGTACAGAAATGTGGTAGTGAAGGAGGAAATATTTTAAGCTCCTTTGGGTCTGAGAACAGTTTTGTGTACCTGGAGAACTGTGTACTTGTGAGTAGATCTCACAGGTACTTCTCAAACATAAGTGTGTGAAGTGTTTCAGTGCTTTGCACGTTGGGGCTTCCTCACCAAAATATCTTGGGGCATTTGCCTTTGCAGAGCTGCAAAACTGCTTGGAAGAGAGGGAACTTCCAAGGACGAATTTCTCTTTGTAACTATCTTTTCATAAGATACAGAGTCTTTGCATGTTTGTGCTCGTTAAATATTTATCCTATGACTCTGTATGTCCCCTGCACGAGGCCATCAGCATACTTGGAAGGCATTTACATGACTTCTGACTGTCCAAAAGGAAAAGAACAGAGGAAATTACTGTGAGAGCATGACCTGCATGTCTGAATAAGAAAAACTATGTACATATTCACACAATTACAGAGAAGTCATTGGGGATCAGCCATTGGTAATTTTATCAGGAAGGAGCTCTATTAATGTGCATCAATCTATCAAGCAGCTGTTAGGAAACCTATTACTGTGGGCTGTTTTACTTTTTCTGGGTAAGTTAGAGCATTTAAGAGAAAAGGAAATTTAGAAAAGGTGATGTTGAGCTTCTGCACACTACTGACAAATTATACTCTTATGCATAAAATTGTGTACTTAGTGAACATTTTAAAAGGCAGACTCTTTTTTTTTTTGGGCATTATATAATGTGGGCAATTGTGCATAGGACATCTAACTGAGAATGATTGGTAGCACAAGTAGTTGAAGCACATGATTTTACATGAGCAAAGGTTTCTCTCACACCATAGGCCCATCTGAGTTTGAAAGTTGAGATGATAATAGTAATTATAGAATCATTAAGGTTAGAAAATACCTGGAAGATCATCAAGGCTAACCTTTGAATGTTCTGGAGCTTTTGAGACTTCCAGAGCATATACTTTTGTGTGTTTGTTGTAAATAAATCTTTTTATAGTAAAAAATAATATAAAGTTATCTGATATTAAACAAGCTGAATTCCAGTATTTTCTTCTAACTGCCTACTACAAGCATTGTGTCACACAAAATCCCCTACTGTTGGGAATCACCGTTGAATCTAAATTCTGCATGAGGTTTTTCTCTCCATAGTCCAAATGTTGTTCTTTGGTTGATGAGCTCTCTGGATAGATTTTTCATGGTTATCTTTTCAAGACTTTCTTGTAGGAGGCCAGAGGAGCCTGTGCTGTGGAGGGGCTCATAGGAGTCCCTTCTGGCTGCTTGGGTTCAGGCACCTGGGCTCTCTACAAGTGCTGGACTGCTATTTTTGAGTTGTTCCTCATCCAGGCTTTGTTGATCTCAGATTTATTGTGTTTTATAAGATGGATTGTTAGAAAATGAGTTCTTTATCAGGCCCATTTCTAAACAGGAAGTGTTTCCCTGGTGTAACTGAAGGACTCGACACGTGTGCTGTTCCAGAGACTAAAATCTCAGTCTCTGCTCAGTCATGTTGTTTCCCTCGATTTCCCTGGAATTTAGGTGCACTTAGTACAGAAAAAAATCATGAACTTCTGTCCAGAGAAATTGCTGTGAGGATCTGGGTCTTGCTTGGTGTTCTTCCCTTGTAGGGATGTGTGGGTAGGAAATGGGACAAAATGGCTGTCACTTCCCATGTGAAAAATGTCTAGAAGCTGGATACAGCCTAAAGCTGTTTTTTCAGTTGCTCTGTTACGATGCCTTCTCCTTTTAGTCTGTAATCTCAAAGCATTTCCTCATAATCGTGAGGATATTACGGCAATTCCTTTTAGTAACGAGATTTAAAAACCTTCCCTTCCCTTACAGCTCATTCAGAGGACAGTAGGTGTACTGAATTGAACAAATGTGTTTTTATTGTACCTAGGCCAACATGGCTGATGTGCATTACCAAAACATGGAAGACAACTGCCACTGATTCATTTATTGTTGTTTTCCACACACTTCTCTGGAGCACCTCAACTCCGTTAACTTTGAGTTAAGCACCTAAGTTGAGCACCTGAATTTTCAGAGTAATAAGCATTCCTTACTACTTTAATTAGATAAATGATAGTGCTCACTGAATTTAGTTATGGCTAAATGAGAGAAGTTCAGGTACCAAGAGTCTCCTTTGTAGTCCAACCCCTCATTCTTTATCACAGTCACTTTATGTCCTACAGTAAAGGTTTTCTGGGGAAAAAAGGGTACGTGGCCATTTAAGAAAACTTTAATTCTCTTCTTTCCTATTTTATAAAATGTGAGTTTGCAACCTTAATAGCATTTCTAAACGAAATATCTCATTGCAGGAATCCCATCATACCATGTCATACTGACAGAGACCATGGGAATGCAGCTCCACCAGAGCAGCTGTGCTGGGGAGCTGCAATGTGGGTGCATTTAGGACTGTCCTGAGAACATGCAAGAGCTGAACCACGTTTATTTGTTCTGAAGGGGTGGTGTGTGTATGGCCTGATCATACACAATATTCAGATAATACCTCCATTTGCATAGAACTGAACTTTTTGGTAGAAAAGAAATTGAATGGTTAAAATTTGCAGAGTGTTTTACATCTTAAAATAAATAATGTGAACAACTATAAATTCATGGGTGAAGGATATTAAAAATTATACTGTGAGAGCAGTATGTATACCATAAAATCTAATCTACTGCCTTGAAGCTTAACAGAGTGGAAAAAAATTAAGAAGATCAAAAGGGATGTTGAGTATTTTCAGATTTTACTGAAGAAATTATTTTGTACTGATTTTTAAGGATGCTGGTAGTATGGAAGATTTACACAATCAAGTGAACATCATCAGGGATGCAGGCATTTTCAAAATAGTCTTAATTGACAGATAATATCTGGCTTTATAGGAAAATACGGTAATTCCCATCAACTTGCTTTAACTCATCAACTGTAAAGACAATGAGTGGGACTGGCAAGGCTTTATTTCCTGATCAGTTTGTGTTTTGGTTTTTTTTTGTTGTTTTTTTTTTTTTTTTGAGGGGGCAGTTCATTAAAGTCTGAGAATCAGATCAGGACAGTAAAGCAGCAGGACAGGTCGAAGCAGGTTTCATGCTGTTGCAGCCTGTACTTTGAAAACTATTGCATGAGGTGTCAGGAAAAAAAAGATGGACTAGTCAAATTGAGAAATTCAAGAGAAATTCTTTTAAGCATTATTCATATTTTAGCTGAAAAAAAATCTGAAATAATTTAGAAGTATGTTGAGTTTAGATACAACTTGGGAAGGGCAGTACTTCCTAAGCATCTACTCTCCAGGTTTCTTAAAAGCCTGACTCATTCTCTTTTTATCAAAGGGAGAAAATGGGCTAGTACAGGAGATACACTTTGAAAGGGACCCTGAGATGGATTTTGTTTAATTAAATGATGTCAATACAGATTTGACTATGTAATTTTTTTTTGTTTCTACATATAGCTATTGATGTGGGAGTTTCTAAGAAAGTGTTTTGATCAATAGTCATCTTCACTAGAACAAGTTTGGAAGTACAAAGCACTTCCATTTTATTAACAGTATTTGATCCATGACTAATTGCTTTTATCCTGTGAAGCTGTGTTTCTGTAAATGTATCTTTATGGTTTTAATGAGTGTTTCTGAAGTCTAAAACTAACCCTGTAGCTGTATGAACTACGTGATGAGTTTAGTTCGGTGGTTCAATTTTCCCTTTTTTGGGGTATTTTTAAGGCTTTTAGTTATTACTGTTGCATCTGAGAAACATGAGGTACCCCACGGTGAAAATGAGAATACAGATTCTCATTGCAAGGAAAGTTCCATCGGGTTGTAGTCTGGCATGTGAGGGTGGTCAGTTTGCACAGACCTCACAGCTGTGTGAAAGCTTCAGTTCAGTGACTGAGATTTACAGACAGGGCACAGGGCCTGTAGGGAGATGAGCTGTATTAAAGTGAATCTTTTGTCGTTTAACATTAGTGGCTGAGGTTTTGAAAAACAGGAAACTGTTTCAGGGTGGAGACTCCAAAAGCACCTACTGTTCTTTAGTGTAATTGTGTGAAATGCCTATGTTTTCTGTAACATAGTTGGGCTTTATTGTTCTGAATGGAAGGCCCTACCTCCCCTCTGCTCCCCAAAATGCTGTGTATAAAAAAATTTAGAGGGAAATTTCCAGTGACCTATTGCATTGTTTTAGCATTACTTTTCCTAGCAAAGGCTGCTTGTCTTGGCAGTCATTCATAATTTTGAAATCCTTCCAAAGGAAGATGAGGCTCTATCCTCTTTGCATTGGTCCAAAAGAATCAAAATTCAATGGTTAGTGCTAATTCTGAGAATAACTTTCTGAAATCATTGCAAATAAAGAACTTGCAGTGCCTGATGGATGGCAAGATTTGCAAGGCCCGCACTAAGAAAATCTCGTGGATGTTTTTATGGCCAACTCACTCTGGTCACATATTTCTCTAGAGAAGCAAATAAAAGTAATTAGTGTCTCTCAACTGCCCTAATTTTTTTTCCCCCAAAGTAATGCTACGTCTATGATTATTATTGTTGTTGTTGCTATTGTTATTCTTGTTATTACTATTATTAACTCTGATGCTTTACTACATAAAAATGTTGATAGACATTTATAAAAATATGACTAAAATAGAAACATAAAAAATCTAGACTAATGTGATAGGAAATTTAAATGTATTACACAGGTTAAAAAAAGTCAGCCAGAGTATTGAAAGCAGTTGTGTAACTGCATCAAGGAGATTAGTTCTGTGCTCTGTTGGAGAACTCACATGGCAGTTATGTCAAAATCAAACAAGATATGGGTGAATGTTTACTGGTTTTAACTAAAAAAATATTTTTCAGCCATTTTTTAAAGGAAACTGAAATTGAGATTGATTTCTCTATTTGCTTGTATTTTATGTGCCCTGTAGAGAACTGTAGATAGATGTAATTCACTGTGTAGATACATAGGTTTAACATTTGAGCTAACCTAGAAGGATTCCAGTAGAACTTGGAATATTGTAGTATTTTTTCTCCCTTTGCTCCTGCAGTTAAGTCTTTAACATTGCTGCAGAGGTCATTCACAGTGAGTGTTTTCCATCACAGTTTGAATAGCAGCAACATTTCCTTTGAGCTTGTTAGACAAGTCAAATGGCAGTTTCCATCAGAAACAGTAGTCCTTGGCCTTCACTTGTACCTGTACAAACAACTTGGTGATACTGGCAAAATGAGAAAAACACTTATAAATGAACATAAATTTAAATACACCTGAGATAATTTAAGATATAAATTCCCTGTCTTACAGAGAATGGGATTAATAAGTTCCTTGTTGAAATGAGTCTTCTTGTTATGGAGTTTCTTCATGCTGACAAAATAGATGGAGATATAGTACTTTTGTGGCACTAGGAAACAAATTTTTGTTTTATGTATCTTTAATAAAGATCGATTATAGAAGACAGTTTCAGGAGCAGCCTGCAGTAGAAACATAAATCACTAAGGAAAAACTTTTTAGAAAAAGAATTATACTATATTGAGAATCAGATATGTATTTTCTCCTTTACTTAGTCTATATGTCATGTAGATATTAATAACTTACTATATTGATATGTCTGAATATGTTTTACAGAGCACAGAGCATTTATGTGTTTTAAGTTTAGGCCATAAAGTTTTGTGTTGCAAGGAGTTTTAAAATGTAACTGGGAGAGAATATCCTGTCAAAGGGACATAACAGAATGGGGTTAAACTGCAAATATAAAAACTGAAATGTAGGATATCTGTAGGTGTCCTTATGTCAACTCACACAGTGAAGTTCAGTAAAACTGATCTAATTCCTACAGCTGGGTGGAATGTATAAAAATAAAAAATCGGGTTTTACATGGCAATGATTTTATCTTCTAGACCATTGTTAACTTTAAATTCCTTTCTTTAAAATATTTTTTCTTCTGTCTTTCTATAACTTCTTTCTATTAAAAGTCAAATAGAAAGGCCACAGACTAAATGCAAGCAGTTCCAGTGTTATAAATATCGCAGCATAATTAAATGAGGAGGATTACTTTTCTTACTGAAGACAAGCAAGAACTGTGCTTTAATGAGTGAGAATTCCTCTCATTTCCAGTCAAATGTTTCCATTTCCTTGAATTAAGTAGGTTTTGATTTCTCAAACTGATACTGTCTGATTATATGATAAGTTGTAGCTGGGAAACTTTCAGGAAGTTTCTTGCTGTTTTCAGAGATAAAATGTTCAAATTATACAAATTTATATGCTCCAGTATTTACCAATCTTTTCATGCCGTGTTCATTTTGCATTTAGTTTTGACTTAAAAAAAAAAATTGTGGTTTTTCACTGTTAAAGGAATAATCTTTGGAGTAAAGTAAGGCAAGCTGAAGAAGGAAGTCGTGCCTCAAGTCAGGGGACATAATATTCTCGGCAAACACGACGTTATTTGGGACACTGCAGGATGAACTTGGCCCAGGATGTGCAGTGTTCATCTTCTGCTCAAGCAACTGCTGTTGAGTGTAGCTGTGAGTTACACACTGCACTGACAGTAAATGTTGCTGATGTGGCAAATGATCCGATCCTCAGGCAGATTTTGCCAGAGAACGCTCTAGTCTTGCACTTCTGCCCTGAGAATGATGGGTGTCCAGGTGGCCAATTTTGTCAGGACAATAAATTGATGTTCTTTCTTCTCTGGCCAGGAAGAAGTGTGGAGGAGGGAAGATGGTCTTCCTTCCAGAGGATATTTGCCTTTGCCATAGTGATAGAAAAAGCTGATGAAAAAAAAAAAAAAGGCAAAACAGAAGGGTCAGAAAACTTATGGCAAAGGAAAAAACAATGAGAATATTGTATATGTCAGGACTCTGGTTGCCATTTCGTAAACAACCTTCTTCCTATTTTTGTATATTTTACTTGGATATCCTGTTTCTTTCTTTATCCCTTATGTGACACTGGGATTTTGAAAAGGACTGAAACCATAGAAAGTTTTCATCTGTGGTTTATTTGGTGGAGATTTTCCTGCTAAAATTGAGAAATGTTTAAAGAGTGATAATGGATGCTACTAGAATGGTAAATACCAACTTTCTTCCAGGAGAAGAATGGAAAGAAAATCAACAGAAAATAGTGATTTTGACTATATGCATTAGAGATTTACTATTTCATATATTTCATTTGAAACATATTTACATTTTGAGATCAGTTTTGAAACGATCTTTGGGTTGTGTTGCAAAACCAACTTCTAATCTCTAGGTAAAGATGTTTATTCTTTCTGATAAAATTTGCAAATTTTTGTACTTTGGCAAAGAGCCTTCTGAGCTACAGCCGAGCTTGGTGCTTGAGCCCTGGGCTGAGTGCATCTATGAAGTATTTCAGAATCATATTCCTCGTGACTTCAGTTGCACCAATCCTTGTCAGCAAAGTCACTTTTTAGCCTCCGAGTCATCCCAATCTGCAGCAGTGATAAATGTGATGCTTTCATTGTTAAGAAAGGGAAGACCTTACACAGCTGAAGAGGACAATGCAAAGTCTCATAGTATATCCAGAAGATTCTCTGTTCTAGTCCATTGGGCTTTAGACTAAGCCAGAATGAAAACCTAAGTAAGAAGCGGACATGATTAATTGAAGGAAAATTTTAGAGGCAGGTGCCAACAGGCAGCTTTGTAGCAGTCGTAGTGCAGCCCAAACGGGCTGACGGGACTGTGAGATGGCCTGTAATGCAGTGTGCAGGCAGCAGCAGCTGCTGCACAATTCAGAAGTTTGACAGAGTCTCTGTGCAAAACTGGGATGCTCAGAAGAGCTGGTTTTATAAAGTTCAGTGGCATTCTAGACTCAGGAATGACTGAGATGATTATTTTGTAGTTGCATGGAGAAAAAGATTTTGCAGTAGTAGTGCAGAGGAGAGGTGTACAAAGCAGCAGAGTTGTTTTTAGATTGGCAGAACAGAGCAGGTGATTCCTGACTTCTAACTGAACTAGTGTTAGTTAATACTATTAATTTCTGTTTTTCTGTTTTTCTTATGATAAGATTTTCAAAGGCTACAACTTTTAGAAATTTGTATTTCCAAAGCTCTTACGTATTTCTTTCCACTTACTTATACGATTTTTCTTGTATCGAATTATGCTCTCAAAAACCCAGATTCAGTGCAAAGAGGCCATCTCTGAGTCCCTGTGTAAGGAACTGTATCACTTATGCTTCCACCATTCTCAGGCTTTTATCTTTTCATCTGCTTTTGGCCGGTTTCAGAGATGAGATTCTGGCTTGAAAGAAATCTGACTGGTCCATTGCAGGTGTTTATATATTGTGATAAAAATCTACGTTTGCTTAACCAAAGCCTTAGTGGAGTGTCAAAGCCTGGGTACATTGTCCATCCCTGTCTCCTTATAACAACTACACTGATGAGCACATCCAAACAGGATCTGATTCTGAAATGCTGGAGATGGGGAATCAGAGTGAGATAGGGAGTACTAGCTCTGGCCGACTTTCCATGATTCTTAACAGGATTCAGAGGAATATTGAATTGACTGGAAAAACCCTCTTCCTCTTGCAAAAGCAGACTTTATGTCAAAATTTTGGTGCAGAGTTGCCTTTCTTTTAATATACAATGGAAAAGATAATAAGCAAAGAGTTCAAAACATAAGGGAGAAACAGCAGCAGCAGCAGAGCTGATGTATGAAAAAGTTTCCTTTTGGTATAAGAAGTTAAAAAGGGTAACCTCCAATACAAAATATGTAATGTATTTTATAATATATGTAAATAAATAAGAGAATAAGAATATTCTCTATAGTAGTTTATATCTGAACTGTATGTGGTAGCACCCTTTGTTGTTTTATTTGAGCTACTTGATAAGACAAACCAGTTTTACTAAATTACATGAGATACTGAAGACAGTACTATTTAATAACGTTTCCAGAATTTTCTTTAATATCTATTTCCTGTTTTCCATTTTTTCCCATTTTTTGTTCTTTTATCTATTTGCATTATTTATTGTGTTTTGTGAAGCAACTCTAAGTGATTCCTGGTTTGTCAGGAAAGATTTTAAGTTTTAGCATAAGAAGAACTTACGGTGTTTGAAAACGTTTGTTTTACTGCTCTTTTGAATAGCCTCTCATAATATGAACCCTGGAAATTTTACCAAGAAAATAGTGCCAGGGGCTGACATTCACACATACCCTGAGTGGTAAGTTGCTCCGAGAAGAGCCTGTGAAATACATTTCTGTGTAAAGCACTCTTATATTGACAGGAATGGTAGATTTAATTTCTCTTCAACAGCAAGATCCTGAAGCTGCCTGGGGCTCCTGGGTAATTGCTGCATACTCCTGTGGGAAGCACAAAGCTGCTGTCACTGTTCCTGCACACTTCTGTGTGTTGTAAACCCAGATGTGACAATACAGCCTATACTTGCTTTCAGTCCAGGCTCTTGACATTCCACGTGCTTGAGAGAGCTCTCTGAACAGTGTAAACATTTCGCTTTTGAGACACACTGAGCACATACAGCCAAGATGAAACTGGAAGTTCTCAATCCCATATCAAGTTAGGCTTGTGTTCTATTTAACCTTCAGTGACCTTAAGGAGTTACCCTGAAATTGTTGCAACTGTAAATTGTTGTTACTTGGTTATCATGAGATTACCAAGAAATCACAGACGACTTCTTTCTTGGTTTCATGTCCCTATTTCTTCTAATGAGATCATGACAGGATTTCCAGTTATTCACAATGGTTTGCTTTACAGCTGAGTTCCAGGAGAGTGCTATTCACAGTCGGGTCTAATAGATAATTGTGTCTGTCAGTGAAAACACTAACTTGGTTGTCTGAGTTTCTATCTTAGGATTTTCCATCTAAGAAAGCTTCGGAAGAATAAACCGAATCTTAAATGGCGCATTGTACAATACAAGCCCTGACAAAAACAGGTGAATGCCATAATATGAAATGCATTCTTTGAAACAACAAATTTTATTGAGAAGAATAAGAAAATAAAAGATTGAGGTAAGTTTACAGATAATTCACAGAAACAAAACTAACTTGACAAAGAATGTTATGCGGAATCATCAGTTTTGCAATTGCTTTCCCCTGGTTAGTTATGGATTTTTAAACACACTGCTCACTTCTCAACCTTGTAATAGATTTCTGTGCATTCTTGTAATCATTCTGTACTATAGACTTCACCTAAAAATTTGTTCTGCTTTGTGTTCAAGATGCAAACCTTCTAGCAGTCTTTAAAAATCAATTTTATTTATAATTTTTTCAATTAATAAATTGCATATAAAAATAAATTTAAAATAAACATTACAATTCAGAAATACAGTATACATGATAAAGGGGAGCAATTTTTCTTAAATTTTCTTAGATCTTAAATTGTTGACAGAATATATTTGATAAGTTATGGCACATTCTGTGAAACCATAAGCTACAACAGGATCCGTATATTTGCCCTAGAGGTAGAATGAAAATCTCTTCATGCCATAACATTCAATAGAGTTGTAGCACAAGACAGCTGAGAGTACAAGACAAGCAAAGTCAGAAGCTAGATATTGGTGCCATAACAGATGAATCAGTATAATAAGAAATCACTTACAGGCTGATAGTTTTCTATCAAGCAATTTTTATCAGTAATAAAGAATTACTAGAGTGTGTTTCTTTTCAGTGTGAGATAACTGTATTATATTCATTCAGATAATCTAGGAAACTTAGTGTAAGATAATTTACTTAAAATCTTAATGAATTCACCCTCACACGTCTCTGGAAACTCCTGTTGGTCTTGCAGGTACCAAGTCACCGCGCTACTTGATATCCTGCATAGAGAAAGATGTTTCGGAGGTAAGACTATTCTCAGGCTCCTGAGCCTACCAGAGCTTGACTGGATTTGATCCTCGATCCACAAAAGGATTCAACACTGCATACACAACATTTACACCTTCCTTATCTTTTAGAAACTGTCCACTGCACAGAATTGTTTTCTTTCCCGTTAGGATGTCGCAGCTTCCAAGTGAAGTCCCTCGCAGTAGCTGCATGGTCGTGTGGCTTAGTCAGTAGTGATTTCATTCTGCAGAGAGAGAACCTCGGCCAGAACAGCAGACAGGCAGAGCATTGGTCTGGAGCTGAGCTTTTGAAAGAGAGATAACAATATCTGTTCCTCGTGGTGTAGAGCTTACCATAGGCAGAAACGAAGTCAAAGTGAGGCAAAACTTAGCCAAACAAAAGGGTCATTAAACCATCTGTTACATATGATTTGGTATTCAAATACAATTCTTGGGAAATTTCAGGAGGGTTTCTTGGCTAAGAAGCATTGGAATGTTGGCAGTCAAATATTTCTCATACTAATTCAGCACAGACCTTTGTCATGCCTGTCAGCAGTTTCAAACATGTCACATTTTTCAAGTTGCCTCTCTTATCACTGGAGAGTAACATGGTCTGTGATAGAGAGTGACACAACTATGAAAGTAATTCTTGCTCCATTGTCTGTATCAGACTACAAGGACTGGGGCTTTGATGCCTAGCCAAGTAATTGTCTGGGAAGGGGGAATAAATTCCAGTAACTCACATCTTTCTTACCCTTGCCTGTCCAGAAAAATTCAGCTGCTCCTGGTTTTTATCACTTAGCCACTCCTACTTTGGCATATTCCTTCATGAAAGTGTTAACAAATGGAGCAGTTAAGATGATACTTAACTGTCTGGGGAAAGAAAGGAATGAGAGAAGTAGTCTAAGTAAAGAAACATCATGTTTTTGATTTAGGATAGAGCACATTTAAGAGAGAAAGGAAAGTGCCAGATCCCTAATAGATTTCCAGCTGGTTTCAAGTGTCACTTTGTTTATCAGTATGTGTACAGACACACAATCACACACATATTTTGTACTGCAAAATGCTTTCTCTTGGATACTTGTCATTTTGGCTTGATGGGAGTAAAAATTGGTTAATTCCCTCTTGTTTCTAGTTGGAGGATCATTTTCTTTAGAACTTTCAGTCCACTTCCAGAGAGGGAAAAATGACAATATCTAGGTAAAAGAAAGATTTCCTTATGTGTCTTTAAAAACAAAACAAAACAAACAAACAAACAAAAAACAAAACAAAAACCAAAAACACAAACAAACAAAACAAAACAACCAAAAAAAACCCCTGTGCAATTCCTGTAATTCTTACCCATATGGAATATTGAAAAATTATGAGTCTTGAATCATGCAGTGTTAAGTCATTTAATTCCTTTCTGATATCTGTGTAATATTTCTACCTGCTAACGAGCCAGTCCACCTTAGGACTACAAAGATACCATTTCTGTAACACAAGGCAGCAAAAATAATATCTATAAAGCTGAATGTGGTTCTTCAGAATATGAACAATTGTAAGAGAAAAAAGAATGTATTCTGATAGACAAATTGAAGGATAATCAATTAGTAGCAGTGCAGTTATCAGTAGGATTCTCCTGCCTAGAAGAATCCAAGTCCTGCATTTCTTCCAGGTGAAATGGTCTGTTAGAGACCTTGCTCTCATCATTCCCCTTGGTCTCTCTTGGTCCCTAGGGACATCCCTGTACCTCAAGGACTGAAGAACAGGAAGGAGATGGGAAATAGGGAAGTGACTGAACCACAGGTGCATTGGAGAGCAGCTGCTGGTGAGTAATAACAAAGCTTGTTCAGAAAGTTCTCCACCCCTGTCTTGATAAACTTAATTTGATCCTGAGAAATACTTGCCTTAATGAGGTATCGGTATTTCATGTGGAATGTTGGGGGAATTCAGTAACTTGGTCATATTCCTTTTCAAATGTTTTCATCTGACTTTATCTTGCCATATCCTAGGTTCTAGCCAGCATCTGCACTTTGACCTGTCTGCACTTTGGCTCACTCTGTTTTTTTACTCTGACCATTTTGAATGAGCTTTTTCTGAAAAAGCTCCAGTGAGAACAAATGATTTTGATATGTACTGGTGTGTTTGGATCAAAATAAAAGTAGATCTGAACTCTTACTTCAGAATTCCCAAAGAAATTTGGAATGCTCCAAGGCTCATACTTGAATTTGAGTACATTAGATAATATTTCAAGTGGGAAACTTTTGTTTTACCTATGGCACTGTGAAGAGAATAGGAGCTCAGCTATCCAAACTGAAGAAGTTTGACTTGCAGTACAGTACTTGGCACTTTAAATATGTGGATTTAAAGGCTATTCAACAGTTTCATTTAGATTCAGCACCACTACAATCATACTTTCTTTTTTTTAGAAATAGAATTTGGAATTTCCACAGTTTGTTTTTTGCCAGCAACGATAGACTAAGATAAAGAGTGGGGACTTTTTTCTCTAGTGGCTTCTATCTATTAATAGATGAACTTCTTGTTCTTTCTGTAAAGTGAAATGGACAATGCCTCTGAGTAGAAGAAATTAACTATTTTGTAGTCTATGCAAGTTACCATACTTCTGTATTATTTTATCTGGCACCTTTGTGGATTCTGGATGCCTCCAGACTGACCAGACAGGAAGTGTCATAGCTGGGTGCCTGAGAAAGACAATGAGGAAGTAGATGCATTTATTTTTATATACAGTATTGAAGAAATTCCAGAAAAGGGAAAGAAGCAGATGATAAAACTTTCTTAAGATGTTTCTTTTTTTTTTTTCCTTTTTGCAAGAGATGACAAATTAGATGTGGAGTACAATTGTAAGGTGTGATGTGGGTTACAGGGTAATGCGTTGGTGTTCTTTTTGTAGTTAGGTACAGAGTTACAATTCCTGAAACAGACACAACCCTTTAAATAGATCTGCATGTAGATCTCATCCTTCCCAGGCGGAGATGAAAATTATAGGGAGCCAGTGATGCTTCCTCCCCCTCTTGGGGCTATACTGAGGTTGTATTATTGTCAGGTGATGAGAAAGCAGGTGGAGAGTGTCAGGAGAAGCAAAGGGTCAAGAAGTTCTGGGACCCAGAAGGCCAGTCCAGTAGGCACTGAGGAAGGAGACAGTGTATGACCCAAATAGCAGGCTGTGGAGGTTGCTGAGAACTGAAAATTTCGAGGCTGGCAGATGATTACCTGCTATCTGAGCCATATGGTCAGCAGTGTTCATACATGTCCTCCAGGTTCATGTTTTTTTCTATTATGTGATCAAGATATGACCATATTAAAGGTATTACCTTGGATGTGGTGCCTGAAGAGCATTCCTTGTTTGCTGATGCATGTCTGTTTTCCCTCTGAGAATAGTGCTCATTTGAGTTACAGCACGTTGCTCTGACTCTTGTCCCTTAGGAATGATCACACTGTAGACTCTTGTTGAGTAGGGTGAAATCTCCTCGTCCCAGCTGTTTCCATAAAGCATCAAAAACCCTGGCAGAGGCTTTCTTTACTCAGATGCCCAGTGTGCATCCCAAGGATATCTTTCCTGAGATGTGTGAGGGGACCTAAGTATAAACTTGCTGTAATACCTCTGTGATATGAGACTGAAGAACTGTTAAGTCAGACTTTGCTGCATCCTCTCACCTGAGTGTCAAGCCTTCCACAGAAGAATTCTGTCCTCTCAGTCTGATGGGACACAGAGATCTTTAATAATAAGCATATTGCATATGTTTATGTGTTGGGATCCTGTACAAAGATTATTATTCCAGTGCTGAGTATTTTTAGCAGAAATCCCAAAGGGTAGCTCTAGATGCAGATAAAGGAATCAAGTGCCAAGAAGCATTTTATTGCTGACACACGAAACAGAATGTCAAATTAGATGAGTTTCCTTCTACCTTCTTTTTTCTTAAATTTCCTCTGCCAAAAGGATTAGCCCTCCTCGCTGTAGGTCCTTGGCCATAAATCACAAAACCAGTGGCGAAGGTTTTAAGACTCCAAATTCTGCAAGAAGAGATTTTGCCTTCCAGCTTTCCCCTGGTAGCCTCCAGGAGACATTAAAAATGCAAGAAGAGGGTTATAGGTGTTGGATAAGTAACATGTTGGATAATGTGCAATTTTGTTCAAATAATTCATGAAGGCATCAAGAACTTCTTGTCTATTTTGTCAAGAGGAAACTATTAAGTACATCATATAGGTATTTAACAGGATTGTAGTAGTGTGAGTTAAAGCAAATACTTAGCACAGTTCTGAAATGGTTTCTTTTCTTACATTCAGGAAAAGTCTGATGCAAGTTTCAGTTTCCTGAAGGACGTTTGTGTATTCTGATGCCAGGCCAAAAATGATGTGTTTGGTATTTCCAAACTCCCTTCTGAGACACACAATTGTTTTAAAATCTTTGTCCATGAAAGCCTGAGAAAAGTCTCTTTTGATTAATAGATGTATTGAAAAACGTATATTTATGTCCCAGTGCTTAATTCTTTTAATCTTTTTTGCCTTTAGTGTTATTCTTGTAATACTTGTTTCATTCCAGTCTTCATTACACTCTGCATGTGTCAGGATTTTTTCCAGCTGATCCTATAATACTTATCTCACTGTGGATGTAAATGCATCCTCTGTTTTTATCCCCAGCATCCTCCTCTGTGCTGCTTGGATAAAAACCTAGATTATCTGAACTCTTGATGTAAACTGCTAAAACCTGCCAGCTGATCTCTGTTTGTTTTCAGACAGTACAGACAGTTCTGAAAAAAAGCAAACTTGTTACCCATTTCCCTATTTGGAGGTTGATGCTGAGACTAGTAGGAGCAACAGTAAAGTACACATTCTTTTTAAAACACATAGCAAGTTCACATTTGAAGTTGGGTAAAGAGCAAATTCTTAAGAAATTGTTTAACTTTGTGGCATATCTGTACTTTCTTTAATAATATTTGTTGGGTAACTCTGCTCTTACGTATACTGTCTGAGTTAAATTTGTCTGATCACCCAGTATAGAAGTCCCTCTGGTAAGGATCCAACTCCACTAAAGGTAATGGCAGCTGTCCAGTTTAATCTACTGAAAGCTGAATCAGAGTTATTTCCTATTTCACGTTATCTGATGAAGGACTTGATTAAAGTCTTTTCAGCATGAGGATATGGCCTCCTATGTTCATATCTTTTTCTGTTTAGAAACTGATTTCCCAGAAACAAGGAAATTTTGCCCTTTCTTCTTCAGCTTAGCGTCTGATTATTTAAGCAGTCCCAGCAGAAGAGTTTCATTTCTTGCTTCTCTCTGCCTTTGATTTTAAAGTATTTGCAACTTTACTGAGAGAGTACTTTTCTTCAACAAAACCTTTTTCTGTGAAATAAAATCCAATTCTGTAAATGTATTCTTACCTATTCTGGATAGATTTGGGATTTTTGTATTTGATAGCATTACTTTCAGAACAGTATTCTGCTTCCGCTTCCTGAGACTTTTGAGATTTTTTTGTTCTTCCTCCTCCTCTAACAAGAAAAAAGCTGTGATGGGGATAGTAAAAATAAAATATTATGGTAGAATCCACTGTGACATTTTCATTGAATTTGGTTAGGCATTGCTAGATGCTTCAGATTTCCCTCTTTTATTGTCTACTGGGTAATTGGGTTTTCTTGAGGTGTTTTGTTCAATTATTATTAATTACTATTATTTTGAAGACATCCTTTCTGGCTGAGATCACAGTTTTATCTTTCCCCTATCATTACTTCCCTTTCATATTTATGAGTTTATGATGAGTGAAGAAAAAGAGTGGTTGATGCTTCCTATTTTACCCCGTGTGTTTCTGTAGCAGCTTGTGCTGTCCAGCTGTCCTTTGATGAGGGTGCAAAGGTATGGCTGGCTGCAGGCAGGTAAAAAAACAACAAAAATTACTTCCTGAAGAAGTCATGGTGCCTGTAGGCCAGCAGGACCCTTACATCCTGTGGTACAACTCTCACCTGAACATGCTATTTTGGAGCTAGCAGTAGGTTATTAACCATCTAAAATCTGCTTGACTTAAAACACATATTGATGTAGTGCCATCTTTTCAGCAAATAAATTTCTTTAACATTTACACCATTGTTACTTCAGCCTTTATTTTTCCAAGTTATCACTCACTTACTAGATATTTGAATCTGTGCTGTTTATAAAGTGTGCTATATGATAAGAATATTTCACAGACATCAAATGTCCAAACTATTACACACCAAAAGATTTTACCAGAGACATTTTAAAAACATACGTGTTTTGTTTTCAGTTTCTTGCTGCTTTTATTGAGTGATTCATAACTGACCAATATAGAGTCATAGAATTGTTTATGTTGGAAAAGCCCTCTAAGGTTAAGTCCAACCATTAACCCTGCCCTGCCATGTTTACCATAAAACCATATCCCCCAGTGCCACATCCAGACATTTCTGAACACTCCCGGGGGTAGTTATTCCACCACTTTCCTAGGCAATCTATTCCAGTGTCTAACCACCCTTCAGTAAAAGAAATTTTTTCCTAATATATAATCTAAACCTTCCCTGGTGCAATTTGAGGCCATTTCCTCTCATCATTCCAGCATCTCAATGTCTTTCTTGAAGTGAGAGGCCCAAAACTGGTGTGGCCTCCCCAGTGCCAAGCACAGGGGGGTGGGCAGTGCCCTGGTCCTGCTGGCCACACTATTTCTGATCCAGGCCAGAATTTCATTGGCCTTTTTGGCCACCTGGGCACGCTGCCCACTCCTGTTCAGCCACTGTCAAACAGCACCCCCAGGTCCTTCTCCCCAGAGCAGCTTTCCAGCCACCCTTCCCCCAGCCTGCAGTGTGGCCTGGGGTTGTTGTGACCTAAGTGCAGGACCCAGCACTTGCCTTGTTGAACCTCATACAATCGGCCTCATCGCTCTGATCCAGCCTGTCCAGATGGCTCTGCAGTGCCTGAATTGCACAACATAAACAACTGACATCTAGAAACCTTTATCCATTCCTTGCATTCATAGCATTTTCCAGTTGAAAATTAAACACTGAAAATGTGAGTTTACTTTTTTCACAATAGTGTTGCTATATTAGGCAGTAATAGTTGTCCTCAGAAATATTCCAAACTGACTTTGTATACCCACTGGCATCCAAATACTGAAAATAATCCCCAAGTTATGCTATAACTGCTGTAATTCAGTTATAAATAAACAGGACATAAGAGATCTGAGCGGCATATCAGTAATGGACATTTTTAAACAGAGTTGGGATTATTAGTTCATTTTGAATAGTATGAGCCTGATTCAAGCTGATGAAGTCAGATCTCCAGACTTCTGTTACCTGACTTATTTCTTCATCTTTAGGGATCAAAATTATTTAGGGCCGAGTAACATCACCTCTTAAACTGGTAGCACAGTTTTCAAAGGGAATACTTAGTCACATAGTGCTATTTACAGAGCTGAGCATTGTTAAAAGTGTTCTCAAGACTCAGTCCTACAAAAATATTTTCACTGAAAACAAAATTGAATAACTTTTACGTCTGAGATAAAAGTGCCATTCAATTACTTGGAATCCCCGACATGCTTTCATTTTATCAGTTGTTTGCAGGATCGGATCTTGACTTGATCTTTCCAAGTGTAGTATGTGCTATATTTACAAGGGTTAATATTTATTATTTTCGTGGCCTTTCACAAAAGCAGCAGAGGGCGCTGAGCCAACCGGCACAGCCCGATATGGGTCTTTTCCTCCCCGCTCTGGATTTCCCTGTCCAGGGGATTTCCCACTCCAGCTCGAGGGAGCCTTTAAAAGAGCACGCTAGAGCTCTTCTAATAAACTGTTGCAGAGCAGCAAGATCTCACTGTGCTTCTTCACAGAAAACAGAAAGCAAAAGTTTTGAATTTACTTTCTTTACCTGGTAACAGCAATTACAAATGTTGAAACAAATGGGAAGAACAAGCCAGGCTGTTCTAGTAATTTTGTATGTGCTGAGGACTGGTAAGTTGGGGAGAGGGGTTGATGGTGCTTGTTTTATTTGTTTTTAACTTTTTTAAGTGTAAACTGACCTAAAATTTACTGTTTGATCTTTATTTCTCTTTGCTCCAGTTACTTTTTCTTATCAGTGAATACAACTGCCAATTAAGTTGTTCTGTCAAAATGCCAGGAAGCTTTTTTTGACACTTATTTTGAGCTCTTTGTGCTCTGCAATGACACAGTCATTTTCTTACTGAGTTTGCTAAAAGACAGGCTAGGAGACAACTGCAGTATATCACTGAATGTTTGATTTTTACTGTGATTCCTGACAGTATCAGTGAAGTTTGGTACTAAATGTCCCGTTGAAAGCATTTCTGCAGTTGTCCTTGCTATCTTACCCCTCTCCCCTCACATGTTACAAGGTTTTAGAACCAGATTCACCTGACCAAAAAAAAAAAAAAAGTTATACTGTGCCAATGCATTTCTTTTTACTGACAGCATTGGGTTTATGCCACTTTATACAAGAGAACTGTTTGTTAGTCATCTGAGTCTGTATTGCCTTTGACAAAAATAACAATGCCTGTGGTGTATTTTGGAGATGTAAACCACTGTATGAGTTATTTTAGTTTAACTTCCACACACCTATAAAGTAAACTTGAAACGTAACAACCTTATATCACAGTAGAACATGAGAAGAAATAGAAGAATAATGTTGAGAAAGCTGCTGAATTTATGTGTTTTCTCCCTATTGTAGTTAAAGCTTTTGAAATGGAGATTATACCTGCTAATAAAATTGTTGCCCAGATTGGAGAAATACTCATACTCACATGCAATACTACTGGCTGTGCATCACCGAGTTTTTCCTGGAGAACACAAATGGACAACCCCCTTGGAGGAACAGTGAACAACTATGGGACATTCTCTACCTTGACTATGGATCCAGTTAGTGTTGTGAATTCTCATGATTATCTGTGTACTGTCTTCTGTGATAAGGAAGGGAAAAAAGAGAAGAGTGTCAAAGTTGAACTTTACTGTAAGTAAAAGTGTAAAATTCTCTTTAAGTAGTGCATGATTATAAAAAATCTGTAATTGTTGTGGTTGGCAGTTAACTTGTAATTCTAAGATAATGACTCTGCTAGAACTCAACATACATTTCCTTTTAAGATTCCTTTATCTGTCTGTAAAGGACACTTTCTTAGCCCTTTTCTGCTTAGCCTTCTGCACTCAGCGTAGTATGTATTAGTCTTAGTTATTCTTGGCTCCTTGAATACAATCATAGAGCTGGGGGGGAAAAAAAATCAAAGCCTTTGTAGTTCTCAGGGGAATGATTCAGATGTCTAAAACCACCAGCAGAGAAAACAAGATTTTTAAAAAATTATTTATTAAATTTTTATTAAAACAAAGAAAACACCATGCATGGATTGCAGCTGTATCACTGCCAAGGTGCCTTGCTGGATCTTACTTGATCTTTTGTGATCATATTTCAGAAACTGTACAAGTAAAATACCTGTATGTCTTCAGATCAAGATAAGTCTTGTAATAAAGTTGATATAATGTCATGTTCTGAACACCTCTGAATTCAAAATGTTTACCGTCTGGATCTTGCTCTCATGTTGACTCTAGTATTCATCTTTGCTAGTCTAAAGAAACTGACTTTATTCTTTTAGCTTTCCCCAGTGATCCTGTCATTGAGATCAGCCCATCCTCAGTTGATGGAGAAACAGTCACTGTCATCTGTAAAATTCCTGATGTGTTTCCTTCTGACCACCTGGAGATAATCCTAAAGAAAGAGGAACATGTTCTTCATGAAAAAAATTTTTATGGAGATGACAGTACAAACACAGAGACCAAAACTGTGTCATATTCATTTATTCCCACGGCAGAAGATATTGGGAAAGAGATTACCTGTGTGGCCAAGTTACCAGTTCCTTATATGGACTTTAAACCCAAAGAGAGAGTATCTTCTCAGAAACTGAATGCAAATTGTAAGTATTTTTGTACTGGGGCTTTCACATAAAGTATGTTAAGTTCTGTGGAATGGCTTTACAAAGGGGGTACTATAAATAATTTGTACACTTCTTATCTGATTTATTTATGTAGATACCTATTGTATTAATTTGAACTCTGTTGTACTCAGTAGCAGTCACTGAGTCACCTGTTCATGACAGAAGTTAGGCAATGCTTAAGCAACTCCTCTCATTCTCTTACTTGGGCACTGGTGCTTGGTTGGAAAGTAAAGATCAGAATTAAAAAGGCATCATGCAAATGAAAAAATGTTTTTAAATTTGGAATTGTATGCCTAGGAATTCCAAGTTTATAGTTATAAACAATAAGGAGACTGAAAAAAAAAAACTAAAAAAAAAAAATGTACGCATTTGGTCTAGCTTAGCTTTCAAAGCTGGAAGCAAAATGTCTTATCAAGTCTGGAAAAATTTTTTCACTGTGTTACTGGGATACATTAATAATTTTTTCTTGGTATTCGGTGAAATGTACCTCTAGGGAAGCTAATTTACTTACTGATTTCGTCTTTCTTTTGTTCTCTCACAGTTGGTCCACAAAATACTACCATTACTGTGTCTCCAGGCAAATCACCAATGGAGGGAGACTCTCTAAAACTCACCTGTGTGACTAAGAGCAACCCACCAGCACAGATAGTTTGGAGGAAACGTTTGGCTGACCAAAGCATTCAGTATCTGATAAAAAGCAATGTCCTTTCTATTCCTCGTGCCCGTTTCAATGATTCAGGACTGTACATCTGTGAAGTAATTAATCTGGTAACTAATAAAACAGAGAATGCAACTGTGGACATTGTCATACAAGGTACAAGTCTGCTTGAATTGAACTTGTATTAACCCACACTTAACGGGCAGCTGCCTGTTAGGTTGAAGGATGCCAAAACACTAAAAATTAGGAAATTATGGAGTCCTCCTTGTTACATATTCAGGATTTAGCTTCAATTTATGGCTGCTCTTTGTGGGCTGTACTTTTTCTTTCTATGCTTAGTTTTCAACAGCTGATTCTGTCTGTGCTGTTGTATATGCATACCTCTGTGCATTTCCCACAGTGCAACACTCAAAGTGATAAAAGAATCTTAAGAAGTGGTGAGGGGACACAAACTGTTATTACCTTGAAATATAATGTACATAGTGATTTCACAGGAACATCACACTCACCTTCTTTGAACTAGTTTTAGACATTAGTAATGAGTTTAGTAGTCATTTAATGGTAGAACTAATTTTTTTTATTATTATTATTTTTTTATTTATTTTTATTGATTGCCACTGTTTCAACAGAGCCAGAAGTCTCAGATAGGGTCTGGGATCAAAACCAAAATTACTGCTGTCTTAGAACTTTCTCCATCTTAAGTACTTTTGCAGTAGTATAACATCCTTTTATTTTGTCATGCAGGTGCTCCAATCATTACAGAGCTCTCCATTAAGCCTTCTACAACAGTTCAAGAAGGAGAAAATGTTTCCATACAATGTTATGCTGAGAGTAACCCTCCTCCCAAAATTATTTTAAGGAGAAAATCTGACAGTGCAGACATGGAGCCTTTCAGCACAGAGAGCATTCTCCTTCCATCTGTGATGTTGCTAAATGGAGGAGACTATGAATGTGTAGCAGAAAATAAGTTTGGGAACAGTAAAAATGAAATAACACTTAATGTGGAATGTAAGTATATGTAAAGCTTTCCCAGTCATTTAAAAATAATTAGTTGATTCTTCTGTGATAAGTGTAACTATCAAATTAAACAAAACCCTGTGAGTACAAAAAAATTAGCCTGTTCCTCTGCTCTTCCCAAAGAAAGGAGCAGTGCTGATGAACAAAACAAAGTCATGAAATCTTTAATGTAATGACAGTCTTAAGTCAGGATCTGAATGAATGAGAAACTGATTAACAGTGTTGGTTAGAGTACTTGGTTAGTGTGTTTAGGCTATGGAGGGTTTGTATGGAAACTCTGAAACTGTGCTTTACTTTTCCTGAGAATGAAAAAGAAGTTAACTTTGGGAGGCTGA
The DNA here is from genome assembly GCA_038380795.1 of Pyrocephalus nanus. Classification (NCBI taxonomy): domain Eukaryota; kingdom Metazoa; phylum Chordata; class Aves; order Passeriformes; family Tyrannidae; genus Pyrocephalus; species Pyrocephalus nanus. Next base: position 18,968,845 of record CM076269.1, on the reverse strand, counting down.
TAGTCTACCATCCAGTTGAATCCATCTCTGAAAAATCCAGTCATGATTAACTATAGGACTCTTCCTTTCAGATGGACCAAAGAATACAATGATCTCTGTTATCCCTGCTACTGCTGTTAAAGAAGGAGAAACTGTGGTGATGAAATGTACTAGTTCTGGCAATCCATCTCCTGTGATCTCTTGGAAGAAAAAGAAAGCCTCTGGGGAGCTGGAGAAAATTATTAAAAATGCAACTTTAACTATACAGAACTTAAAAAGTCAAGATCTGGGGCTTTACGAATGTGAAGCTTATAACCAACTTGGCAAGGAAGAAAAAGCTGTGGAATTATTTGTTCAAGGTTTGTAGAACAAGATGGAAAACAAATTTTTTATTTTGTGTATTTTAGGTCCAGATCTCCTTCTGTGAAGAATGGGGTAGTTCTGTCTTTGATGTCAGTGGAGTCAAAAGGTGTCCTTCATGTCATTAAGTCATTTAGGAAGCTTTAAACAAAAGTCATTTAGGCAGCTTTAAACAACAAAGTGTGAAATCTGCCTTAGTACAGATAGCTTATGAAAAGTTCTTATGCCAGTTGAGCTTTCACCATTCCTTCCAGCTGGCAAATGTATGCATCAGGTAAAGAAGGTATGTAGAGCCTGTATTTTCTTCCAAATAGGACTCAGGGTATATCTGCATACAAAAGATTCAAAGAGAAAGTACATGCTGAAACTTAACTGTGGAAGCACTGTATTACAGCTCCCTGGCTCTCCTCTGAGTTACAGCTCTGTATCCTGTTCTTTCAGGCTGCCTTTAAGCCATAACAAATGCTGATTCCTCAACTGACCTGTAATGGTAGGGAAGTTCCATTTTCAGTAGTCAGAAGGCACCTCTGCTTGAGCCCTGCTGCTTCTGTCAACTGCACAGCAGCAGTGCATTACTCAGGGATCACTTCTGCCACTAATCCAGCTCTCTCCCCTATTCTTCACTAAACTATTTTTGTAGCTGCACCAAAAAATACACTTTGGATTTCCCTTTCAATGCAGTGCTACAGGGTTACCATTCCTTGCTTGCAGTACTCTGTAAATGAAAATAGGTGATGGGTTCACAGCCCTTGAAACAGTAGATGGCAAATACACCATAGACAGGGCTCAGCTAAAGGGTGCAGGACAATACACCTGCATTCCATTAATGAGCTGGGAGAGCAGTCTCAACACTGCCAAAGGTTAGTTAAAATAACTACTATACAGAGTGAATATTGGGATTTGTTTTAGACAGACAGTGACATCTTCAGTTTCATTAAGAATTAATTGTCTTTAAAGAAACTGAGATGCACAGCTTCTTGTTATAAGTGGTAGGGTTTTGGTGGTAATGAAAACTTCTGTCCAAAACAGCAGATGCACAAAATAATTGCTGCTTCAAAATTTTTCATAGCTCCACTTCCACCTTTGAAAACAGGATGCAAAATTGCAGAACCTAGTGGAAAAAAAGTACGATTCTAGGATCCTTCCTTTGCCTTTTCTGTTTCTCTTCTGTTGAAAGAGGACATCAACTATTATAGGGGCTACATTAACTGGATTAGTGCTTTGTGTGTAAAAGTTGCTGAAACCTCAGGAGTTTTCACCTCTGTTTGTTGCTAAATCCTACCTTGCATTTCTTTTCAGTTCCTCCCCCAAATATTCCTGTGTTAGTATATCCATCAGAAAATGTTAAAGACGGAGAAAATATAACTGTTACACATAGCACATACAGTAACACACCATCAGAGATGGTCCTGAAAAAAGTCCATCAGAAGAAATTATTCTGCCATCAGTGAATGGAACCTTTTTGCTCTACAATGTCAACAAAAATTATATAGGAATATATTTGCTTCACGTTTTCAGTAAGGCTGAAAACATCACAGCAATTGAGGTAGCTGTTGTAGGTAGGTAGATCTATTGCCTTAAACATATTTTGCTTGTACTTTCTAGTAAACTTTGTGTCAAGCTAAGCACAACTAATTCATGGCTGATCCTTGCACAACAGAACTGCAAAACCCCCAAAAAACACCTCACCCCAAATCAACCCAAACAATAGAACACCTGATGAGAACAAGCTGTATTTAACCTCCTTTCAGTGGGGGTGGTATTTTCTCTCTAACCCAAATTGGTGCAGTAGCTTTAAGGGTAGGGACAGAAAAAGGTGGATCCTGGGCTGCACTTGCGTCCACATGCATGAACAGTGAGACTAATCCCACGGAAGTTCACAAAAATATCTAAAGAGTGGGCTTTTTAAACATGGTCTTCCCCTTGAAGCATTGATTCCAGGAGATTGAAGCAAACTGAAATGTTTCCTGGGTAAAATATGTGGCATTCCTCTTGTATTCTTCATTAATTTTATGGTATTCTTCACTGTAGATGGTATCAGATGGGTCTGAGTGGCTAGGAGTTAAAGTGTGTAATACGAAGTTACTAAAGAAAAAAATGTAAGGAAAACGTTTTGAAATGTGCTTTGTGCATGAAAACAGAAATAGTGTTCCAAATGAAGGTCATTAATAACCCTGCTTTTACACTGATGTACATATATCTGTTTCAATCAATTTTTACACAACTTTTCTCTCCTTTTGTTTCCATTTGCAGCAAGATTGGAAACCCCAGATCAGATGTTACCACTGATTATTGCATTCTCCTCTATAACAGCGGTAGCAGTACCTGTAGTTGCAATTTTGATCTACGTGTCAAGAAAAGCAAAGATAAATGGATCCTACAGTCTTGTAAAAGCACTCAGGTTGAAAGTGTGATCACATGAATATGTCTTTAGTTGATATTAAGCAAATTTATTTATTGTTGTGACTGGTTCTACTCTTCTGTACCATACGGTAACAAACAAGTGACTTAAGAACAGCACTATGTGATAGCAAATGGATTTTTTTTCATGTTTTGATAAGTGTTTTGGTATTCAAATTAAAGGAAAAGCTATCATCCTCTCCTAGAAATTGGTAAATCACTGCTGTGTTGAAGCATGCTGAACAAAGAGTTCCGTGGAGAACTAGGTTTGTACATAGTGTATAATTTATGTTATAAATATGTTCAACTAAATATCAGTTTGTAAAATTGCAGTCTTATGTACAGAGAAATTTTGTTAATTCAAAGATATAAATCATCATTGCTTGAGCTTATCAGGTGATATTTTATTTTGTATTATTCTGCAGCATGAATGTTTTTAATATCATTTGTCTGCTTGTGTTTGGAAAATGTTCTGTTTTCACTGATACTGCCATAAATTCTGTACCTTCAATGAAGTTGCACAATCACTGGGCTATGCATTTCTAATTCATTTAAATTAATTTAAGATCTTGAGGCTCATTTGTGAAACATTTTATTTTAAATATTATTCCAAAAGTATCTGGGGTTATAGTCTAGTTAGTTCTAGGACCGGTGAGGTATTTTTGTAGGCTTTAATCATTCTCAAATCAGTGTCAGGGTTCTGTTATTTTGTGACAAGCCAAATCAGACCTTTCATGTAAAATATAAGCTGACGATAAATATGCTTTACAGATTTCCACTGCTAAATAAAACTAGCAGTAGATTTCTTTGACTAAATCCCCCTAGTGATGCTTGCTTTAGATTATGTCAGAATACACTTCAGTATGGAAGGAACCAGTGAAAATGATCCTTAGCAACAGCAGCTTTGAGTGTCATGGGAAGCCTTGGCTGTAAGGGCAGCAGCCAAGCAGTCTAAAGGCATAGGCAAGGGGGACAGGCAGAATCTGTGCAGCCTTGGCAGTGGTGGTTGTATTTGTCCTGAAGAAATACCTTTCCCAAGCTTATCATGTGGAAATCTAAACCCTTTTGCTGACAACTTGTCTTTTAATGGAGAATCAGTGTCTGCATTCTTCACCCTGGTTAGTGCCTTTTTCACCTCCCGCTTTCCAGTGTTGGCAAAGTGGCTGTGAAAATAGTGGACTTCGTGTGCAGAGGCAGAGGTGGGGTTTGATGGTATTTTTCCTTACATCCCTTCTCACTTGCAGTGATGCTTTGACTCATCTGGGTGTTGGTGTTCAGCACTGAAAGCAAGGCTGTGGGAGAGGCAGGCTCTGTGGCTGAGAAGCTGAAGTGCATCCACTTGCTAGGCATAGGAAGGTGGGCTTAGACCCACCAAACTTGCTTACAGAAGGCCAAGCAGAGGTGTAAGAAGAATATACCTTTACATTATACACATGGTAACAACTGCTCCCAACAGCAGCAAATGCAGATGCCTCTTGGTAGCTGCCCTGGGGTGAGGCAATGGTGCACATCTCCCATATCTTTTTCCTCGCTTGTTCAGTAGTGTTTTGTGCACAGTAAATCTGTGCATGCAGGATATCTATCTAGACTGGAAAGGGTGGCTTGGAAAGTGGGAGTGTAGCAGAAAAATGGGAGAGCAGTGTGGACTTGGCTTGGAGGAATGTGAGCATGCAGTAGGAGGGTGAAGAAAAGATTGAAGACAGAGGAGGAGGAGAGCTTTGACAGGCCCATGACACAAATTTCTTGGAGGTGGTACCAGGCATATTTATTCAGAATAATGTCAGGCCTGTCTCAGTGCTGTCTTGTGAATAAACCAGAAAGCATGATTTTTTTCCACTGTGCAAAAGTTTGGTGCACACACATTTTGCCTACTGGGTATGGTTCTGGTGTCTGTATTGTGGGAAGGATAGTTAGAAAAAATACAGAGAAGGAGAACTGGAAAACAGTAAAAATGAAAGTTCCTGGGACTTTCCAGTTTGGAGAGAGAATTCTGAAGGAGGAGGGGATGTGGCTGATGTTTTCCAAATTGTGAAGGCAGATGATAGCAAACAACAGATGCAGAACTGCTGTTTGCTAAATCATGCAATGCCAGAATTGCAAGACACGCCAACTAAGGAGAAAGTGATTTAATGAAAATAATGGAATAGAACTTCATTAGAGATTGAATGGTGAACTGCTGGAAGCTGCTGCAGAGGGTTCTGGGGGATAACAATATCAATTGGTTCAGAAGAGGAATGGAAAAAATAATGGGCTAATGGTCCATAAACAAATACTAAAGGGAGTAGGCAGAAATCTACTGTATAACATCCCTAATTCACTGGCCATTGATGCTGAGCAGTCCTCAGAATATATACTGCAGCAAGTGGCCAGGTTTGTATGATGTCCTGAAATAGTGTCTTCTGCTGTTGGAGACAAACTGCAGTAGCTGGATCACTGGGGAGGCCCAGTAAGGTCTGCTTCGCCTTCTTAACCCTCTCTGAGCAGACTTGGGACAGACCTCCTTGCAGTGGGCCATAGAAGTTCCTGTGCTGTTTTCCCCTCTGCTGTGATCCCTTAGAAGGACTAAAAAGAGGAAAGATGAGTGCAACAGTGCTTTGGTGCTCGTGTAGTCTTTGCTGGAAATTCCTCCACGAGTTCCAAGTATCATTTCAGCTCTTGGTTTCACCACTATTTCTGATACAAATACAGACCTCAATGTCCACATGGGCTTGTCCACCCTCTCAGGCTCTCCATTAAGGTATGAAGTAATTTAAGTCAATAAGAGTTGGCCTGTGATTTCAACAGGCCAGTTCTTCACCCAGAAACACCAAGTGAATAGATAGAGCTTATAGTGCTCATTTTAGGAGAGGCTGATCTTGTGTGGGCAGCAAGCTTCCTGTCAGTGAAATCACAAAGAAGGATCATGACAGGGGATCTCCTCCCCTGCTGCCTGATTCTCGGTATTTTCCAGGACACTTAATGATTTGGGTAGGAGCTTGTCCTATGGAGGTTAAAAGTTCACAGTCAAATAACTTCTTCTATTGAAAATTACAGAAGGAATATTACTTCTCCTAGCCCAGTTTCTCATCGAGCAGTTTGCAGAGCCTCTGCCCTTGACAAAAAGTCATGAACAGCAGCACCAGCCCAGGAAGTGCTTTCAGAACTGCCTGGAGGTCTAGGTTAGAGTATCTGCCACAGGGCCTGTCTTTATGACCAAGAAGGTGGTCTGTAGAGCAAAGGGCTCTCTACAAAGTCACGTGAAAAGGGGAGTTTTTCTTGACACTACTCTATACTCAGTTTGAAAGCTACTTCACATTTAAAAAAGAGAGAAGTAGTTATATCAGGGAAACTGCCTCTTGTTCTGTTGTCTTTAGTGCAGCTGAACAGTCTCTAGACATCCCCGTCTTTTGGGCTCCACATGATACATATCCTGCCACCAAAGCGGTGCCAGTTATGCAAACAGAAGTGTGGAAATACTCGTAAAAAGAGTGATGTGCTCTGCTGGTAGCTACCAGGCATCTTAGTAGTTAAACTGTATTGTTCTGAGTACCTGGGTGGCCACCAGGTACCAAAGCAGAGAATCTCCTGTCTGTCCCTCTTCCCTTCCCACCTGAGGAGTCCTTCTGATGCTGTTGGAGTGCACAGAAGGGGCACACGTGTGTCTGTGAGGTACAGGGGTGGAAAGTTCCTCTTGCTTTCCATGTCTTTCATTCCTTTCAGTGATTTTGCTGTGTTCAAGGTTCATTGCAAATGAAACAAGGGAGAGAAGTTTTTTGACAGATTGAAAATTTACCCCTACAAAGGCACCTTTTGCTTTTTGCAGAGCAAAGAAGTTTGGACATTTAAATCCTAAGACTTGTGCCAGGACGAACTGAAGATTTGGGGTTTTTTTTAAAGACAAATAGATTTGTTTTTTAAAAAGGCAAAAATGTATTTTATAAAGAGATGTGATAGAGGGTCTGGGACTCTGTGCTTCTGTGACTTGAAGTAGGAAAACAATTACTTTATTTTTTATTGCAATAATAAATACTATACCTGTATGTGTTAAAAGAGACAGAAAGGAGCAGATAAAGAAACTTTAAATGGCTTGACTTAAATCATCTTTGCTGTGCATAATTGTAAAAAACAGAATTCTGTGACCTAATCCTGCTGATTTTTTCTCTTAAATATTTTACCTTTCTTTTGAATGAGAGGCAGATATGGGCCATCTGCTCTCATCAGCTGGAAAAAATGGTGCCCTAGATGTTGAATGAATTCATGTTCCCAACACAGTTGTCATGTCTTGAACACTCCCACATATTTCAGACTGTTTTAATTTATGTTGTTCTTTCATATTTATTGAGGGCTCAGAGACTTAGAATGATGGAGATTATCAGTTCTAACAGTCATTTAAGTTTGAGACACTGCTACCAGTTGAGCCACAGGGCCTCTTTGCCGGTCACTCCCTTTTGTCACTCCATTTATATCCAAGCATCGTAACAGTAGAGTGAGGCAAGACAGCGTGATTCTTCACTGGTGAATAATCATGCAGGCACTCTTATCTGAAAAGCAGACAGAAATAAACATTTTAGGGAGATAATTTAGTTTTTGTAGATAAGCTCTGGGAAAGAGGAAAGAAAAACTCCTTTTCACAAACAAAATGCAGTTCCAGTGCCACATTGTTGTTGAGGCTTTTGTTCCAGTTCATAGTCACAATGGCCTTGGTGCCAATAACAGAGCGAAGATGGAGCAGATAGCATGATTTTGTTTGTATTGATTAAAGAAGATCACTTCTTCTGAGAAATTGTAACGATGTTGGCATAAGTCACTCTTCCCAAGTTGTCTGAGGTGAAGTAAAAAGCAAGAACATGGCAGAATCAGGTTCTACTTGCTTTGTCTGACCCCAAAAGAGGGGTATATCTATAGAAGCAGATAAAGAAATGTATAGAATACATGAGAATATGTTTCCACATCTTAAGATAAATTCATAGGCATTCAAAATAGAAATATATTGAAATATCTTGTTTATTTTATTGTATCTATAAATTTGTTGTCAGGACTTAATTCTTGTTTGTATTATTCCCCGTCTGTAGCAAGCTCTGTGGTAGCAGGCAGTTGAAGAGTACAATTTACCAGTAATCTCCATGTATGATTATTTCTGTTTTCTTTCCTGTGTCTAGCTCACCATTAATTCAATAGAATGAGAGTGTATAAACCTCCAAGATTTGCCCTTTTTCACACATGAAAATCTACCTCCTAAAGGCTATTGTGGTTGTTGTTAGCAAAGTCCTCTTGCTGCAGAGATGGGAGTCGGGTGAGTCGATGTGAGTTATGATTAAGTCACCTGTTTAGCCTTGGGCTTGATTAAATAGGGAAGAGAAGATAAATACCCTGTGAGACTAATGCTGAGTCATACACGAGGTTTCTGCAGCCTTTTGTGGGGGCATATGCATAGTTTTGGAACCAGGCCCAGGTAAGTAGGTAATAAGATACTTGTAAAAAGATTCAGTGAAAGGGAAATAATGTTCATTATTATGTAGAGCAGAAGAGTGACCATACTAGATGGGGCCAAGTTTTTTAACCAGCGGTAGGTAAAAGTTAATGCCCCAAAAATGCTGTAAAAGCAACAAATATCGTAATATGTTCTCTAAATGCTCTCCCAGCCTCCAACAGTTTTGAAGCTCAGGAGTCTTCTGAGTCAGAGTTTGCTTCACTGCACTGAGTGACTTGCAGCGGATTTGTTTTCTGTTTGTTTTGTCACTTGAAAATATATAAATTCATAGCATGCACACCATCCATGTTTGTAAGGAATGAAGTACTGCTTTGCTGAGTTCAAGGTCTTGTTACTGGTATGTTTGGGAGCTTTTGAAGTTTCTGACTTACACTGTTTTGGCTTGCGTTCTTTTCAAAGTGGAAGAAAGTGGGAGAAAATTTGAGCCATCTTTCAACACTGTGCTATCTAGATTTCTAGATAACGTCTGGGACACGAGAATGTGGTGTGAAGAGCTCTGCACAGCATTGCCACAAGCTGTCAACAGCAGGAGAGAGGGGCTTGGCACTGATCCCACACGCTGTAGCTGGAGGGCTGAATGTTCAGAACCTATTAAGGAGTAATTCTGCATACAATTTATGTTGCCAATAACTGTATTTAGCGCAGTACAAGTGAGTAATCAATTACTTTCACATTTGAAGAACTCTCACTTAGATATTTACATTCAAATACAACGAAGCAGGGGTTGGCTGTGACAATCAGGTTCAGGGCTGACAGGAGCAGGGCCAGCCATCACACCTTCTCTCTTCAATTAAAACAAAATGAAAGCCTTCACAACGTTTTTCACAAAAATTTTTGATGAAGGTTTTGTGGATTATAAGAGTCTAATGTTTTTGGTATGTAGAAATCTGGACCAGAGAGTGTTAAAGAATTGCTGATACACTGTTAAATGTCCTAGACTGTAAAATAAGAGTAATAATAAAACATGGTAGAGAGTATAAAACAGATGAGAGAAAAATGTTGGGAACCTTACTGAATTGGTAGAACATTAAAATCTCATAGAATTTTATAAAGGATTGTTTACCCAGGTATTGTTTCCACTGTTAATGGCAAAAACTTAATTTCAAGGTAGAATTTTATATGATTTATCAAAATGAATATGTGAAACAATAGATCAACAGCATGAAGCACAGATGAAACAAGAGCTTCTTTTGTTGGAGCCTCTGAAGAGTGTGTAATCAGAGCTCAAGTCAATGACACTTGAAAAGAAAAACTGTCAGTTCTGAACCACAAGATTAACATCCCTGCCTGTACTTAAAAGATGAATACCTCTTTTCAGTTATCTTTCCTGCAGTTGAACTGTCAAGAACAGACATCTTGAAAGCATGTTTTTTGAGTGTCTTAAAAGGGCCATCCTCGGGATGGAAAGAGACAGAAGTCTGCAGTCTATTAGATAAAGGAATGTGGTACCCTGCATCTTCTAGGTCACCCTGAGATTATGGCTCAAACACAAGTTGTATTAAGAAGCACCTTAAATTTCATTTAATGTGCTTGGTCAATTTAGTTTTGATAATTTGATTTTGTAACTTGCAAGAGGTCACAATTAGATTGAATTAAAGGCATGACTTTTTGGAAAATACACTGATGGCAGGTTGAAAAACCAAAGTATAAAAAATTTTGTGGCTAATGTAGGCCTACTTTGCCATCCCACTTAATCTGCTTTGCAGTTTGAAGTTTGTAATCTGCAGGTATGTCTAAATACTGTTGCTAAGTAAAAACATGCATCTTAGAAGGGAAAAGTGTATTTCTGGTCTGATTGTAGCCTTTCAATATCTCTCCTTTTACCAGGGGTTAGAGAGAACCCAGAGCCAGTCTCTTCTCAGAGGTGTACGGTGAAAAGACAAGGGGATATGAACAAAACATGTGAGAAGGGAGGTTCCAGTTGTACATGAGCAACAAATACATGGGGAGGATGGTCCAGCAGTCAAAACAGCCACTGTAAAACCTGTACCCTTGAGGGTTTTTTGCAATTCAGCCTGAAAAGACCATGGTCAGTCTAATCTAGCTGTAAAGTTTGCCTTGCTTGGAATGGGACACTGGACTTGATCTCCCATGATTACCCCTGACTAATTTTTTCTGTAAGTATGTATAACAGAGGCTTCCACAAGATACTGTTGCTTTTTTATAAGGAACAATGTAATTCCCATACAAGATCAAGTGAAAAACATTCAGGCAGTTCAGCACACTGGTCTTTGTCAATAAGCAGCCACCAAAGTTTCACAGGAAGATGTAGAAATATCCCTGAAGGCAGACTTAGGACCAGCTGCTTCTACAGTATTAAGCTTTTTTTTCCCCATCTGATAGAGATTGCTTAAATGTAAGTCTGCATAAGAGTCTATACTCCCAATCAGTGGCATTAGTCATAAGTCTTAAAGTCCTGTCATTTCATGACTCCTTTTAAAGTGCTGTCCCAAATGACTTCCCGTGGAAAAGAATTGCATAGTTTAATTAGGCACTTCGTAAAAATTATTTCCTTTGAGTGTTCTTTTTACCCACTTGTTTCTGAATAATCTGTGTCACCCTCTCCAAAACTAGCACAATGTCACCTTGCATAAACAGTGGTATTTTCTATTCCAAATGAAGGTCCCTCAATTACTTACTTTCCTGGACTATTCTGTATGTCACTCGTTGCAGATCATAATATTTTTGGGACATTACTGCCTTAAGCTGACAAGGTCTGGCTGATAGCAAAAGAAGATATGTCATAGTTTCCAATCCCAATCACCTATAGTAGGGCAAAAAGAGAGTCTGCTCCTTACAGAAAACTGAGCTCTCATCCACCCCTCCCTTTTTTTTATTGCTGGGTTGGTTTTTAACTGGATCAGGTCCTGAATCCAGGGGAGAGTCTTACACGTATTTAGGCTAGTGCCACCAACCTAGATGTGGTGATTATCAGCATGATGGCAGAGCCATCTCTCCCACTCTTGCATCAGTTGAAAGTGTCTGTTAGACCAGTTACTCCGGCAAGCTGACCTTTATTTAACCATAGATGCACACTCGACAGAGACTTTTGCTGAGCTTAGAAGGGTGATTTTTAATGGCCTATTTATTAATAACTTCATATAAATGGTCATTGTTGAGCATGTCACACAGCAAAAATTTCCTGTAGGAAGTGAAAAGCAGTTGTATTTTATCTGGAAGTCTTTGGTAGTTATAAAGCTTGACCTGGATTTTCCAACTAAGTTGACTGAAAAACATTTTCCATTTCCCTGAATATTTTCAGTGTATTTGATAACCACATTTAGGACTTCCTTTAGAGTATCCTTGATTGAAAAGCGTATTCAAGTAGATCTTTTTCCCAGAAAGCCTTTAAGGTTGCCTTAACATTTTCTTAAATGTGAAGACCTGTATTGTAGAGATAAATGAAACTTGTCAGAGATTGCACAGGATACAGAATTTAGCCCTTACAGAGGAAGATGTGATGATGGACTATATCTCTCCTGCCATCGCCCCATGGTGCTTTCTAGCCATATCCCTTTCCTTTTCAGGTTATTCAAAATGGCATTTAGGATCAGCCATCCATAAATCACCAGCATCATCAGAAGCCTATGAAAATATAGATTTGCTCATTGTGAAAAGTTCCAAGAAGTTTTGGTGCAGGGCAAGGTCAGCATATTGTTTTTAATGAATAAGCATTGAGTAAAAGAGAACTTTTCACTTCTTGTTCAGTATTAATTATAGAAAACAACTCTTTGGATCTTTTCCTGCTTGAAAGTTCTCACTTGTACAGCTGTTCTGGATTACCTGTCTTATGACCACATCAGTCACATCCCAGGTGCAGCCATGAACTCCAGAATGTTTCCCTGTGTTACTGAGGTAACAGCTCTTCAGTGTCTGCCACCTCAGCAACTGCATTAACCAGGACTCAGGCTGGGTGAAACAGTGGGACAGCTGGTACAAGGACAGACCCAGGGCTGTGAGCTGCATCGTGGTGGTTCAGTATTCACTGCCCCTGGAGAACATCTGCAGTCTGGATCCAGATGCTTCTCCCAAGGAGCCCAGTGAGCAGATCTAACACTGTAGATGAATGTGTGCTCTGAGTTGCTTTCAGCAGTTTTGCTGTACAAGTGATACATTGGTATGTCAGCAACTTCCCAGCATTGTTTTGAAACAGCAAGTTGGTTAAGAACACATTCTGTTCCTGTCGTCCTGTATTATCACCCACTTGCTCAACAACAACAAAAAAACCCACCAAAACCCCCCAAACTTTGTGTCAAAATCCATGAGCCAAGAGCATAAATCTACAAATAGCTGCTGTTTGTCTTCCTCCTCTCTTATCATAAAGAAATTGCTTAGGAAATAATTTTTCTGTGATAATGTAGAGTCAGCTGGTTTATACACATATCTGTGTAACATCAAAATTCACATCAACCAACAGCAGTGCCTTTTTAGAGGAGCAAAACTACAGTGTGATCTGCCAGCCATCCTTGCAGCTGTTTAATCCCCTGACCTAAATTTGGATGTTTGTCACCACCACCATCAGTACTACTCTTTGCTTCTATGATTAAAGGGAGAAATAATGCCTCTGTCTGCACACAGTTGTAAAGCTGTGCCAGAGTAGGTTTTGCCCAGAAAAGTGCTCTTCCTCATATGGTGTTAGTTTTAGTGCAGGGTAGATAAAGCATATGTAGAAGTAAACTCTTGGGACAGACTATTCTAAAATTTGAACATGTTTTCTTTAAATGTTTAATTTCTGGGCTTTTTGTGGATGTTGCATATGTTGGCTTAATTGAAGGTCAGTCTCATTGGTGTGAGAAAAACCAGTCTTGTCCTTTTCCTGGATGAAGTTGAGAAACCTCAGGAATCTCATGCAAGTAATTTTGTGAAATATCCATCACAGCTTTACAGCAGTTTGGATGCAGTCTTAGGCATACTGTGAACAATGCTCTGTCACGTCAACAAGGAGTACTAAAAGAAAAACATCCTTCTTTCAAAGATATGTGTTGTCTATGAGCCAATTACTTGTTATTTTGCCAAGGACTGAAAGGTAATTGATAGACCTCACACTCTCCACGTATGCAATGGGGATCCTTTTTTGCTAGAATGGTTTTTGACTTTATTTTTTAGCTTGCTTGGGCCAGAACTCCCAGATAATCCATGCTGCCTACACATTAAATCTCACTTTGTCAAAGTAGGTTGAGCCAAGGACTTGCCAGGAGGGGAGTGACTCAGGCATGGGGATAGCCAAATTCCCATGAAAGTCTGTCCCTCTGGCCTCTGTGGGTGCAGATGGCTCCAGGAACCTGACCATAAGCTCAGGCTCAGCTGCAGCATTAAATGCATGAGCTTAATGTGCCTCAGTTTCATGTGGTTTAAATAACAGACTTTTTGATGCAAAAAACCCCAACCAAACTCTGTTTGGATGTATCTCTGTTCGTGCTGACCTAACGTGAATCCCATATTCCAGTATTCCTTCTCTTTCACAAGGTCTCATGAGGCCTCATTTCTGCATTCGTGGGAACTGAGCCTCTGTCCCTTTACGCTGCAGGAGGGGCTTACACAAATGTCCTTGAATGCTTTCTGCATCTGCAATTGTTGTAGTTTTCAGGAAGTAAAATGGTTTTGCAAGGTCCAAGGTTAGCTGGAGCCAGACTGTACTGATTCTGTAGTTTATCAATACTTTGATATTATAATGCTCTTCTAAGTAGATGTGAATGTGAGAAAAGGGGTGAAAAGGGAAATGTAAACTCAGAGAGAGGATGAGGAAATGCACATAGGGCAGGAAAGAAATGAACCTGAAAGCAGAACGTAGAAAATAAAAATAGAAGCAGAAAAGGAAATTTGAAAAAAAACAAGAAGTAAAAAAGACATTAAAAAAATCCCAAAAACCTTGATTCTCTTTGTCATAAGTACTTGGCTCAACTGCAACTGAGTCTGCAAGATGGAGATGCTGATAGTCTGCAGTGGGCACTGCTCACTTCTGCACAGATTCAAATGCTACTGCCAGGGACACGGAGGGAGGGAATAGTGACAAGGGAGGGAGAATGAGAAAGAAAGCAAAAGAAAGCCTTAGATCAATAGGGTGATTTAAAGGGTGATTTAAACCTGCTAAGTATCAGAGATTTTGGGATATGCCATGGGATCCTATGGAAAAATGTGCACTCTTTGCTGAGGTTTTCTTCTTTTCTTCAGCTGAATTTTGACCTTATTTCCCTTACTCATACTACTGACATGTCCAGGGGAGTAGTGGCTCCTGGAAACAGTGAAGTTGGAGAGAGGGTGAGGAAATGATTTACTGGAAGTTTGAATTTCCTGCACATATGTGTGGGAGAAGAAACTTTAAGGAAAAATGGTTAGATTGTGGTGGCTGGCTCTGAGACTCAAATTCCTGGACCGTGTGTGTGCTCCCAGCCTCACTGTGCTGTCCATGAGGACTGGAGCAGGGAACCATCCGAATTCTTGGTGGTTGCTGCTGAGACCCAAGTGGTACATGGGTGTGTTTGAAACTCAGGTCCTCCTGCAGGAACATCATTCGATCTGTTTGTGATCTTGCAGTGTGAGGGACCAACAGCTTTTTCATCAGAAAGCCACAGGAACAACCAAGACAAGAGGCTGGTAGGGTTTCCTTCTTTTCTCAATATGTGAAAAGAATCCCTTGCCAGAAGGGATTTAAATAGCTTTCACTCCAAATTGCAGCAATCAATAGCTGTCCAATTTACTGTGGGAAAGAGGCTCTCATTTTTTTTCTCCATGATAAACAGAGTGGCTGGGGTGTTCATATGAAAGAAGGTTTCACTGGTTCTGTTTCAGGATCATTAAACTGGATAAAACGCCTAAATTCTGTCTAACAGTGGGTTTGGGCTGGACTCTTAATTGAGTGGCAAAGCATTTGAATTTTGCTTATTTTACAGAGCACATATTAAAAAATAAACAGGATACAGGAATCTGGCTTGCAGTCAGAGGACATAAATCTTGTCCTGGAGGTCACCATCCTATAAGACGGAAGCAAACAAATCTCTCTAAAAGCACAGTTTCAATACTTTTTCTGCTGACCGACCAAATTATGTTAAAAAGAAGTTAGTTCAACATCACATTGACCTTTTCTCTGTGATGGTGGCTATCATTGATTCAGTTACCTTCATTTCTATCACCAAACACAAAGGGTTAATATAGAAATTGTTTTTATTTATTATGAGGCTTTTGGACTGTATTAACCCATTTAAATAGTCTATTTCATGGTTAATAATCAAATCTGTCTTCAGCTGTGCAAGTTTTACAACTGACTGAAAGAAAAGCAAAGAAGCAAAGAAAGCTTAAATCTGTCTTCAGTTTCAGAGGAGCTGAGCACACTGCAGCAATTGTAAACTTCAGTGGGAGCACAAGTAGTCATTTCTGGAAACAAAACTTCATGCAGGTACCTAAGTATTCTCAACTTTACTTGGGAGCAGGCCCTGTCCTATTGAAAAACAAATAAAGAAGAAATACAGAATTAAGAGTTGTTTGATGAGACCAGAGACTCCTACATTTTGGAATGGAAAGAGAAAAAAAAAAGTAGTGGTACTATTATGAATGTTTTATCTGAGAACTCAATAGTGTGTAGCAAAATCACTGCTAAAGCTAAGGAGCTCAAGTTCAAAGCACACATCTCTAATGTGGGGAATAATAAAAAGATGAAAGGTTTGAATGGATAGAAGGCTCAAGATTTGTTGGTCTTTATGGAATGTAATCAATTTTTAAGTCCTCTTTTGACTTCATACAGTTCAGCTTAACTCCCAGAGTCGTCCTTTACAGTTTTACATCTGATAATTTGATTATGAAAATGAACTCTCCCACACAGCAGGGAATGCTAGCAATCTTATTCTGATAAGAGATATTTATACAGCACCACCAAATGACTTAAACATAAAGGGGCCATGTGCTTATCCTCATTTCTGATGACGAGTCCACTGTAGCTATTGAAAGTTTGGCAGCACATGTTCATTTGGGGCCAGTGCTTTCCAGCGCTGCTTCAGAGCAACAACTTAAACTTGGATGTTCTGTGAATTTAGTTGCTGTGAATTGAGATTCTTTCCTTATGCTTGCATCTTGAAACGGTGCTGATAGAGGACCTAACTTTTAACCTATCCTTTATCAGGGAGAAAGGAGAGATCTAAGGAATTTTGGGAAGGGGAGCAAGAGAAGAAAGGACTAACTTTTGTGAAAAGCAGTAGAATTGGTCAAGTTGCATAGCTGAGAGGTGAGTGAGTGAGCATAATACATTTGCTGTAAATACTCCTTAGCAAGCCATGGCAGTGAAGTGGAATTCAAAATCATAGTCATCTGTGGTTAAGTTTGGGGAGCTGATGGTAGAATAAATGTGATGGAAATTATGTTTAGACTCACTGCTAACTGTCTCCTCTTCTTTGCCAAATGATATAGTCCAATGATCTTTTTCACTTATGCCCACAGCACAAATTCTGTCTTCAGTTACACAAATGTAAATTCCCACAGTCACAGTTTCATCATATTAAAAGCAAATGTTTGCTGTCATATTACAATGAAGTCTAGACTGCTGTTTCTAAAACACAGTATACTGGAATATGTGTCAGTCTGCACAGATATTTTGTATAAGACCCCATTCTGTTAAAAAGTGAATGCTTTATTCATCACTTCTTTTTTTTAATGGAATGTAATACCAGTATAGGAAAGAAGTAACACAAGCCTGACTTTGTTCTGATGCTGCAAACATTAATAGCTGAGAAAATATATGATCTACTAGTGCATTTCTGGGTTACAAGAGTTGTATAAGCTTTAGGTCAGCTGGAGTTGTATAAACTAGAAAAGTGCAGTGCATGTAAAATTTTATTTATAGAGAGGTTTCTATGTGGAAAAATCATTAAACCCTTTCACAAACTGTCTTTTTATACAGGAATTGTTTATCTGGTAATGAAAGTCTTAAGTGGCTAGGCAAGTATCTTTGGAAAGAAAGAAAAATAATTCTAGATGTTTTCTGAGCTAATATTTGTTCTTTTTATGGATCTTTGAAAACTTGTATGATGTGGCAGAAAATTTGTCTAAAATTTAATCCTAAAGCACTTGTATGTGAAGAAAAAGACTCAGTTATTATTTGAAAGTGTGATTTTTCAAGTCTGAGTTCCTTGTTCTAGCAGATACCCTATCGTTATGGGATCTCACATACTTTGGATTTGGAAAGCTGTGGACAGAAAGCTTCCTAGGCAGTGGAGAGACTATGAAACACCCAAGAGGCAGCTGGGTGGGACAAAAACTCAGTCACACAGCTTGTAGTGTGATTTTCTCCATATGTGTACTCCATAAGAGCTTTCAGCTTTTAAGTGCACTTATCAGTAGGCTTCCTAAGCCCTGAACTTTGGTCTTTGATGCACTGGTAATTCTGGGATTAAATGAAAAGTTCTGGTTCTGCCTAAGTTTACACAGGACTGTGTTCTCACTTGTTTTTCTTCAGTGTTTACAGGCTTTTCTGCAGTCAGATATTAGGGAAGCACTTTCTAATTGACCATCTTACTTGACGTTTAAACACTGATATTAATTCCTATTCTCTCCAGTCACCAACAGATTTGATGTCTGTGTTTGCAGTCACTTGTTTTGAATTCAAGAAGATGTAGCTCTAATTCTAAAAAAACCTCCTTCTTCACTGTTCCTATTAAAAAGAATCTAATTTGTCAGTTTTTCCTTATATGCACCATTATTCAGTATAGTATTTTATTTAACCTGTGGTGGATTTCAACACTGTCAGTTATAGATCACCTGTGCTGGAATATTTTAGAGGATTCTTCCATGCTATGTCTGGATGACCTTTAGTTGCCAGAGAGGGATTTTGGAACCAGGATAATTGAGGTGGAAAGGGACCACAGGAGGGTTCAGGTCTGAACTGCTGCACTCTGCAGGGTCAGCCACGAGCTCAGGCTGGGCTTGGTCAGGGCTTTGGCCGCCTCAGCATCTCTTGTTTGAGCTTCTTGCCCTCTGCAACGCACCATGGGCCTGAGTCAATCTGCTCCAGAACCTCTGTGCAGGCACTGGCAGGTTCCTGGGAGGTGCCCGAATCCATCCCCTCCCCAGGCTGAGCAAGTGCCCTTCCCTCAGCCTTTCCTTACAGGGCTCCAGGCCCGGAGCAGCTGAACCACTGGTGTCTGTTTTGCATGGAGGGGACCAAAACGGGGTGCAGTATTCTCAATATGGTCTAGAAAATAGTAAAATAGTAAATAAAAAATAGAAAATAGTAAATGTGTTCTACTGACATTTTAGTGACCAGAATGAGACACGTGGGCTCAGAAGAGGAACAGTCATCAGTTGATCTAAGGGCATGAGAGGAGAAAAGGTTCAAAAATACCCTTTCTGAGAGTAATAAAGTTCAGTCAGCACTAGAGTTCAGTATTTCCTGGAGAACTTTCTGTATCTGGATGCATGTAATTATTTGTCTTGTGACTTCAGTCCCCACATATCTCAGTGCAGTGCCTTTCTCTAATCATTGCATTCATCCATAGACAATTCTCTCTCATGGAAGTACACTGGAGACACAGTTTGAGAGGATTGATCCCATTTCCTCAGTACATAGAACTTGTGAGTCATTGCCACTACTTGTTTGAGCAGTATTTCATGTAAGCATCTTAGTTGTATCTAAACACCCACACTGAAGTTTTTATGTAAGATTCAAATGCCTGATTAGCATAAGAAAACCCAGTGCATCTCTGTAGAGCAGGTGCAAGCAATGTCTCATCTCTTCCTGAACAAAAGGTTAATACATTCCCACAAGTGACTTAATCCAACCTTATCGTTAAAAATTATATGATTGTAAATGGATACAAAGGAAAGTTAAAAAGCTTCAAGTAATGCACTGTAATTATTAGTTAATATTCAAAAAGGGCAGGACGTTTTAAAAAAAAAGAGAAAAAATACTAACTACCAACAACTAATTTGCACACATTGCATTAATTTTAAGAATTATTTATGCTCTAAAATTTAATCTTAAGTACATACAGCACATGCAATGTAGGAGTATCATGTAACAAGATCTGCAGCTCATGTTTTGACTTGTAGATTTAAAACCTAAGTGAATTGAAAGTAAATGTAAACCTGGACATTTAAAGTTTTATGATGTGGAACCCCATTGAAAAGGGAAAGTAGGAACTTGGTAGAATATGAATGATAGTAGTAGTCCCAAACTAATTTTATTATTTTTGTCACCTCAGTTAAAAATTGTTCAACTATATATGTAAAGAAGAGTATTTAATTACTGTATACAGAAAAAAAAAAAAAAAGGAAATATGATAAACATTTCCTGGTAAGAGGTCACAATGACATGACAGGATGTGAATTGGGCCTGGGTAATAAAATTTTTGTGTGTATGTGTGCAGCAAGGAGTAAAAATTACTCGGGGAATTAAGTCCTATTGAAGAGTAAAATCTGTTGTGGATGACTCCCATCAAGAGATTTTCTAACCCTGGAGGAGAAAAAGGCACGTAAAGCCTCATTAGATCAGCTCCAGGTTCCTCCGACCCAGGGAGCACTGCAGGGATGGCAACGAGGGGACAGCCCTCTCATGACAAAGGCGAGCAAGGCCAGGCCAGCTCTGCAGCCTCTGCCTGGGGCTGGCCCACAGGTCAGGGCACAGGGACACAGGACACAGAACGGGCCTGCAAGGAAACTCCCAAGGACTGCCAGTTATTAATGACCAGCTGCTCCTTCTAACAGGCTTATGGAGCACAGGGGGGTGCAGCAACAGTTGTCAGGACTGCTGAGCTGCTATTTATTGTATATTTACTAAGAGGAGGTTTTCTTCTGGTAACCTGGTTTTGTTAATCTCTGTTAAATGTGTTGATGTGTTGGCTTAGCATTTATATGCTTTTTCTATGTCTATTTGGAAGACAGAAATTGCACTTCAGTTTTTCCATGGGATTTTTTTGTTCAACTGAATTTTGGTTTGCTTTTTTTTTTTTTTTTTTTAATTTTCCTTAGAAACAAAATCTGCATGGTTTAAAATTCTTTCCAAATGAAATACTTAGTTAGATAGACCTGGCTTCAGGAAGTGTTGGGTAAAGCTAGAAATCCTAATGTGAGATAATTCTCTCGAGGTTTCGCTAGCCCTTCTTTTTTGCTGCAGTTGTTCCATGAGAGTTTTGTACATTTGCGAATATGGGGAGAAAACGTTTGTGGCTCTGCAGACATCTCAGGTGTGCAGAGTTTTTCAGAAGCAAAGACAAGCTATGAAAAGGCACTCCAGCCAGGCTTTGAGACCAGATATATAATCATGCTCAAGCTTATCCTACTTTTCACGCATAATGCAGTTTTTATATGTGCACAGATATATAAAAGTCTGCCTAAATGTAAAAGATTTAATTTAGCTGTGCTTTTATTCATAAGATTTTCTTAACATGACAGGAGCTAGTTATGCTGATTTATTTAGTCTTTAAACCATCTAGGCATTAACATCTAAATACACTTACAGCCCACAAAGAATCTATTGGGAAGGGAAGTGGGTTATTCTTACTTGATTTCTAAAGTGAACCACTGATTACAGGGCAAGAAGGCCAAGTGTGCGAGGTGCTCACTAGAGACTTTCAAACCTAAAGGGAAGGCACTAGTTCTGGATTGTAATTTATAAAGATGTGCAGAATGTTGGTTAACTTTGAATAACAGTACAAAGAAAGTCAATTTGATTCTCTCTTGAGAAGCATAATTTCTATGTATGTTGGAACTGCGTAACAAAAAAGTATATTTAATTGTATTCTGTGATAGTTGCTTGACTGGATAGAAACTAAATTACAGAGAACCCAACCATTGAACTTCAAAGGTAACAAGAATACTTTAACTACGTAGGTTACAAACTATTCAATATGCTTTTCTGTACTGATTTTCAACAAGGATCTATAATTGCTTGTAATAGATTTGAGCTTTCATCATCTTCGTCCTAGGGCTCACTGAAGCTTCCTTATGACAGAGCAACCAAAAACCTTCCGAGTAAGGTGGAACTGGTTGTATCATTTTCTTCTGCCAGGTTTTCCTTTGAAGAAATTGTGAAGATCTGGCATATTGCAAAGCTCACATTACCAATATGTTTGCTGTAGCAAGAAGCAGTCCCTCAGCTTAAGAAATAAACAAACAAACCCCACAAAAACTAAGCAAACCAAAAGCCTAACCTGTTTGCCTGCTCAATTAAATATCAGTTCTGGCAGTGGTTAAGCTCTGTTAAGAAGTTACCCAGAAAAACTGTAGAATGTCCATCTTTGAAACCTTTAAAAACCTGGCTTGATGAGGTTCTAATCAACCTGATACAACTTCGAAGTTAGTGATGCCTTGATCAGGAAGTTTAATTAAATTACACCCAGCCATCCCCTCAGCAGGAATCTCTCCATGAGAAGTTAAATCAGTCAAGTATATTAATTTACTGAATTCTGGAAACAGGATCCATTCGAATGTTGTTTAGAAGAGTTTGTTTTCTTAAGCACAGACAGCGGCTCTTTTGGGGCTTTCTTTCAAATTTTTTTGAAAAATACATTCAGAAGTTTTCCAAAAGAAAACATTAAAAATCATTAGCAGCACAGACTAGTAACTCAGAGAGGTGCTGTCTGAGTGCAGAGTCCCGTGTCTGTGTCACACAAACTTCAGCAGGTGTTTGTTGCCCCCTTCAGACTATTCCCAGTACTAGAGAAAAATAGTTGGAAATAAATAGCATTCTTTTGCACTAATTTTTGGATGGAGATGGGGGAAAAACTCTAAGATGAAAGATACTATTAAGCAGATAGTTGCTGAATGTTTTTCAATATTAGAAAAGGGTTTTCTTTGTGTTAGAAATGCACAGCAATGCAATTATCTTAATCAGTATGACAAATGAAACTTAGGTTACATCTTTAGCTCTCAGGTTCAGTAGTCACAACTGAGGGAAAAAGATCTTAGAGCAAAGGCTGCAGACTGAGCTATGGAAACAGCACATATAAATAAGCCTTTTATAGGGTGATATTGCTTTATTATTTCTTCACACACAGTTTAAGCAGAATGGCTAAGGAAGAACAGCGATACGGATTTGATGGTGCACTTCATTCCATATACCTCATAACATAAAGGTTCCCAGAGAATGAAACCTACATTTTTCAAAAGCGAAAGAAATAATGATAGTAGTTTTCCAAAACTAAAATAGTTATTTTCTACTTTGGTAAAGTTGGATTTTCAAAGCTTCTAACTGAAGCTCTCACATACGTACAATCTATTCCATTTCCTGTCCTGTTGCCACTCATTTTGCTGCTAATAGTAAAAAAAAAAGGTAGAGATTTCATGTTTCTCATGACAGATTCTCACCACACCAAGGAAAAGCTTGACACCATCCTTGAAGTTAAATCACTCTGATGTGACAGAAGGTTTCTCCTGTTCACACAGATTATACATCCATTGAGATGTAGAGATGCAGATACATCACTGAGGTATGTTGAGTATTGCCTTTGTCAGCTTGCTGCCTTTTTTGTTTAACCCTATAAGTTTGGGTTTATCATCCCCACTCCTTGGCACTCAATGATGTAGGTATCATTACTGGGATCTTCGTCTTCCGATTTTGTCACAGTAAATTTGGCCTAAAAGAGGAATAGAAATATATCACAAATTAATTTATCACACACATAACTTTAAATATTCAATATCTGACACCAAATCATTGTATTGTCATGGTGTTAATATATATTAGAGCTTTGACTGGATAAATTAAAAAAATTTTAAATAAAGGCAGTAAAAGTATCTAACCACTCTAAAAGCATTTAACTTTAAAGTACGTTCATTTTCTACAGGAAAACATTGTAGCAACAATTTTATCCATGCTTATCCTCTTTGCCGAGTTCAGCTCAATACCTGCTGAACTGTGCATTGCCCAGTTAGTGGATGACAACTCATAGGTAAAACTTCCTGAGCTTTTGGACTCACCTTTGTTAGCTGCTCTGCAAAGTGTATAGCTGTTTGAGTATGGAGGGTAATTGGTCCACTTTTCACTCTAGACACTCCTTTTGCTAGTGCCATAAAAATGATCAGCTGAAAGGGAAGGCAAGGGAATTATTAAGTAATTCTTCAGATTCTAGGAACCTACTGTTTAAAAAAAAAAAAAAACCAAAACAAAACTTGCAAAAGATCTGTAGATGTAAAAATGTAGATGTAAAAATATGGTCTGCCATGTTTCGTAAAAGTTCACGATCCTGATTTTTAAGTGATCCAAAGCTCAAGAAGTTTGGAAATTACTACTGTAATGCCTGTTACTGAAGGGCTACTACTTTTCCACAGTGGATGCCCTTGAATCATGTAACTACATTTAACTTTACTCTCCCCCACTGTCTTCCCCAAAATTCCCCCAAGTCACGTCAGATTCCAGGTTAGTAGAATACCTATATGGAGAGAAAACCTCAGGAAGAGGTTTTTTGACACTTCCTGATCGCATATTGACCAGAGAGATACTTAAAGACATTTGATTTGATTTACAAATATCAGCATGACAAGTACTCTGTCATGTGTCATATAACTCTGGGCAGTTCCATATACACCGAATCTGGCTGTGGCTTGTTCCCACCAAAGGTGTTGTGCATGCTTTGGAAAAAGTAGGATGAGTCCAAGACCTCAGTAGCTGCTATTATACGACATAGCAGTAATGTGTGCCCAGGTGTTCACAGCTAAGAGGTAATAATAACTGCCCTTAGTATCATTACATGTAACCAGGGAGCTATTTTCACACCACTACATGGAATGCCAAATCAAAGCAAATTCCTGCCTCTTTCTTCTATACTTACCAACAGTTACAGGAAGGGAAAAATTGAGGGTGATGGTGCAAAGCCAGGAGCATTTGTGGTTCCTAAGAACTGTATGGAATTTGCTAAATCTAGTGATGTTGTGATCACACATCTCTAAGGCTTCTAATCAACATCTCATTCTTTCCCTGTTCAGATTTATATTCTTTACAAGTAATACATGCAGGCATGTTCTTATTACTTCAGCTTCACATAAACATATATGGGAGCCTTACTTGGTCTTGCAGAGAATCATCCACAGTCCCACCATGTTTAAGACTCTTAAGCAGCATCTCAGCTGCTTCAATGCCAACCTTGTCAGAATTCTTTCCTAACAGAGAAATACAGGATATTAGGAAGCTGGCAATTACTGTTTATCATTTTAAAAATACAGGAAAAAAAAAAAAAAGGCAAAACCAACTTTCAACATTTTAAACCTTATTTTCCTGCTCTTGCCTCAAATGTCTGCTTTAAAAACCCTTCCCATCTTATGATGATCTATAGTTCATCTTTCCTAAGCAGTGGAATGAAAGTGGTTCCGTTTTGTCAGAAAAACATTGGATTTAAATAATTAAAACCTAAATCACTTCTGTTCATTTTAATCTAGGTTCACTGTTGAACAAAAGCTTCACAGGTAAACCACAAAGCCCATATTCCTGAAGTCCAGAAACATTTTCAGCTCAGTGATCCTTAACACTCCATTCTGATAAAAGGTAAGGTTGTAGTTTTGTCATTTTTGTGAATTTCCATTTACTGTTTTAAATCTGCTCATTTCCGCTGTCCTTTATTACTAAACAACATCCATTCAAAAATGCATCACTCAAAGCATCAGCTTTTTAAACAGGTGATACTTCAGATTCTTATTTGCTAATAGTATATTCAGTTAAATCTCAAAGGCTCCATGGAATTCTTACCTCTCTTGCCAAGTGATGACCCAGCTAACAAACAACCTGTTGAAGTCTCTGCAACAATGCTAAGCACAAAAAACAGAATTAGGAATTGAATCACTCCCACTACACTTTATTTATCAGCCATGTAATCAAGATCTAGCTAATCAACCAGCAAGTTTACAGGTATCAAGAGAAAGTTTGGACTCCTCTTACATTATTCCACTTCCAGTCCCAACAGCTTGATCATCAGGTTCTCGAACAGGCTGAATGTTTATATAAAGATCTCTGATTTCTTTTCTGATGCATCTCACTGCTGCTGCTGACATGTCTTTTGCCAGCTAACAAGACATAAAACCAGTAATTATGTAACAACAAAAATACTTTTCCCTCATAAGTCTAATTAGTGACAATTGTAGAGATAGATATAGAAACTTCAATATCAATACAAATTCAAGAACTTTTCTTCATTCTTAGGGAGAAAGATTTCAGTCCTAGTATATCAGAACACTAGATTCTAAAAAATACCCCACAAATGCCCCGAAAACTAAGTGCAAAACCACCACAATTATTATGTACAGGATATATTCTATAAGAGATAATACTAAAAAATAACAATTTTAAATCCCAGGCAAGTGGGGACAGATGAAGCTTATCCCATCTTTGTGATCTAATCATAGCTAGTATTCATAGGTTTGGGAATTTTGAGACCAAAACCAGCAATCCATAGCTCTTCAAAAAGTAACTCAGTTCCTCCACTTCCTTCCTGTAATAATTCCTAGCCTGTGTGAGAAGGAACCTTAAGGAGATCCCATCACTCAAAATAGGAAGGGGATATAAAGGAGCTTGTTCTAAAACTCTTAGCAATGGTTGAAAATTTTGATGTTTTCTGACCTCTGCCTATTACAGTGCACCATAGCTTACAAGAGCCACAACTTCAGATTTAAAATAATCCAAATAGATATGAATGATACATAAATCAGATATAAGGTACCCCTCAATACACGCTAAAGACTTTTGAATAGTCAAATGAAGGATAATGAGGATAGTGTTCTCATTTCCTGTTTTAGCTATACATTGCTATGCAAGAAATGCATCTTAGAAACATCCAGTATACTGTTCTACAGCCTGAATAACTGAAACCATTTAATAATGGTACTGAGTTTGTATGGGAAAGACTGCAGAATACTGGAACAGTACATGAATGTTAAGCAGATGACATGCAATTTTATATAAATATATGAAGTTGGATACTAGCAGAACTATTATCAGCACTCACTTTGATAGGCAGTGCTCCAGCAACAAATGCTCTTCCATATATCTTTGTCACTGTGCCACGCTCTGTTAAGTTTATTGGGCTCAACTCTTTGACCGGAGACATCCGGACCACAACTTCACCACCTCCCTGAGGATAGTAGCCCCTGTTTAGAAACAGTAATCAGACATGATTAAACACAAAGATCACAAAGAAACCAAGAAAAGGGCCAGGAGGCTCTTCATAGATTTCATTATATATTTGTATGTTCTCTGTTACTGTATATACGAATTTTCTTGATGTGTGGCTTAGAAACCTCTATAATGGAATTATGTTCTCTTACAGTATTACTTTGTAATGTACATCTTATTGACCACCTCACACCAACCTAACTGGCACCTCAGGAGCCCAGTTATGTGCTGCCTGTTCAGCAAGCACTGCCCTCAGGGTAGCCAACAGGAGACACTACACAGCAGCTGTAGCATCAGCAGTGAAAAACAGACGGGAAAGAACCATCTCACATTCATCACGAGGTGACAGCACACACAGGGACAGCTAATGCAGATTAGCTCATGTATTATAAACTCACCCCTCAGTTTGATTGAGAGCACCTTGTGTGTGTGCCTCTGTGCTCACACAACAGGCTCAGTGAGGCCTGCCTCTGCCACGTGACTCCACAACTCACCTCTTTTTTATGTCACAGTTAAATGTGAAGTTGAACTTTTCAACTATTGGCTTAAAAACCTGAAAAACACAGAGGGAATTTATTTTGCATTGATAATTTCCCACTGTTTTATGCAGTCTTCCAAAAAAAAAAAAAAAAAAGGCAAGACAAAAATTTCAATTACATTATTCAAAAGAAAAAAAGATAGCCAGTCTTATCCATACAGCTTATCTGACATTCCTCATACTTCACTCTGAATGCCACTTTGTGTGAAAGGATTTTCTTAAGGAAAAAGGAAGAACAAATCACAGCCCTTTTAGAATAAAGAATATATTTTAAGTGAAATTTTCTTTAGTAATTAAAACCAGACTATTTGCTGTTTCAGGAATTCCAGGAAACGTTGATTGCTCTCTACATACAGCACACTAACAGTGTTATATTCCCATGCCTAATTCCATAATCACAAATAAACTGGCAGTAAGAGCACCAGAAGTACAGCAGTTACATTGCACACATATTCATGAAAGATGCACCAAGCCAAAGGAGTTTTTCCCTACCATGACTGTGTAGTCTATCTGAGGAGCCATCTCAGCATTAGTCCCACCTTTTAAATGAAGCTCTGATGGGGAAGCAGCAAACAGCACACAGGGCATTGCTACCTGCATCAGTAGGCACACGCTCCTAAAACAAATTATAAATTACTCAGATGTCATACAATCATAATCCATAGAATTCCATAGAATCATTACATATCACAGGCTTTCCAGAGCATTTGCATATGTATTTTATCTTTAAAATTATCTATAAACTTGTTAGTCTTAAAAAATACAAATTTAAAGCTTCATGTCCTTAGCAAGCTTAAATATGAAGATTTTTATTTCACTATAATTGCATCTTTAATAGTCCTGTTTGAAATAAAAGTAATGTATCTTATCTAGTATACTGATGGGACTGTGAGAACTGTAGGTTTAGCTAGCAGATGATAAAAGCAGAGGAGGCTTAGGCAGCAATAACACTTTAGTACTTATTTAATAACAAAATACTAAGAAAACTACAATGCTTAGAAGCTGGTCAGCATCCCACACAAGAGAATTCAGGAGCATAGAAAATATTAAGGTATTAGATACAAGATTTCCCTATCATTGAATCTCTCCACATTTCATGGAGATAAAAATGCTTCCAAAGTAAGTTTTCCAGAAGTGGAAGTTTGTTTGGCAAAACAAAACAGTTATCTCACAGGGGTTTAAAACGTAATTTTGAATTGTAAAAACAGTAATCACCACAGAACTGAGAAAACATAGGTTTGTTTTCTTAAATAACTCCCAAATATTTGTTAACCACAGTTTCTCTTTTTTTCTTGTGCTTAATTACCAATTCTGCCACATTGTGGCTTACTCAAACTTTTCTATGTTAAAGGCATCAGCTTGGTTGTTTATACTATTTCAGCTCAGAAAAATATTTCTCTTAACTTAAAAGAAACTTTAACTTATGCATGCTCTGGCTTATGCTTCCAAACAACTGTTCACACCAGCCTTCCATAGCTAAACCCATTTACTCAGTTTTGCAACAGATTCCAAGAACAAAGGACCCAACACAGAAATACAGAAGAAACACAAACACAAGAACTGTTGACAGAATATGTTCCCAGATCCAAAAGACTAGTATTCCATACTGTGCCCCTATGTGTGTAAGTAAACTCTCAAAATTTACTTTACTACATAATGATTATTTCAGACTTCACAGATTTGAGATACTTATCTAATTTAACGCATTTGATCTGATATGTAACACAGTACTGTGAGAAAATAACCGCTGAAGTTTTAAATACGAGCAGCTGGTTTTTGCTTAACATGAATCAAGTGTTCAAGTTTTATATCACTTTTAAAACTATTATACTTGCATGTATTTTATTCATGCATATCCTTCCTATACTACAGGTTCTTTGGTAACGTAAATCTGACTAGGGCAGCACATACTCTGGGTCATTACCCATGTACAGATGTTCTTCCCCTCCCCCTAGTCTTCTGTTATTTTAAAGTTACCAGAAGCAGTGTACAAAGACATACCCTGCTGTTTTTGTATCTGCTATATGGATTCCACCTTTGATCTTCCCAGGAGTGAAGGTTATTTCTGTTGAGCCAATTTCTCCACCGTTCAGCTTCCCATCACACAGCTCTCGAACCATCTCCAATCCAGACAGATGCTGAGGCCTTGGAGTGACAACACAAAGTTAAAGATACATGCAAGTAGACTACATACTCATGTTACATTAAAAGAACTACTAAACACCAACTAATAGAAACTACAATTGCAAATTTCTGATCAGTCAAGGACCAGAAATTCACTCTGGTTTCTACAGTACTTCTCCTGAGTTCACAGGAGCCAAAGGAGCAGCATTCAGGCCATTCTGGAGTATGCAGGATTCTGGTATCTTTTCCATTAGAATGAGTCCAGACAGACAGATGAGATGCAGGAGCAGTTGCTTGTCCTAATGTGATAAACGCTTGGACAGAAATGGAATGGATAAGGACGGCAATACTGGCCGTGCCAGAACCAGCTGCAGTGCCACAGGAGAGCGATCAGGTTTGCTGTGGATGTGTCTTCTCGTGCTTGCGTTTCCATTTGTCTGTGTAACTTACATAGGAAATACACTAGCTCTTCTTAACACTGTACGCTCAGTCAGCCACGTTTCGCTGAGGCATTACATGACTGTATTTCCTGTTTCATTCCGTGTGTCCGCTTAGCACCTCTGGAATCATTCGGAGGCGGCCGCCGGGCCGCGCCCTCACCTGCCCCGGCAGCGGGCGACGGGACCGAGCCCGGTTCATCCCTAGCGCTCCCCCGCGCTCACTCCTCGAGAGCCACAGACGGCATTTGCTGCTTAACAAGGCTTTCTCAAAGCAATGGGCACACCAGTGTTTCAGACGAGAGCAGCCGAGGCTCTTTGCGCGGCCCCGGGAGGCGCCCCAGGGCCGCCCGGCGCGGGTCTCACCTGAGGCCGGGCTGGCTCCGCCCGGCGCGGATCCGGCGCACCCGCAGCGGCAGCCCCAGCAGGCAGCTCAGCGCCGTGGACATCCGCAGGATCTGCCCGCCCTGCTCGGAGAAACGGCGCTCGTCAGGCGCTGCGGCACCGCCCGGCCGGGACCGCAGCCCGGGGCCCGCCGCTGGCGCTCACCCCCTCCATGATCCCGCCGTCTATCTCCACCCTGTCCCCGTCCATGGCTGGCGGCGAGCGGTGTCCCTCGCAGAGGCCGCGCCGATGGGGTCCCGACGGGGCTCTGCACAGGGCGAGCCCCCGGCGAAGCAGCCCCGGGGCCGAGAGCGGCGGAGGCACGGCCGGGATGCTGCGGTGCCGGTGCGGGGCGGGCGGGAGGCGCCTTCGCTCTGCGCCTGCTCGCGCCGCCACCCGCCCCGCGCTGGCGAGGGAGGAGCAGCCGCCGGGTCCCGTTGCCCGGGCAGCGGGTCCCGCCTCCCCGCGGTACCGATCGCGGGCCGGCACAGGCGGGGCTGCTGTGGCTCAGAGTCTTGAGGGAGGCAATGCCTTTCCCCTGATCCGGCCAAGGGCCGGAGCGGTGACAACCGCGGCACCTGCAGGTCAGTGCCGGGGGAGAGCGGCTGGACTGCTGCTCTCACGGTTACGAGCGAATTTTCCTCAGAATCAGAGAATCGGTTATTTTGGGAAGGACCTCTGAGATCATGGCGTTCAACTTATGAACGAACACTACCCTGTCAACCGGACCATGGTACTAAGTACCATGCCCTGTCTTTCCTTAAACACCTCCAGGGACGGTGACTCCACCACCTCCCTGGGCTGTGCGTTCCAATGTCTAATCACCCTTTCTGTGAAGAAATTCTTCTTAATGTCCGACCTAAACCTCACCTCAGCTTAAGACTATGTCCCCTCGTTCTGTCGCTAGTTGCCTGGGATAAGAGGCCGAGCCCCATCTGGCTTCAATCTCCTTTCAGGTGGAAGCACAGACACGGGAGTGCTGGTCAGGCAGGCACACTCGGGACTTTATTACACGTGTATCGGGAACGGCCGGGCCCTTGCCGCTGCCCCTCCCGCTACCCAGGGAAGCCGTAAGCCCTGCCCGCCGCCAGTGGCTTTGCCGTACCGGGGCCGCGTCCCGCCCGTCCCCGCGGGCGCTGCCGGGCCCCGCTGGCCCCGCCCGGCCCGCGCCCCCCGCGGCCCCGCCCGCCGCCTGGTTGGCTGGGCCGGCGCGGCCGCCGCCGGTTGGCTGGGCCGGGGGGGTGTGAGGGGCTGCGCTGCCCGGGGTAAGATGGCGGCCGTGACCGCGCTGAGGAGCAGCTGCCGAACCGCGGGGCGCCTGGTAAGGGGAGCGGGGAGCCCGCTCCGGTGCTCAGCCGGGGAGGGGCGGGATAGCACGCAGCATGCCCGCCTCGGCGGCGGCGGTATCCCGGAGCCCCGGCGCTGCCGTCCAGCCGGCAGCCCGCGAGCACCGCGCGGCTGCAAACACCACACGCTCGCGGACCTGCCGCCTCCCCCGCGCCTGCGGGCGGGCAGCGCCTCAGCTCCCCTGCCTGGCTGCTCAGCAGTGCCCGCGGGCGGGCAGCGCCTCAGCTCCCCTGCCTGGCTGCTCAGCAGTGCCTGCGGGCGGGCAGCGCCTCAGCTCCCCTGCCTGGCTGCTCAGCAGTGCCCGCGGGCGGGCAGTGCCCCAGCTCCCCCGCCCGCCCCCTGCCCTGCCCGGCTGCCTCAGCCGCCCCCAGCCCGCCCCGCACCCCGGTGCGGCGCACAGGTGCCCGTGTCCCCGGCAGGGACCCGGCCTGCCCAACCGGGGCTGCCCCTGGAGTTCAGCCGGTCCCCGCTCCTCAGGGACCCCCAGAGCCGACCCCCTCCGCCCCCGCAGCCCCGGAATGTCCTCCCCGTTGCGCGTGTTCCCTGTGGAAGGAACGCGTGCCTGTCCGTAGTAAGCCAGTGACATCCTTCTCTCCTGTTATTTCTAAGTCGTCTGATCCGTTGCTCTGCCTGTTCGTTGCGCTGCCATCGCCGCTCCTCCGCCCACCATCAGCTCCCTGTGCGTTCCGCATCCGCACGGTGACGGGGCGGCTACACGTACAAAAAAGGGAAATGTGTTTCTTTGAATCCCGGGAGCCTTGATGCTTGAAAAGTAGTTGAGATACTTTACCATAAGAAGGGAATTTACTTGGTTGCCTTTTAGGACACTTACAGTCTCTTAAACATTCAGCATCGTGAAGATTAATTCATGCTTTCTTCCGTGTTCTTGTATTATAGTCTTCCTGCTGTTGTGAAGTGTTGGTTTCCAATTATGTCGCTGCTGTTTTGTGGAATGTCAGAAAAAGAAATAACTTTTGTAAGATAGTATAAGTAGATACAAACTTCAGGATCAGTTCTAGTTTCCATTATTTTTTTTCTCTAAATGATAATTCATATTGTATTTTTAAATCATAATGTTGAGGATTTTAAAGTGCTCCTTTTGTAATCTGGTTTTAGGCTATTTATAAGTAATTTTACTAAGTAAGACCATTGAAAATAAGTTTTCTTTTGGTTTTCTTTCTACTCTTAAATCCAGGGGGAGATTCTGATAAGAAGAAAATGCTTATCTTATCTATGTGCATGCTAAGCTATAGAATTGGCTGGGGTTTAGTGTATGTTTCCTGCAAGCACATTTTGAATCTTGCTAAATGCTAATTCTTGTGACCATCTGCTCTGAAACAGTGATAAGTTCCAAGCATTAATATGGTTATTATAATACTAAAGAGCTTTATTTTTATTATTCTCCATGCGTTTGTAAACACTTTGGCTAGCAAAAGGAAGAAGGACAAAGTCACAGTGATTGTCTCTGGGGGCTGTAAATTGTGAAGGAAAAAAAGAAGCCTGGGGGCCCTTTTGTACAGTGGTAGGGCAGTTACCTGGACACTGGGACATGTGCCAGATTTTTAGGTGAGGAATAATCTCAGACTAAAGTATGCTACCAAGGACATTGCTTTACTGTATAGGCAACTGTATACTCAGAGATACAGAATATGTATGCAAACCAAACCCAGTGCGAGTAAATATTCTTTAAAATGACTCAGTGTGACAGTAAGTCAAGAGAGTTCAATAGGGGAGTATCCTTTAATGAGAAGTCATTGCCTATTAGCACAAACTATTTAATTTGACTTTGATATTTAGTGTAGCTCCATCAGGTAATTGGTTCCCTGCAGGTTGCATAAAAATATCTTTTTTCTGAGGCCAGCAGTAGATTTTTAGGATCAGTGGTAATTTAGAAAATCACAGTTGGCTTCTTTTTAAGGAAACAACCAAACCTGAACCTAAGGGGCAAGGCAGTTCTCCCCTAAACAGCAGCAGCTCCCGTGTTGGCTGGGCTCAAACCACAGCTTTTGGTCAACAGGCTGATGTGTCCTCAGAACTGGCCAGGGGCTGGCTGGGCTCTCATTTTCTTCGTGCCAGAGTAACTCTGCACATCAAAGGCTTGCCCAGGAAAGGTGTTATCTTGCTGGGCCATTATTGCCTTTGAATTGCAATACAGTGTAATAGTGGTGACATAAACATAACTGATAGTACTGGACTTGCTGGGTTGTTATTGCTAAGTTTTTCCAGGCATCAAGATATGTGAATGGGTATGCTATGGATATTAGAGCTAATTTTGTCCTTTTTTATGCTTTTTTGTTTCCTTATTTGCCATTACATGGAAAATAGTACTGATTAAATACTGAAATTAATAAGCACAATCTCTTCATTTATTGGATTTTAATATTTTTCTTGTTAAGAACAGTGTTCTATGAAGAGATTGTGCAGTGTATTACTACTGTAATATACCAGCACACCAACTTTATAGTAAGGAATCTGCAAAACTGCAAACCAAAAAGATTCCATTTTTAAAAAATGCAGGAGTTCTGAATTATTCCTACAAATATAATATGAAACATCATGGTAACTTTTCTGTAACAAAACCAGTCTCTTTTTTTGGCAGTGACATTACTAAATCACTACCTGCATTGGTTACCAAATGTTAAAAACACATGGAAATCATTGTGAAACTTCACATTTAGAAATAGTTCAGAGATTTGATGTGCTCCTTGTGATCATCTTCACAGGTAAATATTTAATGTTTTTCATTTAGGGTCATATAAAGAGAAAAGAATTTTATTGTAAGTTTGGGACAAAAAGGCCTTGTCACCTTTTCTTGTAACATATTTATGTAACCTTCAGGGGGAAAGAACATCAGAATCAAAAATAGGGGAAAATAGGCTTGTGATGATGTACGTGATATACCACTTTTGTGCTAGTGAGAATTTTAAATGTGTTCATAAAATAGGATTTTCTGTAGCTTAAAATTACCATGTAACCTGATTGTTGGATAGGGAAAGTTGTTTGGAGGACTAATGAAAAGGATTTTCTGTTTGCTTGTTATAGGAATTAGAAAAAATACTTATTCTAGATCAGTAGATACAACCTTAATAGCAGGTGGCTGTAAAGTAACTCGTATAACTTTGTTGTGTCCATTGTGGTAGACTCTGTTGTATAAATGCTTGTTCCTTAAAGAAAGATGATATTAAATATAGCTTGCAATGCTGGATTAAACACTACATAAAATGCCTACATTGTCAGGATTTTATGGCTTCATGAATATTCTACTTTTTAAAAAGCATGATGTAATATCAAATAGTTGAACAGTTTGGGGTGGGGGGAGGGCAACCAGGAAGTTTTGTATGCTCTGTAATTACTGAAAGGGTTTTTCAAAAAAGAAGTTAAAATGAACTTTCCCATGCAGGTGTGCTGTTTTCTGGCTCCTCTAAGAAGACAATTTCTAAATTTTACAGTTTTGAGCTACTTGAGGTACATTGTAGCACCTGAATTTTTTCATATCTCTAAATTAATTAGAGATAGTATCCACAGAGAAATTATTATTTTTATAAATTTCACAGCACTCTGAGACAACATAACATCAGAATTACATTAAATTTAAATTTTACCAAATAAGATGATGTCTGGACTAACTTGTGTTGAGATTAATAAAATACCTATTTATGTCAATGCAAGTACTACTGGCTGTGCTTTTGACCACAATCATGACTGATTACATGATGCTTTAAAGCATAAGGTTTCATCTGAAGAACCTTTCAGAAAATTCTGTGGACCCTTTTAAATTGATTTCTGGATAAATATAATTGTAACCATAAAAGAAAACCATCTAATTCCCAGTTCTTAAAAAAAGATCTTTTAATTTATATGAAATGATATTTACTTGAAGATGACTGCCTCCTATATATTAACAAAAATGGAAGGGCAACTCTCTGTTCCCTCTGGTGTGAATTTCCAGTTAGTACTTCTGATCACCCTTTGACTGGAATAAGAACTGATGAAGAAAAATATGCTGCTTTTCCCTGCAGTCTAGGAGCCCCTTCCAGCATTCATTCTGGATAAAAATATTTCAGATGGCTGATGTAGTTGATACTATGTGTGCTTTGTGTGTGCATGTCCTGATTAAGCTAATTCCTTAGAGAAACGATAGCAAGTATGAATCTCTTAGCAGATCTTGCAATGATTTTTGTTAATTGGTTATTTTCTTGTGGCTTTGATCTCCCCGTGTTGTGTTAGTGAAAGAAGTTAAAGACCTGGCAAGGCTTATGCTAATGTAATGGTTAAATATGTATTCAGCGCTATTGTGTTTGCTTAAGAACTTCTCTTACATAGACTAGAATGAAACTATTTTAGAATTATGTTGCATCAGGAATATTAAATGAGCTCTACGTTCCTCAGTGCACTATATTAACACTTGAGACTTTTCTCCCCAGGTGTGCATTCACCGTGTTAGATCGTGCAGCAGCATTCGCGTTATAAAATCAAAATATGTGTGCGTGTTTGACAAATCTGCCCTCAAGTTTAGTCATCAACAGCGATTATTCAGAACATCTGCTGGTAATCTTTTTCATAATAAAATAATTTATTTTATTTTGCTATTTTATGAGTGTTATGATAGAGGCTTTAAATGGCTGGTATGTAAACTTTCTGATGCATTCAGATTTTTCTGCCTGATATCTTGTATTTAATATTAAATATGCTGTATTTTCCTATTGTCTGTTTTAAGTTTCATGTGGCCAAATTGTCCAGTTTAAGCTTTCTGACATTGGAGAAGGGATTACAGAGGTGACCGTAAAAGAATGGTAAGCTCTGCTTTCTTAGAAATATACTAAGAAATCAAGAGGTTGTTTAACAGCTTTAGCTTTGTTATAAATTAGTCGTCTGAGAAAATGTTTTCAGGGTTACTAGTGAAGCTTTTCAGGTTTCATTTTCCAGATTTTCAAACCTGAGACATTCTGAACTTTACATTTTGTTTATTTGTGATTTGGTTTATTTGTGAGTGGAAAAGGTGGAAGGAATGGGATGCCCTAATTGTGCCTGTGTATAGGATTTCCTTCAGTGATCAATGTTTTCAGTGTTCAGGAGGTCTGTCTTTTATTATGTTTACTTAGGCTGAGCTTTAGAAACACATTACTAGTCCAGAAAATCCACATAGTTTTATCCTATACCCCTTGTCTTCTGATTTTATTTCAAGATTTGAACTTTAAATTGTTTGTAAAAGGCCAGTGATGAATGGATTAATCAAAATCAAAGTGTACAGTGCAGAAGGGCAGTGCTGAAATGCCTTGTTCTTTGTACAAATTCCCGTCTCTTTGTGTAGAAGATCATACACTGATCCTGACAGAAAGTAAGAACTTCCTTAGGTTCAGACCAAGCTGGGCTCATTCTTATATTTTACATGATTTATAATCTGACAAGAAAACTCTGCTTTACCAAAGTCAGTGTAACATGTGCTTGATGATACTCTAAATCATTGTGTCATTTCACACACCAGAGGGTTCTGCAGCAGCCAGGCAAAGTGCATAGCAAATGTATCCATTATGGAGAATTTGTCTTCCTGTCTGGAATGCATTTTTGTGTTGTGGCATGTTCGTAACTGAATTTAACAAAAGAACACCCAGCATAGATTTTTACACTTATCTGTGTTTTACAGTAGCCTGTGTCTTTTCTCTCAGGTATATAAAGGAAGGTGACAGTGTGTCTCAGTTTGACAGCATCTGTGAGGTACAGAGTGATAAGGCCTCTGTTACTATTACCAGTCGTTACGATGGCGTCATTAGAAAACTCCATTACAGTATAGATGATATTGCTTTTGTTGGAAAACCATTAGTGGACATTGAAATTGATGCTTCAAAAGGTATTGTAAGGTTTTTTTTTCTCTTGCATGTTTTATGTTTGTTGTCATGAAAACATCAGTGACAGAGAAGTTTACTTTTTCTTCCTGAGAATCTTAAAAAGTAATATTTTTTCCCTTCATAAAGTCAAGAAAATTGAGTAGAGAAAGTTGTTATATTTTATTAGAATTTAAAATCTCAAAAGCCGGATATATCCTATTGAATATTTATCTTAAGCAGCAGCCTATAGCAAGCTGTGTTCCCATCCACAGTAACTCATAGTGAATGCTAAAACTGTCAGCTATCATAGAATGCTCGAGGTTGGAATTTAACAAATGCTTATCCTGTAGTAAAGTCAGATTTTTTCTTTTCATTTGCAGGTGTTGCCTCAGAAGAAGATGTTGTTGAAACCCCTCCTATGTCTCATGAAGAGCACACTCACCAGGAGATAAAAGGTCACAAAACATTAGCAACCCCTGCAGTTCGTCGCCTGGCCATGGAGAACAATGTAGGTTTGCTGAATAAGATCCTGTTGCATTTTATCCAGCTTTTATATGGCATTTTGACTGACTACAAGAACATTGATCTAGGGGAAAGACTTGTTTTCAAATAATTTTGAATGTGTGAAAACTGCTGTAAAATGAAGACAATTGTGCTTTCTGATTATTATGGTGGATAGAAAATGAATTACTGGGCTTAAAACGCAGCTCAGATGCTTTAGGCTGAAGATTAAGAAATCCCAGGACAGAAGAAGGAGGAGGGAAAAATAAAATCTCAGTTGTAGCCAGCTTGTTCTGTTGTTCAGGTTTGTGTTAGTGCAGAGGTTATTCTACGTGATCTTTTTTTAAGTGTCTTTTTAATGCCTTTTTTTCCTTATGAATCTGTGAATATTCCATTAGTTTTGAAAGTTTGTGATGCACTTTTAGGAGATAAATAAAACAATAAGTAGAGAAAATTAAGTCCCAGATAGCTTTCCTCAAATTCATATTTCACTTTTGATCCTGTGAAGTAATTAAGAGGTAAGTAGTATTCATAGTTCCTCCTTAAAATATGCAACTAAGGAGTGGGACTTTTGGACGATTGGAACAATTAGGTTAAGTACCTAATAAATTACAGAACGGGAAAGAAAACTGTTGGTATGTTGGATTGGTAATGGGAATAATTTTTAACCATAGCTCACAATGTAGGATATTTTTATATTGCTGTAAAACTGAAGTGTCACAGCTTGTTATGTACTTTTCAGATTAAATTGAGCGAAATTGTTGGAACAGGGAAAGATAACAGAATCCTTAAAGAAGACATACTCAATTACTTGGCCAAACAAACAGGAGCTATTTTACCTCCATCACCAAAGGCTGAAATTGTCCCACCTTTGCCAAAATCAGAGACTGTGCCAGCTGCTCCAAAGGACAAAGCACGCAAAATCCCAGTACCTGTTTCCAGACCCATTGTGTTTTCAGGAAAAGATAAAACTGAACCTGTAACAGGTAAATCAAGAAATATAAAACCTTGAGACCATGTTCACAGTAGACTACCAGCAAATGTTGCTCTGTGAAAAGCTAACTCCTTCTGGTGGGGGTGTGTTTCACGTTATTGTCATGCCAGGGAGCGTGACTGTAAGAAGCGTCTCTGATGGAATCATTTTATGAATGATTTGTTCATGGTTTGGTTGGATGGAGTTGGGCTGCAAACTGAATTTGCTCATTCTTCAGATGTGTGCTGAAACATGTAGGAATTCTGAAACATGGGTTTGTCACAGTAGGAATCATTATGCAGTTAGTGGCAAAGTGCAGTGGATTTAAGGGTTTATCAGCACTTAATAACAGTGTACTTCAGCATTCACACTTGTTCTAGAGAAGAGTGCCACAAAAGACAATAAGGTGAAAAAAAAAAGCATATTAAAAGGGGAAGATAAAAGTTTTTTACTTGCCTTTCAAGCAGTGTTTCTTTGGAGGCTGGAAAGAGTAATACAGATTATGGTATCGTGATTTCCAGTTCATACATACCGAGGAGAGACATGCAGTAATATCATCTGAGGTGTTACACTGTAAAAATTGAGTTACATATACTGAATAACTGATGATCCTGAAGTGTTCTTTACCCTGTCCTTTTTTGGTAGTGGTTTAGCTTTGTTTTGGTTTAGTTTAAGTTGTGTAATTTGTTTAATGGAAACAAATAATTAAATTTCACTATAATTTCACAGAAGCTCGTTTTGTTGGTTTAAGAAGTCAGTAAATATTTTCCAGGTTTTCAGAAGGCAATGGTAAAGACTATGAGTGCAGCCCTGAAGATCCCCCACTTTGGTTATTGTGATGAGGTTGATTTGACTCAGCTTGTTCAGCTGCGAGAAGAGCTGAAAGCTCTGGCTGAGAGCCGTGGAGTTAAGCTTTCCTTTATGCCTTTCTTCATAAAGGTGAGACGTGCAGCAGAGCACGGAATGGAATATTTACACAGCTTTTGCCAAAATGTTTTCAATGATTGTTGTACGTTTGGAGCACCTCTCTATCATCTGAATTGTGACAGATCACGAGAAAAGCCTCAGCTTTTCGTGTTTATTGAACCACTTATCAATTTACAGTTGGCATTGCAGTGAGGGTTATATAATATCACTGAAAACTTTTGAAATATTAATGGGGAAGGATAGAGCGGCTTAAGTGTCATTCAGTGTGGGGGTAAACATCGCCAGGTGCTGGAATTGCACAAAACAAATTTTGGGAACTGTCTTATTTTTAAAGTTCCTTTAAAATGAACCTCACATGAAATGTATCATTGTTGTTGTTATTACTACAGCATTGGTATTGAATAATTTGAATTGAAAATGAATGGTGAATTGAATAATAAAAGGTGAATCGGTGTGTCTCTTCTGTTGTTCAGAAGACCAGGCACTTGCACTGATTTAGCTGCTGTGGTTCCATTTCCAACTGATGCACTCACTGCCTAAACTGTGCACTGAAAGCAGAGCTTACCTGAAGCCTTTGGTGATGCTGGTTCAGTTAGAGTGCTGTGTAAGCACTCATCCTGCTCACTGTCTTTAGGGACAATTAATATTACTTCCTTGAAAAATTGTCATCTAAGTTAAGAACTGAGAATGACATTGCAGCTGCATCTCAGAACTTTTGGGATATTTGATTTGAATTGTGGAACAGAAATAGCAAATGCAGATTCAACTTCAATTATAGTGGGAAAAGGAATTATCATTTTTTATGTCTGATGTATATTTGGTTTTTGCAAGTGGTTCTTTTTTTTTTTTTTTCCTGTCCTAATAATGACAAAGTATCAACAGACACATTAAGGAGATTTTAAGCCTGATTTGATTGCATTGAGGAAATCTGTTTTGTTATTAAACTAAATTATCTCCTACCATTACTTCCTTTCCATGGAGCTTTCTGGTTATAAAATATAAAAATCTATCTTTGTTTTTTTTTTTTTTTTTCCCTTATATTTAACAGGCAGCCTCTTTGGGATTACTGCAGTATCCAATCCTTAATGCTTCCTTGGAT
Organism: Pyrocephalus nanus; assembly: GCA_038380795.1. Classification (NCBI taxonomy): domain Eukaryota; kingdom Metazoa; phylum Chordata; class Aves; order Passeriformes; family Tyrannidae; genus Pyrocephalus; species Pyrocephalus nanus. Next base: position 18,928,399 of record CM076269.1, on the reverse strand, counting down.
GAAAACTGTCAAAATGTCACATATAAGGTTTGTAAATTACTGATAAAAGCTGTGAGCAGAAAACCTAAAATAACAGCTAACAAGGGCTTTTCAGAATGTCTTAGTTAATTTTAAAAACCAACACTGTGGTGTTGTGCTGGAAAATAATTTGTGTGTCCACATTCTAAGATCTGGATTTGATTTATTATTGAACTTATTTCAGTAGTTTGTTAAACAAGAGTCACTTAGTTATTCAGGCTTGCCTCAAAATTGCATATTAATATAGTGATTTCCTATTTTTTACCTGAATATGGGCCAAGCATTTAAAGTGAGAACACTTAAAAATCTAATACAACAATTTTTTTAGTAATAGCACAGTTGTTCCAACACTCAACCCTTATGTATTAAAGTAATGTTTTAAACTCAGTTTTGATAAAAATTATGTAATTTTCATACCAGCTGCTGGATTGATACTTCTGGGAAGCTGGTGTCTATTTTCTTGAGTGATGTGTATGTGGCCCTGGCAGTGCAAACTCCTTTTGTGCTGTTTGATCAGTATCTCTCAGAATCCTTATATTCCTTCTAGCAAATGAAAGGCAACTGAGTTTCCCTTTTTCTCAGTTTTACTGTTCTCTTTAAAATCTGCTATTTATGTTTTGTTAGGTTTACAATCATCCTAAAGTTCAGTGTTTTCAGTGTGCAATTAAATCCTGGATTTTGTATTCCCTGGGTGTGAAACTGCCAACAATTTGCAGGTGTGGAAAGCTAATATTTAAAAATTTACATCCTTTTCTCCCCTCAAAGTTGTATAAAGGAGTTGTTCACTACAGACAGCACTTTCTAGGTTAAAAAGATAAATAAGGAAGATGTGATTTCAGTGCCTTTTTATGTAAAATATATTTTATGTTGCTAATGGACCTTGTTGCAGGCTTCGCACAACATTGGAGTTGCAATGGACACGGAGCAAGGGTTAATTGTCCCAAACGTGAAAAACGTCCAAGTGTGCAGTGTGTTTGACATTGCTGCTGAACTGAATCGCCTGCAGTCCTTGGGCTCTGCAGGCCAGCTGGGAACAAGTGACCTCACTGGGGGAACATTCACCCTTTCAAATATTGGCACAGTAAGTACAGGAAAAAGGAGAACAACGTCTGAAAACTGCTTCTCAAATGAAAACTTTACTGAAGTTTCATATACAGTGAACAAAACCTGTAGCAATTAATTCAAGAGGCAATGTGCTCTAAAAACCCCCCAAACTATTTGGTAAATAATATCCCCAGCTTTTTCTTTTCTAGATTGGTGGCACTTATGCCAAACCAGTGATACTACCTCCTGAAGTAGCTATCGGAGCACTTGGAAAGATACAGGTATAGTAACTTCATTTCAGTGATATGAATCTTTAGGTCATCTGTAATGAAAGTGAAACTGGAGTCTCTGATTTGTTTTTCTTTTATAAACATTTCTTTGTATCAGAGAAATTGCATAGCTTGTGATTGCAAAGTTTTGTGGTGGTTTTAGATGACTGTACAGGCACCAAATGTTTAACTAAAAGTCTTTTACACCAAAGGTTCAGATTTGTTTTCTAGAATCCTGTTATATTTCACTCATATTTATGTTTAGCCTTCTAATGATCAGGAAACAACATAAATATAATTTTACAAATTTTGCAACATGGTGATAACATCGTTCCTATCTTCAAGGAGAAAACTCGAGAAGTACTCTGATAATGAAGTATAATTTCATGAGCCAGATGGCTGAATCCATACAGAAATCTGTGTGGCAAAGGCAGTTTTATATTTTCTGAATTTCAGCCCTTAATTCTTTCATATAGGCATTTGAGATCAATGCTGGAAATTAAATTAGTATTAACTTAAATTACTACTTCTAGGTTCTGCCTATGAGCATTTTGTTCAGGGGATGCTTTGGGGAAACCATCACTTTGAGAACTAACAGTGCAATAAACTATTCAGGAAGAAACTTTTGAGTCAAGAAAGGTTTTCAGTACTTCAGTATTTCCATGATGGTGGAAACAGGATATGACTGTTTATTATGTTGGCTTGCAATATATTCTAATCTGCAGCACAAACAATAACGGGAAGGTGTTGGTTTTTTGAAGGATGTTACTGCTGTCTAATTTAGCAAAATGTGTAAATTTAGATCAACAAATTAATACCAAAAAATACAGGTCTGCTAATGAAAGTATTTAATATGTCAGTGCTTTTCTTTCCTCTGATTTTTAGGTTGTCCCTCGGTTTAATGGGAAGGGTGAGGTATTTAAGGCACAAATAATGAACGTGAGCTGGTCAGCTGATCACCGCATCATTGACGGAGCGACCATGGCCCGCTTCTCTAACCTGTGGAAATCCTACGTGGAGAACCCGGCTTCGATGCTGCTGGACCTTAAATAAAGGAAACCCTGGCTAGAACATGCCTTTAAACTTTGTGGATTAGACTGAATAGTTATGAAAGCTGTCTCTGCTAACATGTGCCCTTGGCTACGTGCATTATATAATAATGTTATGTGGTTAAAAGTTCTCAACAGCTGATATCAGTCTATCAGTTAGTTGTTACTTCTTTTAATTAGTAGTGCTGTAATTTCTTCTACAGCAGACTGTCAAACTGAATAGGTCACGGCTTCTGAACATGGTGGTGGAATGTCTTTATTGTGCCTTTTATAATAATTGTCAGGCTGGTGGGACTGAGTGACACTGCTCTACACCTGCAGTATTTATAATCTGATTAACCTGTTTTGAAGGGGAATACTCATAGTTCTTCCATGTTGGACATGTACATTTATTTTAATGTATAATAATATCCAGATTCCCCAAAGGAGTTATGCAAAAATCATATACAAATAAAATGCCTTTAATGCTTCTGCTGTAAGAGGGCTTTTTGTTGTTTAACTGAGTAAACCTTTTAAGTCTTTGCTAGCCCACTTTTTTCTGGCAATTACTTGCACAGATACTCTTTATCAAACTATAAATGAAGAGGCCATATTTATTCAAATGCTTACTGATAACACTTATTCATAACTATCAGGGCATACTCTAGAATATCTGTATCTTTTTCAGCTGGGAGTAGTTTCAGTCCTTAATGCTTCCCAGTTATTTTTGTTTCTTATAGAAAGTATGTGTTTGTTAAAACCAAACAAGGAAGAAAGGAAGAGAAAACAAAGGACAAAAGAAGGATCTTATTTTGTTATTCTGACATTAGGTAAGACTGACAGTAAGCTGACCGTGTTCCAGAAGCTTGCGCTGTGTTACTGACTTTCATATACTAGCATTTACCAGATTGATCAGATTCAACAAAGAATGGACATTAAGAAATACTATGTAAGATTAGGACTTCCTGAACTCAGATATGAGGCACATAATGAATAGTTTCAAGTTAACGCCTGCAGAACAGAAAACAGTTACATGGCTTTAAGGTGAACTAAACATATGAGCATGGCACTGCTGATTTAAGGGGAGATAGGAAGAAACCCATTGGATGTAAATACCTTTTAGAAACCTAAATTACAAACAGACACAAGAAAAGACAGATATATGGCCTTAAAAATGAATTTGTGACGCACAAAATGGACATTTTCTCCTTTCTTTAGATATATCAAAACCAGGAGCATTCTGCAAAAGTGTAGACCAAAGTTGTCTATTGCATTTAGCTGTGAAAATGTGAGACAGGCTATCAGAGGAAGAATCCCTGCTATCCTTGATGCTGAGAGTGAGCAAGAGAAAAGCTGGTAATGTAGGAGGGGGAGCATGGAGCATCCGTGTAAGGTGCTATTTATATTTCTATTGTGGTATAAGGCTCTTTTATATAAAGGTCGTTTCTTGCAAAGTTTAACTAATATATCATGCTTGTCACCTAATTCATTTTTATCAGATTTATTTATTCCTAATAAAAAAAATAAAGCCACAAAGAATTGTAATATTGTTTTTATTTGTGAGTTTTATGCAGGCTATCCTGTGCAGGTGACTCAAACTATTTCTTCTGCTTTTGAACATACTGTACTCAAGGCTACCAAAAGAGCACAGCCTAATGGCTCCTTTCCTGCAAGTGTATTGTTGTGGGAAGGGGCTCAGTCTGAACAGTATATTTTTTTAATCTGATGACCACTGAGAAGATAAACAGAGGAAACATAAGTAGATGAAAGAAAGCAATAAAGTGATTTAGAAATATTTAAGATAGAGTAATTTTACTTGCACAAGGAGCCTGAAATTTTTCTCTCAAGACTGCAATAAATGGGAAGGCTGTTGAGTTTCTTTCCTCTAATTATCTGTCTTTAGGGAGGAGGAGGAAATGAGGTTAGGTTTTTAGTTATGATGGCTTAGATCAAGAGATTGAATCAATACCAAAACTGAAAGAAGAAATACCTATAACAAAGAAACTTGTGGATAATTTTTGCTTTTGCATAATGTTGAGTTTTTTTAAAAAAGTATAGAAGATTGAAAGTCTTGAAAGCTAAAGTACTTAGTGTCTTTCTAATAGGTATTGGTGTTCAGGTATTTAGGTGGTGGTGGACTGAAGAGCATGGTTTTGGTTTTTTTTTTTTATTGTAAAGCTCTGTGCGGTAGGTTTATAACCAAACTCACAATATTTTAAAAAGTTTATCTTCACATTTTATACTCCAGTGCACTTGGTTAGAATTATCCAGTTTTATGGCTTCTGCCTCAAATAGTGACCTGTGATTATTGTTGTTTCTCTCTTTCCATTTGATTGAAGAAAAAGATTCTGACAGAGTTGTTCTCCTTTTATCTTCTCCAAGGACTATTTGAAGAAATAGAATGTTAAAAATGTTTCATGACTGGAAGCATGAAAAGGGGTGAGTAACAACCCCTCTGTACATCTTGATAAAGATTACTTTTCTGTCTGGACTTTGATAATAGGCACTAAAATTCTTCAACAAGAGAATTTTTCAGCATGTGCAGAAGTAATGAGTAAAATACTTAGTGATGTAATATTTTTCTAGTCTATTCAGTCTGTGTTGCTGTTTTTTAGCATTTTGAATCTCAGTTATCTTGCAGAGAAACATTATTATAGTAAGCAAGTAGTTGTCATTTGCACTTCAAAAATAGCCTTTTTTTAATCTTCGTTATTTTAAAATCAATATAAGCTCATTGTAGAGAATAACAATTACTCCTTTGTTCTTCTTTTTCATAATTTGTAACTTTTGGAAGCAGGAGTCCTGGAGTTCAGGGGAGCCCACTCATGCTCAGCAAACTGGGAAGGCTTTACAGTGGTAAATGCTTGGGGGAGGTTGCAAAAGTGCCTCATGTGATGCCTTCTATTCTCAGCACAGGTTAAAATTAGAACTAGACTGACATTGCATTGGAGTCTGAGAGTTCTAAATGGTTTTGGTAATACAGACAAGATTTGTAATTTATCTCTGCTCTTGTCCAGAAAGCAATGAGTCACAGAAAACCCTTGAAAGCACCAAATAACTGAGGTAAGTTGTTGTTAAATTCTTTCTGATGCCTGGGGGTGAAGTTGTAAGGAGATCTGGTTACTTGGGAGTAAATTTGCAGTTGTTTTAGAGCTGTGGTTGGGAATTCACTCCTGAAGTGTTGGCTGTAATGGCATGATTATTATGGGTTTTATTTTCTTGACAAATAATAAGATCTAAGAACAAGAAGCTTTTGATGGTAGTCCTGTTATGTAATAAAATCATTCTGAAAATAAAGTCATATATATTTAGTCCCTTTCATATTTCATGGTTCTGAAGCAGCACTTATCGAATAATATGCTTTCCACAGCAAAAGGGAGTTGCTCAGAGTAAGCTTTACTAAAAACAAGTATTGTTTTGACTGTGAAGTATGGTACTGGGTTAGTAGTACAACTATTAACAAATATCCCTTTTCTGCACAGTTTACATAAAAGGATTTCTAGTTTTCCACCTAAAAGGGCTTGTAGTTCAAAAAAAAAAATCTCTAAAGAAGAAGTTATAAATTAGTTCAATCACTTGATCTCAGTAGAAATTTAATCCTGAAAAAATCAGGCAATTTAAATTGTAACCACTAACTGGAGCAAAAGACCTCATGCATGTATAGCATTACTGTTGCATACTGGGATGAGGACTGGGAAGGGTAATTACTCTGAGGACCACTGAAAGAGAAGTTAGTCCTTCAAACTAGCAAATGTGCTCACAATTATGTGGGGGAGGGAAAGAGGATACAGTCCTCTCTTTACAGGAAAAAATTCAATGCTTTTGGAACCCACATGCCAGACTGCACTGTGCCACACTGTGGTTGCCATTGTGTCACTTGTCAAATCCTCACATTTTTCCTTAACAAACAGGGAACAATTAAGAATCCTAAATATTAATATATTGGACCAGATTCTTATTTACTCAAGCATTATAATTTGATTTGCATGTTGTTTTTACAACAGGAAGCAATCTTGATATTTTACATTTTATTTGTGTACACATTTTTCATTAAATTATTTCAGTATAATCATGCTTTACAAATAAGTATGTTAACAAACGATATAGTAAGCAAATAGAATGATTGACAGTTTGAACACAAAAATGTTCACTATGCAATTGTAGCTTATCCAGGCCACACAAAATTACAATGGAATAAATATAGTAGAAAAGATTGGTTCTAAAAGACAAACCCTTTCCCCAAATGACTACAGTAATGGCAATCAGAATGAGTTTTAGAGTGATGCACTGATTAGGATGACTGAGTATCCTACTTTGTTGCTTTTCAGAAAACTATGTCTTAATTATCTCCCTAAGAAATAGATGACTTCAAAACTTTCAACTGAATTTATTTTTAAATGTGGATCCTGACACTCAGCAGGGCTACAAGAAGATACAAGCAAATCAGAAAAATTTAAAAGCCTTTTCTTAAAGGTAGTGCATTACTAACTATAAAATGCATTATAATGAGTTAAACTATGAAGAAAATTAATGCAAATAAAGTATACTGATTTATTTCCAGGAACAGTTCAGTTTTTGTAAAGTGCAAAACTCCTTAAGTTACAAGTGCTTATATCAGGTAGCTGCCAGGATGCAGCTATCAGAATTTAACTGCCTTAAATTGCAGGTAACAGCTTAATTTCTTCCTAGGATGGGAATGATGCTCAAACCTGCATTTAATAATTATGGTGATTACTCAGCTTACCATTGGAAGGAACTGAGAGAAGCTGAATAAGAATACAGACACTGCAAGAATACCATTTCTTACTACAAGAAAATTTCAATAGGTGCTATTATTTTTGTAAAGAAAAAGCAGATGTTAAAATACTGATTGTTCTCTACATTAACTGCATGTAGTAACACAGTGGAGTGGGTATTGCAGGGCTTTAGTTCTCAGGTCACTGTCCCCATGTGGTAACGGGTCCATGGGCTGATGCGTTCTCTCAGATTCCTGCGGCTGCGTCTGAACATGTGAAGGACCATGGCTGAAACTGCAGTTTGCCTTGGCACATTCACTGCTGTGAAGACACTCTGGGAAGTGAGAATACACAAGATAAATGAAGAATTACAGAAAGAGAAGGAATTCAGGCAGAGGTCTGCGGGAAGGTAGGTAAATTGTAGATCTTTAGGTATGTGAAAAGCTGGACCATATGTTGCATATGGTAATTAACTGTAATTAATCTTTTCAAACTCATCCAGAGTCTAATTCTTTTCCTGTTACTCCAGCAGAATTCCCAGTGGTTAGAATCTAGCAACATGGTCCGGTCAAACCCAGAACTATGTCTGTGATAAAAATATTAATACATAGACTAAATCCCCTGAAGTCAGATACTAAAATAACTGTGTGGATACTCTAACTCGTGGAGATTTGTGACATTTTCTTCTCCATAGAGGCATTAATGGGGTCACTTAAGTTTTCTGTCTGGACAGCAATTTAAATTTGAAGAAATTTAGCATTCTATCTTTAGACCTCTTCCTGATTTATCAGATGTGTCCGAAATGGAATAACAAATTCAAAAGCTACTAATGGAAAATACAAGCAGAAAGAAAGAGAATTAGCCTTATTGTCATAGTTCTTGTTGAAGTCCTCTTTGGAAATCAAGCTAAAAGAATCTCTTGTGATTGACCTTCTTTTGTTGAACTTACATTTCGTGTAATGGAAGGCTTTCTTTTTAGGAAACTGCCTCCAAATTAAAGCTTTGGAACTTAGTTCCATATGACTTTATATTCTGTTGCCCTGCTGCAACATATTGAAAGTGAGTTATGTCTTCCTTCTGAATGTAAATTTGAAGAACTGTAAAGTAGAATTCCTATATATAGAATTACCTCAACTGAACATTAATTGCTTGTCTTCCCTCAAATTGATAGTATATTTAGCATCCAGGTATAATTAGCATTTGACATCCAAAAAGGCTATTGTCTTTTTCCAGAAAATAGGTAGGATAGTAATTATGGTCTGTATTCACTGTTTGCACCACTGACCCTTGTAGGCTACTGCTTGTCTGGGAGGAGAGAGCTGCTTTGGCAAAGCTCAAAGAAAGAGTCATCAATGAAGGTGGGAGAGCAATTTTAAGGATAGAGGAAGAAGAATGGAAGGTAGGTAGTGTTGATAGGAATGCATGTTGTTGGTTTGAATGACTGATGGATTAGAAAACTACTATTTACAACTTTACACTTACACAGTTGTACCATTTTTGTTAAGTACTCACTGTGTGCTTTGCCAACAGTGAAATGGGACATGTTGTGAGTGTAAAAGCAAGCTGGGTTTTTTTTAGTCATGAATATTAAGCATTACTCTTAGGAAAAAATATAGCCTAAAAGGCTTTTCTGCATCAGAAATACGTTCCAAATTAAGAGTTTCATTACATAAATCCTCATTTAACATTAATACACCAGAATTACTGAAGTGTCTCAAGGTGAAAACCCTCTCTTGTTTAGGTGTGTGAAAATATTCCTTACCATAGACATCATAGTTTACTTTCTAAGAGTCAAAATAAGCCAGTAGATTGCCTGAACACTATTATTGTTGTTTCTCATGCATGGGGGGTAGGCCACTAACTGCTTATAATGGCAGAGTGGAAGCTCACAGACCTCTGAGCCACAGAGAGATGCAGACAGCAGCTCCTGTGAAGTGGTGAGAATTAGACCATGCTGAGGCAGTGAGAGAGCCAGACCAGCAAGAGCCTGGTGGTCCATAGGCCAGTGGAACTCCTTGTATACATTGTAGTTCTTCTGTCCCTCAGCTCTTCTACTCCCAGCTGCTCACTGTTTTTCTTAATAGAATAAGAAACAGAATTTAAATCTTCTTCTATGTGCAGAAATTTAGAGCGGTTCTATCTTCAGTTATGTTGACTTTGTTTAAAGAAAAAGAAAGAAACAAACCAACCAAAGCAAGGCTCAGACTTGCCAAGCAATGACAGTAGTGCAGGGGTGTAAATACTGGGAGCAAAGAGGGGGCAGGCTAAATCTGTGATCACAATGACAGCCCCCACTGGTGTTCATTTTGGGATCATGGAATATCCTGAGTTGGAAGGGACCCACAAGGATCAGAGATTCCAGCTCCTGGCCCTGCATAGGACAGCCCAAGAATCCCACCATGTGTTGTCCAAACACTCCTTGAACTCTGCCAGGCTTGGTGCTGTAACCACTTCCCTGGAGAGCCTGTTCCAGTGCCCAACCACCCTCTGAAGGAAGAACCTTTTCCTAATGTATTGATATAAACCCTTATAAAATATAAACCTTTTCCTAATATATATGATATTGAAATCATATCAGTTATGCTTGCTACTTTTAGCATGTTTTAGAAATCAATTGCCAGGATTCATGTTGTAACCTGCATCTTACAGTATAGCTTAAGAAGAATGAAAGACTGTGCTTCAAATCAGATTTCTACCTCAGCCTGTATTCGTCTTGTACACTAAGCTGAATTTCTTCTGGTTCATATTTCTTCTCTTAGACACTACCTTCATGCTTATTGAAACTAGCCCATCTCCAGGAATGGCAGCTCCATAGAACTAGTCTGCAGAAAATCCCTCAATTTATTGGAAGATTTCAGAGTCTTGTTGTTCTGGATCTATCCCGGAACTCAATCGAAAGTGTACCTAAAGAAATTGGTGAGCTGTGCTTTCTTTTAAGCTGATTTTCTAAGAAAATTGCACAAATGTGCCATTTTTGTGCCCTTTGCCTGTCTAAGAATCCTGTTGGGTAGTTAGAAAACAGATGATTTAAATCTGAGACTGAGATAGAGATCTCCAAACCACAGATTGCCTACAAATTTAAAAAATGACTGGATGGAAGAGACGTATCTTTATGAAAGCTCCCCATGGGAAAAAAAAGTCTGCAAGTGCTGCAGGGAGTAGACATCAGAATGCAGCTAGAAAAGTGATATTGAAAAGCAGGCTTCATGTTCTGAGTTCACAGTATGAGTAGCCTATTCATAATTTTTTATTTTGGGGGTTTTAGAATGCAGCTGTGTACTAAAGAGTCCTGAAGTCCTACTACTTGCATTTCAGTGATTTTTTTTTTTTAAATTTGTGAGAACTCAGCGCATTTCTATAACAGTTAAAGGATAAGACAAAACAAGTAATATTGTACTTCAAATAGAATGAACGAGAGCATTCCTCATGTCTCATTTGTGCTCTCAGGCCAGCTGACCAGCCTCCAGGAGCTGCTTCTCAGCTACAACAGAATCAAGTCAGTTCCGAAGGAAATAAGTAACTGCGTCAGTCTGGAAAGATTAGAACTGGCTGTCAACAGGAGTATCTGTGACCTTCCTCCTCAGGTTTGGACAGACTGTTTTCTTTTGGTTTATTGCATATTTTTTGAATTTATCCAAACCCAATTATCATTGAAGGTTGCACTCCGTGTTTTCAGATTTGTTGTGATACTCTGATTTCACAACTAATCTACACAAACCCTGATGTGAACAGCCTTTCTATGACTAGTCGTGAGAAAGGCGTACCCGAGTAGCTGAAGGAGCCAGTCTTTATTTTGTCCAGATTAGTGGCTTGGCAGTGCATATAGGGCAGTGATACACTTCATGTCAGTTTGCTTAGGCTGAATGTGTCCACTGATTTACCCCACTGAGAATCTGATGCCTTAGCAGAGAGAAGTTCTCTTTTATGGTTGAGAGCAGAAATTGATGCCATATGCCAGGACACAGCTGTAAGCATCTTGACCAGAACAACTAGTTCTGAAAACAGTTTGTGTGATTTACACAACTGCCTATGTGTGGAGTTGAACAATTGTTGTTCTCAAATATTGAAAGCAATTATGAGGGAATAAAAGCAACTGCTCACCTACTACTGAGCTTTAATTTGAACTGACCTACATGTGAGAGAAACCTGCATCTCTAACTATTAGTCTCTTAGACAGAGATGAAAAGTATGTAACCATACACACTTGTTTTAATTTAGTTAAAAATACATTAGTGGCAATGGTTGACAGCAATCAGTGTCTTGCAAAATTGAGTGAATCCAGACAGTGATACCCAGCATCAAATCTTCAAATGGAAATATACACTATTAAGCAAAATCCAGGATTTACAAAATCTACATGGATACAGGTTACATGGTGTAATGTAGAGTGATGGCTTTTAAATTAACAGCTCATAGAAAATCCATAGTTCTGTCCTGTCAAGACCATGGTGATGTGATCGCTGTGAACCTTTGGTTGTATGTACTTGAGTGGCATTCAGTGTTTAGACAGTTGGACCATATCTGCTATAAATTATCTTTGTATCACTTGAACATTGTAAGAGCTCCTGAAGGCAGGATTCACCAAAGGACTCAGGTGCTGCAATACTGAATGACACTATTGTTGCATTTTTAGAATGTTAGTAGACTTCACAGCATGGAAGGTGTCAAGGTCCACTCTAAAATACAGTCCATGCAATTTGATGCATGAAAATCTAAATATTTGACTAATGAAAAATGTCATAGTGCATGGAGTATGACATATTAAGGACAGTGCTGTCTTTAAAATTCTCTTTCTCCATAAGGCTTATTGCACATATGCATTGTAGTCATGACTTTCAGCCTCCCAGCACTTCAGGCACTTGCTACCGGGTGAGGTAAAGCTGACCAGTTTCAAACCTACCTACCTTCCAGGTGAGAACTGTAACTGTTACATAATACCAGAGCTCATGTAGCTCAGAAACCATTCTGTGTTAACTAGCTCCAAAATGTGTTGTGATGTTTGTTAACATTGTTAAAGCACTGCTGTAATGCTGCAACAGCTACACAGACTTGCATTAAATCTCCGCTTCTTTTCAGCTCAGTGATTTAAAGAAGCTTTCACACATAGATTTGTGCATGAATCAGTTTACTACCATCCCTTCAGCTCTTCTCAACATGCCACATCTAGAATGGTTAGATATGGGGGGAAATAAACTCCAGGAGCTTCCTGATGCAATTGACAGGTAAATAAAACTCAAAGCTCATCTTAGTCTCAATTCCATTGCATTGAGATTCTAATTATTAAATGCTACTTCAAAAGATAATTTTTATGTTAACTTCACTGCAAACTCAAGATTTTGTCAGCCTTGAAGTGATGTTTTGGCTGAGCTGGAATAATCCACTCAATTAACAATATAAGGTTAAATATTTATTGCCAATGATATTTTCAAACAGAGATTAGGTGATTATCTTGGATAGGGGTTTCCTTAGAGACTTGTTGCATTATAAGAGTCCTTTATGTGGCTGAAAAAGTATTTATTTTATAGTAATGATTGATGAGATTAATTTTCTAAATCTCGATTGAGTGCACAAATACCTGTTTTTCAGAATGGAAAATCTCCACACTTTATGGCTCCAAAGGAATGAGATAAACTCTTTGCCAGAAACCATTTGTCATCTGAAAAATCTTAGTACTCTTGTTCTTAGCAACAACAAACTTAAGGATATTCCTGCCTGTATGAAGGATATGACAAATCTGAGGTAAGAAAAAGCAACAGAAATATAAACAGAAGTACTAGAAGATAAAGTTTTAAAGCCTTCTTTGAGTTGTATATCATAGAATGATATTGAGAGAGGATTTAGTATAGTAAAAGGCTTATTTCGTTTTGCTCAAAATACTGAATGAGAAATCTTAATTCAGTTTCAAAAGAATTGTTTTCTCTGGACAAAACTGATTGCAAGGGTAACCTTTTCTGGTGCATTCTCAGATTTGTCAACTTCAGAGACAACCCACTGGAGCTAGAGGTAACACTCCCTCCGTGTGAGGATACAGAAGAGGAGGAGCAACGGGAAATGTTTGGCATTGACTTCATGCACATGTATATCCAGGAGTCCCTCAAGAACACAGGTATGACTTTTTTATTAATTCTGATCTCTGGATACAGTGAGAAAGGGAAGGACAAACTGGATAAATAAAATCTAGGATACGTACACAAATGAAACATGAATAGTCTTCTTAATTAATGAATAACATTTTCCAAAAAATCTGTAAACCAATTTTTACTGAGGGCAGGGGGCACTTTTATCAGGAGTTGACACAGTAGGTCTTCACCCAAACAGCATATATTCTGGTTGGAACAGACAGGAACCATGGAACATTGGAATAAGAGTGCCTGAGTTACCTTCAGCCAGGATAAGTAGAAGCTGTCTTTTGTATTTGTAATTTAATCAGTTTACATAGTGTGGGTCTTACAGCACCATTTATCTCAGAAAGCTCAACTTTTCCTATTTTTGGATGTTGTCCAGATGGTACTGCCAAAGAAGGAATAAGGGAGAGATGCTTATTGTTGGGGTAACTCTGCATTCGTCAGCTTATGCTCCCAACATACATCTTCTAGCAATGAAGGATCAACACCTGATAAACAGATGTTTCTCACAACTTGCTTTCCCTGACACAATCAGTCACCTAAACAAAACAGCCTCACAGTTTATTCCCATTTCTAAAACACTATGGCAAAAACTTGCTGTTTGTAGCCTCAAAGGTAACAGTTTAAATGTTGCAGTAAGAAGCCAAAACAAACACTTCTGAACAGATGTGCAGGTGGCAGCTGCTTCTTGCAGAGAGCACTTCATTGCAGATATAAAATGTTCTCTCTGATCTTCATTCTGTATTTTGTGAAGGCTTAAAAAATTAATGAAATTCTCTTGATTTAGAACACTAGGCCAGCTTTTCTCTTATCAATATTTCATGAATGAATAATCAAATTAGCAAAAATACATCAAGAAGACAGTTTATGAGTTAGTTTTCTTCCTTAATAGATTCCCCTAGCAAAACAGGCTAATGAAAGAACCTCGGTCTACTTAAATAATTTAAGAGGAAATACAAAGCTATCCTGAACTTCAAAGTGAAAATAAAGTATGCTATTTCCTCTCTTATTTTCACCTGTCTTTCAGGAAATCTGGAAAGTTGTACTTCTGATCCTCCTCCTATCATAAATCCTGATGAATAGAGAATGTAACCAAGAATGGAAGACAATACCAAGCATTCTTCTTCCCAGCAAAGAGGCCTACAACAGGTGTCAAATATTCTTAGGGATTTTATTTTTCCACTGATGGGAACTGGTTTGCATATGTGTAATTCCCAGTGAAACTGGGAAATACAAGACCTTTTCCTGGGTACAGAAAAGACTAAACAGGTTTTTTTGTAAACATTGAATTAGCTTTTTAAAAAAATCCAGATAAGTTTTTTAGGGTTTTTTTCCCCTAACAAGTCCAAATCTATCTCCTGTCATGTAGTTGGCTCTGTTATCAAAGATGGACTTGGGACAGCTGTCAACAGGACATTCTCCAGGGATACAGCAGACTCTGTATAATACTGTAGTGCAGCCTTGTATCCTTGTTGTTGTAAATATTCAATCCGTCCGTGATCAATCAGCCGTTTACAGAGGCACCCTATCTCCTTTCGCTCTTCAACAGTAAGTATCCTGGTGTCATAAAAGGGAGAAAAAGAATGAACAACTTCTGTCAGAGGAATAGTTTTGTTAGTTAACATTAGTAGTTAAGCTTAGAGAAACTGCTGAAATCACTGTAAGTTCATTTCAGTCAGGCAACCGTGACTGTTGAAAAATTTTGAAATGTGCATCCATAAAAACTGTATTTTTAAAGTCAAGTATTTCTATAAGTTTAGTAATTAAAATGTTTCTGCAAAATGAGTCCCATTGAGGACCCAAAACAATTTAATGTGCCACTATACATAATTTTGCTTTTCTGCTGGGACCCATTTGCTAGAAAAAAAAATTGCATACCCTTGCCACGTATCAGAACCACTCTCTGCCGTGCTGAATGTTTGCTCGTGTTCTTCTGTGTCATTAGTTTGGTCTTCACTTTCTTCACTTGTAGAGGCTTTGCTTGTGGTTTCTCGCATGCCACAAGTGGCCCAACTACTCATTCTCTGGAAATAATGGAATTCTACTGGTCCCAGTCCCACTGATTTAAAGAACTCTCTGCCTACATAATGTGTCCAGTCACACTTGTGGTGGCAACATAGAGCAATGACAATTCCAGCTACAGGCTTATGGTCTTGTGTGTTGCTGTCATTCTCAGCAGCAGTGTCAGGAGCTACCTCTGTCATAGCAGTCCTACAGCGTTTTGCTGCAGGCTCTTCATTTTCTCCACCACAGCAAGCTGAGTAACTTTCAACCAAGCATCTCAGAGCAAGATCTGGGAATGAACAGATATACCCCCCAAAAAAAAAAATTCATAAACACATTATTTATACAGGTTCTATCATGATTGGGAATGTACTTCCCAGAAAGAAAAATAAAATCATACGTCACAAACTAAGCCGAAAAACAATTTTAACGATAACTAAAAATTACAAGCATGCTTTGAAAACGTAAAAACTCTAAATGCTAAATTATTATTATGAGACCTCCAGAGCTCCTCAGGGCTTATCCTCTGGAATATTTGTTCTACAGAAGTGAATTTGAAATACTTGGGTAATATTGGCATATTGTAGGAGAATCTCCTCCCTGTAAAACATGCAACTGTTTGCTCCAGAGGTTTGATATCTATGACACAATCTATTTAATATGCACATGTATTTCTTAAATGCTTAACTGTGTCATCTTTGTCACAGTGCCTAGAAAGGGGTCCTATTTGAGATATCTCTCTGTAGTAAGCATACAACGTTAGAAAAAGTATTAGTTTAAAATTATCATGACAGAAACACATTCTTATTTGTTTGCATGGGATATATATTCAGACAGCCAACACAAATTTAGAAAGACAAATATTTTAGCACAGAGGCAACTGTGCTAAAAAAAGTACTCTCAACAGAGTACAAATACATGACCCATGCCATCACACACTGTCCTTTGTTCTAATCTATAGAGCCCAAGAAAGGCTTTACTTCTGCTTAAACTATCCTTACACCTATTATCCTTTTACTATTGCATTGAAGTCAATAGGTAATTAGAATATAATTGCTATATTCACCAACAAAGGGTTAGAGGGCAAGAAAAGCTTAAAAGGATAGGTTGGAAGATCAGTCCATTCAGACTGTAAGATTTAGCATCCTAACTTTCTGCAGCTCACACATCTATAATTCATACCTGTTGCAGCACCACACAAATGCTTCCCAATTCCTACCACTGGTAGTTTTTTCTTCTCCAAAATAGGTACCTTACCTGGAGGGGGAAAAACAAACAGCAAACAAAACCCCCATGCAATCCCCAATAACCCCAGCACCTGTATTACTACAGTTGGGGCAATATTTTTTCTGATGAAAGGTGTTCTCACAAATTCTATAGAATTGATGGTGCATACTTGTACCTAAACCAAAAAATGCAATCCTGCAAGGTCTAAAAAACCTTCAAAATGTACTTGTTTTGGTATTTCTCACCTATAATGATGTCCTACAAGTGTACAGAGTAGAAAACTTTAAATCTCCATTTAAAATATGTGTGTATATGTACACATGCCTGTGTGTATTATATATGTGCATACACACAGCACCAACATATCCAAGCAACCACTGAGAATAATCTTCAAAACCAAGACCATTTAAGCATTCTACATACAAACTGACTTGAACCCCAGTATTCAAAATTTAAGAATAAGCCTCTATTTCAGAGTGACACAAGCCAAGAAGGAACTTACTTAAACATAAGTGCTGAATATCAACTTGAAGCCTCTCAAATATAGAATCTCTTCTTTGATGTTTTCCATCTACCTGTTTAAATAGAACAAGATTATTAAATAGAGATGGCCACTAATAATTATAACATTGCTCCAGGCATTAATGCCAGACCTTTTTCCTGTCAAGTCAACATCTGCGAATTTCCAATATTGAACACCAGGATTTTTTCCTAATAAATTTGCTATTGGTGAAGTATGGAATGTAGAATGTTTGAAATTTAAATTTATTGAATTTAAAAATCTAATACTAACAGCTTCAATGGCAAGAGTTTAAAAATCATACTCTGCTAACGTGACAATCCTCTTACCTTGAATCTTGTGGTTGCTCTTTCCACAAGCAAAAACTGCACATTTTCAACATTCTGTAAGGCAACATCAACCCAATGAGACAGCTTTCCTCGCCCAGCTCCAAACTCAACAAAACATCTTCCTGGACCAAGTAAATGTAGCTTTTCCATGTTACCTAAAATAGAAGCCTACAAACATAAAAAGATTATTTGTGAACTAAGCAAATATATACAGAGTGTATTGTGATGCCTTGTCAAAAATAATTACTTAGCATTATACACACAGAGTGGCTCGAATTTACAGCAGCACAATTTCCCTCCAAACCCATCTATAGCTATTAGTAAATCAGTGACCGTACCTGTTGCTTCAAGTGTTTGAAAGCAGATTCCCCATTCTTTGGGTCATTTAAGGCTTCTTGTAAAGCCTGGTGGGACAGTATTTCTTTTTTAAGATGAAGTTCCAAGCCTGCATGGAAATGCAAAACTTTTAGGTATCGCTTTCCAGCTTCCAAGAGTTCCAGTTTTCAGGAGTTCCAGGTTTGGAACACACCGTACAATAGTGACATCAATCTGTAGCACTAGAAAACAGCCTGTTAGGAGTATAAATCTTTCATCACATGTTTATATTAGAGCTGTATCTGTAGTAATATTTGAGTGGGAAACAAAACCCGAAAGGATTGGTGTTTATCATTCAATCTAGTTTATTTTTCAAAGTAACACTGAGCTATTGGAGTATGCCTGATAATTGCTTCATATGTGTTTAATACCACGTCTCATATTTTTAAAGGTATCTAACAATGGAAATAACAATGAAATATTTAATCAATTCAATTTAAAACATCTTAATTTTAGTATTAAGTAAGCTCACCATTACTTGCTTTTTTCAACTTGACAATTAAGTTCTGCAGCTCTTCACTGGTTAGAGAAGATAAAGCAACCTTTTTAGGGGAAAAAAAATGTCACCTATAAATACAAGACCTTTTAAATTTTCTAGTGCTTTACAGTCATATGATAAATTGCAACATGTTATGCAAGGACTGAACTTTAAAACAAATAACTGTACTCACTTGCTTTTCTGGTATTTCTGCCACATCTTTTAAACCTGCATTAATATCTTGAACAAAGTAGACCTTTAAAAAATCAAAAGAAAATAAATCTGATTCTGTTAATTACCAGGAAGCAAATGACTACGTTCTTCAGCATTTTTATCATAAGATATGTAGCAATAGGTATTCACTGCAAAGTAAGATTTTCCAAGTAATTTCTCTTCCTATAGTCTGATCCTGAATCCCTGGCACAAATAAGTGTTCTGACACATTTTTACAAGATTGAACATGTTCTCAAGATTTAAGCAGTCAGTGCTTACTAGACTGATTCCAAAGACAACTTTAAGGTTTCTCAGGTAATAGTGAAGGTGCAATACTAATAAGGCAGAAAGACAGGCAATAAAGGAGTCCTCATCTATTTTCTGGGAACAGCTTTTAAACACATGTTCTGTTCCTTCCCTCAGCACTGGCTGTGAGTGTCTGCCCAGATTTCTGTGACACACTGCTGGCCTGCAGGAACCAGGCAGTTGGCTGAAAGCACCCAGAGCCTCCCTGATAGCTCTTCTTTCCAAGGACAACCTCTCACCCAGCCTCCAAAATGAATGGCACTGCGAGAGGCTGTTCTCGGGGTATGTTTTTGAGAAAAATTAATTCAGCTTTTTTTTTTTTTTTCTTTTGTAACTAAGAGAACTGAAAAGTTGTACCAAACCACAGTGTGAAGGGACACAGAACAGGAGGAGATTAGAAGGTGAATTCCATTTCAGGAAGTACTTATTCAGCTTCTATGTTGTCCTTAGTGCAGTGCTCGCTAGAAGTGCTGTCCAGCTCACAGCTGCTGTCAGCACAACAAATTCTCTGCAGAGGTGTAATGTTTAAGGTCTTAAATCTGAAAGGAAGTGCTGATTTTATGCTGCACTTACGGGCTTTGGCTTCTCTCTTGAATTACATTTTTTTAAATGCTTTTGTAGTTGGTCTTCATATACAGTGCTAAAATCAAAATGGAAAGAAAAGTAAGTTATAGCATTTGTCGTGTGAACTCTGACAAAGAATAGGGAAAGCATTTACATGTACTCACTGTTTTGGATCAAGAGGGCAGGGAATTCTTTTTCTGTCATTTTGTTCCTAGTTAGAAAAGTTTTAGACAACAGTTCAGCATGCATTCAGTGCCCGTTTCAAAAACGCTGTCAGTTTCATAAAACATCTATTCAGAGGTAGGTGGGTAAACCGGAATGGAGAAACTGAGAGAAGGATTTAGTAATCTAACTGGATCGTAAAATAATAAACCTATAACGCAAGGGCAGCGTTGCTGCTGGGCTGCCCCGAGTGCCTCGGCACAGGCGCTGCCAGTCCCACCCGCGCTGACGGGCCAGGGCCCCGCGGGACTGCCGGGGCTCCCTGAGCCCGCCCGCCCCCCCGGCCGGAGAAGGGCCCCGCACCTCCTCCTGCCCGTGCTCTCCGCAGAAGCGCTTCCCCGGTGCGGGGACCATCCTGCAGTAGCGCCCCTTCCTCTGCACGAAGTGCCCGCACCGCCCCGGCTGCGGCCCCTGCGCCGCCATCGCCGCTCCCGGCGGCCCCCGCGCCTCCATGTGGCGGCCCCGCCCCGCGGGCTCAGCGCAAGATGGCGGCGGAGCGGATCTTCGACCGGGCTGTACCCGTGCGGCTGCAGGGCCGGGGCTGCGAGGAGCGGTGAGCCGGGGCGGCGGCAGGGAGGGCTGGGCCAGGCCAGGTGTCTGCACCGGCTGCGAGGAGCTGCACCGTGTTCTTTAGAGGGGCTGTGAGCGAGAGGCGCTTTTCTCCTCCCCGCCGGCCCTGTTCTCTGAGCGCCGCGCGCAGGAGCGCTCCCCGGTCCCTGCGCTTTGGGACTGCCGTGGGCACCTTCTGGGGCACAGGGGAGGGACCGGGTGTACCGAGGCCGGGGACAGCCGGCGGGGCCGAGTGGGTGCAGTGGGTGCCTCGCCAAGGCAGCGGGGCCGGCGGGGTCCGGCAGCGGAGTGACCGCGGGAGGCTCCGCAGAGGGGCGGCTGTGCCCGGGGGCAGGGACGGCCCGGGGTGGCTGCCGGGCCCGCGCTGTGTTTGTTTGGTGTCTGCGGGCCCGTGCGGTGAATGTTTGGCGTTGCCCGGGCTGCAGCGGTGCCCGCGGGCGGTCCCGCCTCTCCCTGCTCCTCCCTTGGCCGCGGCCCCTGGGACAGCGGGGCAGAGCCCGCGCCTCTCCCTGCCCCTGTGCGAGGGAGAGCACGGCCGGCAGGCTGGGGCAGCCCAGATGGGACCTGGTGTGACCGTCTGTGAGTTCAGTGAATACAGCGCTGGGTTAGACGGTGTGTGCCTGACTTGCCTCCGTGAGAAGGCGTGGGCTGTAACTCAAGTAACTTCTTACTTGACAAGAAGTAAATGAAGACTAGGTAGCACTGCGTGATTGTCAGAAGTTTCAGCAATCGTAAATGAATTCCAACAGGTTTTTCCAAAGGTTATGCTTTTTGGGCAAAGTTTCAAAACTTCTGCATTGCTATTTAAAGGTTGGTGGATAACAAGCAAGCAGCAAAAAAACCATCAGTGACCGAGGAGTGGCAGTGATAACTGATACTGTTGCATCTTAGTAGTACTCATCTTTGGGAACTTTCTTAATGTTTTTGTTGAAATTTTTGTTTTTGAAATGTCATTGCTTCCTGTAATGCAGCTGTGAACATGTTGTTTCGAGAATGTTTTCTTGATTTGCTATTTTTTTTTTTTGTATGCAGGAGATTAAATGTTCGAGTGAATATTGAGCTGCTGTCAATTTCTAGTCCTGTTCATAGAAAGGTTGGTAGATGAGTCATATCTGTGTCATTCATTAGGTATTACCTGAATTCCATTTTATTAAATGATAAATAGGCAAAGGAAATAGGAATTTAGCATTTGTCATTTTACCTTATTTTAATTTTTATATAATTTATTGAGTTTATTCATTGGGATGGTGTGTTTTTGGTTTTTTTCCTCCTAGCTTTTTAGCCCTCTTTTAGTTTGGTTTTACATAGGTCTTAGTATGGGTTAGAGATTCAGAACAGTACTTGAGACTAAAGGTACTTAATCTGAGGTACTAAATTGATAGTAAAAAAACCCCTCATCTTCTATCTTAAGGAAAGTAGCAATGAGATTACGACATTTCCAGTAGTAATCTCTTTTTTTATATGTGTGAACTGTCTCTTAAACTGTACATGCACTCAGCTTGTTAAGATTGATCATGAGTTGGTTATAGTGTTATTGAGTAAAGATTTGTTTGTAAAGGATTGCAGCATTTCTTGGTAAGATTCTCCTGATGGTGGCAGTGATAATAGTAATTCTGTGAAGTAACACTGTGGAGAAGCAGTTCAGTTAGGAACTGTGTTCCATGCTGCAGGCTGTGTCAGGAGGAACATGGAAGTGCAGTTGGGTACATCAGTGAGCAGTCAGTCTGAAAAGACAAATGCTTCATCAGCTCATGAGACATCAGACTGAGCAGGCGCTTTTATCCCACCCATCAGTCTGCCCTGTGTGCTCGGGGTGGTGTCAGTGTAAACTGTCTGCTTGTGTCAGTCCCTGAGTTGGTTTGCGCATCTTCAGCTGAGAGTTTTGGTGGTGGTGTCACTGGCACCTGAATTACTGAAACGTGTTTCAGTTCTGTACCTGTGCTGTGGTCACATTTCATTATGTTGGAAGAGCTGTCAGGTTTCTACTTTTTAACCTCTGCCAGGGAATACAATATTCTTCAGGTGTGAGCCTTGTTACAGGGAACAGGTGCCTGTGTCTGATGTACCAGGTGTTTTGCATAACCCCTTCCTTGGAGTGCAAGATTCAATGCTTTCAGAGAAGGCAGTTTTTCCAAAACACTGTGTAGGCCTCCAGTGAACAAATGAGCATCAGTTTAAAGGCTAAGCAGCACAGTGCTGCAGTTTTCTTTATTAGCTTTCTGGACTTCAGCTCTATCCATTCTATATTCGCTTCACATTCCAGCATATAAACTCTTCAGAGGTGGTTTCTTAAACTTGTAGGAGCAGTGTGCTCTGAAAAATTTCCAGTTATGGGAATGATGTGTTTGTGATCCATTACAGTGGACTGCAAGTGCTACACTCTATTTCATGATAGAGGAAAAATAGCAAATAATTTTCTTTCCAGAAAAGGATGAATACACATGGAATTTTGAAACCTTTACTGCTCAAAGTTGAAGGGTTTTACTTGGTTTATTTTTGTGAAAAACAGTTTTCCTTGTTTTCCCACTGTAATATTTCAATTTACGCATTCTAAGTTAGTTGCCACAATTCTATCGTATTTTTGGTTAAACAGTGAAAACATTCAATACTGTTTGCAATATTGGTTTAAAATATTTAAAGACTTCTGGGTGGTTAATAATATTTTAAATCGTATTTAAATGTCCATCTTTTCAGGACTTAGCTGTTCGATTGACTGATGATACTGATCCTTTTTTCCTTTATAACCTTGTCATATCTGAGGAAGATTTTCAAAGGTAAGTGAAATTATAGTATTTTCTCTGTAAAATGTTTCTAAATGGCAAAAACGAATGGGGGAATATTTTTAGCTTGGAATGGCCTGTGTTAGAACTTAGGTTTTTACATTTTTCCCTTGTGGAGTTTGGTCAGTGTTTTGGCAGCATGGCTCTCTTTGAGCAGTTGGTGAAACAGCAGAGTGCAGGAGAGGGATCGGCTCAGGGTTACACTGATGGATGTGGGATCCTGATGTAAAGTTCCCTGCTTGAATACAGTGCCACAGTTCACGTTGCTGATTGCATCTTGTGTTTGTAACTACTTCTTATAGATTGTTCTGTGCCTGTGAACTACTTCAGGAAATAAGTCTGCCTGGACATAGATTCACATACCATATACACTGCATACCAGTTATACTGTTGAGTCTCATTTACTTGCTCAGAATTTGATCACTGATCGTCAGATTTGGGCATAAAGCATGAAAAGTTCAGTTTTCTGCTTTCTTTGGGTTTGTTCGTGTGGGTTTGGTTTTGTTTTTGTTTTTGTTTTTGTTTTTTTTTTTTTTTGTTTTTTTTAGTTGCTTGGTCGATTTTGTTGGTTTGTTTTGTTTTTCTTGGAGGGGGGGGAGTGTTTTGGTGTGTTTGTTTTTAAAAAGAGAGGTGTGGTCAGTGTGGAGACCAAGAGGCAAAAGTCAAATAGTGTTTGCAAAGGAGAGGTGCAGAAGTGTTTTGTTACACAGAGGTACAGCTTTGTGCATTCGCTGATGGAGTTTCTGTCTCTGACTTTATTGTGTCTGTGGTGAAGGGCAGCAGTCAAATAGCCAAGCAGGCAGATAGTCTTGGTGATGGGGGAGTGTCCCCTCACTGTCCTGTGCCTCTTCCACGTGCCCTGTCCAACAACCTCCGTGCTGTGAGGAAGATGCCTACTCAAAGGAGCATGTTTAATGACATTATCAGAATTTGTTCTTTCTACTAGTGTGAACAAAATATTTTATAGGAAATAAATTTCACTTCTATATGTTGTTAATATTTTTATTCCGAATCTGTTTATATAGTTTGAAGTCCCAGCAAGGTCTCTTGGTAGACTTCTCTGCTTTCCCACAAAAATTTATAGATCTGCTTCAGCAATGCATTCAGGAACAGAACAAAGACACCCCAAGGTAGGTCATAAGCATGTGCCATGTTACTCTGTGTGTGTTGAGTTCTTAAAACACCTGTCAATCCCTCAGATAGAGAAGAATCAGTAGAACAGGGATAGTTTAACGTGCCCCTGACACACCCAGATTTGAGTCAGTGGCTGTAACAAACAAAACACAACTCTCAGGAGGACTGACTGGTGGAATTGGTGTCTAGTAACAGTCTCTACATCGGAGATGAAGCTGGCAAGCTTCACAAGCTGGCAGATGTGCAAGAATGCAGCACTGTTGGGTTTGTTCTGTTTTGGTTTTTTATTTTTTAATAATTTAATGCTAGAGAGCTGATCTGAAATTGGTGGAGCGAGGTGTAAATCATCCAGTTTCCCAGGAGAAGGCAAGGTTATAGGGCATTCTGACAAGGATTTATTTCCTTCCCTTTCAGTATTCAGGTATTAAAATGTGAAGGGGGAGACCTGAGATCCAGTCTTCCTTTCAGTGGCCTTTTGAGATGTTATTTCTGTTTGTGTGGGTACCAAGGAAAGTGCCGGGCCCAGCTCCACTCCAGGCAGTCAGGCCATTTCCTGACTGTCCTGTGGGCTGTGGATTTTACTAGCTGGTAGGATACCGAAAAGTCAGGAGTCTGTTTTCCTTTCGAATTTGGTTACAAAGGCCCTACTTGGTTTTGTGCTCCCAAGTCCAAAATGGGCTGCTGAAAATTTTACAAATAAACAAACTGATTAGTTTTGTACATTCCTTATTATAGGGTGCGAGTATTTTAGTTGATATTTTTTGTAATATTAACTGCAACATAGGGATTGAATTGTATAATTCGTTCTCAAACAAAAACAGGACAGCCTTTTATTGCACATAAACAAATGCATTTTATTTGGAAATAGCTTGTAGGATCTAAAAGTAGTTTCAGAAAAAAATATGCTTAACATTTGATTATTTTGGTTTTTCCCTAGGTTTTTACTGCAGTTGGTTTCTTCAGCATCTGCTCTAGATCACACACCTGTCTCTTTAAATGTTGTGGAGACCAACCCTTTTAAACATCTTACCCATCTTTCTCTAAAATTCCTACCAGGAACTGATTCAGAAATAAAGAAATTTTTAGCCAACTGTTTGAAATGCCTTAAGGTAAAATGACGGTTTGTCATAACTACAACTAGGCCTTGATGCTGTGTGTACTTAAGCATTTTTTTCAGTCTGAATGCTTCAGAAGTATGAACCACTTTGGTTTATTTTCCCTTTTAGTCCATACATGTCATTGCATGCAGCCACTTGGGTGCATGTTGTGAGAACTGAACTGTTACTGTCACTCTGGCAGTGCAAATCTGAGCTGTGTATTCAGCCAAGCCCTGTCACTTGAACACGAGGTGAGGTATTCTCTGCACGCAGGGCATGTGCTGTGCAGCTCTTGGATGCCTCTGCAGGCCTCAGTGCCTCAGCCTGTGCTGATGGACAGAGCAGCTGCAGCAGTAACTCACTGCAGCCTTGCCCTCCTGGCTCTGCAGTTGGGGGTAGGAAAGCGTGGTCTCCGAGTCATTGTGAGCCTTGAGGGACTGCAAGGGGCTAGGAGCTATAAATAGCAAATGAAAACTGGATTGTTGATGCAGTTGGTAGCATGCTAGGTTTGATTTCATGGGCAATTAAAGGTCTCATGTCACACCTCTGTAAACAAGTCTTCATGCTAAGATAATAAAAAATTGGTATGAATTTAATTCAGAGTTTCTGCATTGTGAGCTAATGCCATTCTTTTACATTTATTAATTATATCTTATCCTAAATGATTCTTATTTAATAAGGGGATTTTTGTTCCACAAATACAATGGGTATATGGTTTCATAGGCAGCCAATGCTGATGAAGTGGAAGCTAAATACTACTTGTATTTTGGGAGCTGAGGATTTGATGTGATGTCAATTTGTACATAGGAGGACAAATTGATGTTGGAAGAAAAGCTCAGAAGAACTGAGGAGGATCTTACCAGGCAGCTGAGCTACACTCAACAGGTAAAGTAAATGTTTAGCTTTTGGAGGTTGCACTTTTTTGATCTGTGGAAAATGTACGTTTCTGTAGGCTGGGTGATTAGCCACTACCTAGCCAAGATAATGACTTGGGAGTGAGTGAAAAGAAGAAAATAGTCTACTGTAGCTTTCAAGCCTCCAACTGAAGGATTAAATTTAGTTCTTGCAGTACCAAACCAGGGATTTACTTTATTTTGTACAGAGGTCTGTCTGTGTATACACACACAGATTTAACACTAAATACATGGTAGTCTGAAGAGAAATGATAAATATACTTTTACATATTCAGTGAATGGTTGGAAATCCTTTCATTTGGAAAAATTGTAAAACCATGGTAAAAAAAGTGGAAGTCTTGGACTTCCAAGTTACTCGACTCCTTTTTGCTTTCTGTAGTCAGCACAGTAATTACTTCACCTTTGGGTTACAAGAGGATGAACTGAGTCAAGTTCTGCAGTTATCAAGGTGACTTTTTTGACTGTCATGAAACAGAATAATTTCATTAAAACTCCTATTATGGAGCTTTTTTGGAGTGAAATATTTGTTTACAATTTCAGTTTGAGTTACTGGAATGAGTTTGCTGAATTGAAATGCAGAATTACAGATCAAGAAGAGGAAAAGATGCTGCTGAAGAGTGGGTTTTTTTTTTTTTTTCTCCCCACTAGAGTGCTCTGTGTTAGAAGGGTAGGGAACATCAGCAGGCTGGTTTTTCACTCTTAGGTAGTGATTGGAAGGAAGTATAATTGGAAATTAAATTACTTTATTCATAGTGTCAGAAAGGTGCTCTTCAGGTTCTCAGTACCTTACTTTTCCTAGTTACAGAATGAACAGATATTTTGGCATCTGATGCTGAAATTTAGACTTCTCTTAATAATTCCTTTTAGTAAGTAATAGTAAAGAATTATTCAGTACTGACTGAAATGCTTAAATTTTTAAAAGTCTATACACTTTGTCAAACTTAAACAGAGCTTGTCAGAGAAGAGCCGAGAACTGGACAAACTGAAAAGTGAATGGACATCATACACCACAGCTCTAACCAACAAACACTCCCAGGAGCTGACAAATGAAAAGGAAAGAGCTCTCCAGGTATGATGGGGGAAAAGAATTAACAATATTCTTACATGTGAATAGTCAGAATCATTGAATAACTTCTTAATTTCCTTGCTTCCCACAGGCACAAACTCAGTACCAACAACAGCATGAACAACAAAAAAAGGAATTGGAAACTTTGCATCAGAAGAGTGTCCAGCAGTTGCAGAACAGACTCTCAGAACTCGAGGTCATCAATAAAGACCTAACAGAGAGAAGATACAAAGGAGACTCTGCAGTCAGAGAACTGAAAGCAAAACTTTCTGGAATAGAAGATGTAAGGCTTCTAACTTTCTAAACCCAAACTTACTGGCGTTAGAGCATTAACACTGCCTGCCTGGGCACGTAATAGAAAATACAGCACGTTAAGTTTGTTCACCTCCTCTTCATTCCGTATTATGCTTATTATTTAGATATATCTGTTTAAATCACTATTAATTTAAAACACTAATAATTACTATTAAAGTTTTCCTAAAAAATAACACTGAATTCCTTGGCAACGCTCTAGGACTGTCAGAGAGCGAAGCAGGAGGTGCTGTCGCTGCGTCGGGAGAACACGACTCTGGATGCTGAATGCCACGAGAAAGAGAAGCTCATTAATCAGCTCCAGACACGGGTGGCTGTTCTGGAACAGGAGATCAAAGACAAGGACCAGCTGGTTACTAGAACAAAAGAAGTGTTAGATGCAACACAAGAGCAAAAGGTTCTTCAAGCTTCAAAATAATTTTCTCTAAACTCTCTAGAACCTTCTTAATTGCAGTTTCCATAGAGTAGCAACTGACCATTTTTTGAATACGGCAAGTCAGCTTTCAGATGTAGTTAAGGTTCTAAATTATGGCATCAAAAGTTTACTGCATTCAGGTTTAATACTGTGGTACTGGAGTATAGTTAGTGGTATTTTTTGTAAGAAAAAAAGAATTGAGATGCTATGAAATCTGTCTGAAAAGCAGTGACTGATTTCTTGTAAGGATAGCTCTCAAAGAATTATGGAGATTCTACTTGAAATCATAAGTGATGTCTTTCACAGCATTATTATATTTTGTAATATTCTTTTAAAGGTGATTCTGGAAGAGAGTACAGAGGAAAAACAGAGGCATATTGAAAAACTAGAGACAACAATTAAGTCGCTGTCAGCTGAACTCCTTAAGGTTTGTTCAACCATTACACTTTCCTTAAACATCTTCCTTATTTATAGGTGTTTATTTTGATAATGTCTTGTGTTTTTTTTTTAATAGGCTAATGAAATTATTAAGAAGTTACAAGGAGATTTGAAAACTTTAATGAGTAAATTAAAATTGAAAAACACAGTAACAATTCAACAGGAAAAACTATTGGGAGAAAAAGAAGAGAGACTTCAAAAAGAGCAGAGGGAATTGCAGGAGATGGGACAATCCCTTCGAATGAAAGAGCAGGAGGTACTGTGATAGCTTAACCCTCTGTCTTACAAATGCTGTTGTATGTGCTGTGTTGGGTTTTGCATGTTTGAACTTACTTAAGGTCTTACATCTTTCTGTGGAATAGAATATACTGATATGTTGATTTCCATATGTGTAATAAATGTGTGATCGACTTTCAGGTTTTTTTAATGTTAAACTGATTTGTAAGATCCACTCATATGGAAGAAAACTAAATTGTTTTAAGAGTACAAAGCAATATAATGGATGAATCAGCATCCTTTAGAAGACACATTCATGTCAGGTTGGTGAAGAAAGCAAGAGCAGGAACAGAGTGAACCTTTTTCTTCCATTAGTGTGTTCCCCCGTTTAGAGTCCTTGCATTATTTAATAATAGAAAGTAAAGGTCATAAAGGATTCTGGCTGTAATCTTGCTGAAACCCTGGCTAAAAGTAGGGCTTACTTTAAAAGAATTACCTTATTGCTTTTGTATAAAATTCTTCAATTTTAGAACAACTTCATAGATGTTTTTGTTATTGTTTGCAGTGAGTAGTAGCTCCTGATGGTCTTATAATTATTGTGGGACTATTACAGGTTTGCAAGCTACAAGAACAGCTAGAAAGTACAATACAAAAACTAGAGGAAAGTAAGCAGCTACTGAAAACCAATGAAAATGGTAGGTTTATACAGTTTCCTTTCTCCCTCTGTAAAAATGACATAGTGATCGTGCTGCTACTGAAAATTAATGGAACAGCTATATTGGGGTTTTTGTGAGGAACTGCAATTGCTGTCATGCTCAGAAAACAACTTCTGGCTGTTGGGGGTGTGCAACAGCCTAGAGCTGCAAGTAGAGAAGGCTTCCCTTGGGGCTGGTGCTTGGGGCTGTGGGGTGGAGTGCTCAGGCTTGGAGGCGTAGAGGAAACTTCAACAAATGGGCTTTTCCTGGGACTGGGACTCCCAGTGATGCCTCAGCTTAAGGTGGAAAAATAGCCCATGGAGCTGTCGCTTTTTTTGAGAAAGGGCTACTTGCCATTTCAAAGAGCTTGTAGGAGGTAGGAGATGAATTTGAGCTTTTCTCCCCTCTGCAGTGATCAGCTGGCTGAACAGACAGCTCAGTGAAGTTCAGATGGCGAAGAGGCTGGACACTTCTGCCAGCACACACGGTGGTGGTAGGGCTGCCTCTTCACCTCATGGCATGGTGAGACAGAGCTATAAATGGGATGTTGTCATTAGTTCTGAAATGTGTGGCCTTAAAAGTAAAAAAAAAAAAGTGCTTTCACCTTCTTTGGGCCTAAAGTTTGGGTGGGTGTGGTTTGTGGGTTTGTTTTGTTTCCTTTTTTTTTTAACAACATAACACCCTCTTGGGTGCTACTTGATGTCTTGGGCCTCATGGGTGAGAATTTTCTAAGCTCTCATTTACATAAAATACACAAACCAGCACAGAATTAGCTTGGAAAAGATGAAGTGCAAGGTGAAGGGAAAAAAAAAAGAGGCATTTTTATGTTGTGAGGTTAGATTACTAATTATCTTTGTATAGACTGAAAAACAAGTGTACTATTTGAATACTGTTACTAGTGATTCTTAAAACCATGAAAATAAGGGGTAAGAAACATTACCTGCAGTCATTGTTTAATACCACAACTTCCTGGTTCTTCCCTTGTGTTGTGACAGCAGAGATCTGTACCTAGAAATTGATGAGCTGCTTGTTCAGTGATGGAAGGGCACGTTCACAGAGAGCTGCTACATTCCATATATTAATCACTTACAGGCTGTGTAGCTTTTCACTGGCTAAGAGTACTCATCTCACCTTTTTAAAAGTTGCAAGTTTTCCTTAAGCACTTGAATCTTGGAGAAGTGATGTTTTCTTCCCATCAGGAAGACTCTCGAGTGTTGGCTTTGAAATGTTGGTAATTCTGGAATTTTGATTCTCTATAAACAATTACTTTAAGAATTGTGTTTCTTCTTTATGAACGTATTCTGTTTCTCTTACAGCCTGACAGACCATCCTTTCCCAGCTCAGGAATCAATCATCCCATTTCTCCTCTATATGCCTTCCAGAACTTCCTGGAACCAGCACACAGCAAAAACACCAGTTCACCATGTCCAGTACCAAAGGCAGGCACTTTGACTTTCTTGTTTGATTAAGAACGTGACAGCATAAAATACCAAAGCATAATGTTGTGACTACTTCTCAAAATACTGAAGCATTTGCTGTCTGTACTCTCAGGCTCCCTGTCTTGGACATTATCACCCATGGCTAATGCTCGTCCTGAGGGTGCTTACTCTGCACAGCAGTGCTGTGTGAGCTGTAGGAACACTCATCCCTGGGAAGGTGGCTCTCTGAATGCACTCACGGGTGGGGCCTGTCAGGTCTGGAGAGGAGCTCTTTAACCTGCAGCTCTCTTGTCTCTGCAGGTTCACTTTAACACACAGCTTCCTAAACTGAACCGATGTTCAGATGCTCAGACAGTGACTGCAACCAGTCATCCAGCAAATAAGGAGAAGTAAGTGTCCTCTGCGGCATTTTAGTATTTTTATTATTATATTTATATTTATATTATTATTATATAATTACACATTATAAATTACTGTATCTATATAAAATATATAGTTCTTATAGATTAATATATATTATATATATATATAAAATATACTGTTCTTAACCTACTCAGCAATAGTTTTACTTTAAATGATAAATAAAAGTTCTTAGTAGTTGCACTTGAAGTGTTCTGAGTCTGTAGCCACACTTTTTGTAATGCACTGACAGCAAACTGCATTTCCTTTAAATTTTAATTAGCCTTTTTATTTCTAGTGGTGATCATTTGGGGCTGGAATCCAAGTATCTCAAGAAAAAAGATGACAGCATTCCTTTACGAGGGCTTAGTCAGAACACGCTGAACTCGGGTATGTATGACACAGTGAACAAGACCTTATTTGAAATGTACCTGCAAGGCAGTAACAGATGAGGTTCTATGAAGTGTTTTGCTGTTCCACAGAGTACCTGAGACCATACCTGCCAGCCAAAGCCCAGCCATTGCCCAAAGCTGCAGGAACACCGGCCTCGGCTTATTTTCCCGGATAATAGACAGGGTTCTGACAGTGAGAGTCGTCGTTTAACCATTTGGGGGAGTTTTGAATGTCCTGTAATAGTGTGTTAGTAGAGTATTGATGTGAACTGACATCATTTTTTATCAGGCAGTTTTCTCTGAGACAGGTATCTTGACTGACTGGGTGATGTTCCAGGGTACATGAGCCCGAGAAGAGAAAGCTTTAAGCTGCCGTAGTGGGACCAACACGAAGTTACTGCGGCTGTGCAGAATTTTCTCTTCGTGTATTGTTGACCCTGTAATGGTCCTAAAACCCCACCCAAGTGCTCTTTTTTATAACAGGTGAAATGTACCTTCCCTGAGCAAGAACATGTATCTGTGAGTTTTTATTTTCTGACTCCTTTCAGAGAAAATAAGAGGCACATGGAAAGCACTGGAGAATTGGGGCTGTGCTGCCAGTTTTAGTAATGGTTAAGCTCATAAGTGACCACAAGTGCCTCACTAATCCTCCCTTACACTTAAGTTTTAAACACTTGCTTAACTTTTGAACCAGATTATTTGAATTCTATACAAATCTAATTTTAAAGATGCTAAATTATTTCATTGAAGGTATAAAATTATAACTAAAATTTCTCACTCTGGGTCCCCCTAACTTTTCTGTTAATCTCTCAGAATTACATTCCCCAGGCCGCCATGCATAAAACATTGCAGGGCGAAGTATCTGAATAGGTAACTACTGACAAGTTTAAAAACATCTAAAAGATACTTTATTTTTACAAATCATACTTTACAGCTGTAAGACTGTACAGAAATTTAAGATACTCTGTTCAGCTTGCTCTGCTGTCTGGGTTCAAATGCCTGAATCATGTAACAACCCATTTTGTGCCAGCTCTTATTTAGGGCTCCCCTACAGAAGCAGTAGGCATGTACTCCTACCAGGCACAGTACACTTAAAATGACTATTTACATCTTTTGTTACAGATATTCCATACCTTTTATCTTAGTTACTTAAGTGCAGCCTGAGGATTGTACATTTAAGTGGTTTGGTTTGCTGTGTGAAATGTGTACATTTGTTGATAAATCAGCACCATGTTTATGTATATTCACTGGTTTTGTCATGGGTAAGTTTCAATGGAAATATTAAATGTTTTTTATCAAAAGCTCCGATCAGTAATATTTTAAGAGTTCTAAACCAACATCTCCACTGTACTGAAATTCCCAGATGAGGCAAAACACCACTATTTATTTCACCTTTGTTCTGCAGTTTTCTTCCTAGCTTATTCCTTCCCCACCCACTGTACAATTCCCCCTGGCAGCCACCCTGTGCTCACAGTCCCATTTCCCAGTGTCAGTCGGAGTAAATGACTGACCTTGCTGTTTGTCTCCCCGAACAGATGAGCTGCTAATTCCAGGGTGGCAGCTTTCCTGATCTCCCAGGGCTCTTCAGAGCAGATACAAAACAAAAGCATGGTGGGCCCTGCAGCCCAGGAAAGGGGGGCTGTGTCACTGACCTGTTTCTTGCAGCCTGGATCTAGGGTGGTCCTGTTGCCTTCCATCCCCCAGGGAACAAGGAGCCAGCTGCAGCCAGCCTGGCCTGGGACAGCAGGGACAATTCCAAGGCTGCTTTATCTGACACATAAAACCTGCTGCACCTGTACTCCAGCTGGCTTTGCCCACCTGCTGAAGTGTAACATGCATGCACTACGGCACTTCAATTAAGGGTTTAAGAGACGTTAACAATTATTTAAAAATTCATTAAAATATTCAACTTTATTAACAGTATATTTACATTTTTTTTTTCCTGCTCTTGGTCAACCATGGTGAATGTTCAAAGGTAAAAAAGCATTAAGCAATAACCACAAGATGAAAACATTTTAAACCTATACAATACTTTATACACAAATTTATACAAAGGAACACTTAAATAATACAACTGGACACAAAAATATACACTTTTAGAGAAATTCACATCAGTAATTGTATATAAAGCTCTCTTCTGTACTAAGGGTCCTGAAAATTTAGGACTAAAACTTTAGCTCTGTAATGCAAAAGGGTTATTGTGACAGTCCTCAAAGGCCACTATATAGCACACGGACAGATTCAAGGCTATCAGCTTATATTCAGTCTGTGTATTCAAGTTTTGAGGTCCTTATGATTACGCAAACATCAGAAGAAATATAGTGGTATAATAAACGGTATGTAGGAAAGCAGAGTTTTAGAGCCAGTATTAAAATTTGTAGGCTCAAAACACCCACTTACTATTTAAACAAGTGTTTGACACTACCGTTTATTCAAAAATAGAAAGAGTAAATGCACTTACATAAAAAATAACTTTTACTGTTCAGCAAGCGTGCTCATGTGATTTTTGTATTAGTACAAACTTAAAAAAGAAAACCTGCCATGTGACTTTTAAAAGAAATGATACCAATTTACCTTCTCCCTACTAGAGTACATTTACATTAAGGCTTTGAATCAACTGACCCAAGATTTTAAAACGAATGGGTCCACACGGATGCCAATATGTCTCATTGAGACGTAGCGTGACTAGAATTAAAGCTCACCACCGTAAGGAAACAAGGACACATGCTCATGCCTGGACTCTACTTTTTGTCTCTGAACTAGAATGTAAAGTTAAGTTTAGCAGTAACAGTATTTCATGGCAAGAGACAAGTATGTAACAGTTTGTTTATAAAAGCAAGTTTTTAGTTCAATGGCAACATCTTTGGAGAAAGCTCCATTTTAATTCCTACAGATTTCATGCAGAAAGATACTTCTTAAGATTACCTTAAGAAATTACATTTTGATGGAATTGGAATGTGTATCCCAAACTGCTGATGAAAAGAGTCCAAAAGGTCTTCCTGGATTTTTGTCATACATTTGTATCTTGCAGCAATGGCTCTTTAGCTTCACCAGGAGCTTGTGGGCTGTGGGGATGGCCATGGCTGCCACAGTGTTTCTTCCAGTTGCCGGATCGTACATTTAGGTTTGTGTGTTCAGGAATAAACAAGGCAACAAGTAGTGCCAACAGCACAGAGCACGCTCCAAATAAGAATGGGGGTCCGGGAATTATGGAGTTCTGAAAGCAACAACAGTAACACCACAACATGTCAGTGAGCCTTTAAACACACATTAACAGACTACAATTGCTAATTATCCCAATTTCTGGAGTGGGAAGAACTGTTTCCAAATACACTGGTCAATACAGTGGAGTCTTTTAAAAAAATGTGAAAACAATGTTACATCCTAAGATTTAGGACAAGGGAGCACATGGTTCTTATTAATGCCTGCCAACTTCCTTTTCTAGGGCACGTTCTTCCTGCTGAGTTTCCTCAATAAACTAATATCTATTAGGAATTAAAAAAATCAGCTTGGTTAAAGGACAACAAAACCAAAACATACACCATTGGCACACTGTTGGTATCAGTCCATGTTCTGCTCACAAGGGTCACAGTTGTCTATGACCATCACCTGTGTCTATTGGAAAGTTAAACTAAACCAATGCATCCAGTTAAAAACAAACAGACCAACGACCCTGCCCAAGAGGGACTCAAGAACCTCTTTCTGCACACTTCACTTGGTGTCACTAAATGTAGCACAGCATCAAACTGATGGGCACGTGATCTATTCCTATTGGAAGCTGTAAGTAAAAAAAGAAACGTACCTGTTGCAAAGGGTATTGTGCAACCACACTACCTCCTGATGGTGATTCAGACATGGGGAGTTCATTCAATTCAACGTGAAATATATAGAATATAAAACCATAAAGTGCTGGTCCCAAACCATTACACAGTCCTCGAATGCCTGTTATCATCCCTTGAACAACACCTGGGAAAAGCAAAATACTGATTCATTAAAAATAGTTAATTATATTTGTATATATACAGATAGATGAGAACAGTGTAAGACTTTATTCACTTCATCTTCAAACTGATGCAAGCAGGAAAGCTCTAAATGCTGTTGCACTACAGGTAGCAATAAACAAGGGGTGCAAAAAGCTCATTCTTAGGCCAGGAGATAGACAATAAGTTTGCTTAATATTTTACTACTGTTGGGACCTGTTGAAGGTTTTCCCTCTGTGCCAGAAGTATGTGATGCACGCACTGCAACTGCCAAGCCCCCTGGATTTAGCACGTGGTGCCCTGTGCTCAGGAGCCTGGGCTGGCCTGCCAGCTGGGGCTGCCTGACGAGCAGCACGACGAGACCCCAGTATGTCTGCACAGTATTCCCTGACTACAATTCTAAGAGCCAGGACAAAACCTACCCTGCTGGTCGGCATCAGCAGTCCGTGAAACCAGGGCACTGACAGCTGGGAAGGTAATGCTGGACATGGCTGCCACGGCACCGGCTGCCCACATCATCCTGCAAAACACACACTGGGATCACTGCCCGGCGCGGCTGGAGCACAGGAACGCTGCATGTGCCTCACACACACCTGGGAGTCCCTCGGATAAAGGGAACAACGCAGACAAAAACTGAACCGTTCGGAGACTGAAACGCAATGTACGTACCATGGCTCTGATCCGAAGCCGTACCACGCAAGCTGCAGTATCTGAAATCCCAGGCCCAGCAGGATGGTATTTTTATTTCCAATGGACCGCATAAGTAAACTCAAAACTACTGTCTAACAGGGGAAAAGGTGGGGAAAAAATAAATCAGAAAAATAACATTCTAAATGTTAAACACAGATGAGTTGCTGAGTTAATAATTAAAAACACAACAAAACCCCTGAACACATTTTATTCTCAATGACAAATATAAACAAATAAATTAGCTTTAAAATAAAATTCTCCAGAAGCAGTAGTTGCCTCTACCCAAAAAACAGCAATTATTTAGGAATTAATATAACCAAAGCCTCACCCCTTTGATGCACAAAGGATTTAGTTTTCCCAACACAATACATATCAGATATTAATGAAGCAAACCCTGGTTGTCAAGTACTTTTTTCATCTATGATAGTGTTAATCAATTGTTAGAGATTTGGAAAAAAACAGCTATAGAAAAGGTGAGTCACATTTATGGAACCAGAGTGTTCCCAAAATTCTCCACAGTGCTTCATTCTTTTGAACTTAGCAAATCAATGACACACAGAGCAATAACTCACCTGTGCAATAATGGAAAGAATCCCAAGGACTGCTATAAATGCTGCAACACTTTCAGACGAAAATCCCATTATCTATATTAAAAAAAGGCAATTTGATTATTAACCATAAACCATGTATCAGGATGTCACAAACACAGTAAGGGAACACACAACACAGGAGACCACTATTATTCAGCTCTTCCTTAACTTAGAAAATCTAAGTCACAGGGTTTGGAGTTGGGTTTTTTTTTTTTATTAAATAAAGCAAGTATACAAAAACAAAGGGGCATAAATAGAAAAAAAATAAATAGTTCTCTCAAAAAAGTTTTAACATACTGAACTTGTAGTCCAAGAATAATGCAAATAACTACAAGATACAAAAAACTGTTTTATAGCTCATTCATCATTTCACTCTTTTTGTCTCTCTATAAAGAGAGAAAAACAGAACAGCAAGAGGACTTAAATCAGCTGCTGGAGGCTTTTAAATTATACTAGTTATCTATACTTCCCATAATAATTCAGCAATTCTGAAAACTTTCCTAAATCATGTTAATTTACTGTTGTTCAAATCCATACCAAAATGTTACATTACCTGTCTGAGGTATAGGAAGAAGCTGGAATATTGACCTGCCTCTGGGAGGTAGGAAAGAAAGACTGTTATGCAGATTAGCAGCACAATGGAGTCCTGGCCGACTTTCTTCAGTGACTGCAGCAAGAGAAAAGTATAAACATTATAAAATATTCAATCCTCATTTTCATAAATCATCCCTAGCGGGGATCTGAAAATCCCCCAAAAAGGTTATGTGGCACCACCAAAGCATTCCCTGCATGTTTAGCAAGATTGTTGGCAAAAGTATTAACAGTGAAACAAGGTCAAATTTAAAAAATAAAGGCTTTGTTTTCAGGCTTGCAACACAGTCAATTCAGCCTCTTCCCTGTTTCTGAAGCTCCACATCTACAAATAAAAGAATATTCCCTATTTAAGTAGCTTACTGCGAAAGGGTCAGCCTGCTCCCACGAAATGGGTGCTCCCCAGGATGCCGGCCTCATCTTCTCTGGCAGCGACTCTGGCACAGCAACGAGGATGAAACAAATGTCCAACAAGGCTATTGCTGTAGCCAGGACCACAACCAGGCTGTCACCGTACGCACGACCAAGGTAGGCACCGACAGCAGGGCTGATGACTAAACTCGCCGCGAAAGTTGCTGAAACCTGGAACAAACCACAGCTGGTAAGAGTTTCAGTGACACAGGTCAGCAGTGTTATTACTCATGCTTCCTCACTGTCAGAAGCCTAACCATTTTAATCAGGCCTCTGGTAGCAGCTCTGTGTTTCAGAAAATCACAGTTTTTCAAGAAAACCTTTTTCTGATAACTGGACAGCAATGTGAGGCTCACAGCACTCTTGTATGTACTGACATAAATGGGGTTAATTAACTCTAGAGTCTGCTGATATCTCTGGGAAGCAATGAGCTGTATTTAATTCAGAAGCAAAATATTCCAAAGATACAAGACTGGATGACAGGAACAATTAAACAGAAAAACCTGACTCCAAACTAAAATCAACTTGTCCCAGAAGAAACAACCAGGCAGCTTTGAAAAGCGTTACAAACTGAAGGGTTTAGTACTGCACACCCCAGGAAAAGAGCCAAAATAATACCTACATAACCATAGGCCATGCTTCTCTCATGTTCTTGGGTTATGTCTGCTACATAAGCAAAAACTACAGAAAATGTCACTGCAAAAACTCCAGACACAGAGATAACAGCAAAGTACCACCTAGAACATGAAAAAAAAAAACAATTAGAACAGCTAAATAGAAACAGAAAGTCTATTCAAACCAAGTGCAGTTCACAGTAAATCACCCTGTCCAACTTATCTTGATGATTTATTGAGATAATCTTGGATAAAGCTAATGTGAATGTGTCTTGATGGAGTTGTGTAACTCCTCCTCAGTGCTCTGAGTGCAAACAGCGTGATTTTGTAACATTTACAAAACACTGCTGTGATCAAGTACTACTGGGAAATGAGGTGCTCAACTAACAAATTCAACTGGTTTGTGACCCAAAACGAATTAGGAACTTCAGTATTTTGAGAATCTGGTCATGGAAAGCCCTCAACATTAGCCATATCTTTATGCTACAGACACTAGCACTTGGCATTTGAAACCTTAATCTACACTTAGAAACAAGCTCCTTCCAAAGGGGGATGGACAACCTGTGTGACCAGAGAGAAAGCGGGAAAGGCTGACGGAGCTCCCTGAACAGCTGGCGCTGCCCCTTGTCAGTGCAGGCTGTGCTGCTGCCACCACATCCTCCTGTTCATGCCTCGCCTGGGGGATGTTCCAGCCAGTTAAGAGGTTCCTAACTTGCACACAGCATGAAAGCTGGTCGATTTTAAAATTCGAGAAACAGAAGTGTAAAACTGTACCAGCATTTTATGTTACAAATGGTTATTTCATCCACTCACATTAGGTCAGGTTGTCATTTCCACACAGCCTGTTAGTATTTGAGTACTGTGGCCACACTACAGCCCTGCAGAGATTCCTGGAGAGCGTTCTCCCAGCGTTTGCACATGTGCTGGAGCAGGACGAGGGCTTACAGGACACAGATCAAAGCCAGCAGCTCTTAAAATTCTGACCAAGGAATGGTCAGAATGGCCTCATGGCAGCTTCTTCAGTTTGACTCTGTTCCCCCAGCTTTGCACGTAAGTAATACAAAAGCCTCAACCTCCCATGAACCATAAACATTTATCAACAACAATACAAATGCATTAGATGCAGCTTTAACAAGAAAGAGCCAATCTACTGTGAAAGAATTTACTGACCATGGGCTGATCTTCATTAGTGGTATTGGTGCACAGGTGAAAAACACTGTTAGCAGCAGGAAGGACTTTCGTCCCCACACATCAGACAGGGCACCTATGAGTGGGGCACTGAGAAACGACAATAAGCCCTAAATGAACAAA
The DNA here is from genome assembly GCA_038380795.1 of Pyrocephalus nanus. Lineage (NCBI taxonomy): Eukaryota > Metazoa > Chordata > Aves > Passeriformes > Tyrannidae > Pyrocephalus > Pyrocephalus nanus. The sequence continues at coordinate 18,888,887 of CM076269.1, read as the reverse complement.
ACATTTTAAGTTAGAACTGAGTGGTTAGAATTGTAATAGCTGAGCACACCACAGTCTGAGAGCAGCCTGGGCTCTATTTTGATTCAAGTCAATGACTACAGTGCAATGCATCAAAGACCAAGCATTACTGATCTTCTATCCCATGTCTGGTTCCATAAAATTTGAGATCTGTTACCCCAGAACTACACAAAATTCAAAACACAGATGATCCAGTCATACTAGCAGTTTTATGAACTGTGTTTTCATATAAACCTAAGTAATTGAAAATATCCTACTGGAGCAACAAGCTCGAAGTAAAACTTACCAACTTTTATCACTATATGTGTCATCTGGGATTAGTCAACTACCTTTTATATTTGCTGAACCCAAATAGTAGGTACAGACCAAGCCATACCTTACTAGAAGTGAAGTGATGCATATTTACCTTTTTAGCAGCAATTTCCTCCCCTGTTATACTGGGAAAGCTGTATTGAAAAAGCTCTTGAATGTTTCACCCACTTGGCATTCATTTCTATATTCCTCCCACCATTCACTTTAAACTGTACTTGTGATTAACTTCTGTCCGCTTACCTTTACTCCTTGAATTAGACCATTCATTAGAAACGTATGTTTTGGGAAGGTTTCATGCAAAACCTGGAGAAAAAATATGAACACTGTCATTTACACAATATTAACTACAAATGTTGCTCATGCAACATCCAACTTTATGATGCACAGTACTTTTTTATTTTCACAGAACACAGAGGAAGAAAAAGGCAAACCACAAATAATATATTTAACCTCTAATTTGCGTGGAAAGTAATTTGAGACTTCAATGTCTGAAATCTAAATAGACCACAGAGAACCTAGAAAATTATCTCAGACCAGACTTTCCACGTGTCACTGTGCCATCTGTCGGGAACTGGGGACAGAGGGAGGAGAGACATCACCTCCCTTTTGTAAGTAAGTGCCTCCCAGTCGGTGACCAGAGCCCAGAAATGCAGGTCCCTCTGTGCCTGGTGGCAGTGAGAGGGACTCCCTTCAGTAACCCCAGTGCCGTCTATACCAGGACACTGTTCGTGGTTAACATCAGCTTTCGGAGCTGCACCAAGACTGCATTTTAGGTGGAGCCTGCTTCAAGATTTTTAAGCCTTCACTCCTTTTAATTTGCCAGCATGTGTCACTCACACATTAAATGCAAATTAAAAGCAACCAACTACATGACAAAATAATTTGGTACAAACACATTGGTATGACTGTCTCACTAATCACAGGGAAGCTCTGACTGGTGTGACAGGGTCTGTGCTCTGAAGCTTCTGTTTAAAACACAGCCAGGTCAGCAAAGATCTCCCTACCTACACAGACACGCTAGCATAACGTTACCAAATTTTAAGTATTTTTGTCCTTATATTTGTAACGTGCTGACTTTTTGTGGCCTCTTGAAAGGAAAGATAATTGCATTATTGTCTTACTGATTTCAATCAGAAAACACTTACATGTAAGCTTGAGTGTTAGCACACTTGCTATTGCTACACCACTACCCTGCTTAAAGGAAAGATTTTGAAATTTTTGATACCATCTAAAAATACAGAACTTTTCACTTGCACAACAGAGCAGCTCAATGATATGTGATTTTCACTTAATTCAGAAGATGTTCAGTGCCTTTGCAGTAATTGTCCTGTGTCCTGTACAGTGAGAAAAAGCTCCAGAGAATCACTTACCACCAGAGTGGGAGCTGTCAGGAGTCCCCAAGCAAAAAACTCCAAGAAGATCACAATAACAGCGTGGTAGACACTGGGTGAGCCTATTCCTTGAGGCTAAAACAAGAGAAAAGACAGGTGATTAAAACATCTAACCATCTAGCAGAGTAACGAGAAATGCATTTGAACACTAAAAATAGAAGGATTAACAACTGAACAGGACTCAGAACTCGGGAATACAGTTACCCCAGCTAACTGGCAAAATTCCTTTTTTTTTAACCCTTTGGTGATAACGTCCTGAAGTGTCTTAATTTTAGTCTGCGGAATCCTTCACTGCCATCTCTAAATATTACCCTCTTGTACTGCTAGTCTGGGAAACAAAGATGCTACAGGGAAAACAGACTCTTCTTCAGACAAGTAGTTTCTTTTCCTTGAGAAAATTGCATGAGTTTACACAATGCCACATGGAATCAGGTTTTCATGATTCCAAAACATGGTAGTGCTCACACTCAGCTATCCCAAAATCTAATTACCTGGTCTATCAAACAGCTCTACAGCACTTCTGTTACTAAAAGGCACCACTGCTAACCACAAAACTTTGATAGCTCTAAATCAGGAAAGACTGAAAACTGAAATAACAAACACAGCAAATCTCAGGAACAGCACTGATCGCTTCCCAAATACTGAGTGCAGGCCTGTGAGCTACAGGGTGCTCAAATGCAGGAAGTGATACAGATGAAAGATTTGACACAAGGAACTTTGAATTCTTCAGTGATTTAGCAGAATCAGAAGTAGCTTTTGAGAGGAACAAAAAGGAGCATGGCTGGGACAACCTGCTCATCTTGTAGACTCTGTAAATGCTGTCAAACAACATGCCACAGTGCAACATTTGCAAATTAAGGATATGGTTCACTAATTATTTTCACATGAAGGCACTATGAATAACTCATCAGAAATCTCATATGCATTCTTTAAACTCTGAAGTGCTGCCTTAACATCGAGTCTCCCAGCTTTGTAAGTGTTACTAAGAGTGGCACTGATGTGATCAGACCTGACCTTACACTGAGCACACACAGCCTAAAGACCTCAGCGGCTTCCCAAGGGGGCTCACTGGGATCTTATCAATGTATGTGAGTAGCTGATGGGAGGGAGCAAAGACAAGAGCCAGAAACTTCTCAGAGGTGTCAGTGACAGGACCAGAGGCACACACTGAAATACAAAAAATTCTACTTAAGCCTTGAACAAGGACCCCCTGAAACAGACTGCTCAGTGAAGTGGGGAGCCTCTGTCCCCCACACCTCACTAGACACAGCCCTGAGCAAACTGCTCCAGCAACCCTGTCTGGGGTAAGAGAGTGGGGAGATGGATCAGAGATGTTCAGACGTGCCTTCCAGCCTCAAATACTACACAATTTCAAGCTGCAGTTCTGTAATATTAGAATCTTTCTTTTACTATGAGATTTACGCAAGCCATACCTAGCTTTTCTTTCCAGATTCCAGTATTTACAATATAGAAAAAAAAAGTTTATTGAACAAATATAGCAAACAAATACAGAAAACCTCACTGGCTACTCATTCCTCTTGCTAGAAAGGATCATAATTTTTAAAAGTAACCATATCAATATGTAAAAGGTGAGTTACAAAAGTACCATTGAATTGTGCTATTTTTCTTTCCCAAGCTCTCTTCAGTAAATACAGACATACCATACAGATATTCCTGCTATTTCTTCATCCTACACTCCTAAAGAGTTCATTAACAGTCTTTTTAGGTACAGAAAGTGGCTATAATTATCTTCTCTTCCCACAATTCCTTTCCCTTTCCACCCACAATCCTTATTTTAGCTTTGGGTTAAAAATTTATCCAGCTCTGCACAAACTGTAAGTATCAACATTAGCTGTTTGGCTCGGTGTCATAAAATCAGAAAATCAGGTTGATTCTCATAGCCCCTGGATTCCTGTCACGTTACTGGCTCGTGACGCCCCAAGGTATGACAGATGGCGAGGTGGGTGTCACAAACCACACACGTCCCTCCAAGCAGGGGGGTCAAGAGCACCTCTATTGCAGCAAGCACGAGCTCAGTGGCCATCTGTCCCGTGTGCCTCCCCCAGCTCTGGGCAGCTCCTCGCAGAGCACACGCACAGACCGAAACAGCACAGACAAACAGCACAGCGAAAGCAGGGGCTGTTGTGCACAGCTGAGCCGCTGGTGACTTTAGAGACACACAGGCAGGTGACTGCTGCCCTCTGCCACGGCATCCAGCTGTAAGCAACAGCGACAGATGCTTCCCACACGCTGGCAGAAACAAACAGAAGTGACATTTAGATCACTAGGGTTAAATTTCCTTGCTTTCTTATTGCCAGTGATCTTTGCCACAAAACGGTAGTTTAGCCATATTTAGATCATCTCCTCTATAGCCACTTTTAAAGGTGGTTGCAACTATAAAGTAGCAAAAATACTCCTGAGGTGGAAGACAAAGGGAAGGAGATTAATAAGCAGATAAATTGCAGTGCATGAAGATATTTCATGTGTGTTCAGTCCACAAGATTTCAGCACCAGTCCGATGCACCCTCCTACCCCAACACGTGCAGTGCAGGTGCTGGGTGTTCAGCCCTGTCCTACGCTATAACCTGACCCCTGTGCTTTATAAATGGGCTGACAGGTAATGTAATGACCTAAGTGCAACCAAATCAGGTGGCCTTACACCTGGAGATAAAAGATATGGAGTCGTTGTGTGAACAAGCTGGAACCAAGATGTTCAATCAGAGCAACAGCAACCATTCTCTGCAGCCAGGCACCCAGAGCAGAAGGCATTTACATCCAGCTAAATCTGTGGCACAAAACAGTGCTCTAAGAATGCCCTTTACCCTGGTTGGAGAGAAGATGTCTTTAACCAAACACTCTGTACTGTCAGCCATGTCAGTGATAAAAAATGTACATGCCAGGCAAGTCTAAGAACACACATCTAATAGCTACCAAAGCAACGAAGACATCAGGTGTAAGATCACAGCTGCTGCTCCTCTGCTGGAAAAGGCACCAAATAAAGTACACAAATAAAGCAATTTCACGACTGCTTCAAAAATTCACCATCTTACATAAGAAAAATAGTAGCTGATCACAAAGGAAGACAAAATTAAAATTACTGGGAAAAAAGTGTTGAAACAGAAGCTATAGATGCCCTATCCCTGGAAGTGTTTACAGCCAAGTTGGATGGGATTTTAAGCGACCTGATGTAGTGGAAGGTTCCACTACATGGCAGGCGGGTTGGAACAAGATGATCTTTAAGGTCCCTTCCAACGAAACCATTTATCATTCTATGAAACCACTTCACTGGTGTTACTGCCTCTCCTTTGGTGAAATCTGACAACACATACTTGAGCACACACACCATTACACATTTTTTCTGTGATACAGCTACTAAAGCTGCAAAGAGAACAAGCCAAAAATACTCCCATGCACCAACCCAACCTCCTGCACCTCCCACTGCCTTGTCAAGGCGACCCAGCACAAACTGTGGTGGGAGGAGAGGCTTTGCAGAAACAATGGGTGGGTTTCCTTTTGGCTTGGTTTTTTTTTTTTTTTCCTTTCCACATCAGACCCAATGACAACTACATTAGATTTGACCGAAATTCCCCATCAGAAACTCTTTTCGCCTGTGCCACTGCCTCATAAACCAGCTGTATTTTCTTGTTGGCTCACACAGTTTTCTTTGATGTCAAACAGTTTCAAAATAAACCAATCAGTCTGGAAACTGCACATGAAGATACTTGATTAATTACTGGTTTGCCAGTGGAAGACATTCAAGACATGGGGCCATTTTCACGTACCTGTTACCCAACACATCGTGCTGGGTAACAAAGCAGCTGAGGACGCTGAGCTCTGAAGGGTAAATAACAGCAAACATTAAAAAAAAATCCGCGCAAAAGGTTTTTGCTGTCACTATAAAGAAAACTCTGCTATACCAGACCTCTTAACTTTAGAAATGTATTTAAAACAAATAAATTCCAAAACATTTATCTGAAAGCAGAAAGTATCACAAGCTGAAATTTCTTACCCAACAACAATTTATGTACTTTCATCTAATGTTTATGGCGTGCGTTCACTGTTTTAAAAAACTGAACATCATACAGAACTCACGCAAGTTTGCATTCTGTTTTTGGAACTGGTGGGAGGCAATGAATGCTGCACTACAAGTATCACTGAATGCAGTTTATTGTAACATCCTTTCTCCTCTCTCAGCATAAGAAAGTTAAAGTTGACAGGTAAAGGACACTTGGAAGCAGACTGTATCTTACCAGTGATTGCTCCAGGGAGAAATTACGAAGCATCATGTCCCCTGAGTAACACTATGTATTCTACTTTTACTAGTCCTTCTAAAATACCTGCATTTAACATTTGGACAAGGTAATCTCATACATTTCTGTCTTTACAAAGAATGGGAAAACACGTCCTGGAAAACACCAACAGCCATCACTGGAATTAGTTTTGCCTCTTAACACTGAAGTAAACCAGACAGATGACCATCATTTCGATGAACAAGTGTAGTGATTCTGGCACCTCCCTTTCCTACACTACTGATCCAAAAAGACAAACTGAAGGGCTATCAGCAACTTAGTCTGTCAAGATGTTTCTAACGTGAAATAATGACACTGTATTTAGAAGAGGGCACACGGAAGACACAAAGTGTTACACACTGGAAAAAATCCAGGGGCAATGATACACCGGAAGTAATGGCACTCATCAATTTTAAAAAAACCAACCCAAAATACAAACTCAAACAAACCCCAGCTCCAACAGCAAAAGCCACTTAACAACTTATCTTCTTTTTAAAATTTATGTGTTCAAGAGGAAGTAAGACAGCGTGAGGAACTGCAAAACCTTTCTTCCAGGCGCCCTTTGCGGCACTTCTCAGTCGCTGGAGCGCGTCCCCCTCGCTGTGCGTTCTGTCCCGGCCCGCGGGCAGGGCGAGCACGGCGAGCGCAGCGAGCACGGGGTCCGTGCGGCGGCACCCCCGCCCTGCGCGGCCCCGGACACGGCCCGCACCCCGGGGCGGCCCCAACGCCCCGCCGGGCCCGGGCCCAGCGGCTGGGGCCGCGCTCGCTCCTCGCCCCCACCCGTCCCGCGCCCGGAACAGCCCTACGGGCCGCAGGAGCCGCTGGGGCACCGCCACCGGCGCGGCTGCCGAGGCCCGCGGGCCCGCCGGGCCCTGCCCGCCCGCTGCCGCCCCCGCCGGGATCCCCGTCGCCTCCAGCCGCGCCCCGGCCTCACCGTCCCGCCGTCCTTAATGATGATCTTCTTGGCCAGCATGATGCTGCGGTTCACGGCGCGCTTCTTCTTCTTGCCCGCCTGGGTCATTTTACCATCGCCCCGGGCGGCCCCGCCGGCCCTTCCCGCTCCCCTCGGGCCTCGCTCCCTCCGCCCCGGCCGCGCCGCCGCTCACGCGCCCGCCGCCATCTTGCGCTGCCCCCGCCGCGCGCGCAGCCCGCGCCGCGCATCACGCGATCGCGCCATTGGCCGCGCGCCGTCACGTGAGCGGGGCCCCAACCCCGCCCCCGCCGGGAAGGGCCGGGCCGGGCCGGGCCGGGCCGGGAAACGGGGGCTGGGGAAGGGCAGCGCCGGCCCTGCGCACCGGCACACACCGGCACACATGCTTCACATGTAATTCATGCTAAACATACAACATGGAGACCTTCTGTTTCCTTACTATCAAGATTTAAGTTTAGTTTATGGAAGCTCCGACACCTTCAAACGGGCGGGTCATTCCAGGTTCTGATTGACCACACTGCCCTCAGATAATAGGATAACAGGGATCGGCTTTCCCATGGCAGCGGAGAAGATCTTTTAGAAACGTGTACTAGAGCACTATTAGGTTTTATGTGGTTTATAAATGCCTTCACTGCTGATGGTCTGGCAGCGCTAACAGAGCAACAACTGAAGTAATTGTTGCTATAAGAACAGAAATCATAGAATAGAAATAGAATAGAATCAGAATAGGACTGTCCACATCCTGGACTACTGCATTAAGACCACCAGACACAAATCTCCATGGTCGCATCCACGTATCAGTCTTTTCTCTGTGTTCTTTTTCACTTAGTCTTCCATCTTTCAACCCTCTTGCTGCTTATCTCCATCTCCTCATCTCCTGTGACATCCCTGTTTCCCCAAAAACGTCAGCTACCCAAGGAGCATCCTTCCCCGTCCCTACCAACAGTGGAGCCTCCTCCCTGAGGTACAGACTGCAGCTCCCACCGTGCAAAACAGAGGGATGTAAATCACTCACCGCTTAAGATCGCGTGGCCTCAAATTAAACTCTGAGCCTTAAGATAAGCATTCTCTTCTCTCATCATAATGCGACTTTTAAGGAATTTAGACTTCCTGAGGCACAGCCCTACTCAGGGGCCAACAGAGGTACTCGCGGTGAGACAAGGGCAAGTAGGCTCCAGCTAATGATACAAAGTGTGGGTCTAATGGGTCTAGAGAGTTTGCTATTATCAGTCATTTGTTACAAGTCTTAATGTGTCACACCAACTATGTGACAATTCTGTCCCAGGGTTTCTCACTCATTCTACTTGAAAAGGAGAGGGAGTCCTAGAACAGTTTCAAGTCTATCCCTCAGAGTGATTAGATTGTGGTGGGAAAGTCACACACAGACATGTACGTGACATGTAAGGGACTCATGTAAAAAAAGGCAACACAGCTACACAATGTCAGTACCAAAGTCACTTGGTAACTAGGCTGATAAGACAGCTGTTTTACTATCCATACCTTCATATTAGACCAACCCCTTTTACTGATGTCATTATCTCAAAATAAATGCTTTTAAATATCAAGTTTATTCATGTAGACAGGGCGGATGATTCAAATAATGGAACTGTAGAATAAACTCTAGATAAATGACTTGCTTTTGCTGTCATGAATTTCAGGCAGTTACGTTTTTAAATATCAAACTACACTTAATATACACAAGTCCTGACATAATCCACTCTGCTATTATTTAACTGAGACACTAATTCCTGACAAACATTGAAACTCCTGGAGAAACAAGAACTGTCTGTTACATCTGAACACCTGTAGTGCCCAACCCTCCCTACTAAGTAAATACATAATACTGGCTGCTAGCTGTAGAGGGCATTAACATCCTTTTGGAAGCAGGATGAAAATGGTCAGAGCACTTATCATGTCCCCAGGGGGAATCCCTGACTCTAAAGCACAAGTAGATGATGGCTTCAGTGGTTTCAGTCAAGACTCCTCGGGAGTGCTTTCAGGCCAAACTGGAAGGACAGTGTCCCCTGCATCCCTGGAATGGGTAAAGAGTACCCATCTGGTACCACTACGCTCATTTGTTTAACTGATGAGTAAATAATTTCTGTTACCTAATGGCCTAAAATTTCAGTTTAAGTCATATTGCATTTGAACAATAAGATCAGAGCAACACTGACAGAAGGAATGCATAGAAATAAAGCACCCTGAAAATTACTGGTGAAATGACCCAGTTTTATGATATGTATCTCTGGAGAGGACAGAGGAACGTGTTATCCATCATCTGTAGTAACGTGCCTGTGAACTCTGTTCAGGTCTTTGATATACTGTAAATTATGGCTATACATAGCTCCTTCTAGAAAGGATTACAGTGTTTTACAACCACATCTCACACTGTAAGTTGATATTGACACCCAGGCACTCCCTACCACCTCCAGTCCAGGACAAGGAGACCTGGGTTTTCGGACCAGAAGAGCACAGAGAGAGTCACAAGAACACTGCCTGAATGTGATTCACAAGAAGTCATGACACTGGTCAAAAAGAAGCATGTCTCAGTCAATTTTAAATTGCTGACAAAATTCAGTAAGCTGTTAAAAGATACCATTAACAAACAGGTTACAACAGCCTCCTGAATTTTATAGAAAATTATGCTAAAATTATATTCTGAAATAGTACATGTTAATTAAACATATTTTATTCTGCTAAAACACGCATAGGGCAAATCTCTCTTTTTACAAATCTCTCAAACAGTTTTCTATCATATTCCTAATAAAGGCAGTGCTTAATTTTAACCAGTTTATTACTATAGTGGCATTATCTACACATACAGAAGAAAAAAAATACAGTATTTTACCTCAATATGGATTTAAAAGACTGTGTTAGGTCATGTAAGATGCATTCCATGGTTCAGCAGTGTTATACCAAAAAAAAAAAAAGTTTCCAAACTGCCTGGAAACATCATAGATTAGAACTGTATTCAGTGTAATCACACACAAATATCAACATCAACATACAAAAACCTAAGACTACCTTAAAAACTTCACTACAACATTTGAATATATGATCTATATTTGGGCTCATATATTGACAATGAAGAGCAAAGTTTAAAAAATCTAAAAAAGTGATATTCATGGCAGCAAATACAAACATATGCTTAGCATAAGCAATTCTTGCTGACCTATCAATTGTTGATGAAACGAATATGGCTAATTACAGTCAGAATGATGATGGAAGGTTAAAGAGTTAATTTGTCATGTCTGCTCTTGGATGCAAACATGTAGCAGACATTCAAGAACAAGAGCTGAATGGCACCTCAGGACAGATTCTATTTTCTTTCAGAAAGAAAGTTCAGCTACTGAGAAATAATTAGAAAAAGTTAAGAATTTAACTGAACAGAAATTTGGACAGTCACTGAAGCAGAAGATATAACTAATTGCATGTGTTTTGTTGCATTTTCCCCTGCATTTTTTTTTTTGAGTAAAAATGTCTTAATTTTAGATAGTTAAAAACATATGATGAGCTTACCTGTAAAGAGCAGGACTCTCTAGTCACTTCCTCTGGGAAATAATCAGCATTGAAAATGAAAAAATCTATTAAAGGGAAGGAAACACTTCTTGGGCTTTCTTACAGTAATACACCACCTTAGGTAACGATACATTACCACATATATGGTATAATACCATGTTACAGATAAACATTACCTTCTAATACACAAATATCTCATTCTTACAAAACATAGATTTCAGATAAGAAAACAATGAATAATCCTCAACACAATATCCAGCAAGAACCATTGTAACCAGGAAGAAAATGTGCAACAGGTTCAAAATTGGAAGATGACTATTGCTTAAATACAACATAACATGCACGGCCCACCAGGAACCATATCAAAATATGAAAGTTACTGACAACAAAAATCAGAAGAAAGGCAATGTTTCATTTATCAATTTAAAAAAAATTTAACAGAACCTATGACAGTATCTTGAATAACAGACATAAAAATTAGTTAGGAACACAAAACAATTACGTGCCACTAAAAGTGAGAGGTCTGTATGAGCAAATGAAATGAAGCACAGGCTACCAAAATGAGATTTTTTTGGAGGAGGGGAAATAAAACAATAGTTACTAAAAACTGCAGAAAAAACCAAAGGGGTTATCTTGTAGAAGCTGAATCCAGAACATGAATCTACTCTTTATTAAAGCAAACAAAAAAGGAGGTTTTCTCATGGTTTGTATAAAACAATGAAATTGAATAGAATCATACAATTGTCTACATTCTTTGTGAAAAAAAGATTATTGGGCACTTGTGGACAGTGTAGAAATACCATGTAAAAAGTTTATTTTACTTTATTAGACTCAAGTTTTTCACTACAGAACTGATTTATTTTGCTTTGAAGACATTTTTAAATTTATTGTTATTTGACAATTTATCATGTATCCCAGAGATTCCCAAATAAAACTACCAAATATCCACGTATTCAATAAATACTAGTACTCCCATTCTGCAAGTCTTAAAAAAAAAACCCCACATAATTCAAGTTGTTGCAAATAAATATCTAGCTACAACTTTTTAAATATTTAAATAAAATTCTGCCAAGTATAGGTTAGCCTCCTAAATATACAACTAAACAAACAAAACAATTCTCTAAAAGTCAGAAAAGTAGTTCAGAAGACAACTTTATTTTTGGAAAGTTAGACTCCTACAGGTTGTTTTAGGGCAAACTCAAAGCACACCATCCGCTACTTCCCGATGCTCTGTCCTACTTATGCCTCTTTGGTTAGTTAATGAGTTATAGACTTACAACTGCTTAAAAAAAAATTTAAAATACAAACACGAAAGTATCTCAGTGAGAAAATGTGCATATGCTCCCAGTTTGCAAAGGTTCCAGAAATCAGTAAACCCTCCTCAAATCTTTTTTGTTCTCACCCTGTCAAAGGCCAAGGAAACACAGTTAAAAATGCAAATTCATTTTTCCTTTACAGCAATAAGTTAGCAATAAGTGTATGAAAAGATCTGTCCCTCTACTTCTCAGGACTGTCAGCTGCAGGCACAGAAGAGTCACTGACCTACAGACAGGATTTACTGTTCCTTAGTACAGCAGAGACTTTGTTTTCCAAAGCTGCACAACATCCTATTCCAAAGAGCACACTTTCCCGTTCTTTCCTATAAATGGATCCTCACTGATAAATATTGACAGGTGCACCTGAAATATTAAAACTGGGTTACACACAACAGAACTCCAGCAACATGGTGATTGTTTGGCCTGTTTGGTCCCTTCCTGTTCAACCTGCTACCTCTGTTTTTTTTTGGAGACGTTCCTAGAGGAAGTAACCAACTGTATCACCTGAAGCCTTTCAGTACTGCAATTCATGATTAAAAGTATCCCTGTGTAGGCCAAACTCCAGTTCAGATATGACTACAAACACTTCCCACTCGGCCCCAAGCACCCTGTGAGCAGCTGTTCCATGCACACATCTCCCCTCCTGTGCCTGCAGTGCAGGAATCACCACACGGAATTTTTCAAAGATTTTGCCCCACTGAATGCTATAGGTAGGAGATTTAATACTAACACAGGATGCCAATTTAGGGTACTACAAGATCAGTTTGACTGCAAAGTAGCAAAGCTCCTGCAATGACAACACGCTGGGACAGATTCACAGTTCACCGAGCTCAGCAAGCCCTTGCCATAACTCTGACGGTTCTTTTATGTCTTGCTTTGATATGATAAACAAACAAGACCTTGATAACACACCTAACAGAACAAACACACCCAACAGAAGAAAAACACTGTTTTCACTTGACTGACATAAGTAGAATTCTTCCTTTCCCATTTACAACACTACATTAAGAAATCTCAGAGCACTCCTCCAGAATCTCCTTGTGAATTGGATGAGGTACTTTAGTAAACATTTTAAAACACCTTTCTCTTTAACACATTTTCTTTAGCACAAGACAGAAGAGAGAGCATGAGGCGGGGGGGAAACAAGGGAAGCAAGATGTTTTTACCACTTGCCATTTTACTGGTAAGGGACTCCTGATAAGTTTTTGTATAAATGCACACCACCACAGGTGTAATGTGGGTAAGAGCCACTACATTAATATCCATTGTGAACAGTCACCTGAAAAACGGAGATTTTTAAGACAGCTTATTTATTTATTAGTTCCAGATTTTTTTTGGTGTTTCTGACTATATGCAAATACTTCAAGTGAAGTGTTAATAACAGTCTAATTGATCTAACTGCATCAAGGTCTCTTTGTGAAGTTTTTTTTTGTTTAAAACAGACCAACAGCATGCTTTTACATTTAGCTATTGCACATTTGATTACTTTTTAATTATGTTTCCTATTAAAGTAATTCCACTACTAGACTGAATAGCTCCAGAGAAACCATTTTGGTCTGTTGGCTCAAGGACTCCCAGAATAAAATAATAATTAAAAAAACCTCACCAAAACTCTAAGTAAGCCATTACATAGAAATGCACAGAAAAAGCACTGGAGAGTTCATGAGTAAACACTTGTTAAAAAAATTCCTCTGTAATAAAGTACAGTACAGTATACAGATACCATACCTTAATAGCTCCAGATGGAGCTGTTACAGACAACAATAATGCCTTTAAAACATTTATTATGTGTTCGTTTTTTTTTTAAACTGTGGTTTAAAGAAAATCTTCAGAGGCTATTTAAAGCATAAAAACTTCTTTTAAGGTTCTACCAAAAAGTTGATTTATAATCAATAAAAATAACAAGAATGAACATTACATCTGAGCAAGCACCCATCATAACCCTAATCTTACCACCAGGTTAGTGCCGTAACCTCCAGCCGGTGTTCCCAGAGTTATTCCATCTGTTGGAACACCACAGGCAGATGGAGGCTGGAGTATCAACATGGATTTCCAGCTTTCACTCTGAATTTCTCCCTTTGTGTACCTCGGTGAGAATGTTAACATTCTTACAATACTTCTATATAAGCAACAGAATTATAATATTATCATTTAATAACAGATTTCTGTTATTAAATCATCTTTCTAAAAATATAAAAATATTTGATATTGTGAAAGTGTCTTTCAATCATACTTCAATTTTCACAGTTTTAATAAGGAATACCTAATTAGAACCATCACTTTAGATCTATGATGTTCAGCTCATTACACGTAAATAGACAAACAGTTAAAAACATTTACTAAGATTAAATATAATCAAATCGCAAAAACATACAATCTGACAACGTTGTCATGTGCTCTTTCAAAGAGTGCATAGGACATTTTTCTGCAGCAGTCAATACAGTAAATTCTTTTGATGCAATCTCTGTCAAAGCTGTAAACATTCCTAATTGTAGTTTCTTGGAAACTTTTGGTTCAAGTTTTTATTAGCAAGTTGCACTGGGCATTCCCCTGACAGTTCCCCCCCCATGGGTTACAGATCAGCATCATCATCCACCTGTAAGCCTCTGGTTTTCAGAACTATCATCAGCATTTCTTCAGGGCAGCAATCCTTCCCTTGCAGTGCACAATGACACTTCCCACGTGCCATTGCTAGCAAGGCCCCCAGTGCATGATCTTGAGAAGCAGGTTGATGAGGAAGTCTGCTATGCCTTAATGGGATTTCCTGCAGGTTTGGGATCATAACCGTATAGGAAAGTAGCTGCTATTACAAGGATGGCTCCGAAGAAAAAGACACTGAATAGAATAGGGATAGGAAAAAAAGTTTGTTTTAGTTGATGCAAATCTATTTATGTAATACAAACAAAAGAAAGGACATTTTTTCATGAGGAAAATGGAAAAATAAAATATTTTTGTCCAATTTATAAAGAACAAAATAATTTGCATATTTTGGAAGGATGCAGGAAGTTGTTGAAATAAGAAACTTATAACTACAAATTAATGTATCATAATGCTGACATATTCTGAAAATTAAAATTATACTTTCATGAAACAATTGTCAAAAGCAATTTTTTTGGTTTTTTGGGTTTTTTTTAAAATCTTTTACATAAAGCTGTTTGCAAAATGCAAGCAGGAGCTGAAGTGCTACTACTGTGGTTACACAGTCCCTTGTAACATCTTACATACTTCATGCTGTTGGAGCTGTGTTTGCTTTAAAATCTAAAGTTTATGTCAAAACAAATTACTGTAGCCCAGGAACTAGTTTGCAAGTCAGTATAATCTAATTTTTGGCAGATACATAAAGATTTATGTCAGGAAAAGATAATAAAGGCATCTTTTGTATTGTGTCATATGGGCCTTTCAAATTGTTTTGATAGTTACAAGTCTGAAACAAAATATCCAAAGCCCACAGATGATCAGTACAAATTTTAGAAAAGAACCTTCTCATAAAGATATGACAATGTTGACAATTTGATCTTCTGAACCAAATGCTAAGAAAACTGCAGCACATGACATGACAATTCTTCAGAGAACACAGCTCCCCTATTTCTGGGCACGGCCTATTGCAACACATTCAAGCATTTAAGTACTTTACACCTATTACTCCAATCAAAAGTGTTTGTTGACATGACAGAAACAAGTATACAGTTTCAGATCAAATATATTCAGTTAGCACAAGCAACGTACTAAAGATTAAGTTTGATTAACTCAAGTTGACCAAGTTTTATTAAATGGGATGGCTTCAAGTTCTCCATGCTGCTACGTGGCTCTATTTAATCTAATTATTTACCACTGTTTCCCTTTCAACATGTTTGCTGAAGCTGTTAAGTTACTTATTAAGTTTCCATTTGAGCACACAGCAATTCTTATACACTCTGTACAGTCATTTTAAAGGGACAAATACAAGCTGCTTGTCATCTAAGTTTAACGTCTTCCACTTTTTAAGCCTTATAGTTGCTCTACTTCCTTTTTGGAATGCTTAAGTAAAGCCCTGGTAATACTGCAGGATCGCAGAATGGGTAAGGTTAGAAGGAACCACAGTATTGCACTTACATGGTTTTAATAAAAGCATGTTTCTTTGTGCCAGATACAACAATTGTAAATATTATTTAAGATGTTTTTATGCTATGAGTATGTGTAACATATGGGAGGAGTGTTGGTCAATTATAAACAAAATTCTAATATATATCTGGAAGTGGGATTATTACTTCTACACTCCATATATTAACATGTACTGCCAAGACAAGCACTGCTCTGAACCTACCCATGTACAAAACCTGAGGTGCACAGAATCACTGCAAATCTCACTCACAGAACACCAGGACACAGTGTCCCGACCCTGGAAGCACACAGCAAGCCCTTTCCTTCTTGGCTGTTTTACCTACTAAATACAGTGTGGCATTTACAACAGGCTCTGCCTTCGGGGTTCTGGGTGCCCTCGGGCAACTCAGTGCTGCAGTGTGACTTCCACGGGTGCGTGACTGCGGTTAGCTCTGTAAGAGACCGCGGTGAGATGGATGCCAGGCAGTGCGGAGGAGCTGTCCCTGTCCCAGTCCCTGTCCCTGTCCCTGTCCCGTCGGGGACACGCGGAGCGGTGACCCCCCTGTGCCAAGGGCCGCCGCCAGGGGGCGCCCCGGGCGCAGTGCCCGCCCTGCGGGATCCGCGGGATGCGGGAAAGGGAAAGGACCGACCGGGAACGGCCCGCACGGAGCGCCCACACCGCCGGGATCCGCCAGCCAGGGGCTCCTGACCCCGCTGGAAACGGCATCGGGACAACCGGGCTGAACAAACTAACTACTGGTTATGGTAAGAAACTAAACTGCGATGTGCAAGTGGTACCTAAACATTCGGAAAGTGTGGCTTCGGCTGTTGGGTTTGGGGTTTTTTCCCAGCATACATGGAAAATAATTCTTACCTTGTAGGGACAAAATCTTGCAGCCAGAAATAGGAGATCAGTGTTGACAGTATAATAGAGAGAGAAGTTGCAAATCCTTTTAAAATGTTGTCTGCATATTTTATAACAGCAGCAATTACCAGCCCCCCAAGTGCCTGAAAAAATAGTGAGGTTTGGATTCACAAACTGATGATTTGACAGACAGTATCTATTTTAACACCATGCACTTACTTTGGGGAGAACTCTTGTCTATGTTTAGGAGCAATAAATTTATTTAATATTATGGATATGCACTGTTGAAAATAAATATTGGAGGAGTAGTTCTTTCCCTATTAAAAAAATTGTTGATATTGCCACCATTAATGAGTGGAAATGCTTGTACTATACATTTTTAGCCACAGGAGGAAGTGCATATATATATATATATATATATTTTAAACATCGCAAAATAAGTATTGCTTACATGCTTTTAAGTTGCAGAATACTTAATCATATACTTGCTATATATTTTCCAGGTTTTCATTTAGAGGTTTATTTTAATAGTGATAGATCAGATTTTTGACCATAGAATTCTCAATAGCTTCAATGACACCCATTAGTTTCCCCAGTCATTTACAGAAGAGTAAATCCCTAAGCGCCTTCACAGAAACATGGGATACAAGGATATCTCACCTGTAGAACAACCACCACCCAAGTGAGTTTATTGTATCCTTGAAAAAATCCATTCTTTGACAATTGTTCTCCATCATAAATGTACACGCCCATCAGTCCAAATATGCTACCAAAAAATCCTGAAAGTACAAAATTGATTTAAAAGCTTCATATGAAAAATGTGCAAACAGGCTCCCTACCCTCAGGGGCTGCTCATGCATTTCTGCTTTTCAAACTGGATTGCCACTTGCAATACCATCACATCAAATGCAATCGCTTTGCTATTCTCTTTTAAAAGCTGTTCTCCATACTAATAACAAGGTTTGACTGTTTCCATTAGGATATCCTTATATACTTATTTTCCATTGCTCTCTACTGGAACAGTGTGATTTTTGTTTATGGCATATAGAAAATTCACTTAAACACAATTTCAGTTTCCCTGAAACAAGTCATGACTGAAGGCTGACGTCACACTACAACCTGAAGAGAAAAACAGGGAGAGCATTCAGTGGAGGAGAGGGTCTCTGACAGAGCAGGAGCAGCAATTAGCGGTTTGCCAGTTCAGATCAGGATCTTCACAGTGGGATTCTCCTGAACCAGTCTCAAACATGGTGAATATTTTCTAGTAGATACTTAATATCAAAAGAAGAAATTGAGATTAGACTAATAAGTTTGTAATTTGGTGAGTCCAGGGTTCTTCTATCAAAAGGGAAAAATTTTATTTTTGAACGGAAAACAATTTCAATAGTAAAGATATTCTATTGAACTTCACATTTCAAACCCCATAAACTGGACAAGATTACTTTGAGGTGAGGGAGAAGTCATTCAGGAACACAGATCATTTCTGTTGTCATTAACACCTTGGGTCTAGAAGATCCAGAACTACTTTGGAAATAGGAGGTATTTTCTTACTAACAGGTGCATAATAGGTAAGGGCATTAAAATAGTTAAGATGAACTGTCTTTTGCAAATGCCTCTCTCCAGTGATTATACAGACAATTAAAACAAACTGACCTTTGTACTGAAATAATTATAATTCACTACCTCAACTTTATTCACAAACAAAGCAGTTTTACTTTGTTTAGAAAAACTATTACTATCTGTGTTTATCAGATCTTCTGAATTAGTGAAGACGATCTTTTTAAACACAGAGGATAACCAGAATCCTGCATATAATAATGTCCCTTATAAAATTTTAAAACATAAATTCAATTGACAGATTCTGTACAAACTTTCAGATACTCTATTAAAAAATTAAATTAGGAACTAGGTTGAGATTAGAAAGTAAGTGCTAGAATTCTGTCTAGCAGAGTTTATACTTTTGGTTTTAAAACAGTATTTATGCAGCACACTAAAATGTGGTATTTTTTATACCTACATAAATTTTGAACATTTATCTTAATTCTACAGAATGTAGTATCTTTAACAGATAATTAAAAATAAACTTACCAAGCTGAATGTTTCTGATCCACACAGATTGCTTAGTTTCCTTTAAAATTTTCTCAAAGTAAACCCCAGCAAATCCACTAGAAAAGCAGGCTATGAGCACTGCCATCAGCCCCACAAACTGCGACCCCGCTGAATGCTCCTTAGCAGGTGTTGCTTGAGAGTCTGAAGGCCACTGGATGCAAAAACAGTTATACAAAATTCACTGTTTAAATCCAGTCATGAGCATCTATAAAATGCATATTTGTTTTCTAGCAACAGTAACAGTTACTCAACACAGACAATCACATGCTTGTCAAGTTTGGCATTTTGCACCATAAATACTTTTAGAGGACTGCAAAGCTACAATTTTTCTTTCTATGTACATGTAAAGAGTAAAATTGTGCCTGAATTTAAACATGTGCAGGATTTATGTCTTACAAGCCAGAACTGTTTCTGAATCCCAGGGTGACTTATCATGGTCATTCACAGCCACCAACTTGTGCCACCCAACAGTTGGTTATAAATAGGGGTACAGATAGAAAACTACTTACACCAGCTGTCTTTAGGATGGGGTGAACTGTCTTTTGCATGTGCCCCTCTTCAGTGATTATGCAGACTAGTTAAATCCTGCAATGTGCCTAATGCCAACTGAATAAAATGCAATGCCACAGGCAAAAACATACTGAGGAGTCTGTTAAATACTGTCAGAATACTTTGCTCTCCTTTTTAATTACTGAATGTCATCATCGTATCTTCTTTCAAATCCTTAAGTTTAAAAATAAAAATTTCTAGGATATGCTGAAATCTGCTAAAAATTCTTAGAATAGTATCTCATGCCATGATACTGCCCTCTGAAAACTACAAACTCTGGTGCCTGCACTATTTAGACCTGAGGCCAGTTTTGCCTTTTGAAACAGTTCAAGTAAACTTGCCAACCCTATGACAAAGTGAGCCTGGCCTGTCCTGGCAGAGAAGATCTGTGAATTCCTAATGTCTGAAGACACATGCTAACAAACATTGCTATCATTATTACTTGCAGGTTGCTCCAGAGGCCCTGTCACATTCTACAGTAGAGCACTGGGTTGCAAAAGAGGTGTTATCTTCTGCCTTTGACCCATTTCTGGTGTCCTCCAGACCTGGCCAGGTGTGATTCGCAGTTCCTGACTACACTCTGGTGCTCGTGTGCAGCTGGTGGAATCAGAAAGCTGTATAATCAGTATAGAAATCCATGTTCCTTGAATAAACACATTAAAAGAGCACAAGCCACTTGCTAACATTTACCTGTACAAATGCCACTCCTGTCATCAATATTACTAATGACAGCCACTGGTATACACCCAATTTCTTGCTCAACATGGACACAGAAAACAATGCTGTGGTGAGAATTTTCAGTTGGTACGTAACCTAGAAGAACCAAAAACTGTTAATACTGCATAATTAATGGGATTTTTTTTTTTAAATTTGCAGAGAATTCCAAATATACAATACCTGGTATGTGGCTGCATCTAGGTTTGACAATGCTACATACAGCAAGTTGTTCTGAAGAGTGTAAATTCCCGAAGGAATAGCAAGTTTAAGAGTTTCCATGGGTTTATTAAGGATTTCATCATGCAGCACTCTGTTCAGAGTCCGTAAATTGCACTCTATCCAAAGAAACAATAAAAGAAATAGACACTCATTAAAAGGAGAGCAGTTAAAAAGTGAAACAGCAATGCTCTCTTCTTAAAATGGTTGCCTCTTTTTACAGCTATCACTATATCAAGACCTCAAAATACTATCTATGTTTGTTTGATGTTCACAAGTCTTGTATTTGTAAGGAAAAATGGCTTCAAGTGTCTTCCCACAGCCTGGAATATCAGAACTAAAACAATTATTCAAAAGACTTTGAATAAATCTTATTGAAACCATATCAGTATTTGAAGATAATACATCAAAGGATATCACCTAAAAAGTACATATTTACAATTCTTGAGTGTCATCAATATTTATACATATAAAACAATATTTTTAAGCTGTTGAAAATCAAAAATATGCACCCAGGAACCAGATAAATTCAGCTTAAAATGTACAAAACAAGAAACAGAGCGAATCTGAATACACTTCTTTTGAGCTTAAAACCGTGATTCTTCCTGAAAACAATGAAATTGCTTCTTCCCTCCTTCATCTGCTGTTTATTATGGGCTTCTAAATTATCATTCATGCTTTGGAAACACTTAAAGCTTTTAATTTTTTCCTACTTCCACATTTGGATTTCTTAAAAAGCCTGAGCAAACACAAACTTTGAATTGTTGGCAGAAAAATTATTCTTGCACTCCTCAGTACCCACATCCTTTAAAAAGAACTTCCTCCAGCAAATACACAGTATGATTAATATCTTTCCAAGACTATTTCTTACACAAGGAGAAGGGAAATGCTTTGTTGTACGCCTGTACTCACATGGCTGCTTTGCAGTTGCCACTACAATACAGCATATTGATTAGGAAAATTACTTGGTGCAAAATTTGACACATACTGCTGTCTTTGTAGACCAACAGAACACAGGCCAAAATCTTCAGAAGTTCAGCAATAACTACTGCAGTAGAGGATAAGTATCGGGGTCCTTCTTCTTTCAGTGTCCGAGAATAACGCATGGTCAAGACTAAACTTGTGGTCTGAAAAACCAGGATACCCAAGGAAAGGTACTTTAAATTGGCAGACATTTCTTGAGTTTTTTCTTTCTGAAACAGAATAAGAAAACAAAGATAATATTGTAGGTATTGGGAATAAGCATATTTTAAAAAGTTGTCCAGGAAGCTCAGTCAAAGGTAAACACAAATCTGATATTTAATAAGCAAAAGGAGATTATCACTTTAACAATGTTTTTCGAAGACATGAATACAAATGGGGAGATATATCAGAATATTAGGAGAAGTGTTAATTAACAGAGAAATTAAATTAAATTTTTTTATCTGTAATAAAAATAATAAAGCAAAATAAGAAGTATTAGCTGATAATTAGCTTTCCACTAACTGGTTTTGCTCCCAAGTTTCACGGATCCAAAGTGCAGATTTCTTTGTGTAGGTGAAGGCTCAGGAGGTATTTTCAAGGTGCAAAAGGCCCACAGTGCGGTACAGCAGAATGCCCTGCTGCCATGAGCCGTTCCCAGAGCGAAGGGAGCTTCTCTCTTCCCCGCTCCAAAGCCTGCCGGGCCAGAGGGCACCGCGCCAGCACAACCCGGGCTGAGGGCTGGGCTGCTTTACATGGAAATGGGAGGTACGGCTGAGGAGGAGCGAAAGGGAGAGTTGTGGGAAAGCAGGGCTGGATAGGAAGACGTGACGGAGGAGCTGCAGGGGAGGCAGCACCAAACCTGCCCTGCTGATTATCCTGCTCAGAAAAACATCAGTTGAATACAGATGACCAGGTGACTGCACCTCCTTTCTCATACTGCACTGACCACCACAAAGCTTCTCTTAGGAAAGCTGCATCATCTTCATGACTATCATGAACTTCCACCAAGTTGGAATTCAGTTTTCCTTGCAATTTGTCACCAATTAAAGCATTAACTTAGTGCAGGAGTCTAATATTAGAGACAGTAATGTTCATTTTACAAGCACAATATATTACAAGGAAATTTAAAAAAAGCTCAGTGATGCTCAGAATATCATATAATTTTCTTCATATTAAGAATTTCCATATGCACAAAAACAAATGCTTTCTATAAAAAGATAAGTACTACTGCCTTCACTGCCCACTTACTCAAAAACAGAGCAGTTTTTTATAATGCCAAAGTAAAATCAAGTCAGTAATTAGAAGTTAACAAATATGTTTTCAAGCAAAAAAACCAAAACAGTAACAAATCAAGACAATGAATGCGGTTCTCAGTTTTAGAAGCCTAGAGATGGCACATTTATTGGATGCACGTGCCAGAGCTGTCCCTGTGCATGTCCCACACCTACAGGCACACAATTTCTGGCTCATTAACTATCTAACTTTGTACACTCTGATGAAGAACATACTGCTACCTCTACATATTTGTAGCTGGATCTGAAGCTGTTTCTTGCTGACTGCATTTCTCTAGCTCAAGATGCATTTCATTGCTATAGTTACAGACATTTGGAGAGTTCTATTTTTCAAATGTTTCTGACTTGCCTTTATCTTATCTCTAAGCACTTATGGGTTTTCTCCGGTCATGCATTCCAAGTCAAATTATTACCTACATGTCATGGACACTTAGGAGACACTGCAGTAACCTGCAAACAGGTGAGAACTGCCAACAGCCACAAAGATATGAAGTACATACTTGTATCCTACACAATAAAATTGTTTATCTTAAGAATTATGTGGCAGTAAAAGCATACTGGCAAAGAAGGAAAAAAAAAGATGTCAGGATGCGGAAACTGAGGAGGAAATACACAAGGTTCCTTTAAGGAATCTTAAAAGGAGATACTTTCATATGAACAATAATCTCCTTCAATTCTGTAAAAAACAAATACTAAAGATGCAACTGCACTGAACAATATAAATCAGACAGAAATATAAAGTATCAAGAAGAAAGCTGCAGATAATATTTGAGATTTGCTGATGTTTTCCACTGGTTCTGGTGGAATAATCCTTTACATGCAGAATAAGCATCTTCAACAACAAAACAGAGATGATTTGTTAATTGATGAACAACAACTTTGAAGAATAAATTTGCTACAGTTGAGAACAAGAAGGAGAAACAGAAGAACAGTGTGTATAAAGGGATGAAGAGAGGACATGCAAGGTCAGAGATCATACCCTATAGGGAAATACCAGCAACATAGATAAGAGAGAGAACAAGGGAAAGAAAAAAAATCCACTGAGAGAAAATACAAAACTGAATTTCACTAAAAGGCCTGGCTATGATACTAGAGGAAACCGACATTTATGTGAGCCCGCTTGAACAATTGCTTTCACCTTTTCCCTTTACCTCTTTTTTTAGTATTGAGACCTGGCAAACACAAAGAGCAATAGATTGCTAAGATGAACAACACTGATTTTCATGAAAGCACACTTACAGATAAATAAGTTTTTAAACTTTTTGGTTTTCAGTTTTCAAAATGATTCTGAACAAAATACAGATAATGAGAACACACATCTTTCCTGACTTGGACCCAAATTTCTGCATTCTGCAAGCCTGTGAAGTGACAAAGGGTTTTACAAACATTCAAATTTATTAGATATCAAAAATTCCTTAACGTTCAAAACAGGTCACAATATTAAAAATAATGTTCACAATAATTTCTTACTGAAATACAACCATCTATTTATGAATGTAATTTTAATAAGTAAATCACTAGTACGCTGTTTGATGAGCAAGTACCAAAGCAATCAGCATGAAAACATAACAACAAGCACAACAGTTTGATAAGCCCATCAGCAAAGCCGTGAGAAATACATACCACCATATTATCTTCAACTACTGCCTTGTCTTCCTTAGTAATCATGATAAAAAAGGGAACTTTCCCCGGACGGTGTGTCTCAAAAAGGTGCCAGTAGCAGGAAACATTTCTTTACCATAACTCACTAAAGCAGTTTCAGGGTTTCAAACATTCACACAAAATGGATTCTAAGTGTCCAGTGTGACAGTTGAAATAAGGATATTTGTTATAAGTTAGTAGTAACGAGACAGGCTTGTAGAGAACAAGGGTGTGAAGTTTCCCACTGTACTTTCAAGCTGGGTCACAGAGCAGGAACTACAGTCCTAAAACGTACGCCAGTGATAGAACCACCCTCTACTAAGCACACACAACATCTTATCAGCTTTCCTGCTCCCTTTGAAAGAGCTGCATATCAACTCATATAACTCTGTGCAAACAGGGAACTGGATCCAGAGAAAGAGCCAAGTATTGAACTCTAAAGAGCTGAGCTGTCTTCAACTGCAGTTTCACAGCAGCTTTAGATTAACAGATTACTGCCAGAGGTGTAATTGCTCACTGGTAGCCATGAGCTCCTGCTCCCCTCACAGCAACAGCCTGTGCAGGCACAGAATAAATGAACCACTGTCTTAATAACAGCCCACACGTTGATTGTTTTAAACCAATAATGAAATTAAAGTTCCCAATGCGTTTCCTGTACAGTCACAATACAGATTTCTTACTGGGCTTTGGATGCACTACTCAGTACTCTGCAGGGTGCATCTGTTTGAAAACTCAGATTTAGGTTTGCTAATTCAAATACTGGAAGTTGAGGGGTCCCATTAACTCAGTGTCTTTTGAACTGTACCTTACAGCCTGCTAAGGACCTGCAGCTCCTTGACTATAATGCAGCCTAAGACATCTGTTACCTGAGGGACAAGGCTCATTACTCTGTGCTTCTCTTAGTCTAGGTGAATAAAAAAGTCAGCTGCCTGTGTGTCATTTATTCAGTGTACCATGGAGACACACCCTATAGCCACAGGAAGGCAGGGCTGTACAGGAGTCATTATGCAGGAAGCCAAGATGGGATTTACGGCCACACAAAGTTCGACTTCAGAACACAAACACACAGGTGGATAAAATACAGATGGATACCACGAAGAGTTGTTTTCCTTAGAAGTATAAACAAAAAGGACCCTGGAAAGGTTTTATAGACTCAGAAAAGAAAACAAAGCAAAACAGTCTATACAGGAAGTAATACCTTCAGCTCAAAGTACCATACTATGCAAAGCCTGAAAAATATCCCTTCAAAGGAAGCAGATTTTTTTAAAGTGGAAAATCATGTATTTCCATCTCATTCATTCATTCATTCAGACAAAATGAATGGATTTTTGACTTGCAGGTTCTCATCTCCCTTTGCAGTATCTCCAACACAGACTAAAATTTAGTATTTTACATTTTATTTTTATATTATCCGTACATTTTCCCTCCTAAAATAATGGTAAATTCTAATGTTTGCAGATGAAATTAGACCAAAAGGAACATAATCAATACGACTTAATGAACAGCAAAGATACCATATATGTTTTTATTTTCCTCCCTCCATTCAACAACAATACCTGCTGATAATTATCAGGGTTTACTAAAGAGATTACAAGACTTTTCTTAAGATTTTGCCTTTTAAAGAACAGATGGTATAAACTTCTGAGTTTCTCAGCTGCTAAATATCTACCACTGCAAAATCCTGTGCAAAATTAAGGATTAGTCTATCTCTATGAACTGATCCTATTCTTGAGTTTGTAGGAGAACTCAAAATCTGACAGAATTACTTTAGTTTGAGGTATCTAAAAAACACTAAAAAAGAGAACTCTGGAAGGAAACTGACTTATTTGAAATTCTCTTCAGTTAAACTCAGAGACTAGAGACTATCTTGAGGCATTTTCCAAAGGTGGTTGAAGTTATACTGCATATTACCAAGATGCTTCCAGGAGCATGGTCTAACACCATCTGCAAGAACGACAGAGCAGAGGCAACTCCACACATCCAGGCACTCCCAAAATTTCACACCATGCTGATTCAAACACATTATGATAAAGTGAGCACAGAAGTGTTAAGCCTCAGCTTTGTCTAACATCAACTATCTATTTCATTAGCATATTTTAGGCTCAGTGAAATTTTAAGGTGGGGATGCTGTACATTTTATATATTATTTTATAAATAAAAAGGGTGGTAGTTCATGCACAAATTACCCAAATTTCATTTATTTGACTGTGCATTCCTCCTGCATCAATTACACTGCAAGTTCTTTCAGTATCCCAAACTATCCAATATTCTGCATTGTATTTTACTAATTCTGCCTGAGTTAATGAAACAGTTTTTTTTACAGTCACTGCAGCTCACTTTTATTATTCATTAAATTTAATTTTCCTCAAATTTCTGAAACTTCAAGAGATAACTGAAGAAAACTTGAAAAAAAAGTCAGCATCCAAAAAGCCCTAGGCACCCAACACTATCTCAAGAAGTAGATGACAGAATAACACACACACACAAAAAATCAATTAACAATGAATTCCAATAAGTTGCATAACAAAAAGGTAGCTTAAATTCACCAAAAGATTTGACACGAAAATAACCTCTACTGGCAACTGTTTCTTTACTCCTGCCAACTCTGTCACAAGGAAAGTGAAAGTTAAAAAAGGAAAATATACTAATTACTATTATGTTTCTAGTCTTCATAGTGATGGCATTATGTGAATTAAATTCCTTCCAGCCTAGTTGTGAAATGTTTTCACTGTTGACAGTCTTTTAGAGTAAAAAGCCAAGTTACAGGAGTTATTATTCCTAGCTCTTATTCTATTTTATGATTAATCAATTTAACATTGCTTAACTCAAACCAAAGGTATTTGTATATTATTTAAAAAACAAAGCCAAACACAAGCAGACAACCAGCCTCTTAAAACCATCAAAGGCAAAGTTTTGTAAGTTTTGTAAGTTTTGTGTGCCAGTACACCAAATTCTACATATGGGATATGCCAGAGAATAAACACTGATTGTCTGCCTTATGGAAGGAAAACCAGAGTGGAAAGCAAAGTAGGCTATTTCATTCCATTGGAACAGGTATGGACACACTTCCTGGGCATTTGCTTTGAAATCAGGATAGCAGATTAAAGGAACAGGATTGCATTCTCATATTTCTCCAAAGGAATGTGAGCCCACTGCTGATGCTACGCCTGTACAAATACCGTAAGCTGTCAACAAAGGAAAAGCACAACTGCAAGGTCGGGCAAGAGCTGACTCACAGAACCTGAAGAACCTATTTTTATAAGACTTCTGTGCTTTTGCACATGCATTGCCCTGTTTCCTGTGCTGGATAACACACAAGTAACTCTAACTAACAAGTAACGATGTCACTCTCTGCAACACAACTACATTCCTCGGAGGAAAGTTCTATTCCATAAATATTCCATCTATTGGAACCAGCCTTCTTTTAACCAAAAGTAGTATCTAATACTAAAAATATATGGATGGAAAATAAATGGGTGGAAGGAACGTCATGAAGTTCAACGAAGTCAAGTGCAAGGTCCTGGCCATGGGCTGGGGCAGTCCATGAACAGGCTGCCCAGAGATCTGCAGCAACTCTGTCACTGTAAGTGTTCGAGGCCAGGCTGGACGGGGCTCTGAGCAGCCTGGTCTAGTGGAAGATGTCCCTGCCCATGGCAGGGGAGTTGGAACCAGACGACCTTTAAGGTTCCTTCCAACCCAAACCACTCTTTGATTCTATGATAAATGTCCCAGATGGTACTGAGGCTGCACAGACCTTTCCAAAACTAGTCAAGTGCTGCTGAACTGGGTTCTGAAGTAGATTTTACATACATATGAATATTTTAACTGCCAAATTTGTTCTGCTATCAACAGTGCATTTCTTTCTCCCCTCACCCCTACAAGATACAATGTCATGTCAGTGTAATCTTAATAAACCATATTAAACCTTGTATTTCTCACTTTAAAATGTCACTATTATGTTTTCCATTTTCCTTATGCTGGAGACAGGTTCCTTCTTTGTTCCCTCCCATAAGCTATCTATAATTATCAGCCCAAATATCCCCAAATACATGGCACTTCCCAACTAAATCACTGCAACTCACTTTATTATTTTAAAACTTACCTTGCTCTTTCTTTTTTTTTCCAGTTTGTTACCCATTCTTCTTGCTGAATTCATTATAAAGTGTATTAAGTACACTATGAAAAAAATAAAACAGCTATGCTTCTCTTACAGCTTGTACACTTCTTCAGAAGCATTGCTAAATGCAAATCCTAACTTTTTTCCTTACTCTTCTAGCAGAAACTGAAGAACAAAGACTTTTTTCACATGAAGTTTTCCTTCAGGCAGTATTTCTGATTTTTCCACTGACATAAAAAAAAATGTTTAACTGTTGAAAACAAATTAAAAACATAACTACATTCAAATAATGTTCACGACACGGACATCAAGCCCAACACAGTAGATGAGTGGTGGACCTTGCTCCTGCAACGTCATCTCTCTCGCCACAGCCCTATCTCAGAGTGCTGCTTTCGGCTGGGGTAGAGTTCATTTTCCTCACAGTGGCTGGTCTGGGGCTGTGTTTGGGATTTGTGCTGGAAAGTGTTGGTAACACAAGGATGTTCTCGCTATTGCTGAGCAGTGCTTACACTTTCCTGCTTCCCACCCCGCCAGTGAGGAGGCTGGGAGTGCACAAGGGGTTGGGAGGGGACAGAGCCAGGACGGCTGACCCCAAGTGACCCACGGGATATCCCACACCATATGGAACCTACTCAGCGTATAAAGCTGGGGGAAGAAGAAGGAAGGAGGGATGTTTGGAGTGACGGCGTTTGTCTTCCCAAGGCACCGTTACACATGATGGAGCCCGGCTTTCCTGGAGGTGGCTGAACACCTGCCTGCCCTTGGGATGTGGTGAATGAATTCTTTGGTTTGCTTTGCTTGCATGTGTGGATTTTGCTTTACCTACTAAGCTGTCTTTGTCTCAACCCACAAGTTTTCTCGCTTTTACCCTTTTGATTCTCTCCCCCATCCCACTATGGGGAGTGAGCCAGTGGCTGTGTGGGGCTTAATTGCCAGCTGGGGTTAAACCACAACACTTGGCCATTTTAAAATCATGCAGATGCTTTTTAGAACTGGCAAGTGCACTTAAGCACAGAGCGGTTACACATTAAAGGGTAACTGTTAAAGATCAACCAATAATTTCTTTTCAACTTTGCTCCAAAACCTCAGCTTTTTACAAAGATAGTGGAGGCTATATCAGTGATTCAGTGGCCTATCACTCAACTAGGAAATTCCCTCATTGCCAAGTCTAACAAAAGGAATGCAATTACATATTATCTATTAACTAAAGTCCAATTTCAGAGAATGCTATAAATTGCCTGGGAATCAGTAAGGTTTTCTTACAGGTTGACAGACAACCTAGCAGAAAGGAAACTTCACTGAGTTTTTTTAAGATCTTAGAAAGGTTTTCTATTTTTTTGTTTGTTTTCTTCTTTCACAGGAAAAAAAAATCACCTTTCTAATCTATGTATCAGACAGGAGGAGTTGGGCATTAAGAATCTTAAATGTGAGATTTGTGGCTAAGTGCTCTTTAAGCCCACCTCCCTTATCCTTTACACCAAACCTAAGAAGCCAAAGTTCAGATATTTTTTTCTGATGAGAATTTGGTTTGATGAACATTAGACAAATGACATATTGAGTATAAATATTCAGCGTTCAGGACATTCAGGCTCTCACTGAGCTAAATGTTAAGACCAGCATTTCTTGTAAGATGAAGCCTTCAACTCTGCACAGTAGTGCAACAGTTTTATATTGACATAGCAGCCATTAAGCCAAACTCTGCCTGCCAGCACAGTAATTTGATACAACCTGCCTGAAGTGCCTCTCACTGATTCACACAGTACACACACTGCGTTCATTTTATAGATCACAGTATAGACAGATCCCACAGTCACATCCAGACTGTGAGCAAGGACACGTTCAGTTCTCAGTTCTCACTTCAAATGCCCATCTCTCCTCTAGCAGGAGGGCAATGCCATGAACTGAAGGACTGCTTGAATGCAACTCCTGCAGATGTATTAAGCCAATGAAAGAGCGTGACAAGGTGCTGGGAGACTGAACACTGAATCCAGCTGGGTTCAGCCACAGCTTATGCTTGTGGCGTTTATGAATCACAAATCAAGTCTGGGTGCTCAAGGCAACACAGGTACCCTCAGCCAAGGTGACCTACTTGGAGCAGAGTAACACAAACTAGATACTACAGTGAAAATAAATCTGTAGACACTGCAGAAAGCTACCAATTGCAAATAAAATTAGACAGCTGAACAGTGTATAAGGGGTATAAATATAGGACAAGGTTCAAAACCCCAGTGGAAAAATCCTGAACTCCGAACCATCTGACATTTTCATGCTAGATCCTAAGAAGTACAGATCTTAAGAACCTCTTCTCCCCTCTAGAGACACCCTCTACTGATGTGATCCAGCTGTGCAGCCTTCTGACTTCCAGCCAAGGCCCACAGCCTGCACAAGCAGCAGGCATTTGGTGTGAACTGAAGCAACTCGAGAAGAATGAGCCCAGGTCGCAGGCAATTCAGGAATAATACAGGAGGAATCACTGTGTCTAGCAAGCCTGTCCCAAAGATCAAGGATGTGTTGTCCTCACTTAACACTGACAAATCTGGAACTGTTTTAAGCAGACACAGGTGACTTGAATTCCATAGGCACTTCAGTCAGATGATTCCTGCCTTTCTCCTGTTATTGCAAACAACAGTGTAACTTGCACAAGGAAATAGGCTGTGTAGGCAGGCAGAGTCACTCCTAACAATACATCACTCTAAAGAAAGCGAATTTCTACTTACTACAACCAGCCTTTC
The DNA here is from genome assembly GCA_038380795.1 of Pyrocephalus nanus. NCBI lineage: Eukaryota > Metazoa > Chordata > Aves > Passeriformes > Tyrannidae > Pyrocephalus > Pyrocephalus nanus. The sequence goes on along the minus strand of CM076269.1, from coordinate 18,857,830 downwards.
CCAAAACCAGTATTTTTACCACACATAACCACTTCTACAAATGAGAACATCAGACATCCCCAAAACAGTGGATCCTTATCCCACATGTGATTTTAAATCACGAGTTCTCACAATGCCTAACAATGTTCAAGGGAATATTAAGCTTCAGTTTCTAAAGGAAGAGGTTATTATAAATCACTTCCTCCACAACTGTCACCTCCCTCACACTCCCCTGCAGCCTCAGAGCTCACACAGAGTTCAGGTGAGCCAAGTGCAGGGCCCATGGAGAAAGGCAACCCCCCAGTTCATCACCTAATGTTCATTCTAAGACCCATTTTGTCATTCTGCACGTTTGTTGAAAAGTAAACGTTGTCTTGGATCCCAACCCTTCTGTGTAGAGGCTGCCTGACAAATAAACTTCCCACTGTGGTTCTCAGTTTTAGGAAAGTTTGTTGTGTATGTTCTTTATGTTCCAAATAACACAGCCCTACATTGCTGAAAGCCGTGTCAGTCTTCTCCACCCAATCATTCCTTTAAAAGCTTTCTTTGGAATCTAAGTCTTCCTCGCTCTGATTTAAAACACAGTTTACAGGATTCAATAAAATGAAACAATTTGCCGTACCTTCTGGCATTTATCTTTTACCTTCCAGTTTATTCCATAATATGCATTATTACATTCATTATCTCTGCATCCTCTGGGTTTCTGACTTAATCCACAAGCGCTGTACTGCTAGAGCGTTTCTCATTTCAAAAACCTGGTATGAAATCGTGTTACCACGCAAATACTTGTAAAGTGTGCCTTTCTGATAACTTTACACGCCGCTCTGCATCACTGAGCATCTTCTGGACAGAGCTCCAGCAGCGCCGGGAGCCCCGAGCTCGGCAGCAGCTCCGCGCCCTTCCCAACTTCACACAGCACCGCCGCCCCCCGCAGCGACTTCACCTTCACCCTCCCTCCCTCTCCCCGAACCGCTCCCTGCCCACACATTTCTCTCAGCGTCTCTCCGATCCCACCCTTCCCCTCCCCAGCCCGCTCCCACAGACCCGCTTCCCTCCCCATCCACCGGCCCCGACCGCCTCCCCCTCCCGCAGCACAGGCCTCCCTCGGCTCGCTGCCTCCCGCACGGCCCCGCTCCCCGCGGGGCGGCCCCGGCCGGGCTCTGCTCCCACCTGCGCCCGCCGGGCCCCGCTCGCCCCTCGCCGCCGGCCCGGCCCGGCTACCTCAGCTCCGGGGCTTCCGGGCGCCGGTCCCGTCCCGCAAAGGCTCCGGCTGCAGCCGAGCCCCGCCCGCTCCGTTCCCAGGGCCGCGGCGGCAGCGAGCCCCGCCCGGGCCGAGCCAGGCCGGGCCCTGGGCAGGGCAGGGCATGGCTGGGCCCGCGTCGGGAGCAGCGCGGGGCTGGGGGCCAGAGCCCTGGGATGGAGCCCCGGACACCTCCCAGCGAGCGCCCCGCGGGCCCCGTCCCGCCGGCAGCATAAAGGGGCACTTGTGACAGGAGCGCCTGGGGTGACACCCCGGCCGGGTTGGTGAGAGGGACGTAGTGCGGGCCTGACACGGAAAAGGGCACTGCGCCGTGCAAAGAAACGAATTAGATACCAAATTTTGAAGATCATATTAAGGCAAAACTTTATGCTTAAGTTAGGGGGTTGATGTCCCGATGGTTGGCAAAGGACAGCGTAGCACATCAAAACCGGGTGAAATCCTGGCTCCGCGGAACTGGAATGGAAACCCGTCCCACCCATTACAGCAGTAAACCGTGGGAGACAAGCACACTACTAATAAAGGTAGTTTTAATAGCAGGTACGTGTTCAATAAGACACTCATTAGAAGTATGCTTTAGGAGAATGCACTTTGTTGACACCAAACTGAAGGCTCTGGCAGGTCCCAAAGAGTTTGCTGCAAGGTGTGGAACTGCTCCTGAACTCAAAAATGGGCCATGGTCTTTCAGTGACCGCACTGACTGTACCTGCTTGCAGATGTCAGCATCATTCTTGAAATTAAAATGTCAGATATTTCAGGTATCACAGGTTAGACTAAATACTTCAAAAAAAAAAAAGGAGCCAAGATCTTGTCAGGTTTATTAATTTAATAATTTTCCATTCCTTCACAAGGGAAAAGGCGTTGGTTTTCAGCAGCTTTAGACTATCAGCCTAATCTGGGTTATATTTGCCTCCTATTCCCCTCTACAGAACTCTAGGTATTTGCCATTGGTTTGAAGAGAGTTCAGCATTGCTTTGCTCTGAGCTGTAAAGCTTTTTTAATGAATAAACTTTAGTTAACCCCCCAAAATTTCAGTCCTGTGGAGTACTTTTTTTTTTTTTGCTTTGCAATTCTCCATATTGAACTGCATCTGATTACAATAGACTAAAACCAATACTCTGAGCCTAGTTTAGCATCTTTCATTCTATCCCATGGAGAACTGCTTATCAGATGTTTGTGTTTGCCTTATTTTATGTGATCAGAACCAGGCATAGTGCTCAGCTCACATACACAACGATTTATTTGACCTCATCCACTTTGGTGAATAACCAAATACTTTCTAATTTGTCACACCAATCATTTCAGGCAGGTGTTTGTTGCATTCCCTATCGGAAATAAAAATAAATCATATAGGTAGGGTACGATATGCTCTCTTAAAATGATGCCTAAAACACTGACAAAACTAATGATATCTACTAATGACTAAAACCAGAGGTAAACTAATGAGAGGCATGACATATCAGCTAGACATGCAACATATCAGCCAAGTAGCATCTGACAATTTGACTTAAAGGTATTTTTTTCTTACATTAAGTAATTAATCTAATAATACGGAATATAATCCGTGTTTAGGTTGTCAAGCAGCTCTTCGGAAGTTCATATAGACCATTTCGATGTAGCAGCAGAGAGAGCAAAGGCACTCAAAACACTGAATAACATCAGGAGTAGGGGAGTGGAGTGTTTCCCAGCAGAGCTCTATAAAAAAAAAGTGAGACATTTGATAACCCCATTTCAAAATAGTTCTGATTATCACTATTATAAAAGCATAAAAGTTTCAGAGGAATCTTTTCCTATTAGCCCCTTCTATTATGTAGACATTTCTGATGTTAAAAAGACCATGTGTCACATCCATAGTTCCCATAAATCAGCAGGTGTTCAGTTTTCAAGTGATAGGCAGGGACAAATGTGGAAAACACCTGTGTGGTCCCTCTTCTCTTCATTTTTGTCGATACTATTCCCATTTATTATGTTGCACATGTCTTCTCAAAGGGTTATTCAGACACCTCACAATATAAACAACACTTTCAGTTTTCTATGACAGGTATGGGAAGAAAACAGTAGAAACTACGAAGAGGAAAAGTGCTTACCACTTGACTGCCTCCAGAGGAAGGTGACTGCAGAAAACAAACAAACAAACAAGTAAATCTACAAGTGTTCCCACCCAATGGTTTTGAACACAGTTTTTGCCTATGATCAACAAGTTTTGAATACGCTGACCCACAGCACGAGTTTAATTTGTTCAAGAGGAAAATTGCATTGCATTGATAAAGCAAATAGTTTTAGTTACATCCTCTGCCTCATGTTACATCTGATAATTCCAGCTAAAACTGATGGAAAGGCAAAAGTCTATTTTTCTCTCATTCCATTGTTATATTTGATACAGAGCTTTCAATCTCTATATTTGAAAGAGGATGTTAAAAAATTGATGAGTTCTGAAAACAAAACAAAAAAAAAGAAGTGCAAAACCAGGTAACCAGCCAGTGAAACACTCAAGAATCTAGCTTATTTAAAAAAAAAAAAAAAACAAAGTGAAGGATTAACTGAACACAGCCTATAAAATCTACACAGGGAACAGGAATGTAAAAAACAGAGGACAGAAAAATGTAACAAAGCCCCTAACTGAAATCTGAAACAAGACAGATTTAGATTTAAAATATAATTGACACAGAAATTGCTTTCCCAGGCTGAGGCCATATTTTCCACAGTATTTTCTTTAAATATGCTCTAATACAAATGGAACTTATACAGAACGTTCTCTCAAGACCAAATCATCCCAAAATTGCTCTACCTACCACACAGGTTTCTTTGTTTACTAAGAAAAGAAGATGAAAATGCTGTAATGAAAGTATTCTTACCTGTTTTCCAGAATAAGTGCTTCCTGAGCTAGAGCCACCCTGTAAAATAATTATGAACCATTTAATTTTGTAGTATGAAACTCCAAGTGAACAGTGTCCAAAGAGCACACAGCAGTCTGGAAAATGCCCTGGATAGTGTTACTTTTGATATTGACTTTGATTTTGCCATTTTTGTTGCACTTCCCCCACCCCATTTTAATTGAATGGTCTCAAGTAAGCACAGCTATGTCCTCTTTATTCCATCAACAGTTTCAGAGGAATGTGTCAAAACAATGTGCTATTGACTGAGCTACAGAGTTTGAAACTGAAACAGTTACCCTGATATTTAAATACATCATTCTTATTAGAATGATCCAAACATATTCCTGCGAGTAAGTAACAGAGTATATCAAACCTTTGCTATGGGAGGAATAAATGCTGCCTAATCCTAAGGTTCAAGTTTGAGCAAAAGATTCCAAATTTTTTTGGTAATTTTTTTCAGACATTTACCATTGTAACATAATTTTAAATTTCACTCTCATTTCTGTTATCTGTTTTAAAAACCAGTATCCACATTTCTAACTTTGTTGCAGAATACTGAAAGAAGAATATCCTTACTGGCTTTCCTTGATGACTGCCTCCTGAGGAAGATGAACCCTGAAAAAAGATACCTGGTTTTGACTCTAAGTCTATTTGCACTTATATATTCTCACTGTCTGGAATAAAGGACCACAGGAGAATGAACTCTGTCTTGTGTCCAGTCCTCTGAAAATCACAGGGAAAACCTTATCTGAGATACAAATATTAAACATCTTTTTGTTACAAATATTCTTTCAAATAATGAATTGGAGGTTGTGATACAATGTTCTCAAGAAGAAAGAACTGTTTTGTAGTTGTGATGTGTTTAATACATGGAATGGAAAAAATATTAAGGTCTAATGAAACATTAATTCACCTGGTATCCATCTATGTTTACATTTGGGAGGAAAAAAAAGACACCACCAACAAAAAATGCAAATGTTAGAGTCCTTCATTCTACAGCCCCTATTTGAAGACAGCTCTAATAAGAAAAGTAACTCTTAAAAAAATGGATATAGAAAAATAAAACATCTTATTCAGCTTTCTGGGAAAGTAGCTCTGCTCATTTGAATGGCATTGCCAACAGGAAATGTTACAAGCATTGACTCCTTAAGAAATGCCATCAAATCCAGGACACAAAGTGTCTCACCTTTATGATTCATGTCTTAGAAAATGTAACATTTATGCCCACTTTTTAATAACAGGTACACCTTCTTTTCTATAAGACATAAGCTAAAGCGTGTGTGCTTATTGGTATCTGCTGCCATTGAAGGACAAGAGCAAGGTCCAAATTACACAGTAAAAACAGTAGTCTGACATGTGAGAAGTTGAAAATATGCATAGTTAAGTGGCAACTATTATTGCCTTCAAAAAGAAAAAGTAAGTATTTTCTTCAAAGCAAGCCAGAAATACTTAAGACAAATGCATTTAAAATCAATGAAAAACTGAGCCCTGAGGACAAAGTGTATGATTATTTTGAATTTAAACAGAAATAAATGTTCAGAAGTTAAACAAGCAAATTAAAAATAAAATCCTGTGATCTCATTCTATGATTACTAGAAGTTCAGTTACATAATAAAATGCTGTCTCAAAACAACAGAACTGTGTGAAAATAAATATTGTGTTTGCATTTGTTGAGGTTATCCCAGATGACCAAATCATGTGAAACTCTTTGCATATTGAAGTAATTCTCAGAAAACTGTCTCGCCCATAACTGACAAGATACAGGGTTTTTTTTAACGGGTGTATAAGAAAAAAGAAAGGCAAATTTGAATTTTTTGACTTACTGGTTTACCAGGTTGTCTGCCTCCAGAAGAATATGAGCCCTATAAGAAGTCAATGCAATATCTATTAATTGAAGGAAAAATCTTCTGTCACTGCCTTGAGACAATTTGTGCAGTACTTGGGACAAACTTATGTGGATGTTGCTTGAACAAAAACAGTAAATGGGGTACCTAAAACTTCAGCTCTGTACAGCACACCAACCCAGTGGCAATTTGAACCAAGAGAGCAGGGTGATGAAATACAGTTTGGTGGTTATAGTGCATTCAAAGGAGTTACCTCAGCTATTTAGGCTTTAAAAAATGGCCAAATGAATATATCTTTCAGCATCAAGTAACTGACCTGATCTAGCAAGTTTGTTAGGAAAAAGTTAGGAGTGATGGGATGGAAAGATAATATACTCACCGGCCCACCATACTGACTGCCTCCTGAGGGATAAGATCCCTATTGAAAAGAATTTGAGAATTTAATAGCAGTTACTTTTATTTTTTTTTTTTTCTGTGCAGAATGAAACATCACAAAATGACTTTTAACAGAAGACTTCTGTAACAATCTGGAAAGTATATTAACCTAAAAAGATGCAGTGAAAGACTTCTGACTTAATGCCTCTAAGTTCCTTAACAGCTGAAAGTACTAAATAGGGCAAACAGTCACCAACCACCTGCTAAGACTGTTGTGTTACATAAATAAGTGGATCTAAAGTGTCTTACATACAGCTTTCAAAATTAAAAAAAATCTATTTTATTTGTGATTTTCTGCTACATCAGGTGTGTCCAGAGCGCATCATGTGGATTATTGTAAAAATATCCTTATTATTCCAGATAGGTGATTTGGGAGAAGAATTGATTTGCAGCTGTAAAAATCCTCTCCATGCTACAAGAGATTATCTTTGTAGAGTGATACTGAACTCAACTGCTTGTCAGTGGAGCGAACTTATTTTTTTTAGTATAGCAGAGTGAAACATTGCAAAATCAATAATACTAAGGAAAAATAAGCACCATCTTATTAGACAGCCGTCCATTACATCTGTCAACTACTTGCACTAGTAGGATTTCTGAATCAGTTACGAACTACTAAGTCTAGAGAAGGTACTCAGAGAGCTGATTACAGTAAGGGACTCGAACTGCAGCTGCAGATGAGGAAAGTACTATTATTGGGTGCAACACACCATAATTTATATTTTCAAAGCAATATCTACTGGTATGTTTTGTGCCAAATTTTTCCAAATATTTAATCTAAACAAAATTTAAAAAAAAGGAAAAGAATAATTCAATATAATTGAAAAATAACATAGAAAATATATTTTGAAGTGGTGTCATAGCAGTGTGAAACTGACACATAAAAATGGTTAATTAAAATTATCACTTGAGATAAGAGACATTCTGAGGTAAAACTACTATTATTTTATGATCTGTGGAATTCCTTTAAATTGAAGTTTGTTTGTGCTAATCCATTTCAGTTACTGAGAGATGGTCCCTGTTTTCAAATATTTAAGAGTCTCTCTGAAAAACCGCCAGTATATGCACTGCATCAGATTTGTCATTTAGCAAGTAGCAAGTAGAAAAAAGATCTTGAAAACAAAGAAAAGGTGCTTGCCTGTCCACCATACTGATTGCTTCCAGAATATGATGAAGCCTGTAAAAAGAACATGAAATTTTCATAAATAGTTTCCTAAATAGCATCTGAAAAAAAAAAATCCTGGGTCTAGTATAAACAATACTCCTGACACCGATTAATTGGGAACACTTGACACAGTTATTAATGCAGTGGCAAATCACTAGTTGTCCACACATCTTGTTAGTGGTTTTGTCAGTGAGATGAACCTTGTGAATGATTCTTCAGTAATTTTTTGAGGTAAGAAAGCTCCTGTAACTACACAGTAAAATCTTGACTCTAGTTCCTAGAAAGATTTAACTGGAATGTCAAGAGTGGCTCAGTAAGAGCCCTCTCTGCAATTATTGTCCCTGTCTCCGTGACTAAACTGAGCTCAATATTTGGTGGGTTCTGGGCAAATATGGCAAGTGAGCCATGTTTATTCCTGAGGAATAGTTCCTGAGGAACTAATCTGTGTAAATGTTAAAGACAAACTGCCTACCTGTCCAACAGGGTAGTTGGCTCCTCCGAAAGAGCCCTGTGTTCAACAGAAATAGGAATGTTTATGCTGTATTAAATTCAATGTCACAGAGGAGAATCAAGAGAATGTATTGACCAATTGCAGTGATCAAGTCATTTACACTGATTATTACTATACTTTTGATTAAACAAGTAAAGGATTTCGTTTTGATTCATCCTGATGTGTATGTCAAATATTTTATGTTTATATATATTTATATATATTTTATATATAAATATATATATCATATATAATTGATAATTATTATAAAACAATAGAATTTCTATTTGTATAAATTCTAATTTTTAGGTTATTTTTGACACTTTTGGTTCTCAGAATTTACATGAGTGTCATGAGCTGTGTACTTGGGCATGTGGTTTTGCTTGGTTATATAATCAGAGAAAATGAAGTAGTCATCTAAGCAATTTTGACTATACTGAACACACAGGTCACTGAATCATCTCTTGGAAGTAAATTAGCTTGATCTCAGCAAAAAAGTGGAGTGGGTTTTTTAGATGTGGGGGCAGGCATTTGTTTGTTTGTTTTTAAAGTATTTACAAAAGTATAAGGAATATACTAATTAGGCAGAAAAAAATGGAAATATCTTTAACTTTTTAAGTGCATTGCTCTGCTCCAATCTGAAAGCATTTGGGGACATGATTTTAGATCTGAGTTTCACTAGTTGAATCATGCTGTTAATAAGCATCATAAGAGCAACACTGTTACACACTCGTCCAAAACCCGATGAGATATTTGGGAAACAGATTTTTAGAAAAGTCCCAGGCCTCTCTCACAAACTGAGTAGGTGGTTTTGAATACTGTACTACAGTTGCAAGTCACTTAACATTTTTGTCTTCAGCTGCTTCAAAATTGTTCAATTCAGCATAATGTGAAGAAAACTTCCATCATACATCATAGAATTTCACAGACAGAATTATTTAAAGAAACGTAGCTCCTTGGGAATTTTCCAGTGTGTGTGTACATACTATGAAAAATATATAAAGACAAAGAATACTTACTGGACCTCCACCGGGGCACACACACCCACCCTGTACAAAACACAACCAAACTTACTTTCCTGGGTCTATGACTGGAATAGGCCTCTGAATTCATAAATCAAACTCACATTCTGCTAACTCTAAGCAAATGGACTATGAAATCAGGCTCACAGACTCCCGAAGCTCCATCTAAAAAGTAGTTTCTTTTTGCCTCCCCTGCCCTTTTCAGGCTAGGTGTGCACTTACTCATCAATTTGTTAAGTAGAATTTTCTGATTTCTCATTTAAAATTTACAGTAAAAACCTATTCTCTAAAATGATGAGTAGCCAATTCTGAATACTAATACAGATTTTATTTTTTCTCCCCTGAGGAGACCAAAGCACACAGAATTTCCCCAGGGAAGTGGTCACAGCACCAAGCCTGCCAGAGTTCAAGAAGAATTTGAACAATGCCCTCAGGCACATGAGGTGATTCTTGGGGTGTTCTGCGCAGGGCCAGGAGTTGGACTCAGTGGTCCTGATGGGTCCCTTCCAACTCAGCATACCCTATGATTCTGTGAATACACACACTACTCTTTCATGCTACAGATGTTATAGGAAACACTAAAGTTGACTTCCAGTTGAGGCTTATTAGGTAATTTCTACTCTGATAAAACTAAGTAAGAGGTGGCCAGAGGTTTACTATTCAGGGGTTCGCTTTCCACATTCAATCTGGATGAAATGTGTAAAGGGAAAAGGTTCTCACAAAGGAAAGCTACACAAAGCAGTTTGTGAGTGCCTGACCCTAGCAGAACTGAATAGTGCCAAGAAAGAACATACCTGTCCACCAGACTGTCTGACTCCTGAAGAAAAGCCCTGGAAAAAATGAGTGACTAATTATTTCTGTGTTACTGAGTAACATTCTCACTTGTTCTCTGCAGTGCTCAGTCTTTGAAATTGCTTCTGTTTAAACATAACAACAAAAAATGGGCTTCTCAAACCATGATCTGTTTAAGCAGCATTTCCATGCAGTCCCACAGGCCCCTGTATTCTTTGCTCATACCATGATCTGACGTACCAGTCACACCCATACGCAGCAATCCTCACTTAGCCCGGCTTAAAGCCATTCTTTCTTAGAATGTTCTTTTTTGCAAAAAATACAGGTCCATTTTTCTAATTTTTTTTAGCTGTGCACCCAAACTGCAGGTACTATGAAAGTTAGAAGTTTTACCTGTCCACTGTACTGGCTGCTTCCTGAAGAAGCCATACCCTAAAAAAATGAGAAAGCATTTATATATGTTGCACATTATTTAACTTATGACCTGCCACAGAAAAACACATTTTTATTTGTCTTCCATGAATTTAAGTGTCATAGGAATGCAAACACTTATTTATAACCATCCTGAAAGCCACTGGCCTTTGCAGTGGCTGCTGTTTAGACAATGAAGTGTGAATCAAAGTCAGTGTCAGGCAGGTGTGAGCAGCGCTGCTGCCCTGGATTGTGTGCTCACAGCAGCCTCCTATGTTTGACTTACGAGAGTGGGCTGGCACAACAGAAAGTGATATATTCATCTGTTCTGCCTAAACACTGTTCTGCTGTAAGCTACCCCTTTACAAAGTATTCTATTTTTCACAAAAAAATGGAAAGATAAACAATGGAAAAAACAATCCATAAATAGAAAAACAGTTCTCACCTGTCCTCCATAATGGCTGCCACCTGGGAAATATGGACCCTGAAGCAAAGGTGCCAATTATTTCTCAAATCAAAAAGCTTCTTTAAGAGCTTTTTAAAGAAAGACTATTTTCTTTCTCTGTTGCACAATTAAAAATTACAGGGAGATAGACATTCAAACTATTGCTTTATGTGTTCTGTGCAAATTAGGGAGTGTCCTTAACATGAATCTTCCATAATATTGATCATGAGCTATTAGGATACATATGTAGCTTTTTGAGACTATACTTGGACTGAAAATCTCTTTCTCCTCTAAGCCTCTTTCCAATAAGTCTGACAATAAATGTTTTCTGAGTCCAAGGATGAGTTTGTTGGGGATGTCACTCCATATTAGAGGCTATACCACCAGGCAGCACTAGGAACCTTATCCATCATCTTTCATTTCACAAGGGCACGGAACTCTTAGCAACTCCTGATCTTCTGCCCTGTCCCTCTTCTGAGACATACTGCTTCTCTGACATCACCTCTGATACTGCATTTTGCTGAAGGAGGTGAGGTAGAGGAGGAATGAAATCTCCTTCCAGCCACTCCTCACTGTTAGAGCTAAGAAACCTTGACAGCAGCAGGGCAGGTTGGAGGGTAAAACAAGGCCAAAACTGCATTTACTGTGATACAACAGAAGCACCAGATCTGCATAGGTTTTGTACTGTTTCAGACACATCTTTAGATAGCTGATCATCTACCATCAGATCAACAGAGCGTACTCAGTGTTTTTTCAGTCAATATAAAAGTATCAAGTTTTGATGAAGGAACTGCATGTTAGAATAAGAACTACACAGGAGGAGATTCTCACCTGTCCTCCATACTGGCTGCCTCCTGAAGAAGGTGAACCCTGAACAAAAAAGAATTAAATGATCTCTGTCATTCTACTCCTTTGAACCATGCTCCACATGAGGGAGAAGTACCTAATTTCTTTCACTGTGAGTGGATTGATCCACAAATGGGTAAGAATCATCTGCATTTACCATGAAGCATCAGAAATTCTATCTTAAAAACTCTTCTGTGGCTTTGTGTCACATACATTTATAACTACTACATACCTAGCAAAAAATTAGATAAAACATGGGGGAAAAATCACCAAAATAAAACACAATCTCCTTAAAATGTTCTTTTACACAGAGACATTTATCAAATGCTTCTGATGAAGTAGTAAACACCACAAGGGAAGAATTCTCACCTGTCCACCATATTGGCTGCCTCCTGAGGATGGTGAACCCTGAAAATAAACAAAAAAGGAAACTGAAACTTTTTTACACCTATTTCATAGACTCATAGAATAATTTCGTGAGACTTTAAAAATTTTGGTTAACTTCATGAAGTACTTATTTATTTAAGAAATACATGACCTTTAGTCCTGCAAATTTCAGGAGCTGAGTCAACCATGTATTTCGCATTCTATTTTTATTTAGTCTTAAATAATGATCTTCATCTGAACTTGTTTTGTTTAATCACAGTGGCACCAGAACATTACTGAGAAAGATTTACTGAGAAGATTTTAGACTAAATTAAACCTAAAATAGACAGCCAGGTAGACAGTGAATAAACTGCAGCTTTGCATAGGTCAAAACTACAAGAGCAGGGACTATGAAATGCTTACCTGTCCACTGTACTGGCTGCCTCCATAAGAAGATGGCCCCTGGAAAAATATTGAAAATTGGTTATTTTTGAATATCTAATTCATGGAGATGAGCAGCAAAGATATTTATATTTTGTTATTTGATTGTTTGTGTGCAATTATCCCAGAATAAACTGTATTTTTGTCTTCCTTGAATTCACATTATTACTGCAGAATACAGACCACTGTCAACCTTCTTGAAATAATAAATTGAGATCTTCTACTTAATACGAGTCAAATACTTATAAAACAAATATATAAAATATTAAAAGTAGTAACTTACATGTCCTCCATACTGGCTAGCTCCTGAGGAATATGAATCCTGTAAAGAATACCAAATAAGTGAATCACTTGCATAGGATTTCCTTAAACCAAAACACGACTCTCTCAGGAGCAAGAGAGCAAGTCAAGAGTGAAGGCAGGTGAGCAGGACTTTCATTATGCTTTAATGTTCAAGCCTTACAAGGTAAGCTGGAGAAATATCCGAGTTCCTAAGCAAGGGTGGAAGGTGCTTTGTTTGTGTAACTTGTTGGGAAGGTTAAAGTGGCATTGTTTCCAGTTCTTTCTCTGCTCATTTCTGGAGAATGGAGTTTCTTTATTTGGAAAGCTGAGTGCTGGGCCCAAGCTAGCAGTAAAATACTGGCTACTCAACAGGCCTCTGAAAACCAAACTTAGCGGATTTACTGAAACCTCATATAATAAGAGGTTTCTTTAAAGAGGGGAGATTGGATTTGTTTTTCTTCGTAATGGGATTAGGTCCACTAGTAATAAAAAATGCTACATATTAATTAATTCTTTCCCCATACTTTGTTTTGTTTTGTTTTGGTGAGCTTCATGATGCAAATTACACAAAACCAAGGGCACTAATTGCTAAAAAACCCCTTGTGTGTAATTTTTAGGACATATCAAACTTGATGAATTTCATTTACTGAGCTTTTGTCTTTTATACAGTTTCCATGTAGAAACTGAATTTAATTGATGTGAAAAACTGTCTCTCCTTTTGGAATGAGTACTTACTTGGCTATTGTACTGGCTTCCTCCAGAAGAAGATGAGTCCTGGGAAAAAAAAAATCAATCAGTTATTTTTCTCCAAAAGAACTATTTCAAAGCAAAACTTCTTGAATGATAGCAGTATATAAATTTATAATTTAAACCTTTTTGCTTGGGTTTAAAATCCATTCAAAATGTAAAATCGAGCCCTCCTTACTCTGTTAATACGTCTAAAATTCAGTGTATAACTGTGGACCAGAATGGCTGCCTCCAGAGCCCTTTCAGAGAGGAAATACTGGTTATTTCACTTCAAAGAATGTGAATGAAGGATGGGCAGCTTGTTTGTTTCAGTTTAAAATCACCACACTGAAGAACTACATCCTTAAAAAAAGTTTTAATGTTATTTCTTCTAGAGTACTACAGACCTGTAGACTACTCTGAACTTCCACAAGATCTGCTAAGCTGATAAACTGTCTTTTGTTTAGCACATAATGTGAAACATGTATCAGAAATGTGTCCTTCATCATGAATCTTAACTGTGTAACATGACTTTTCAATTGCTCTGTAAAGAAAATATGAAAGATGACAGTCTGAGGTAAACTGCAATTTGTACCTGGGGGAGAACTGAGATCTACCCTCAGTATGCAAAAGCTGCTCTCCTGTGGTGAGGTACTGGGTGTATCTATGCATTAAAGTACAGATCGGGAGTGTCCCTTTGAGACAAAAGTCCTGATAGTTCCCACTCACTGTGGCTTGGTTTTGTATCATGGGGTGGTCCAAGAGGGAATTAACTGGATGCCATTCAGATTAAACTAAATTTTAAAATGCTCTCTAGGGGTACACTTAATGTATTCAGGTAGTAAATGGACTTCTGGCCCGCTGGACCAGACCAGAGCAGACCATTCCTGAAATGTGTGTAGTGTGGCCATCAGTTCATCAGCACTGTTGCAGTTTGCAGCACTCGCTGATGCAGACACTCCACTACTTTCCCTCAATCTTTGTGCACAATCCTCGATTCCAAACTGCTGCCCAAAGACAGCCAAGTCAGTAAAAAAACCAAAGAGAATCAGTCCCAGTTGGAAGTTTCAAAGGAAACAAATACCAACAACAGTAATATGAAGGATGTAGAACACAGGTAGTTAAGAATATTTTCCTGACTGTAGATACACACACTTTCCTCCTTCCTACAAGGGAGCACAGGACCAGTCCTATTTACCATGCAATATTAATTATTGTATAGCACTTTTCTGTGGCAGTGTCCCAGCCAGCTCTGTATCAGTCAGCAGCCTGGTACAATGTGGTATGATACCACAGAGTTCTGTGCTAGATGCAGAAAGGCACAAATGTTTTTCTTCCCTTTGGTGCAGCACATACAGAACTCCTATGATGTACATTATGACTTTCCAACACACAGTGAACAGAACTGGTCTTGGGAGTGCTGCAAACAGATCTCTCCTGCAAAAATGTTCTTATCCCTGTGAGAGGGTGAGCAACATTAGATGACCGACCTATGAATAATCTTTTTTTTGCAGTAAATGATCTGAAAGGAATACAATCATGTAAATCCATATCCTTGGGGGACGTTTTTACAGAATTCCAAAGAAGCCAATGGAACTGACTCCTGAAATAAATATTTATACTGTTATGTACCTGCATTTGTGACAAACACTTTTCATTGAAAGACTTCTCTTTACATATAAACTATTCCAAACTGAAAGAGAAGCCGAGAGTTGCATGAATGTCCTGTGTATATTTTGATTGAGACTAAGGTATGTTATTCTCACAAATGTATGATTTCTATTAGGCACTGACTCTTTTAAACTCTCCAGCCAAAGGAGACAAGGCAAACAGAGGGCACACTTAAAAGATGATGAAGATTGCTTACATTTGCAGAGGCATCACTTCTGACTAAGGTAGGGGATCCACCCTACAAGGGGGTGAAACAAAAGGAAAGAAAAATTAGCCTTTGTCTTTGATCATAAACTGGAAACGAAACAAAACCTCAAAATGCCTATTCTTTGGCATTTCAAAGGAAAAGTATCACAGTCTGAAATTAATTGCACTTATACTTCACTTCCTTTTATCAATTTACCAAGATAACAAATAGTCTTTTTTTGGCCTGGAAGCCTGTAAATCACAAAGTATCATGTTGTATCTATCTGTCATATTGTTTAACCTGGAGAGAAGGAGGCTGGAGGGGCCTTATTGCTCTCTACAGCTACCTGAAAGGAAGTTATAATGAGGTGGAGGGTGGTGCCTTCTTTTGAGTAACAAGCAATAGAACAAGAGGAAGTGGTCTCAAGTTGGTCCAGGTGAGGCTTAGATTGGATATTAGGAAACAAATTCTTCACTGAAAGGATTATCAAGCACTGGAACAGGCTGCTCAGGGAAGGGGTTGAGTCACCACATCTGGATATATTTAAAAGATGTGTATATGTGGCACTTAGGGGCGTGGCTTAGTGGTGGGCTTGGCAGTACTGAGTTAATGGCTGGACTTGAGGCATTTTCCAAACTAAATGATTCAATGATTCTATAATGCTGAATTCTTCTTCTTGGCATGATGAGAAATAACTCCTACTGTATCAGAAACATCTAAGTCACCAAAGGAACAATGAATATGAAATTAAGAGTACATTCAAGTAAGTAAGTTAAAAATAAATAGGATTACTGATAATTTTCCAGTTAAATAGTTTAGTAAGAGAAAATGTATAATGAGAAAGTAGCACTTACAGAACTTCCCCCAGAACAATCACAGGCACCCTGTAAAGAATGCAGAAAGTATTTAAGATATCAAGAGCACAGGACTGAAATGGACTCCAGGTACAATTCAAATTACTTCTACCATCCCAGGTGTGCAAATAATAAAGATACATTCATAACTGCCCAACTTCTAAAAATGAGTTTATTTCATCCTATGCAATTATTTCTGCACTTACTGCTCTGATGGAGCAACAAAATGCTGATTTTGCTATCTTTGTATTTTCTTATATATAGTGTTTACCTTAAAAACCTTACTCACCAGAAGGATGAGTACTAGTGCAGAAAGCAATTTTTTTTCCTAGAGAGGCCAGAGCATCTGGAGTACATGCAATACTATGTCCTGTTACAGATGATATAGAAAACAGGTGATTGCTACTCTGCTAAAACTAACTGAGAGGTGGCCAGGAGTTCACCATTCAGTGTCTCACTTTCCACAGTCGATCTGCATGAAATGTGCAAGAAGAAAAGCACCAAAGTAGGCACAGAAGCTCAGATACAGCTGCCAGCCAGTTACTACTGGCTACTCTGTCCTGCAGAATGTCCAAATGACATGGCAAAAGGAAATACATCTCTGAGGCTTTGGGCAAAAAGAACAGTGGTGAAGGAAAACAGTTCTGGTGAAGGAAAGATATGAAAAGATAATTGTGAGTGCCTGACACTAACACAGCTGAAGACTGTGGAGTAAGAAAATCATACCTGTCCACCAGGCTGGCTGCCTCCTGAAGAAGATGAACCCTGTAAATGTTATATTCTCATTTAAAATTTTTTCTTTAAATTTTGACATGTGCATTTGTTTACAATGTATTGTCTTTTTTTACTATGTTTGAAAAGAACCAAATTTTATCTATGGAAAGATTAATGAGGACAAAATAAACCACACAGTAGTCTGGAAGCTTAGTTATTACCAATCTGGCCATACTCTCTGGAAATATGTACACCGGGGAAAAAAACCCCTCACAATAACAATGAAGAAAAATTTCCCACCTGCCCACCATACTGGCTGCCTCCAGATGATGATGAGTCCTGAAAAAAAATTAAAATTACTTATTTTTTATTTAAAAAATACAAATTGAGATTAAATATTTATTACTTTATTTTTTCCTGATCTTAGAACATCAGTTAAGACAGGAATTGTATTTTGACCACTCTGCTTACACTTGGGCTTTTACACAGAGATATAGAATAAAGAATGAATCCATCTTGTCCACAAATAAAAAATTGCTGTAATACAATATGAGGCCTCAAATGTTTGTGTAGCAGATACTTCAGGACAAAAATACAGAGATTTAATATTTACCTGTCCACTTGAGTAGCCACCACCTTGAGAAGATGATCCCTATAAAAAGCAGACGCAATTTATTTTTGCTTAAAATGGCTTTCGGAAATCAAGACTGATGTTGAAGACATACAATTATTAATTTTTTTTTTCCAAACAGTTTGCCATTTGATTTCACAAGACATGATGCCAGATGTCATGAGAAATTCTAGGAAATAAATGGCTTGGTACAGTTTACTCATTGAGATAATTTTTAAATAGTACAGCCATTTTGGAAGGAAACTGCAAATAATGAATAAAATAGATGCTTACATGTCCACCTGACTGGCTGCCTCCTGGGGAATAAAAATCCTGGAAAAATGTATTGAAATTACATGAAAAAAACCAAAACCAAAACCTGGAAAGATCAGGGTGGAAGCTAAACATTCCTTGCTTCTTCACTTTCCGTAATTTTCTCTTATGGATTGTTCAATAACAAAAATTAAAATCTGTCTTTCTGTATAAAACAGCACATGCCTCTTTATGACTACTGATAATTCCTCTTTTGGTGAAGATATTCTTTGGGAAACAACAACTAAATAATTATTATATCTCCAACAAAATAATTTCTCAATCTGTGTTATTTAATCCTCATTAGAATAAATACAGTGGGTGCCATGTAAAAATGGCAGAAAAATGGAGGCCCTCATACAGTACAGCAAAGCAAAGGGTTGCACTTGGAATAAATGCTGTAAAAATCAAAGCCCTTTGCAATTAAGCAATGATTTAAAAGCACAGGATCCTGAACAAGTGAACTGTGGTATCACGTTTGTGATGTGAGTTTGATACTCAAGAGCACACCTCAGCATCGGTTGGGATTCCTACCAGTGCTTTGACTCTTCAGCCATATCCTCATTCCCTCTGTGCTTGAAGACTTTCTATCCCACACTGGAGGCTGCCACACCAGTTTCCACCCAGGATTTAGGTGGCTGGCAGTTGCCAAGTCCTGGGGCAGACACCCTGACAATACATGAGGAAGGAGTGCTTACCCGTTCACTCTGGCGGCTACCAGATGGTGAGGAGGAATCCTAAAAAAAACCCATGAGAATTGAGTTATTTCTGTGGCTAATATTACTATTTTTTTCTGAGCAAGGGTGGAAGGAAAAGAAAAGTACTGCTTGTCGGGAAGGTTAACGATGGAGGCTGTAGGATAAGCAGCCTGTACGTTCTCTCTCTGCTCATTTCTGGTGAATAGCATTTTTTTTGGAAGGTGGATTCTGACACAGGGAAATAAAGGAATGAGATCACATCTCAATCTGTTTTATTTCTTCCAGAATGTTACAGAGGAAAGCATCAGCATTCTAAAAGCTGTCTTGGGTCTTGGAAGACCTCAGTGGTACACACCAATGTTGTTATACCTTTCTTTCAGAGGGCTTTTTGGGCCCTCTGTGGTATCATATTTTAGCTTTCTTAAATATCCATAAGAAGATTTTGGTACAGAAACTACGTTGAAACTAATGACCCACTATAATTGTGGCTGAAGAGCACAGCTGAATTTCTAATTATTTGCAGAGAACAGTTTCCTATTAACCAGGAACAGACTTACTGAAAATACATTTAAATTATGATCAATTACTTCAGACAGAGACTTTAAACTTATAAAGTTTTATAAACAGCTTCAGCATCATTATTAGGAAATATAATTTAGTCCGGAGAAAAGACATCTTTTAAACAGAAAAGCAAGCGGTTTTCACCACACTACACAAAACCAGACCAATCCTATGTAATATATAGATGAAGGAACTTGAATCTTATATGTCTGGCATTGGAAAAACACAAATGAAGTGTAGTGTGAATTGAGGATGGAAGGAGAGGGAAGTAATCACATAATAACATTGCATTTTGGTGGAAATTGGGAAATAAAGAGTTTCCTTTGTAATTGCTACTTCTAATAACCAATTAAAAATGTATGATTGTTACAAGGCAGAACTGTTGTAACTGCAATTTTAATTTGCAAAGCACTTATCATACATATCACAACAGTATGACATAATTTAGATCTACATTTTCCTTTCTCTATAGAAAAAATATAATTTCAAAGAAGTTACTATAGAAAATGATGAACAACACATGGTTAGAATTAAGGTGAAGGAGTTCTTGGAGATAAGATTATGAGATGAAGGTCCCTGTAAGCACCTAGATACTTTAAAAGGTCATGAATCAAGATATTGGTATGGTTGAGAAAAAATACTTACGCTCTCATCAGTTTCACTGCCTGCCATGGAAGGCGAATCCTATAAAATAATGAAAAAAACATTTACTTTCATATAAAAAGGAGTCTCATATGTTCTAAATTATGGAGAATTTAAAATAAAAGAATAAAAATAACAAACCACTTAGAATCTTCAATTTTACCTTAACCAGTGAATGTGCAAGGAAAGAAAAAAATATGTAACTTTACCTGTTGCTTAAGCAGAAGAGACTGGGAAAAAACTCTCCTTGCAAACATACTTTTTATAAGGAAAAATTTTAGATGAATTAATTTGCAAAGTTAATCATTCTTTATATTCAAAAATCCCATTATTTATACTTTCAACAGCTTCTGCATAAGTAAAGTATGTAAAGTAAATGCACAAAATGTTTGCCTTTTGAATGAGCTAATCTATAAACAATGAAGTAGTTAAAGCATCGAATAGTCACAGGGCACAGTTAGCATGGCTCCCTCCATTTGAGTTGTAAAATGGTAAATTAAAGAGAAACAAAAGATAAAACAGCATTTCTGTGGTCATGGTCACTTAAAGATAACTGAAAACTAGAACCTAGTGCACTTAATATCCAACAGAGCAAGCTTAAGCTTTCAGTGTAGGAGACAAATAACAATTACCTGGCCATAAGACTCGGCACCACTATATGCAGAAGATCCACCCTGTTCAGAAAACATGAACAATTCTCATATTGTGAACAGAATAATTCTCATATTGGGATTTTTTTTTTTTTTTGACACTGACTCTAAGGATCCCCTTCTGGGAAGATTTTAAAAGTATGATTATCTGTCTAGTTATAAGAATGGCTCTTGAGCAACTCATGTCCCTGTAAAGCACTAATTTAACATATTTTTTAACTCAAATTCTAATTCCACTTTTGAAGAGACCTTAATCTTCTAGGTAATTCAAAGCTATTATTGTTGAGAACAAGCCTTAAAGGTTGGAGGCACTCCACTTTTTACTCCCCTATAAACTTTTAACTAAGTAGCCTGGAAGTATATACAAATTCACTCACTCTTCAAAGAAAAAGCTCACTTTCATTACAATATAGTGAGAGGTAAAATACAGAATATAGCTGTGTATTTGACCCAGGGTATTTGCCCTCAGCACCCTTTACACAAGGAGAAAAAAAAAGAGTATTTACCTGACCGTAGGATTCACTGCTACCATCATAAACAGAAGATCCTCCCTGCAAAGAAAACAAAGAAAGTTGATTATTTTGGTTCCCTCAGGAAAGTGTTTTCCATCTTTCAAAGACAGAATAGGAATGAAAATAAAAGGACTCTGCTGTCTCTACAAACAAGAAATAACACCTACCTGTCCGTAGGATCCACCAGGAGAGAAGGAAGGCCCTCCCTGCACAGAAAACAGAAATTTACTGATTTGCAGTTGAATTGTTCTCCCAAGGAATACTTTCCCACTGCTCCTGTGAAGACACAGTGACCCGAATATTTACCTGGTTACCGGAGTAAGTACTGTGGGAAGAACCTGGGCCACCCTAGAAGAAAAACATAGACCAGTTATTCTCTTGCAGACAAGTGTTTAAACACCTGCATATCCAGTTCTCTGTTTATACGCTTTCTCCCAGTTTGGAGCTTATTTTTATGTATCTGAATAAAATTCAAGACCATTACTGTTACACTAGAAGAAATCTTCTGGTGGCAATTTTCTTAGCCTGCTGAAATTTGTATTCTGCAAGGAAGCTGCAGATACCAGTCTGTTCTTTTCTCTGTCAAACTTCACACCTCTAGGTTAAATCAGGGTTAATTTTTCTGCTTTAAGGGACAACAGTCAGGTCTCTAATTATGACAAGTCTTAGCACCCACAATACTGGAAATGATGGACCCAGGTGGATGGGAGTCTTTGTTATCCTGGTGAGGGAGGAAGAACTACTACCTGTCCATAGGATCCTCCGGGATAGTAGAAAGGCCCTCCCTGTGCAAAGACAGAATGGGTTACTGGTTTGTATTTGGCTACTCCTTCAGGGGAAGGTTTTGGATGGAGCTTCTGAATGGGGCATTTTATCTGAATGTTTACCTGGTTACCAGAATATGTGCTGTGTGGATAACCTGGGGCTCCCTGAAATGAAAACACAGACTAGCTATTTTCTTGCAAACAGGATGGTGTGAATACCAGTGTACCCAACTCTCACTCTAGGGCAATACTGTTAAACCAGAAGGAACTTTTTATCACTAATTTTCTTATTTGGATGAAAGATTCTTCCATGGAAGTTGTAAATACAGTTTAGTCTTTTCCTCTGACAGATTTCATGTTCTAAGTTACAAACAGTTGATTCAATTCTTGGGTGTTAAATTTCACAACAGCCGCTATATGTGGAATATAACAATGAAGATAAAAGAATTCTGTTATCTCTACAAAAAAGAACACCTACCTGTCCGTAAGATCCACCAGGAGAGAAGGAAGGTCCTCCCTGCACAGAAAACAGAAATTTACTGATTTGCAGTTGAATTGTTCTCCCAAGGAATACTTTCCCACTGCTCCTGTGAAGACACAGTGACCTGAATATTTACCTGGTTACCGGAGTAAGTACTGTGGGAAGAACCTGGGCCACCCTAGAAGAAAAACACAGACCAGTTATTCTCTTGCAGACAAGAGTTTAAACACCTGCATATCCAGTTCTCTGTTTATACGCTTTCTCCCAGTTTGGAGCTTATTTTTATGTATCTGAATAAAATTCAAGACCATTACTGTTACACTAGAAGAAATCTTCTGGTGGCAATTTTCTTAGCCTGCTGAAATTTGTATTCTGCAAGGAAGCTGCAGATACCAGTCTGTTCTTTTCTCTGTCAAACTTCACACCTCTAGGTTAAATCAGGGTTAATTTTTCTGCTTTAAGGGACAACAGTCAGGTCTCTGATTATGGCAAGTCTTAGCACCCACAGTACTGGGAGTGATGGACCCAGGTGGATGGGAGTCTTTGTTATCCTGGTGAGGGAAGAAGAACTACTACCTGTCCATAGGATCCTCCGGGATAGTAGAAAGGCCCTCCCTGTGCAAAGACAGAATGGGTTACTGGTTTGTATTTGGCTACTCCTTCAGGGGAAGGTTTTGGATGGAGCTTCTGAATGGGGCATTTTATCTGAATGTTTACCTGGTTACCAGAATATGTGCTGTGTGGATAACCTGGGGCTCCCTGAAATGAAAACACAGACTAGCTATTTTCTTGCAAATAGACATTTATATAAGTGAGTCCATTCTGAATTTCTGTTCTTTCAAATAAAGCTTTTGAAGACAACATTACAGCAAGCATTAAAAAAGAATGCTGGGGTTTTTTTTGTTAGAGATGAGGAAAACTAGCAGGTTCTGATTTTTTCTCTTCAGACTAAAAGCTTTGAAAGTAGTAATAGCATTTAATTTTACTCTTTCTAATCACAGAATCCTACGTCATACCTTGCAGACTCTATTGTTATAGATGATCATGATCTTGATGGTCTTTTTAAAAATTGCCAGAACATTGAACTTCCAAAGTGTAAATAGTGTTTAGCAGAGCAGATTTTTCAGCTCACCACTTAAAAGAGAGCTATTTACCAGTCCATAGCATCCACTGTTACTGTCACATACCCTTCATATACTAAACAGGGAAAGTATTATTCTGTGGTTAGACTGCTTCCTCAGAGACTAAGCAGACTAAGGGCTTGCCTTCAGATGAAACTTGGAGAAAAAGCAGAATAATTGCAGTGTGAGACATTTGGGATTCCACATAAGGAAAACCATTTTTCTTTGGAACAAGATCGTTTAAATATCTCTTGATTTATCTTGACTCTTAATCTATAATAGTTTCCAGGTTTGAAGAGACCTTTGTGTAACTCACAGCTTTTAAATTTAAAAGAAAACTTTTTGCAGGAATTTTCCTCCTGTACTGAAGAATCTTCATGAAAGTAAATAACTCCCTCTTTTATGTAAGATTTATGAATGGTGATTTATTTGTACATGTACATCTACCTATAGCTTGCTTTTTTATTCAGAAGAATGTACCTAGCTATCATGGCAAATCTGTTTACACACTAATCTAAGGCACTGTAGCTGCCACATGTAGAGGGCTCTGGGTAGAAAATGAAGATAGCTCTAGTTTTTAATTCAGCCTATTCCTTGCAAAGATTGCTGGATTTTACTGTTGAGTGAAGGCAAAGATCAAGTCTATCGCTACCTAGTTTATCATAAGTTAATTTGATCAGCTGATAAAATTGCAAACTGGAAAACAAGTCTCTTGTGAATCGAAGTGGACACATTTACACTGCAAATTGATTTTCTACTGTATCCAATTTTGATGTCTGCTTTTCTGGGTGTTGAAAATTTTTTTGGTAGCAACTAAATACATACACTCTCCTTTCCCCAATCAAGATGTGGTGGATTCCTGTTAAAAACTAAGTCCTTTTTTGCAACCATCAAAACATGTAAAGAAAAGGGCTCACTAGAATGAAAACTTGCATAAAGATGTCCACCTTTTTCCTTGTGGATGGATTTGTTGATATAGATTTACAATCACTTGATAAAGGTTTTTCCTCAATTAAGTTTCAATATTAGTTATTTTAATAGTTTATATTTTAAAATATATAGGTCACGATTACTGCTCAGCCTCAATTAGGTGAAAGAGGTGGTGTTCTACCTTACCAAAATTACTGCCCTTTCTTTTAAATTAGTGAAGTTAAGTTCAGAAAGCAGTAATTTCTTTACACTATTAGTTTGTTTAAATAACATGGGGGGTAATAGAAAAAATAATCCAAAAATGATTCTTGTTGAAATTGAAAACTAAAAAAAAATATGACACCATTCAAATGGTTTTATGTAAATACAACTTCAATAAAAGGTTCAAAATAAGTGTTCTGGTAGAAGAAAGGTGACTTTAAAATCCAAGCTCATCTGGCTTTGCCAGGCGAAGCCAGAAGCCTGGTAAAACTACTCTAGAATGTCCAGGTAAGCACATTCCTTGGCCTTTTTCCCAGCACAGAGGCATTGCCTAAGAGAAAGGTTTATCCAGTGCAAGTGACAATAAAATTGCAGTGATTCTCTTTATGGGAAAGAACAGTTTAAATGTTGATTTAAGAAACATTTACAGGTTTTGATATTTTAGTCAAAGAATTTCATTGCGCCAGTTAGAAAGATAAGGAAACTAATCTGGATGCAATGAAATTCTGTGGTTACTATGAGGGATAATGATTATTTTTTGAAAGTAATCAATAATTAGCACATAACAGTCAAGTGGCAGAACATCTGGGTCACCAAGCACAGCTACAGGAAGTTAGTGGCTGAATAGTAATTTTGCAGCTCAAGTAAAGTGGAACTCATTCTTCTGTTTCATTGTATGTAGTTCTACTCATACTAAGGAAATGAAGATTATTGCTCAGTGTTTACCAAGTGTCTATATTTACTAGGTGATTAATTCAAGATACTCCATTACGTAGATCGAAGTATAAACTCAGAAAAATAATTACCTGTCTGTGACCACTGCTTCCATCAGGACAAATGCAACCACCCTATAAATTTTTTATAAAAGGACACAATTATTGCTCCGTGGAAATTTAAAATAAAATCTTATTTCAGATATGAAGCTGTTTAGGGGAAGAAAGGCTGTGGGATTACAAAGTAGCTGTGACCTTTCCTACATTTAGAACAAATGAGGGGACAGCACAGCTCTGAATAGTTAACATTTGTTTTGGAAGTTGGACTGAGTGCTATGTCTCAAGGACAGATGCTCAGCAAGACAGAAGCATCAAGGTAGTCCAGAGTGCAGAGAATCCCCACTGTGCTCTCACCAAGAAACCATAAATGGAACTGAAACAGTGTTCAATTGAACAGTGTTCAATAGTGACTTCAGAGTTATTTCTGACAAATTTAATCTGAACAGAGTCACTTCATTTGCAATTTAATGCATAACATGACCAATCCTCCATGCAAAACTACTTCACCTAAACTCTGACTCCTGAATTGAATTAGTTTAATTACTAGAAGCAATATGGACAAGACTACTTAGAAATAAAGAAAATCCTGACCTGATTACTTGATCCACCACTGGTTGCAACAAATGATCCACCCTTTGAAGAAAACAATTATATTTTATCAAAGCATTTTATCAGAATCTGAAGTATAAAATTATGTAGTGAGAAGTAAAATGACAAACTCTTTCTACTACTGTCCTGCATGAACAAGCACTATCTGTTCAATTATTGTGAAAACATAAATTTGGATGAAAACTAATTAGTGACTTGATACCATACACAGGGAATGAGTATCAGGAAAACTAATTAAGAAAACTGTTAGTTTCTGGAGCTTATAAATATGACTGCACTATTGAATTAGACTGCAAACTCTGCTGAGACAGAGGACTATGCTAGTGTTAAAACTACAAAATGTGGGATGTAGCAGGATTCAGGGTGTCTGAGAAGCTGATGCTTGAATAAAAACAGAATCAAGTGCCACTCTGGATCAGTTAAATTTCACTAAATTCTCTAACATATACACTGCTGCATCAGTACATGATCCTACAGAATATGGAAGTTGGTTCTACTTTTGTAACAGAAGTACCTAACCCTGAGATGTACCTACTTATCAAATTTTAAATGAAACAATTACATATCTGGCCACTACCAGCACTAGAGCAGGACTGTTTCTAAAAAAAAGATTCTAAAACTATTTTTTTCTGTATTTTGCAAATGACTTCTACAAAATGTTATGTCAAGAAAAACCTGTGATGCTCACCTGCCTAATGGAGAGAAGGAACAGAATAGACTCTATATTCTGGCCCATTATCACTATTTACAACTGTGCAAAATTATAATGTTATAGGGAAAATGCTGCCAAATCAAAATAACATCCTTCAGCACAGAAAAATTAGTGGAACCTAACTTTCAGAATGAAATATAATTTATCAGAAAGCTCCTTGCAATGATGTCATGCATCTGACACTGTGTTATTACCTGGACATCAATGTGGCTGCTGTTTGAAGGAGAAGATGCATTCTGTGGGGAAATAAAAAAGGACACAATTTTCAGTAAGGGTAATATAGTGCTATTGGGAGAGAACCTCCTAACCCTAAACAGAATTCTCTGTTGTGGAAACTGGATCCTTCTTTTTGTAGGTAATACAGCAGAGAGCTGTAACAGCAGCAGTAGCTCAGAAAAGGTGACAAGAATGGTTTACCTGAATATCATAGGCTCTTCTGCTTAAAGCGTGTGATGTATCCTGGAAAAAACAGGAACATTTGCTCTTAGGAGATTAAAACTCTCTGATCAGTAATAAGCCTTCTTTTTCCCCTCTGTATTTATTTATACCAGCTCCAGACCCTTTATTGAGTAGGAATGGCTTATTGTAAAATAAAAGGTTATTTGCACATAATTTTTATAGGCTACTGCTGAGTCTGACTTGAAGCTATACAATCCACATGCCTGTATGCTCTCCACAACCTGCTGAGCACAGTAAATTACCAAACACTATTCTTTCTTACTTCATTATTCTATCTTTCTTATAAACTAAAATTTTAGCTGTCCTTTGTTTGTATGATACTCATTTGATATTAACTGTAGCTCGGACCAACTCTGTATGTGCTTAATGAGGAGCAGGAATTTAAGCTGCACTCTACTTTAAAGCGTGATTTGCATGTCTGTTTTTCATATATATATATTTCCTTTAAAGAAACTTGTGCAAAGAGCAAATAGCCAAGTAATTTTATTTTAATTTTTCCTTAAGTAGAAGAATATTAATTAAAACAACATATTTTCAGAAAAATTAGGCATAATTAGGACAAATTAGGTAAAGATAGGGCTAAAATCCTACAAGCAGTCAAAAAAGAAAAGAAAAAACGTTACTTACTCGGGCAACGAGAACTTTTTTCTTTGCACAACCAGAACTCTGTAAAGCAGCCGAAAGAGTGTTACTACTTTATAATTGGACTTATCTGCACTAAATACTTTAGCGAAAATCTACTACTTGTCAAGGTCACATATTTTGGAAAAGGAAAATGTCTGAATATTTTTATTATCACTAAGGGTCTTAAAAAGCTGTTTTCCCTTTATCTCTGTTCAATCAGAAGTTCCTGCCTAGGAGAGTCTCCCTCAGCTAAATCATCATGGTTTGGAGAACAATCTGTATAAATATTTTTATGGTTAAGGGTTTTTTGGGCTTTTTTTTAAATTATTATTTTTATTTTTTATTTTTTAGAATTCCCCATCCTTGTTTATAACCAAGGGAATACTAGCATCTTTGTGAGCCAAATACAAGCCAAAACAGAGGGTGTTTTCAGAAGACCTCCTTACTTGCTAGAATACATGTTTGGTGCAATACTAAAGCAGTAGATAGGAAAAATAGGGAAAACAATGAAGCAGCACAGTGTATGGCTGACAACTGAAGAAAAGGCAAGTATCTGGTGACAGGAGGTTACTCTAGATGGCAGTACAACAAAATGAGGCTGTGACAGATGAAAAAAGCTTTTCTATGAACAGAAAGAAGAAAGGAAAAATGTAATTTATTTACACAGCAATATATTTGCTTGGTCACAATCCATCCATATTTATCACAGTTTCTGTTAGTAGGACAGATGGAAAGTCTTGACAGAGAGAGTATTACTGGGGATAAATGTTACTTAAGAATAACAGCATAAAAGAGAGTTTAAATTTGAACAAGTGAAAAAAGCTGGAGGTAGCTACATGTCTCATGTACATAGGTGGTTAATTCCCAAAAAACTATCCAGTCAAAGTGCATATACTATGAAGAAAATGTATCAGTATATATTCAGCATTGTGCAGTTTTTTATAATTGTACAACAGCCTTGAGTACAGATAAATAATTAACTTTTTGAAGGGTACTATAAAACAATCACACACTACAGTTAGAGGTCCATGGGTCTAATGTGGAAGTGTTCCGCTACTAACACTGTCATTAATCATAAGAACTTGAAAACTACAGGAGAAACAAAGTACTTACCTGACTCTTGGCACTGTAAGTAGTGTCACTCTGGAAAAGAACAAATTATTCCCTTTTTAAAGAATTATTTAAATACAGTAACCTTACAGAAAACTAATTTTTTCTGTTACTGCATATGGACATTTTCCACTTGTTGCTCATATTCTCCACAGTCTTGACTAAATTAGTTTGAAATCCTACATTTACAATCTGAAAAACATTTTAATAGCAACTTTAGATTGCTAGAAATGCAACATGAAAAGCAGTGGAATATCCATCACTTCTTCTTTCATTCACTGTATGTATTTAAATATTTTCTTTTAGATTATTTTTTTTTTTTAAATTTCTGTAAAATGTATCCTTAGATTCTGGGGAAAATCTTCTGTTACTGCAAAGTCTCTGAAATATTTTTATCCATATTTCATTTTATCAAGTTAAATGCATTTAAAAGCACAAACTGTATCTGTAAACACATATAGGACAACTTTCAGCAAGAAAAATGCAGTTGCTGAAACAGCTATTAGTGTGGGAACTCAGCATTCTGTCTGGATCATTCTGCTCAAAAGACTGCAGGTAGCAGTGCAATATTTTCTCATCTACACAGAAAATGTTGTGGTGAATATGTATTAGAGAAAGCACACTCACATCATCACAAGCATTGGGATTATCATCTGGAGAGTATTGTGAATCCTAGAAAAACAGCAGATACCAGTTATTTCCTCACCAAATGGATTACTAAAAATACACTTTGGTGTTGTACTCTGAGAAACAGAAGAGATGCTCATGCAAAGGAAAATCTGAGTTAAATTGAATTAAGAGCTTTATAAGAAAAAGAAGAAAGGAGCCAAATCCATAGCTGCCAGTAGTTGCTTACAGGGAATGTTCCAATCTTCAGTAAAGAAAAAAACACCCAAACCCAATCCAAAACACAAAGAGCAGAGAAACAACCATGTTTTATTACATCTTTGAGAAAGATGATGCAGGAACTACAAATTATATGTAACTAGGAGAAAGAAAGAACTAGTTACCTGATTATCATAATAGGTGTCTGAGGAGGATGATCCACCCTTTAAAATAAACAAACCAACCAAAGTCAGGATGTAGAAACCTGATTTTGAGCAGACTAACTAAAACTTATATGAAGTGATGTATAAGTAGAGAAATAGAATATTACTTACTTGGCCACCACCGTAGTTTTGTGAGTAGGATCCATCCTACAAAAAAAATATAAACCCTACATGAGAAGAAACTGATTTTCTTCAGCAACTGTAAAGCTGGAATAAACAATTGCCTAGGATTCCTTTGAACAAATACAACTTTAAAGATATCTGGGTAACTTATGAAATATGATAATAATTCTTCTCAGGAGAAAATCAAGGTCTACCTACCTGGTTGCTACCATAATTTTGTGAGGATGTTGATCCACTCTGTTAAGAAACAACAACAAAAAATGATTAGAATTAATATTACAGTGTTGCAGATTGGATATTGATCAACCAAGTAAAAGCTCATAAGACTCCAGTGGGAGGCAATAATAATCTAGTACTTACTTGGCTACCACCATAGTTTTGTGAGTATGATCCACCCTGTGAAAACAAAACAGCAACAGTTAAAATGCTGGAGAGCTTAATTTTATCAGAATGCACAGAGCTATCTTAGGTAGCAGAGTTCTTTCTATGTAAGGGGAAGTTCAGGGCTGATAAAAAGTATGTTTGCAGGGAATGAGAACTGGGGAGACAAGAATGAGAACAGGCTGGAACTGGGGAGACCCTGCAAGTGTCTATACCCTCACAAGCAAGAAAACTATTCTCTGAATTAGAAATGCTTGAAAAGTTTTTACCTATGGTTAATAAAGAGCTGCCTACCTGACTACCCTGTGATCCGCCCTGTAAATTATGACAAAAATTATGCATGATTCAGACACTTTTTAGTGAAAGCTACGATACTTTTAGGAAGAGTAAGAAGAAAAGGTCAATATGCAACATGGATATAACTTCTAATGTAGTAAGCACAGACTGCCAATAGTGCAAAGGCAAAGACTATATGAGAAATATATGAAAAATTCCCCTGGTAGCATTATTACACAGAAAGCTGTGACGTGGGAGACACCATGGCCTCGAAGAATAGGTTTTAAATGAAAAAAAAATAGTTTTTTGTTTGTATATTTATAAATATAGTATATATTTACAAAACACGGTATTTGTTGATACAATTAATCTACTTCATTTTCTATTCCTTGTAAAAACTCAGTAAGAATCAAAAGAAGTATCATGAAATAGAAATCATCTATTGCTGTTTTCTTACTAATTTTCAACATGACAGAGATTACTTCTTTAAACACAGCTGAAACCCTTTAGGATAGTGGGTTTGACAGTTCCAACATTGAAACTTGTAACAAATGCACATGTAGCTGTCTCTAGTTCCCTGCACAAACTGAACCAGTTCAGACAGAAGTCTACAGAGAGGCTGGTGAGCTCCAGCCCTAATTTAAGTCATGCTAATTAAGCAACTCTGCACCAGAGTTCTTCTTTCCAGAATCTGACCTTAATGTCCTATAAAGCTAGACTTGTCACAGACATAATCCTAGAAAATAGGGGGGAAGAAAGACTCCAAAACCCTGTGATACTCCTGTGTACAGGAAGATGGTGAGTTCTAATCTCCTAACTGGTAAGATTATATGGATTTGTGCTGCATGAATCTGAAGTTGTTGCTAATTGAGTGGCAAAACTAATTTTGGATGCATCTTAAAATAGGAGGAGAAAGACCATTTACCTGGTGGCAGGGATTGCTATCATATGAAACACCCTGTTAAAAAAATAAACAAACAAAAAGGTAAATGCCCAAATTTTCATTATTCTTTCGAAGTAATTAGCTTTCCTAAAATTTCTTCTGGGAGAATTAATGTAACCAAACTCAATACAAAACTTTACAGAGGTTAAGTTTAATTTTACTTAATCCTTTGGGTGTGTGGCTTTACCCTCTGTCACTTCCATGTTCAAATACTCAGAAGCATCAAGACACAATCACACAGGTGATCAAAGGAGGACTACTTGTGAGCCACATGGAAGGAGAGTTGACTGGCAATTGATGTCTCCCTGTAACATCCTAGTTCCTCTTAAAAATCATCCTTGAACCTCTTAATAAACATTACCTGTTGGTGGGGTTTGTTTTGGAATCAGCTGTTACTGATGGATGACTGTCTATCTCTGTGTGATCATTTATCTCAGTGGGACCATCTACCTCTTTCTAGATTCACCCACCACAGATTTTAGTCAAGGCTGCTGCTTAATGCCTTTTTTTTCCTGTTTTGGGTCTATTTTGGCTACTGCCTGTCTTGCTGTTGGGGTAACAGGTTGAGAAACAGTACCCAGAAAGAGTTCTACTCTGGCTGTCACACTTCCATTATTACAGCACAGATAAGTCAAGAGCTGTGTCACCTGTGACACAGCTTAGGTCGAAGGAACACATTTCTCAGTGTTTATCAGTTTCATTGCTGTTATCTGTGTCCATGTTGTACTGCTTCTTATGATGCTTTCACATGCATTTCCATTGGTGCTTAACTTACACCAATCCTAATATTTCTGCTAAATACTGGTGAAAATGTCTGTATTTATACTTATCTTTAATTCTTTCCTCAATATATTTATTTAACCATGGGTTTATCACATGACCTCATTCATGATCCGTTCACCTGGGATCTCATCACTGAAGACATTGTCTTTACTGTTGTAGGCATACACAAGTTGAAATTGAGCCAAGATGAAAACTACTAATTTAATTCCTGTTTCACAGGAGCCACTCTCTAATCCTATCTTTTTCTAGAGAAAATAAATTGAGCTACATCCAAAAATTCCCAAGGAAAGATCTGATCTGTTTGTTAAGTAGAGAGATTAATAACGTTTCTGTCTTCAGTGTGTAACTCTAAATGGGAGAAGCACTTCCTACTGGTTACAATGACAAACAATATCAGCCTTTCCTGATCTCTGTGCTAGATAAATCCATGCAACAAACAATTGATTGAAACTAGCAAACATTTTGTAACTTGTTGAAAAATACGTCACTACTGGAAAGAAAGCTGGGTCTAGTTTTCAAATGGTTTGGAGAAAAAAGGAACTTACTTGTCCACAACCACTGCTGCTACTTGAAGAAGATCCACCCTGCTTTGGAAAAAAAGAAGAGCAGCCTGTAATCCCAATACTAATTTTCATTCCTTTTCTCCATTTCAAATACAGAAACAAATTTTCAAGTGTTTTACATGCCTGGCTGCTTAAAAGGTAAAATATCATCTACATCCAACTATGAATTTTCTGGTAAAGTATTGTGGCTGTTGGGCACTATAGTGCATCAGAAAGCTGACACCTACATGCACTCCTTTCTACATGGGAAACAGCTGCTTCAGTGTGGCTAATATTGCCAGACTCATGAGAAAAATTCACAACTCTTATTTGTAATTACTACTTACTATATTATTTTAAGAAACAAACCACAGAAATCTCAATACATATATGGCAACATCACAAATATGCTGTTTAATGAGTGGTGACAGACTGACGCTTACCTGGCCATAGGAACTGCCACCTTGAGGCTGGTAACCCTGCAAGAAAGGCAAGAAGTCATTTGCAGACAGAGCTGTGTACTCTCAGCAAAGATGCAACAAAATCATAGAACACCAGAAAGAAAAGCCCAGATCCAGTAAAAGTTCCTCTGTACTAAGTTCTTTTTTCCTTCATGGTATTTCAGTGGTACAAACCAAAATCAAGGATGACTTGGCAACACCAAGAAGGAAACAGACCCACCCATACCCCAAAGTCCATTTACAAGACAGACTCCTACAGAAAAGCTCAGCACATTTCAGAAAAAGAGCCTCACCTGGCCATAGGACTGGCTGCCTTGGGAACCCTTCAAAAAAAGAGAAGGTAGTTATCACCATGACAAAGAGGCTGCTTTAAAGAGTATAATGTTTATGAAAATACAGCTGCATGGGGGGTTCTCAAAAAGCACAAAGGAGACAGAGCAGTATGCTGGCAGCTGGGCTGCAGAAGCCATGACTCAAAACGAGATACAGACTGCCAAGGGAAACATCACTCTCCAAAATCCACCAGTCATTCTGCTCACAGAGACAGCAGTGAAGAACTTCCTACAGAATATTTATTTGCTTACCTGGCCATAGGAACTGCTGCTGCTGCCTGAGAAACTTGGCCCACCCTAAGAGAAGGACATAATTTGGTTACTTGCCTTTTGCTAAGGAACTCTGCCTGCATTAGGAAAAGGAAGCAACTGCTTCCTAAAGCTGTGCAGGGCAGTATGAGGAGCAGGACATGCTCCTGGCTCTCACAGGTGCTCTGATTTCACACACACTGGGATTCCAGATGAATAGGCAGCACATGGATAAATTTTGAGTGTGAAAATGCACACTTTCAGAGAGAATGTGCTTTAAAGATGAACTTCTGAGGGATTGCTAAGTGCTTTTGCTGTGCTATGGCTCTCCATTTCTCAAAGGCTGCACTCTGACTGGTGACTGACTGATGCTTACCTGGCCATAGGAACTGCCACCTTGAGGCTGGTAGCCCTGTATGAAAGGAATTATTGATTCATAATTACTGTATTTGTGAAG
Source organism: Pyrocephalus nanus (assembly GCA_038380795.1). Taxonomy (NCBI): domain Eukaryota; kingdom Metazoa; phylum Chordata; class Aves; order Passeriformes; family Tyrannidae; genus Pyrocephalus; species Pyrocephalus nanus. Next base: position 18,823,664 of record CM076269.1, on the reverse strand, counting down.
CAGATGCCCCTCTAGAGTTTACCTCTTTGTGGGGGGAAAAAGCCAGAATAAGACAGAGAAAGTACAGACTCTGCTACTTAACTAGTTATCTTGATACTTCCTATTCAGGATGAAGAGTTGTATTTATTGAATGAGAATTGTAAAATAGTTTTACATGTGTCTCAGACAGGACTTGAGTCTTATGATGGTTTTCCAGGAAGGCATGCAGCATTTTCTTATTATGTTTATTTTGCCTGCCATTTATTGGACACTGGAGTTAGATGGCTAATGGTAGGTGAATACTGATTTCCTATCTTTGTAATTTTCATGGGTCCCAGTTGCACAATCCCCTTTCTCTGAGGGAAAATAAAGATGAAAAATAATTTTTAAAAATTAAGGAAGAATCTTAAAAATATATAGATTCATAAAATGTAAATAAACCCAATGCCATTAAAATTAGCAGGTAAAGTGAATTAGCCAAGGATGACAGTACTTTTTGAAAAATTTTCAATAATATAAAATCATTGTGGGTATAATTTGCTGATGCAATCTGCCTTTAATAGAATCTCATAAAACAGCAGTTGTTTCATGTACATGCAGATATGTGCCACAGCTGTCTGGGACAGTTACAGAGATGGGGATTACCAAACAGAATTTGAAGTATCTTGTCTATTTAAGCTATCTGACATAGAGATCTTAAAAAAAACAAACAAACAAAAAAACCCCCAAACCATATCTATCTCAGACCTGCTTTAATTTATGTAAAAACTGTAAAGGGAGGTAAATATTTGTCATTTGCAAGATCTGTGACCAGTTGAGAACCTGTACCAGTGTTCTTTAGTTTCTCAGCACTCTTTCTCTGTACTGAGAGAAAAAAGAGACACCAAAGAACTGACTATAAATTTGTCCTAAATTTTAAAGTTCTATACCCATGGAAAAGATAAGATAGCTGCAGAAACCCATGATTTCTGCTGATATCCCTGAAAAACAAAACAGTCATTTTCACAACAGAAGTTTTGAAATAGATTCAGAGTTGTTTTGGTTTAGTTTAGGTGGTTTTTTTTTTTTTTTTTTTTTTTTTTTTTTTTTGTTTCTTTTTTTTTTTTAAGAACTGAATATAAATTGAAAACAGTATTTTAAGATTGGCCAAATTTTGCAGGACCGTGGCACTCCAATTTCTCCAGTGCTGTACTGTGACTGACACTTACCTGGCCATAGGAACTGTCACCTTGAGGTCTGGAGCCCTGCAAGAAAGGCAAGAAATCATTTGCTGTGTACTCTTAGCAAAGATGCAACAGAAAAGCCCAATTCCAGTAAAAGTTCCTCTGTACTAAGTTCTTTTTTCCTTCATAGTATTTCAGTGGTACAAACCAAAATCAAGGATGACTTGCCAACATCAAGAAGGAAACAGACCCACCCATACCCCAAAGTCCATTTACAAGACAGACTCCTACAGAAAAGCTCAGCACATTTCAGAAAAAGAGCCTCGCCTGGCCATAGGACTGGCTGCCTTGGGAACCCTTCAAAAAAAGAGAAGGTAGTTATCACCATGACAAAGAGGCTGCTTTAAAGAGTATAATGTTTATGAAAATACAGCTGCATGGGGGGTTCTCAAAAAGCACAAAGGAGACAGAGCAGTATGCTGGCAGCTGGGCTGCAGAAGCCATGACTCAAAACGAGATACAGACTGCCAAGGGAAACATCACTCTCCAAAATCCACCAGTCATTCTGCTCACAGAGACAGCAGTGAAGAACTTCCTACAGAATATTTATTTGCTTACCTGGCCATAGGAACTGCTGCTGCTGCCTGAGAAACTTGGCCCACCCTAAGAGAAGGACATAATTTGGTTACTTGCCTTTTGCTAAGGAACTCTGCCTGCATTAGGAAAAGGAAGCAACTGCTTCCTAAAGCTGTGCAGGGCAGTATGAGGAGCAGGACATGCTCCTGGCTCTCATGAGGGTGCTGAGTGCTATGATTTCACACACACTGGGATTCCAGATAAATAAGTAGTACATGGATAGCACACACTTTCAGAGAGAATGTGCTTTAAAGATGAACTTCTGAGGGATTGCTAAGTGCTTTTGCTGTGCTATGGCTCTCCATTTCTCAAAGGCTGCACTCTGACTGGTGACTGACTGATGCTTACCTGGCCATAGGAACTGCCACCTTGAGGTCTGGAGCCCTGCAAGAAAGCAAGAAGTGATTTGCAGACAGAGCTGTGTACTCTCAGCAAAGATGCAACAGAAAAGCCAAGTTCCAATAGAAGTTCCTGTATTATGTTCTTTTTTCCTTCATGGTATTTCAGTGGTACAAACCAAAATCAAGGATGACTTGGCAACACCAAGAAGGAAACAGACCCACCCATACCCCAAAGTCCATTTACAAGACAGACTCCTACAGAAAAGCTCAGCACATTTCAGAAAAAGAGCCTCACCTGGCCATAGGACTGGCTGCCTTGGGAACCCTTCAAGGAAAGAGAAGGTAGTTATCCACATGACAAAGAGGCTGCTTTAAAGAGCATAATGTTTATGAAAATACAGCTGCATATGGGGTTCTCAAAAAGCACAAAGGAGACAGAGCAGCATGCTGGCAGCTGGGCTGCAGATTGTCTTACTTGTAGCCAAAGCCATGACTCAGACCAAGATGCAGGCTGCCAACCTTGAGTATTTTTGATGTTGAGTACTGCCCTGATCCCTACAAGTCATACCTACCCTTGTGAATCGTTTTTCTGATTGCTTGTATATTGTCAGACAATATTTGCCTCCCTCCCACCCCTAGCTCCACAAAAGCAGGAAGTCTTGAAGAGCCTTCATACTTCAGTTCATAATATAATAGTCTCAAGTTTTAGTTTGCAACAATTTATGATGACATTATGTTAGTATTTGTTGAATTCACACACTTGTTTTTCTCATATGTAGCTTTATCTTTATGGCTTTAAGTAATGCTGAAAGACCTTGCACATCGGTCCATGATTATGATTCTTCCTCATTCTTGATGTGGGTAAGCAACTACCCTTAATGTCTTTTGGAATTTGATGTCTAATATACTCAGAATCTGAATCTACCAGTATGGAGTTGATGGTGTGCTAACCAGCCTAGCATCACTTTTCCTTAGTGCCATGAGCTTTGTGCTCCTTTCAGAGAACACACTGAGTGGAATTCAATCATTTCAATTCAACCTATCACACAGGGAAATACATTTGTGAGCATTCTGAACAAATTAGTTGAACACCAATAACAGATGATAATTTTACAAACAAAAGTCAGAGGAATAGAAATATCTGCACCACGTGAATTAAATTTTAAAATGCAGAAAATAATTTATTTCTGAGTTGTGCTGGCCCTGTTTCAGTGGAGACTAGAGGAATATTTGTAGCTCCCTCTAAATTCATTTACCTGAAGATAAGTGCTGCTGCTTTGCTGTCTTTGTCCACTCTACATTGGAAAAAAAAGTTACTTATTTTTAAGAGGAATTATGTACTAAGACATTTCAAGAAGCAACTCTATCCTTTTACCTACTAGATAGTTTGAAAGTCATACAGAGTTCATTACACCTTTTCTTACTTGATGCCATCTCCATGTGATACAAAACGTATATAAAGGTCCTTCACAAATAAAGTGCTAAAAGTATTTACATACTTTGATATCATGTTCTTAAAGACACTTCATTGTGTAATACATCATTGTGTCATATTGAGGTATTTCAAGTGAGTTTAAATAATTCTGCCCTTCAGTGGTACCACACAAACCATTAAACTCACATCCTTTGTATTCATATTATGACTGAATTTTCATGACTAAGCACAACAAAATTCTGACAAAGGCTTTGTCAAAACATGAATTGAAAAAGCCATGGTTACAATTAAACCAAAGGAAAAGTCACTGCAGAAAATATTTTGATTCTGATGAAGTATGTGGATTATGAGCAGAATCAAATATAATTTATATCTACATATTGAAGACAGTTAATCTGTGTAATCAAAACAGTGTACATTTATATTCAGAAATAAAATAACAAGGAAATTTTATTCCTTTCTCTGCCAGCATTCATTACTACTCATGAAAGAATATAATGCTGTACATTTTGAAAGCAGGGATTTTCAAAAGACAAATATCATCTGGGATAACTGGCACTGATCTTTCAGGGTAAGTGAGAATTTGCTGCAGTTTAGCAGACTGGCATACGAAGGAAGGGAAGCCTAAACCATTAAGCGTTGCAGGTAGGTTAAAATTGCAAAGGACCTAGAAAAACCCAGCTGCAATGGTCTTTAATCAGCACCCAAGTAAGATATCCACTTTGCTGTAGTCACAAAAACACCCTACTCCACCACTGTAGTTATATCTAAATGAACCACACTTATTTGTCCTCAAAGAGAGGACTAATTACTTAGTTTACTGAGACAAAGTTTCATTTAAAACTCAAGTGTAATGGAGAAGGAATGTCTACCTGTACTATGATCCTTGTAGCAGAACTTCCCAAACTCTGAAAAGAATTTCAGAAACAAAAAAACATAATACAGCACATTTAATTGTCTTGTTTGAATGCAATGCACTTGAACAGAAAATACCAAATTTATATATACCATTTAGTTTGTGAAAATAAAGGGAAAGGTCATATGTGTGATGTAGTGAGTACCAATTTTTAACACCCAGCATTGAACTAGTTTATTCTCAGCTCTGAAAGCCTGGGCTGGCAGACTGACCCTACTAAGTAATGTTCTACACTTACATCCGCTTTTGTTACAACTTATATGGGGAGCAGCAGAGCACAGGCCATGCCCTTTTTGCACTAGCACTCAGCTTGGCTGTTCCAGGTGTGGTGACTGAAGCTAAGACACCACCATTCACTGCAGCTCTCTCCCTGTCACCTGCATCGGACATACATCACCACACATGCATATCTGATTCCTGACCCAGCCATTTGTTTGCTGAGTTCTGGGACACGAGGGACAAATGCAAAAGCATAACACATCATCCTGAGAAACTGGCTTTATTCCATAAGAACTATAATACTAATATGGAGATAACAGGAAAAAAGTATGCTTACCTGGGGGAAGGTATGACGCTGCAAGTGAAACAAAACTATTTTTACTTATTGTGCATGAGGGCTTGTCCAAACAGAACATTGCAGCAGAGAAAGGGAAAAAGGGCTCAGCCAAATGTGAAAGAACGATATAAAAAGGATAGCATAGAACAAATGCATCTTAATCTTCATTCAGGTTGGAACATGTTCTATTACAAATTTAACACCTATAAAATACTACATCATACCAACTCTAAACTCCAAAAGGCTAAACTTAGTTTCAACTGACTGTAGGAGTTCCAACTAAGCACAGTGGAAATTTAATAGTTTAAAAATGAGAATGGAAGTGAATTTACAAAAGAAAATTGCAATAGAAACAGAAACTATTCAGGAACACAGAGACTGAATGCATTGAGAGACCTGGAATCTGCAGCTAATCCAGTCCCTTTGCAAGTACAAACAGCAATCACAGAACCATGAGATTTGTACCTATCTTATGACTGGCTTTCCCTGAAGATAATTATGCACATAGGGAAAACCCTGCCTGCCAAAGAATTATCTCCATACACCAGGAGTCTTTCTGAAAAATTAAAAATGTAGATATTTGAAAGCTTTTTGAGTCAGAATTCTCAGTATTGTAAAGAAAAACCTCTTACCACAGGTGGAAAAGGGTTGCTGTTGGCAACGACCACTACCTATGGAGAAACCAGAGGAAGCTGTTTACTCATCATAGTGTCTATTTAAATTGTTAAATGTTAGAAAAATGAAGAATACTGAAATCTCTATTTTTACAAACTCTGATAATAATGCTATTGATGAGACTTTTATAGACAAATTTAACACCCATTACCAGGTAAAGAAGAATATCTGTGTATACATGGTTTACACAAGACTATAAGGAAATAAAAGGCTTGCTCCCAACCACACAATGACTCAGCTGTAGAGGCAGAAGCAGAATTTCATGTATTGTACCATATGCATTGGCCTGTACTGTGTGTCCTTTTTGATCTTCAACTTTCCACCCCAAAGTAGAAGATTAATTTATTTTGTTGTTATTCGATATTATGCTAAAAGAAGAGACTTGATATTTTTATTGAAAAAAATGACGTCAAATGCAAACACACTGAGGTGTTAATGTTTTCTCATTAGAAGCTCTCTCCACCTTCTTTTTTTTTTTTTTTTTAAACTGAAAACAGTTTGTATCATCCATTGGTGTGAAAAGGAGAGTTGATGCTCTCAGAAGTAAAGAATTCTGCTATAGAACAGGAAGAAGTATTAAAAAATAATCAAATGGTATGTCTTCAATTCTTAAAATGATGGTAAATTAAAATGAATAAAAACATCTCTGAGGACATGAATTGGTCCACTTTGTGTTTACTGAACACACCATAGTATCAGCACTGAGCTTCCTGGGGACTGAACTGAGAGGAACAGTCCATTTAAATGTAATTATGAGTCAAATTCAACAATAAAATGAATTCTATTGATTTTACTTTCTCTGAGCCACACTTATTCTCAACCTCTATATGAATAATAACTACATAATCTATATACTTAAAAATCCTAATTACATCACAATTGCTATCCTAACTTTTTAAAAATAAACATGTATTTTATATACAATTGAGTCAGCTATCAGCAAGAACCACCACAGCACAGCTAGTTAGTGTAAGGCTTCTAAGTACCAAAACAAATCAAATCATATGAATCAATCAAGGTTAAAATCTTGAAAAATCCTAACTGAAGTAAGAGGAGTCATGATAATTATAACTGCAAGAGTTTTCCCTTTGAAAAGGAGAGCTTACCTTCTTACTGGAATCAGAGCTGCTTGAAGGGACAGACTGTAAAGAAAACAGAATCCATTTTTTGCTTAAGTAAATGTATGGCACATTAACTACAGCATGATTTCCCACAAGAATGTTTAGCTAACATGATTCCCTTGAAGCACCAAACAAAATAAGATTCTGAAGAACGAATGAATATATTGGCAATTACTAAATGAACAACTGAAATAAATCAAGCAGCTTGATTTTTTTTGCTAAACACCCAATTATTTTGCTAGTTTTGTAGAGCACTGTATAAAAGCTGCAAACGTTTCATTTAACATCAAATTGGAAGTTTCTTTATAGTAAAAATAATCTATTGCTAGAAAAAAAAATTAAGCTCTTCTACCTTCATCAAAAAGGGAAACCAGCCTAAACTCATCCCCTCAAAATTAAAAAACCTGCAATTGCAACAGCATCTGGGAAAAAAATGGAATATACTATCAGAAGATAGATGTTTTAAATGAAGAGTAAAATAATGTGCAGTGAAGTTTTCCATTTCATTAACGAATATGTACAATTGCATAGGCAAAAGCCAGAAAAAATACCTTTAGCTCTTAGTAACTATCAAAGAAAGCACTGAATTCTGGAAAATCATAACAAAAGTAACTGGTGTCCATTTTCAGAATAAATATAATTGAGTTTTGGTGCAAAACAGGATTAAATAACTTCTAACAAAGTAGATAAAACAACATACACCAAACATAACCCATCTGCTGAAGTTGTTTTCAGATAATGTTACTGACCCATTTGAAGACAGTTCATCTTTATCTCCTTCCATAAATTTAATTATTGTTTGGTAAAAGTTAGACATAACTGCTTAGCTTCTGAATACCTTAGGAAATCGAAAACATGTTGGAAAACATGTAGTTACCTGGCCATAGGAAATACCACTGGATGAGGATGCACTCTGAAATAAAAGCAGAGAACAGATACTTATTTATATCAAAATTTGTTAATTTCATCTAGAAATCATCCTTAGATGTACACTTCAAATGAAGCTGATTTTACCTAGACTTGAAATAAATCTAGGGCAATAGTAAAGTATCCTGAATTTGCTTAAAGATAACTGATGTAAAAATTTCCCAAATTCTAACATGGTCATAGGATTACTGTTGCTCTATCAAAAAAGCAGTTTACACTTGCATAATAAACAAAGATAAAATATATTTAATGTTTAGGAACTAATATAACTAATGATATATTTCAAGTTGAGCACATATTTAAGCAGTTTCTTGGCTAGGGTTTCAGTTCCTGACAGGCATTAGAGTGTGTGTTCCTCTTCTGATAAATACTTTTGCTTGCTTTTGTAATTTTAAAAATGTAAAATATATCAGATTTTAAAATAAACCTGTTTTCATGGGAAAATGAAGTAAATGAGATTAACAATAGAAATTTCTCAACTAGCTAAAGAATTACTGGATTAATAAGTAAAGATTGTAAAAAAAACCCAAATAGTATTGCACGATATGCAATATCCAAAGACAATTACTCTGAGTGATAAAAAGCATTACACAGTAAGAATTCTGACATTTTAGCAGGTTAACAAATTAAGTGTTTGTAATAGATAATGAGTAGCCCTTATGACATAAATGATTATGCTTTGAGGAACTGACAATGTAACACCTTTTAATTTTGGCTTTTAAGATCAGAATAATACCTCAGACTAACACTGTTTCCCTTGATATATTTAGGAAGACTAATGTAGCTCTGCAACAGAGAATCAAATGTGATTTGCAATAAGGAGATGAGTTAAGCATAGGAAGAGACAATCAGTAAAAACATCTGTAACCAGCTTACGTCTCTGCAGGCTTGTTGACTGTATGTACCAGCAGCACCTCCCTGAGAAAAAAAACAAACCAGTTATTTCTCATCCATAGTTGCTTAAGAAGGAAAGTCACACTTCAGACACCCTCAGTTCTGACTGATCCTTGTGTAAAGAATAGATAATAAGGAGAGAATTGTAGTCTCCACTATAAATGTGTGAACACCCATGTGTGAATATAAGAGCCCTTTGTCTATCAGTGATTATCTAATGGTACTCGGGAAACATTTTAAAACAGGACTTTAATAAATTATAAAGGTTTTATATAAAGCTCGTAATTCAAACATACTGTGTATGTCATATGCTCATGCATGTGAAAATGAGGAAGCAGAAACCCAAAAGAAACAAAAGCTAACATCTTCCTGATAGTCAATAAACTATCAAATGTAAACTTTCAGCATAAATAGCAATACTTCCTTTTTTAACATAAACCTTAATTGTTATTATTATTACAGTCAAGTTTCCCCCAAACCTGTAATTTTGTTTTGTTTGCAAAAACCCAATATGCATTGTGATGAATTAATTTTATATCTTACAAGTACTGATGATATGAATGTTTTACATTTTTACAGTTTCATTTACTTTTTTTTTTTTAAATTTTGATTAAATGTTTGGATTAAATAGAAATTTTTCACTAAAAATAAAAACCTTATTTTGAAAGTGCTGAAAGGAAAACAAAATAATTATATATATATTTCTGTTCGTACAACTAGTCACTATCTTGATAAAAATGCTTCAGGTAAGTCTTTGATCTATCCAGCACGTTCATTACATTGCACTGTTGCATCTTTCACCTATTTCTGGATGACTGGCCTAACCTGCCCAGGATTCATAACTTCACAGGTATCTCTGCTGCCTGAAAAATGAGAAACTGAAATAGCCTTAGTTCTTGCACAAGGCTGTGTGCAGACAGATTTGCACCAGTCCTGTCCTGAGCAGAAGGAAGAACAGATACCTTGCACAATGAGTGTAATGGAAGTGCCACAGATAACCCCTTCTGGTCCTTTTTTTTCACAATTCTATTATCTACGTGTTTCTATTTAACTTTTCAACTTCTTTGTTTTCCAACTACTTAATATCATTGAATAAACTGTAATATTCATCCTCTAGATCTCTCCTCTTCATTAATTTCAGTATGCAACACAAACTCCCACGTGAACAGTCATACCAAATAATGCCATTGAGGGCTAGGAGTTACTGTAAATATGGTTATGCTGGGGACAAAAGAGTAAATAGAAGAATAGTGCTTACAGGGCCACATCCACTGTTGCTTATTGTGTAGACTACTCCACCCTGAAATAGAAGCAGAAGTCAATTATTTCCATGTAAAAAAAAGAAAGGGGGAAAGACAGAAAAACCCCAACAAACTGCTGTTTATGGCACAGAGAGCTGTGCAGCTGGCAATGTGTACATGCTAGTAAGGGATAAGCAAGCACAGAGGTTACCAGTTCACTGGATACTGCCTGTAACAATTATAATTTAGAATAAGACATTAGTCATAATCTCGATTTCATATAACTTCCATATAACTCTGTAATTGATCATGAAACCTTTCAGAATTTTACTAAGTGGTTCATATTTTATAAAAAATTAATAACTTTGGTTACTTAGTGCCAAGATGAGAAACTCAGCTCTTAGAAAAGAATATGTATTATATATGAAAAAATACATTGCAGAAAATCGGTTTTTAGCATATACATCAAAAGGATTTGTATTTCTCAGTGTGTGGTAATTCCAGTTACAAATAGTAAAAATTGAAGAAATGGAATATTACTAGGTTATTCACTAATAACTACTAGTAAGTAATAAGAAATATATCCTTGAGAAGCTCAGTTCAAGAAACGGGAGGCATACCAGAAAGCATCTAAGAGTTAAAGGGTAAATAGGCAAATTCATGTAGACAGTAATGTAGTGAAGATAATTAACTAAAAACCAAGTATATATTTCTATGAACAATGAAATGGAAGTGTCAAGTGAAAATGCAGACAATACATACCCCAGAAGTTTAAAAAGACTAACTAGACAGTGATTAGACTCCAAATTTTCAACTGCAAATATAATCCAGATGTTATTGGAGCTTTAACATAGGCATGAATATCTGGGGAAGTTCGGCGAAATTTTGCAAATTCTTGTGGAAAAGACAGTGAAACACAAGAATATTTAAATCTTTCATTTTGACTATTAAAAAAGACCAAAAAAAAAAAAAAGGAAAAATGCCTAATGAATTAAGAATAGGTACGGTTTCATTTTCATTATCCCAGATGTCACTAAAACTATGAAATAAATGGTTTGTGACTGTGTTTGTATGCACAGATGCACACACAGGTAGACAACTTCTAGGAAGATGGAAGGAATTTTTTTTTTTCCTGAAAAGAGTCAGGTTAATGTTTGACAGAAATGATTGAAGTGTGAAATCAGAGGTGGTGAAGCAGCTTGTAGGTAAAAATATTGACAGCAAGCTATTGAGTGAAGTAATTGAACTTAGTCCAGGTGCTGAACATACTGTTTACTGGATAAATAACTCTGCAAGTCTGTGATAACTAGCAGAGAAGATATTTCAGTACAGTGTTTAATCACCTCAGTACTCTGCAGTTACACCATTTTAGTCATTCAAGGTTACTAAAGGAAAACATACAAATGCTGGAATTTAGGGTTCACACCTGACTGCCTGAATAGCTGCTCTGAGAAGAACCTGAAGGTCCAACCTGTAAAGAAACCAAAATGGTATTTAATATTTTGCAGGCAAATTATTTTATGTAAGTGATTTTCAGGAAAGAAAGTTCTACTTGTTGGGAAAAGGAAAAACCCAAGAAGTAACTACCTAAGACTTCATTCCACCAACTGATACTATCAAAATTATTTCAGAGATCTTTCAAGCCAAATAATTAAAACTATACCAAGCCAGCTGTTAAAAGTAACATAATTCTGCTGTTTGCATCCTTTTTTATCAGACTTCATACAGTTTTGTCCATCACTGAGGAGGGAAACCTACAGTGTCACAAGTAGACTAAAGTAGACTGATATAACTGTGTAATCACTAACATATTTGCTGCAAAAAAGCAAAGAAGAAAAAGAGGCTTCTTCACTGAACTGCAACTGATAGTTTTCAGAGGAAAAAAATCAAATTGTTTTATTTTATATCTAGATCATGATTTGCAAAAGGTGAAGTTTTAGAGCTGTTGGAATAAGTGATCTTGAACAGTGAGCAACCACTATGAATAAAAAGTGAAGATAGGAAAAAGAAAAGTTCTATTAGAAAGTTACTTCAGATTAGCTAGAGAGAACCTGCAGAAGGGAATGATACAGCTGACAACCACTTAGAAGGTTTTGGATTTTAATCAACAAAGGTGAATTGCCAAAAAGGAAATTAAATTGAGTGACAAGGGGAATAAAGAAGTGACTAGAAGCAGTTTTTGAGCAGGTCTTAAGATCTTGGGCAGTTAGCAGCATGTCAATGTCTGTAGAGAAAGAATATTTACCATGATGCATCGGCCTTGTGTTGTGTAAGTCCCTCCACGCTGTAAGGAAGTACAGGTTACTGGTTATTGAGTGGTGTATTAATATCAAATTATTTTAAACAGGAAATCAACTGAATTCACATTCATGGTCTGAATGAAGAAATCAAGTGTTCAATATAATCAATATATTGCTGATAATATGTTACACACTTTAACAATCTCATCTGAGAACTAATGTTAACGAATTAAAAATAACAATACCCTCAAACTGAATACAAAAAATGAAAGCATAAATGAGATCTCGCTAGGAAAGTAATTTGAATGGTAAAATATAATCTTCACACTGCAAGCATGAAACAAGTGGACCAGGAGGACAAGAATTCTAAAAATGAGGTAACTGAAAATTGGGAAACTGAAGAAAAATTGAGCTTACCTTGTTACATTCTATTTTGATCATAAGCTGTCGGGGCAAAAAAGAAAAGTAAGAGGATTAGGCAGATTAAAATTATTGAAAACATGTAATGATTTTGGCCATAAGTTAATGACAACAAATATATGTCTTGTATCGAGTCAAAGATACTTTACTGTATTAATTTCTAGTATGCAAATACAGTCAAAACATACCTTCCTTTTACTTTTTTCTGTCCCATTTACTGACTCAGAATGTGTAGGTGTGAGAGTTTTGCTTTGAATTCCAACCCAAAAATTGTCTAGATTTTGAACAACAGTTGCACTAGAAAGAAAACAAAATAATAATTCTTTTTCTATCAAAATATTTCAGTATAAAATACCAATAAACTCTCCTCCCCTCTTGCCCCCAGCCAAGAAAATCCAGTGTATTTTGGTTTTAGGGGTATACAGTACAAGTTTCCCAGAATACTTTTCCAGTGACTTGTATTATCATCTGACACAATTTTGAAGATAAATGAACCCGATGCTGAGAAGAGCAGAAGAGGAATGGACACTGTTTGAAGAAACACTGATCTCAGTGAAGGATATCAGCTCAAATGTCTGAGTTGTCACAACTCTTTCCTATTCTATCAATCTATATCTGTGATGGTGAATTGATTTTCATGGCATTAACGAGTGGAAGCAATTATGGTTTTGTGTTCTTTTGCCCGTTCTCAGTATTCCTCGAGATACAATAGAAAGGCAAAGATGGCCCTTTCATAAATTTGCACTTCAAACAATTCAAGCTGTCAAATATTTAGATATTTCCCAATTACATCAAGTGTGTGTTTTTTTTAGACCACGTGGTACTTTTACAACCTTCAGATCTGCAAGAAAAGTAGCATTAAAAGCAGGATAAATGTGTCTTTTACTCATCTCAGGAGTTTCAGCAGTTAGTTCATGGGTCATAAATTTATTTCAAAATTATATTAGAAGAATTTACATCAATCTACTATTCTTCCACTGTTTAAAATGAAAAAAGGTGTAACTGAGCAGAGCCTGAACTTCTTGTATTCAGGGAACCAGTTACGTTCATTTTGTTGCTGTTGTAATTAAAGAGGCCAAAGTGTAAAAACTAATTACTCAAAGATCCATTATTAACACTGTGTTTAATGGAATTATTTACATATATTAAGATCTGTTTACCTTTTACACTATATCTTGAAATAGAAATCATACTATTCAATAGACATAGTGGGAAGTTATGACAAACTATGAAAAAAATCATGATAGCAGCCAGACAAGAACATCAGAAACAGAAACACAGGTCCATCTCAAAATAAACAATAGAAATGAAATTTCCGGGGAGAAAATAAATAAAAAAGAAAAATAATTATTTACATAAATTGAATCTCTCCAACATCAGGTGGAGCAATCCACGTTGTTGTAACTTTCTGTTTCACATCTGAATTTGCATGACTTATTGCTGAATTCTGCAATTAAAAATAAATACATGTAATTACATAAGATGAAAAAGTGATTTACCCTATATTATTAACGGAACTGTCTCTACTACAACATGTAACCCTGATGTCCTCCTAAAAAAGCCAGGTAGTTTCTACATTAGATTCATAACACATATAGAGGATACATGTAGTTCTTGAAAAGTCTGATTTTTTTTAAACTTTCTGATGAAGCAGCTTTGACATATAAAAAATTCTCACTATTTCTATTATTTAAAAGTAATTTAAAGTATTCCAATAACTGAATACATACCGTCATGTTATGACATTCCAAGCCTTTGGTGTTTGGATCTGTAATTTTAAAAGTACCAACAGGAGTATCTCCATCTATTTCTCGAGCCTGTAGATTAAATCCTTTAAAACCAGCTTCTCTAAGTGCTTCCAGAGTCACTGTGAAAAGAGACAGTTTGAGAAATTTAAGTTTCATATGCAACTAAAACCTCCTAAATGTGTAACATCTAATTTCCTTCACTCCAAGGAACAAGACTGAATGTGTACAATTTTAAAAACCAGTTAAAAAGTTTTTCTTAATTATAAGGATAATGAGTATAAAGAAAAAATTTTGAGAGGGGCTGCTGTGTAAAGAAACATGAAATTTTTGGTTTACTGACAATTTTAAAAGGAATTCTGCTCTACCAAATGATGAGTGGCCCTGCTGAACAAAAGGTTATTTATTTTCTGTCTAATTAGGCCTACAAAGTCAAAATATCTACAGGAAAAAAAAGAATTGCTTTTCTTTCCAGCTCTGTTTTAAGAGAAAAGGTTAACTTTTTCTGAAGGCTGAACCACAGACACATTTTTGTTAAAATGTATTACAACTGGAAAGAGAGAAACTAGACAGTTCCACTTTCATGTTCTATATTAAGTACAAAAAATTAATAATTATATGAGCTACCCAATTTAATTCAACTTCTGTTACTGAAGGAGCTCAGAAAAATATGGGAAAGAACAGTCTCCTGTTTTGTTTATATCCAAACAGAAATTAAATTAATTTCAAAAGGCATAATCAAATTTGTTATGGTCTACTAAAACTTTGATCTGCTAATTCCATTATTAGGCACTTTTGGAAACAAAATCAGAATAATGGTTTATGCACAAATGTATGTGTACTCACTAAAAATAAAGAGGAATGAACTGGAGTGACACAGAGGTCAAGGCAAGGACCAATCCTACCCTGATAATATAACATTTCCAAACACCTGCATAATTAGCCTTCCAATTTGTCATCAATTTTCAGTCCCAATTCACTAATTTTCCCCAGGTCTCACAGAAGCAATGACATCCAGAACTTGAATGCAGCGTTAAATCAAGCAGAGATGAGACTGTAAGAGTGTTGGCACATGGAATGCCACGGGTCAAACCGCAATAAATTGAGTGGAAGGGCAGCCTAATGCAGCTCCCTGAGACCAGGTACTGGGTGCTCACAATTTGAAACAATAGAAAAGTAGTGGTAAAAATAGGCATGGTTAAAATAATAATAAAAAAAAGAAAAGAAAAAAGGAGGGGAATAAAAGGCAAGGTTAGTAGCATCTGGGATTCAATATTTTTGTCATGGTAAATTCCATTTAACCTCACAGAACAGTCTGTATCTACTTAATCCATAATTTTTCTGTCAATACCATTTTAAAAGTAGCTATTTGCAATCAAACAACTCTCCCATTCTTGAAGAAGCTATTTGCATGTTTTTCCAAGAATGGCAGCTATGACAGGACTCTGATGCTTCTTCATTCTTTTCTCCTTAAATATCACTCTCCATGGAAGCCACGTTCATGCTATAAGGCTCAAGTAAAACAGCATCCCAGCTAGACATTAGCTACTGTGAATAATGAATGCTCTTTTTCAGCTTCTGAGATACAAAACCAGACATGTAACAGGTTACAAAACCAGACATGTAACAGGTTACAACTCTCTCCCACTTCCATGCTCCTTCTAGCATGAGTCGTCAGAAAAAGAAGCATTCACAAGTCACTTGAAGTGTGACAGCACCACAGGATGGCATCATAGTGTGGAGAAACAAGGCTGATAAAGTGTCTCATCCAGAGAGCAATTTAGGATTAGGAAGATAAAAAGGTGGTTTAAACCACAATAGCTCCACCTCTTGCAATTTGATAAAATCTGGGATACAGCTCTTAGAAGGATGACTCAAAGTGTCTCACTCCTGAGTTGTCTCGTACTGCGTCCTAAATTTTTATTTTCCTGAAAGATGACAGCATGTGAAAAACTAATGAGTAAGATCCCTTTGTATTGCAGAGGCCTGGTCCGACAGCAAATACTCAAATACAAGGTTAATGAGCAACTAATTATTAGTCCAGTTTGGCCAGTTGTCCCATTTAATTTTAATTTTGTCACACAAATTACAGCATAAAGTTGAAAGATATTTATTAGCTGGAAAAAAGAAAGAATACATTTTGAGTTATACATACATATATAAAACCATTAAATATATAATAATATATCAGGTATAGATCAACAAGATTGAAGTTAAAAAGTAAATTATCTAGACTGAGAAGGAAATAGGGGAATTTTTATGAACACTGGAAATTCTGGAAGACATAAAGGTGTTATGTCATTGAGGTTATTTACCTTGGATTTCATTTCCTGGCTCGAAGTTATCAAAAGATACAGCAATAATATATGGTGGTGCAGATGTCTGTGGTTCAGCTTCATAGTTGGGTAGCAGAGAATCACAATCGATTGAGGTGTTTGTCTGGGGAAAACTGAGGATTCCAGGCAAAAATACCCCACAGAACAAAAAAACAAAGCAGGAGGGTCTCCTCATCTGTGGAACAAAAAGACAATATAGTTCATAGTAACTGCTTTTCAGTGGTTGTCATGTTTGACAAATATTGGCTTTTCTCCAGGACAGGAAACAGAACAAGCTTAGAAAGCTGCACTTTCTTTGTGTTCATATATTTTGAAGAAAATATATTAAAGTAAAATACTTCTATACACTGGCAGAGCAGCACAGTCAGAGGCACAAACAATTTCATTTTAAAGTAATGAATTATTAATGGAACTTTAAATTCTCTGTTTACATGACAGCAATCCATTAACAGCCACGTCTGCTGCATCACACCTTTGAACTAGAGAAGTCTTTAAACAAAAGTTCCTCAGTGTTGCATTAGCAGATGAGCTCAGCTCCTTGGTTATTCCAGAACTAAGATGCAATCCCTGCTCTCTCAAACTGGAGATATAACCATGATTAGCATGCTCTCTTTTGACTGCTTTTCCTACTCCCAATTCCAAGATACAGTCAAGAAATCTAGTCAAATGCCCTGGAGAACTCTAGAAGTTTTTCAAAATATTTGATTCTTGAAAGAGGTAACGACTGACTTCTGCAAAGTCCTCTGGAACTTCTAAACAATTCAAAAATACTAAATTGCTAGAACATTTTTCCTATGGGCAAAGAATAAACCATACCCAGCACAGAAATTCACAAAATGTAACTAAGAGGCAGGACTCAATTCCAGCCTTCAAGGACTGTCTGTGAAAGGAAGATGTATTTTCTTTATAATTCACTTGTAGGACTGACACTGATAGTAAACTGTTTCCAAGAAAAAAAGGAAACATTTCCCAATAGTATTCTCAGTTGTTTAATATCAGATTTTATGGCCCATGTCCAAAGTCTAAACATTCAACCATGGCACCACATCATTTGCCAGGCCATTACATCTTACGAATAACTCACTGTTCCAGCTACAAAAATGCTGATACAACTGTTAAATCACAAGAAGTATTTAATAATTGCTGTCTGCTATGGGATTGCCTTGTGTGACACAACAGACAGTAACAGAAAGAATGGAGATATTTACTTGAGATTTTCTAAAGCATTTCAAACACCATTTGAGAGATATGTTCAATTTGTATCATCTACCTGTGTGTCTTAATTGGTGCATGAATGTGTAAGACTATTTGGTTTTGCTTGTTAGTGAAATAAGTAACAGAAGCATCTGAAAGCAGGGGAAAAATATACAATTCCAAACACCCATGTTCTTAACTCTGAACTTAAACAAAATTTTTAAAAGCTACTGAGTCAGCAAATCAGGTGACTGTGAAGTGTTGAAAAATTTCCTAGAGGAGGAGGAGAAGGGGGAGGAGGAGGAGGAGGAGGAGGAGGAGGAGGAGGAGGAGGAAGGTTTGCATGGTGTCACAACCAGTCAGTGCAGTAATCAGGAAAGCGATATAAGCTTTAAGTGTCTTTAAAGCAGATGAAGAGTGTTCCTCTCCAAAGTCTCATCAAAGTGTCACTTGAATGGGATCCTGGTAAGCATTATGTTTTGGTATCAGTACGCTGGGTGGGGTTATCCGATCTCTTGTGACGATTTTGACATGGCCCACCTCTAATTAAGTTTTAAATACAGCATGTAGGTGCTATTATATCAACAGATGTGGTAAACAGTGATTTAATATGAACCTGTCCATATGTTGTTGAAATCTTTGTCTGACTCATGGAGAGATGGAAAAAAAAATCTGTTTCTAATTAGATGTTCTGTTTCAAAGCACAAAGTTCTTAGTTTAGCCAGGACTGGAAAATTGTCTGGAGTTGCACTGCCACAAAAGAAAACCAGTCTGAAACATCCTTTCCTCTTTTTCTAGCTAGAAAAGAACCAGAAACACAAGCACAACAAGTTGAAACATGGCTGAGATGCCTTTTCTTTGCATCAGCTCTCTGATTTAACAGTTCAGGAGGTATCCTAAGAGACTCATTATGCCATCTTTTGGAGCTAGGTTTTAGATGAGGAAGATATACAGTGTCTTACAAAATTCCAAGTCCAGACTTGAGGCAGAAAATAACTTTCATGAGCCCGGAGTTCCAACACATAAATAATGGAATCATGTTATCTATCATCCCAAATTACCTTTTCTCCATGAAAAATGTAAAGAAACAAAAAGTAAATATTTATAAAATAGAAGCATAGGGAATATTTGTAGAATAGAAGCATAGGAATATTATTTTAAAGCTTCTAATAGGGTATAATTATGAAAAATTAACTGTATTCCCAGTTCCTTCATCTGATGGAAAAATTTTAATTAGTTTTTATCACAGATTCAAACCTTTCTTCCTATGAGTCTATATGGCCCTCATCTACATGTCCATCATCATCACCTGAGTTGCTAACTTAAGAATCCTCTTCCATATTTAGTCTAACACGACTTCAGGCCAACAATTAAGTCCAAGAGTGATACTTAGCTACTGTATTCAAAGTCTACTGGACTCAGAAAGACACACTTTGGTGGTTTGTCCCTCCAGAGCCTTGGGCAAATTTCTGAATAGAGACAAAAATTGTTTTAAAAGCTTTTAAATGTAGAGCATTTAATTAATAGGATAAAAACCTTTCTGTAATTTGAAAAACATAGTCCTGGCAAGTCCTGCCAACAGTCTAAGACTAAGTCCTGTATGCCTCTTTCTAATCACATTCTTTATGAGTATTTTCTCCTTTCTTCTCTTCTCCTAGACACTCTTGACGAGCCACAGACTTACTCTGTAGCCTTTGAGAATAAGTATCCCCAGTTAGCGTGTCCCTGTCCACCACATCCCCACCAACACACCTTATCGACCAAGTGTTGATGCGTGGGCATCCTCCGGTCCCTCTGTGGTCAGTGTGGAGGAGCTGCAGCCGGGCAGTGCAGGTGTCCCAGGAAGATGAGAGAGAGGAGATGGAAGGCTTGGCCAATCCGTGGCAGGGCGGGGAACCAGCGCGGCCAATCCGGGCCAACTATGCCTCTGCCATGGAAATTGGGACACCACAGGTGGGACTGTCCTGCCCAGAGCTGGTGGTGACAACACACTCCTCACAGGTGAGTCACGCCCCCTCTGACCTTTATCTAGGCATCTGGCATAGGAAGGGCCTCTGAGGGGTGGTAGCCTAATCTAGTATGGGGACTAAAATCTACAGAATTGTGCTTTACAAAAAACACCTTATTAATATTTCCTGAGCACTTCCAGTATAATATTTACATTAGTCTGTTGCCTGAGAGTATTCTACTGCTGGTTTTTCACTTCTTTACTTTTGTCTTACACTTGGAAAAGACATGGAAAATTCCAATCACTGTAGTACTGCCAAGTGTTTTCTCAGAGCAAAGAATTAATGAGGCTGTTTCATCTTATGTCCCTTGTAGGAAGGAACTGAAGTTATTGCATCTGACCTGCATTCAAAACTAATTTTTTTTTCCTCTTCAGAAGCATTTCCATAAGGTGTCTACTGAAGATGGGGAGAAGTCCAAAAGCTGGATGACATATACAATAGAATAGATTATCTTCCATTGGATGGGATCCACAATCATCTCTGTAGTCCAACTGCCTGATCACTTCAGGCAAGGGTCAAAGCATGTTGTTAAGGGCATTGTCCAAATGCCTCTTAAACACTGACAGGCTTGAGGCACTGACCACCTCTCTAGGAAGCCTGTTCGGGTGCATGACCTCCCTCTCAGTAAAGAAGTGCTTCCTAATGTCCACTCTGAACCTTCTTGGCACAGTGCTGAACCATTCCCACATGTCCTATCACTGGATACCAGGGAGAAGAGATCAGCACCTCCTTCTCCACTTCCCCTCCTAAGGAAGTTGTAGAGGGCAATGAGGTCATCCCTCAGCCTCCTTTTTTCCAAACTAGACAAGCCCAAAGTCCTTCACTCTTCCTCACAGGATATTCCTTCCAGCCCTTTCACTGGCTTTGTTGCCCTTCTCTGGACACATTCAAAGATACAATATGACAGACATTCCTGTTCAGTCAGGGAATTCTGTGATTCTATAGTACCAGGAAATCCACAAAGGAAGGACTCTTCACAGGAACCTTCTTTAATTCCTTGATATTTGTGCACTTAAAATATATTTAAATTCAAAATGCTGACATCATTTTTAGAACATTATCTATTTTTAAGATTCAGTGCATTTAACTAACTGTATTCTCTTTCAGTTAATCACTTTTAATTAATGAGTAACATTTTATTTACATTGTTCCATTATGAAATACATAGTTTCCTATCTATACTATCCATTGGGGAAGAGATCATAATCCCTCTTCTCTTACTATACCACCAAACTTACCATTAATACCAATGTTATAAATAGCAATGAAAAATCATGCAGCACACCACAAATGCAACAGCATACCAGTAACACCACCAAATAAATTACACAGTAAAGGAATGTCAACTGCTCACACCAGAAACACATAACCAAAGAGATGGGATCTCACAAA
Source organism: Pyrocephalus nanus (assembly GCA_038380795.1). Classification (NCBI taxonomy): domain Eukaryota; kingdom Metazoa; phylum Chordata; class Aves; order Passeriformes; family Tyrannidae; genus Pyrocephalus; species Pyrocephalus nanus. The sequence goes on along the minus strand of CM076269.1, from coordinate 18,802,444 downwards.
TACATGTATGCAAAACCTCCCTCACTCCCAGCTTGGAGATACTGAGAGGTAAGCAGAGGGATCAGAACTGTTTCTCCAGGCTACTCTGAGCAGCAGTGAGTACTCCATGAATATTTGATTTGACAGGCAGATAGATAAATGTCAGGCAATGAATTGCTGTAATCTCGGTAATATGGTTATAAAGAAGCACAGATAAGACAAGCAGTGTCCTTCTGCTGGCTGCAGTGCTAATAAAATCCTACATTAAATAAGTTGGTAAGGACTCAGACCATTAGTCTACAGCTTGAGAGTTGTAAACCTGCGTCCCTCTTACACAACACACTGCTTGCGGTTTGTTTCAGAGGAACAGTATTCCCACCGAATCAAACATAGAGCACTGATTCAGTACTAATTTACCTGTACTATGTACTATGGAATTGCCAATTTAAAAAGAAAAAAAAAAAAAAAAGTCTTTTTCAGGTCTCCACACCTGAAAGGACAATTTTAAGATCATAAATGAAATACCAACTGAAGAAGGGGTGGACTCCTGACTCTAGTGAAACCATGATTACAAAGTTTGCTATGTACTCAAACTACTGTGCCAGTGCAGATCAACACTGCTGTACGCCCGTGGACTTCCCTGGTGCTTGGAATGCCTTCAATGCAAATTCTCGTGGGAATATCAGCTTTCTTTTTTTTTTTTTTTAAAACCTCTGATTGTATGGTAACCCATATAGAGTTAGCTGGTCTTTCCTTAAAATAATCACATTAGAACAAGCCAGGGAACACAGCAGAGAGGCCAGAGCCCACAACACTGAAAGGAAAGGGATGCCTACTGGGCAGTGCATTAAAATTTTAAAGGGTATGTGATGTGCCAAAGAGGAAGCCTGCTACTCACCTGAGCAAAAGACTACTTATTGGAATAAAGGACTGCAAACCCTGTCAGATTTTCCTGGAACTCTTTTGTTTCTATTTAAAACTCATTTAAACCAGATCAAACAAAGCAGCCCTCTTCCTTCTTCCTCACAGACATTAGGACTTCCCACCACCTCCATGACCTTCAACAGCTTTATGCTTACTCTCTGCAACACCTGAGCCAAAGATTATTTTTGTTCTGGCAGTTTACATTTCAACTGGAAATGCTAGAAAGCATAACAAAGCTTTAGCTGATGTCAACAGATACACATGAATAACAAGGTAAAATACATGAGTTGTTTTCATCAGGGTCTGGTATCCTTATCAAACTGATTTGATGTTTCTGGTCTGCAGGGGTGATACACCACTGAGTCTGGGACTGCGCAGGAGAACTGACAAGCTATTTCCTTGGGTACATCAGATGTGCTGGAGACAATGAATGGTATAATGGTAGCCACTCCAAAATCATTTCAGAGACAATGTGCATAAAAAGTGGTCTTACAGGTATGAAGTGCTGAGTTTAGAACCATAGACATCTTTTGTTACATAGTTCAAACTGATTCTATGGAAAAATGAATGTGAGTAGGAAGGGAGAGAAAGAAACTTCATCTCTTCCAAACACTATTTTTCAAGATTCTGAAAAAGAAAACAATTTCTGAACATTAGGGTTTAGAACATTCTGAACATCTTTACATCCTTTTGAATGCCAGCTGCCTTGCCAAACTCTCCCAGTCCTTTTTTTTTTGTTTCCTTCTTACTCAAACAGGGAAGACCAAGAATAATCCCTATAAATGTTAAAAATAAAATTTGCTCTCCTGACATCTATTTTGACAACAGGAGAAACTTCTATAACATCCCACATTTCATCTGCAAATGAAAGTGGTTTCCTCCATGTGCAGTATTAGTGCTATAAGAGGATGTTATCACTGCTGCAATCCTCCAGCATACTTTCTGTGTATAACTTGTAACCACTCAACTGAAGTTGTTTTGAAACACATTCTAGTCTAAATTTAGTGGTGAGGATTCTTAACAGCTATGTGAATTATATCAAAATTATTAGATGAAGAGATAGATTTATTTACTTTTCCTGCAAGAACAGTGTCTTCTAACTTATACTAGCGTGTCAGTATTTATATTCTGTTTCCAAGGCTTTTAAATATTGCCACATTTTTTATTTATGAAGGAACATTTTGCTTCCTATGCTCAGTAAATAGATTCCCTTCTTGAAAATGCACCAACATATCATACGGTAGAATTACATATTGCTCAAAATAGCTCTAGCTGTAAATACAGTGTTACCTTCAGAAAAATAACATTACATTAAAACAGTACACTGTGAGAGCCAACTAAAATTTACATTGTATATTTTGCACTCTTAAGGAAATATATTAAATGTAATTCCTGATAAACATAACTTCTGACAGTTCAGAAAACCACACTTTTCTGGAAAAAAAAGATATTAAAGTTACTGTTTTCCATATATTAAAAAAAATCAACTCCTTTTTGTCTTTAATTTCTTGCCTTTGCTCATGCTAGCACTTTTCCTGTCTAATTTAAACTCTGCCAACATTAGTGTAAGTCTGATACTCCATAAATAACAAAAATGGTTCACACCCCGAAAGTCCTAGTTAGATGATGTCAGTGGGAGCCTTACATGAGAATTAGCAAGCAAAAAAGAGGTCTGACTTGACTACAAAAGAGTAGGAAGGGAGTGATCAAACGGATTACTTCTACCAAACCTTTTCTGCCACAGCAGATGTGGGCACGACTGTGCCCAGCTCGTGGTGGCCGCACTTTGTGTGCTGCTCAGGAGAAACCCCTGCCAGGAGCAGCACATACAGCAGCGGTGACATATGGGCATTGCATCACCTTATCTCCTGCATGGGGCAAGCCAACAAACACTATTGTCACTATGTGCTTTTAAGGTGAGTGCTTGGGTGTGGCTGCAAACTTAGGCAATGCTTCGTATAACTTCATATAATGTGGCTACCATCTGTTAGTGGTTTACCAGACTCTAAATTCAGATTTAACTGAACATCTGTCAGTGGAATTGAAGACATGGTAGTAGAGGCAGTCCACTGCCAAAATATGCAGTCCAAAAGAAAAATGGAGCCTTAACATTAACAATCAAAATTCACTGTTTTCACAGTCACAGAGAAGTTAAATGATCTCTCATACTCACATCAACTACTGGTATTACTGAAACATTCTTTTTAATGTAATTTGTATTTATAGATCCAGAATATTTCAAATACAATTTAAACATGTTTACAGGCTATTCACAAGTCCCTATGGCCTAGAGAATTCCCCTGCATAGTAGAGTTAATGCAATGCACATAGATGCATGTGTGGTCCCCTTGTGAGTGAGCGGCAGCTAGGGTTCAGAAATGTAAGTTCAGCTTCAGAGCTTCTACCAATCCAACAATATTGGCTCAAAAATTGTATTAGCTAGATGATACAAAGCTGACTGGTATAAACGCACTTTGTTGATGCACCCTCATTCATTCAAAAATTCTGGCTGCTTAGGCTAATTGAATTTTGGCTTATTTGATAGACACAATTCTGCAGCTGATATCTATGAAACCTGAACTACTGTGTGATCAAACATGGCATGGATCTGTTATTAATAAGCACAGAGCTGCAGCTTATAAGAGTTTCTTTCAATCTGTTAAGTTTGAAAGGAAAGGAGGAGATGCTCTTACTTGTGGACACTTTGGAATTCAAAATCAACTTTAAAAACTTACTATCCACATTTTCGAAAAGGTAACTAAAGGAAGTTTATTACTTATCTTTATATCAATCTATACAGGTTTTTCCTAGGTAAGAGAATGTGATTGTAGATTTGGGGAGTTACAGGTTCATAATTTACAGAAGCTAAAAAGCAGGTATACGTTTTGACAAGAAGACAGATTGTCTAATTTTGCCGAAAAACGTGTGCACAACTACTTGAATAGAAGAGCATAAAGGAAGCAGAGGAAAGAGGGAAGGTATGATGGGCTCATCATGTGATTTCCAGTAAGATCAGATTTCCAAGAAATAGCCAGTTAATAGTATATTTTCCAAGACACAACCAACAAGGTATCTGATATTTGTTTCCAGCAACAAAAAATAACAATTCCACTGCGTTTTTTCTGTTTTTCTCTGAGCACACCTTGCAAACAGTAATGAAGTAATCCCCACAGCTTCTTGTGAGGCAGGGAAGTATTATTGTTTGTACATAATTCTGCGGATGAGGAAACCAAGTCACAGAGGGATTAAATGACTCGACCAAGGTCATATAGAAAGTCTGCTGCCGCTCATGGTATGCGTCAGTCCTTGTCAGCACTCAGTGACACTCCCTGAAGAGTTCACTCAACCCCTTTCTCTGCGTAGGCCAGCATCTTTAAGATTTCTTAAGTATCCTCTTCCACCCTAACCCTGACTGAAAGAAGAAACTCCATCAGCCCAGGTCAGAGTCAGGCTGAGCATGATCCCCAGTTAATGGCTTCCTTTGTTTCACTAGGACTCCTGATTATCTCCAAGATTCTACTGTATTTTCATCTCTGCCAGGAATTCCTCCTGATGGACTTCTCTAATATAAAACTAAGTAGCTAGGCAGGATAACATCCATACAGTAAATACACGCAGTAATTCTTTTCAAAGATTCATACATATTTCTCTCAGGACACAAACCTTCTACTCCTGCACTTAAAACCCTCCACCTTCCTTTCCTATATAATATAAATTAGCTCAGAGTTTCATGAATTCATGTCATGCTATTTGTGTGTGTATATATATATATATGTATATATGTATATATACCCACATACAGATAACATAATACCTCCTGTATAGACATTGTTATGCTACAGATGGGGATGCCTAAGTGTATAAAACTTATAGTAAAAAATAGCAAGAATCATCTAAAAAAAAATTAAAACACACATCCTAAAGTATTTCACTTTTAGAGTAACTTTCCAAACAAAATCTCTGATATATTTTATGTGTAAGCATTTCTGTGACACATTTCACATCTTGTTATTTTATTTTGTGTTTATGTATCAGAACAGTTCGTGGACTTAGTTCAAGTGATTTCTTTGCGTGTGAAAAACTTAACTGCACATCATGTGTAACTCACACAGTGGACACTGCCTTTTGCTCAGTTTAAACACAAACACTGAGATTCAGCTACAGCCAAATAAAAAAACCCAATAATTACTCAATGTACTTAAGATTCAAGACCAGATCAACAGCCATTTCTTCTGTGCTGGTCACATCAGGTTTCTGGTGCTACATCAGACTGCTGAGATTCCCTTTTCCCTCCCTCCCCTTCAAACTGATATCTAGGATTCTTGCATTCTCACCTGTTTCTACTTAAAAGCCATCCTATGCCAATAACAGCACATTTCCTCCATTATATTGCTAGAAAAGAAGCAGAGCTGCTCTAGGTATTTTTCTTTTCCTGATTCAATAATTGAGCTTTTGAGTTCACTCATTGATAATGTTGCTCCAAAATCAGGAGTGCCTTTAATTTGAGGACAGAGTAATTTCGTAGAAGTAGGCATGAGAGCTGGAGGAGCTGCCATCTATTCCTTGTTCTGCCACAAAGTTCCTGTATGACTCTAACAAGTGGTTAATCTCTATATGCCTCATCTAGAAAATGGGATAATGACATTTAACTATTTCATTGGGAGGCTTAATGGTTGTGAAATGTGCTGAGCTCCTTGGATGGAAAGAAGCTGCTGTCAGAGTAAACAGTAATAGCGTGATTATGTTTGGTGGGAAGTCACTTTGTAACATCAATATCACAATTCTGCATTACACAGACAAGACTGGCTAATCAAATGAGTCACTTAGGGACAAATTTGTGTTTTGCTTCACTTGTGGTATCTGTGCATACTATCTGGACCCCAAAGTCCTGGTGAGTTGTTAATGCACTGTAAGTCTGTGGAAAGAGATACCTTCCCTGGAAAATAATACATCCTTTCTCTAGTGTAAGAATCTAACTGCAAACATCAGCCCACAGAAGATTTAGGAACATACCTATGGGCTTTGAAATGTGCTTCAGATTAGTACATCCCACCATGTGACAGAGCAGTCACAGACAGCAGGACAAGTACTAGCTCCTTGTTGATTTTCCCTCTGATATTCTAGAAGACAATATGTCTTGAACTAATGTATCTGGCATTCACATCCTCTTAGATGGAAATGCATCTGTGGAGCCTGAACACATTTGTGAAAAAATATTTAATTCATTCAGCCAGTGGAAACCACAGATGCTTAGAATCTCTAAAAAACCCCACTTAATCTTTTTGAAACATCTCTGTGAATGTAGGTGTCTAATGTTAGATACACATACTCAGCAGTTCTAACTTCCTAAAGCTTTGTGTCTCTCCAGTGTCCCATTCTCTCCCTTCTTCCCATCAATTTTTGCTCGGTTTTGCTTCTTTTTTAGGTTTATATTCCTTTAACTGAGAAGATGGAGTGATATTAAATACTCTTCTAAACTGCTTTTGGCCATGAAAAATGCGATGATTATCTCCTACAACCTCAAACAACTCATGCTGACAAAATGACTGGTAACGCGTTTTTGGGCAACAGCTTGAAACTAATGCTTCTGCTTCCACCATAACAGTCCTCATTTCATTTGTCATAAGGAATTAATATTGGCCACCTAAATCCTGTGTGATGTTTTAATGTTGGCAAAAAGTGAATGAATGTGTGTTGTTTCCTCCTTCAAATTAAACGACCACCTGAAGTAAATATATCTGTTTAAATACATTGTTTGTAAATAACCAATACCTCACTACTGATACCTCAAAAAATCTTGATATGCACATCAACATCTTGACTACACAAAATAATGAGCCCACCTTTTTACTTGAAAAAGGAGCTTCATCAGGCATCCCCTTTCACCAAACACATGCTATTAAATAACAAGGAAGAACAGCAGCGTCACATAATTAGCAAAATAGTATATAAGAGAAAGAGAAAGCAATTCTATCACTGTCTACCAAAGACATTCTCAAAGGTGAAGCATGGCTTTCATGGGATTAGTAGGTATGGTATTATAATCCTAGCAGAAATAAAGTCTTCTAATCATGGTGGCACTACAAACTGTAGCACTGGTCCATTCAATTCACAATGCTTTAGAAATCTAACTGAATTTTCTCTAGGAAGTTTTTTCTGTCTGCAGGAGAGCCCTAGTTCAGGAAAAAGATAAGATCTTGAAATAATCATGAAGTTTACATATTATTCGGTCAAACACAGGGCAACTAGCTAGCTAAACAATATTTAGGATTTGAGTACACCATTTTGCAATGGTTTACTGAAATCTCTCCATAGCAATGCAGCTAAATAAGGATCCTCTCACACCTGTCACATTTCATGGTTTCATATCTTCAAGATCAAGACATCCCACAACATCACACTGGTGCCCATTGAACCTCTGTATCATTGGAAAGTGAGTAATTCTGAGTGCAGCCAAAAGGTGTACTTTAAGTCGATTTGTAGGTAGTTGCACTTTTCAGTTCCATCACCAAATGAGTTGATTCACATCAACCCAGATAGAACAAAAGACCAATTATGAGATATATATATACCCAGAACTCTTCTAAGTGGGTCAGCAGCTTAAAATATTCATTCTGCAACCAGCACACTGGGAAACACACATGAGCTAATTAGCTGAAGCCCTGAAAAGAAGAAGAAAAAAAATTACCATTGGTTAAAGTAAATTTCAAAAACTCAATCAGAAAGGAGTTGAAATTTGTAACACAGAGCTACTATGACTGTTTCTGCTTGGTAGTGTCTAAATAATTTTAACTCCATTAGTATCAGTACTTTAAATAGATGATAAATTATGAATTATTATATCAAGGTTACAAATTAGATGCAGGAATATCTGAATAGTCTGCTCCATTTCTCTTACTATTTTCTGCCTGTTTCTGTGCTTTGCCAACCCTTTGTGGCAAGAATAATTTTAATATGTATTTCTATTAAAGTGTTCAATTCAGGCTCTTTCAAGACAAGCAATAGGAGATACACTACAGCAGACAGCATTAAGCCTCTAAAAACTCTTAGATTAACTTCACTCTAAATTTTAAACCCGACGATTCACCTGTTTTTCAGATTGCTGAAAAATAGATGAACTGTGACAAGACCTATCCAACACCTAAAACTGATTATCCAGTAAACCTGGGGCTTGTCTAGCATGTGTTTATACTCCAGAATCTCTAGTTGTAAAATTACATCAGGGCATCTAAGTTCCAAACATTTACTTTCAGCAAAAGGAATGCAGCAACTGCTCTGTATAAGCTGATCTCACTGACAGGTCTGTGCAAATCTACAGTTGCTTATAACAACACAGAGATTTACAACTGAGAATGAGCCCTACTTTTAACTCAGAAGGCAGTGTCTGCCAGCAGGACCGAACACTCAGTGGAGAAAAATGTGAGCTTGGCATGACTAAGGTAGGCATTAGGAGATATACAGCTGGGAGTGGATGAACTGGAACGGGCAAGGTTGAGAGTATTAAAATTTGGCCTATTTCTTCTACCAAAATGCTCACTTAATGATTGTACAGGGACAAGGTACCATACAGTTGGTATGTGAAAAACAGCAAAAATAAACCACTTTTCAAAAAAAGTGTTATGAAGAAGAATGTGTATTACAAGCTTATGCAAATTATGGATTACAAAATATAGGAAAATGTGATGAGGCATTTAAAATATTAAAAGAGGTTACAGGTTACTTATTTTCCCTTGAATCTTGCTGTTGAAATCTATCTGGCTAGATCAGTGGAAAAAATAAGATATAATATTATGTATCAAGCCCAGATCATTCTCAAACTCCCCAGCTGATTATCTTTCCATCTGATTTGAACGGTGTGAGATTATAAAGGACATACCATACCATGCAGCTACTGAAACCACCATGCCAAGATTGCAGAGCTCTTACATTGCTCAAACTCTGCCTTGCTAAGAAGGCAGAAGCATAGAAAGGTTTAACTGAGAAGAGTAAAATCACAGAAAAGGACCCAGAGAAGTCAAGCCACAGAACTGAGTCCCCGAAGTAGGAACTGTAAACAGTATGCAATTTCCACCTTAACATTTTCAAAGCTTCAGGTTTGAGTGACCCTAAACTAGCTCTAAAGGACCGAGAATACTATTAATCACTACTTTCATATGCAGCTCTTTCTCTGCCAGCTTTTGGTAGGAGCACTAAGCACTCTTGGAAAGTCATAAGCTTTATATTCCCTCCCCACATAAACGCCCATGCAAACAGTTACAAGAACAAGACAGAGGTAACCAAAAAATTATCAGTGGCCTAGCTCCCCTCTGAATTAAATTTTCTCTTTTTTCCTGTATCAATATTAAACATTTAATGGGTAACTGTAAGAACCTTGAAATTTTGGAGCATAAAAATTAACTTTCATTATAATTCTTGTTTGTAACATATGATGTTAATAAGTTTAGAGAACAAAAGTTTGCTGTCTTTATAATTCATACATAGAATAGACCTCAAATTGTAATGTCTATGTGGTTAGCTGTAAGGTACCTAATGTTTTACACATTTATAATGCATTACTTTGAAAGTATTGTTTAACTGTAGAGGGCTACTTTGTTGGAAGGGTTCCATACAAAGTTCAAGGGCTGACACCATCCTGTGTGGTTACAGCCTGGAGCCCTGGGGAAGTGGGAATTTAGTATGATGTAGTGAAGACACATCACAAAATTTTCTGGCCTCGATTCTGATTCCCTTGCTGTGGAAACAGTAAGTAGCTGGATATACATGTTCCTCAGTATACTGTGGCAGCTGCATGCAAATGATGTGGGGACAAGAAAAAAAATTAAACAAATTTAATGTTTAATCCTGGGCAAATTCATTTGGAGGAATGCAAATGATAGGCTTTTGCCCAAAATAAAAAATAAATAACAGAAACAAATTGAAAATATCGTCATTATTGTAAGTACTGAGAACAGTGATCATTGTTTTTCAAACCTCTAAGCTTTGTACAGTTGAATTTGCAATCCTGGATCTAATCTCAGTGCTTTTGCTTTTCTAGCTAAAGAAAAACTCTCCTGCTCTAGAACTCCCTCCCACCAACACCAAGACTGGACCCAAACGTAATGGCTTAGGATGTTGGGATCAATAGTTGCTGCTATTGATCTGCGATGGCCCTTGGGGTAATGACAAAATGGACTTCGTGTAAGCAGCTGAGAGAGACATTTCACACAATTAAATAACAACTTATTAGAATTGCTAATATATTTCAAAAACACTAATAATAGTAAATTAGAGCAGTATTTTCCACTTACCACTAGAATAGGAATCATATGTTTGAATGCCTTTAAGACACAAATTTCTAGGTATGTTCTTACTTTGGTCAGACCCATTTTGACCTTCCTCTTGTATATCAGAAATCTTATGAAATAGCTTTTTAAACTTTTGGGTAATACTTATTTTTCACTATGATGAAAAGTTTGGAACAGTGAACCGTGAGCTTATTAGTGCAACATGGGAGCAGGTTAAATCCTCATCATCCTGAAGAAGTAGTGGCCCAGTACAGTCCTGAATTTCTGTCAAAACACGAATAACAACTGAGATAATCTCCAAAATCAGGAAAATAGGCAAAATATATGGGTAAATGGCTGAAAATTGCATCTACTTAAGTCTCAGTCTCCAGTATTTAACAACCATAGAAACCCAGAAATTAAAATGGAAAGTGTAGCATTAGTGGCACTCTGATTCCAGCTAGCCACAGCTATTTATTTTGAGAAAGAATACAGAAAGAGGAGGGAGGGATTTGTGAGGGAGCCAAGGGAGTGCTTCATGTTTCATCATATCCTGTTTTCAACACTTTCCTTGGGCTTACCCTACAATTAATGTTAGGAACAGATCTTGCAGCAGCCTAAGGATATTTGCTCTTTCCTGGATTTGTGCTGTAGAATCTCACACTGAACTGATGATAATTCTAAACAAAAAACTTTTTTCAAGTTCATCAATAAAACAAATTATCTGCTGCATTCCAAAGTTCTGGATGACAGCATTAGTCTTCAGTTGGACTGACCTATGACCAATTCCTATTGATATTATTTTGGAGCTTAGAACCAGAAAAAATGAAATCTTTCAGAAGTTGTTTGCTTGACACACAGAAATCCAGTGGTTGGTACAAATCTGAAGTGCTGATGAAGAATGAAAATTAAAAGCATAGCATATACTACATGAGGACCTAATGTAACTTTCATTAGCAAGGCTAAAACTTATAAACTATCTGTAGAGCACATTTGGTGTATTGGAAAGACTAAAAGCAAATTTATAAGTACAGATTCAGCTATTTCTTAGAATATTTTTCCCAACAGAAGTATTTTCTAGAAATTAATTTAATGTGAAATGTGAATTTAATGTGAAAATGTATCATAACTGAGCTAAAGTTTAAAGTGGCTGCTTTTTTCTGGTATTGGATAAAACTAAGTTCCTAAAAATGAAGCTTGGGGAGCAGTAACAGCAATGTCACTTATAGTACCAGAGGATAATGGTAATTATACTCTCCACCTGCAAGCAGAGTAAAATGATACCTAGTGTTACAAAACAGGAGGGTGTCTGCTTCCATTTATTTGGTAATCTAGATGAAGGACCCTTCTTTGCTCAGAAATAATGTGACAGGAGAGGTGTGGATACACTTACACACGCAAAGGAGACTATTTATTTGTATGGCTTGGGAAACAAGAAGTTAGGTGTGCCAGGCTTGAGCAACACCTATTATCATTTCTGCAGATAGCTTACTACACTGGAATCAGTCCTGTGATAATTATTTCAGGATTTGATTAAGTGGCATTGCATCATAACTCCATTTTCTGCTTCGTATCCAAACCTTTTCTGCACTTCCCAAACTAGATTCATTTTCTAAAGCACTTGACAGCAGTATGATGACAGACAATGTGGTTTCAGAAAAAAGTAAGGAAGAACACAAATGACTCAGGCAGAGACAAGTGACACTGAGCAGTGGCACTGCACAGGGTACACTTGTTCTTTAATGAGAAAATGTGAGAAGTCTGATGCATACCAACATCTGAACGTGGATAGGCTGGTAACTGAAAATAATAATAACTGTTTCACCCTCCATTTATTAATTATTTTTTTGAAGTATCAGAAGAAAAAACTTGCTGATGAGCTCAACTAGTTAATTTATATTAACAAAAATTTCTCAGTGACTTGGAACAAGAGCCATTTCTTGGATGTGATTCTTTCATGTTTTAGGAATGAACTCCTTGTAGCAAAGCTAAATTTACTATTGCTGGCAGTCAGTAACTTCCCTATATCCTCAGCCTGTGAGTTACTTCTAGACTATCCAACAGAACATTATTATGCAAGAAATCATATACTTACACTGCCTTGGCATATTTTTAAAACGAATTTATAAAATGGTTAATTAGGAATTAAAATTTCCATCTGTGTCTTCACCAAGCTTTCATAAGCCAAACAGAACTCATATATACAGACTTTTTTTTCATTTACAGTTATTATTATCAGATTACTTCTAGAACTTTTGGTGCTTGAAACTACATATAAGATTAAAGACTCTGCTTAACATTTTTTAAAAATGACTATTTAAGTGATAATTTCTATGAAGTACAGATCTTGTCATACAGATGCAGCAACTGGAACAACAGAGGAAAGAATAAAGGAAGAAATGTTTTTTTCTACGGCCTCTTTTCTCAGAGAAGCATTCCACCTCCACCACAATAGCAATGGCTTTTTAGAAAAAATACAGAAAGAAAATAACAATTAGAACAGAGTAGTCCTGGAAAGACAGCATCCAGAAAAGGTCTGTCCCTACATTAGAGATTCTGGAAACAGTACTATTACTGGTTACTCCTGAGATATTAGCTATGCTAGCTTCACATTGGTTTTGGTTTGGTTTTTGTTTTGTTTTGTTTTTAAACCCAATCACGGGTAGAGTTTTCAGCCTTATAAATCAAGGAGATTCATAAAGGTATATCTACTCCTTAAAGCATTAGTAGCTTAACTTGAGCTTAATTAAATAAGAATTTAGTAACAAGCTATTTATAATTGAAGTAGAAACAACATAAATGCAGTCACATAAAAGGATAGTCCTCTTCTCTCCTATCCTGAAAAGTCCCAAAAGTTGAAGTATTTACCTAAAATTGAAAAAACCCCTCCCTTATGGCCTAGTCTGCCTGCCTTGGACTGGATGTAGGAAACATGTTTTGTAGAGTTGACTGGATTAAAAAGTCAAAATACAAAAGACTGAGCAAAAACATTTTGAGAACTTTGTCCAACAAACCAAACAAATGCGTAACTGTCAAGTAACATTTCTGACAAAAATGTAATTAAGAGCTTTTAATGATGCAGATGTAATCTGAGAATGTGAACTGTAATCCAGAATAGACAACTGATTAGGACAGCTCCATCTCAGACTCAGGCAGACCTTGTGATTCTAAGCAAGGTCTGCTGTAGTTGAGACCATGTAGTGGTCCGACCTGGAACAGACCAGGAGTACACTTTCACATCACTCCTGAAGCACTCGTATTCTTTATTTTAGCAAAATTTATCTTATTTCTCTTCTTTAAGGTCCTTTACAGATTTCATTCTCGTGCACCTTGGCAATAACTACACTGTCATACTATGTCAAGAAGGAATCCTTTAAGTGCAAGGTAAATCAATTAATTCCTGGTGGCAATCTATTTTCACATTCTGTGTAAGTTGTAAATGACTTTTCAAATATTTGAGAGTCTGGAAGATGTGTTATTCATTCGTCTGAAATAGCTTGACTTTGGTGACTTAAACATAGATTTAGTGACAGACACTTAGTGAAAGATTTCCCTTGTGTTCCTTTGCAGAAGGCTACTGATAAGCTACAGTGAGGGATAACATGAAGAGGCTGTATGTATTTATTTGGCTAAGTTCCTAATAGACAGCTAATTTAAAGAGGTTTTATTTCACTTGATAATGAATTATCATTTTCAGTCACTTAGACTTTTAAATTTGTAAAAATAAAAAGATACCTATTACATAAATTAGGAAGTATTTTTCCAAGCACATGTAGTGAGTTTACCAAAACAAGTGATTATGACTGTTTATGGCATCATAATCACACAAGAACATCCTCTTGGGGCTTCCAGAGAAAGCTTTGATGAAAGTATATTAATTTGCTGATAGACAGTTGGAAGACTCAAGAGAAGCCCACAAAGAAACTGTTTAACCGTGACCTTTCTCAGCAGAAACAGCTGATGTTTATTGTTTAATACTCACAGGTCTCCTCCAGATGTGCCAGAACTGGGACATGTGCCTTGGCACTCACACTTGTCAGTCAGTCAGTCAGAGTCCAGAGAGTTTCAATGGTATTCCCTGACACTTTCCCAAGCCCTTCCTTTCACTCTGCATAGCAGTGAGAAGTCACCACAGGATGTGTTCTCATGATGCTGCGTCACCAGGGTTACAGTGAGTTTTCCCTTTCAAAAGCAGGAGATGAATTCCCATTCCTTCAGCAACTCCCATGGCAAGGAATAGTCAGGTAACAATTTTTGTTCCATATTTATAACATTTTTTTCATAGTGAATTTGAAATCTACTACAAGTTAAAAAACAACTCATGTTCTATAAATAATCATTTCCCAAGGGCTGGAACAATGTCTCCCATTTTGTTTCAAAATAGTAAGCATGCCTGGAATCATATCTGACATAATTGGAAGTGCAGCATATTTAGTATATCTATGTTTTTAGGCAATTCTATACTCACCACCCTGCAACTGTTCTACTGGGATAGAGTCTAGTAATGCCTACCAACATCATCCTCACAATGCCCACCAAATCATCCTCAAAACAAAAGCATCTGGCTTCTGTTCGGCGTTCCCATTTCATAGCAATAGATAGAAGTACAGTAATAGATAAAATTTTTAACAGATAAAGCCCCAGAACAGCTAATGTAATACATACTTTAGTGCAAGTAGCTATTGAGCCTGATTTGCAAAGACTGCTCATTACAGTGAGCGTAATATCAGACAATGGATCTAGAGGCTGAAGACAAAACATGTCTACTGAGGCCTTTTGACCTATATCTTTTTTTCTTCAATCTTAATCCCTTTGCTACATCACTGACTGTTTCATCAGACAGAACATGGTTTTCCTGTGTGAGCTGTGGCTTACACCAACTTCCCAGCTGACAATAAAATTTAATCAACCTTCATATCCTTCTGGCAAAACTTTCATTCCTGAGGCTTGATTAACCAGGCCAAAATTCTCCATCCTATAGACCAAGCCTGAGAAAGACTTCGTTTTTACTAGATTACAAAATCTTTTATTCTCAAGTACTCGACTGTTGGGTTCTTTAGTCTCCCACGTAGTATTCAAGATAAGGCAAAATGAGTGACATATAAACAATGACATGTGATTTCATAGATGAAGTAATAACATAAGAATACACACAACTCCTAGTATTTTGAAGAGGAGAATCTGTTTTGGAGGACTATGAGAATGGAATATACAAAGTCCAACTCCTATCACTGTTTCAGTATCATGTAACCCTGGATATGAGGTGCACACAGAGATCTGAGCACAGAAGAAAATGCAGAAATGAACTGAAGACAGCATGGCAACAAAGAGCTCCCAAGAGGTGAGGGACAAGCATCTAAACAGAGCCTGTTTACAGGGAAGTCATGACTCAGTGGGTACCTTTGTGTGCAATGGAAGAGTCGCGGGTGTGTGTGAGAGACCCGTGGAGTGCACGTGCTCTATACATTGGACAAACACTGCTGCCCTCAAGATAGCACATTTTCTCTGAAATAATTAAAGAATAAACTTCCCACTAGTAGTATTCCCTTCCACATGCTACTTCATGAAAATGCTTTGAACTTGGACTTCACTTAATTACAAATATCTAGTTAGTTAACTAAGGCCAAGATCATGTGTTTTTGAAGTGGTCACTCTTGTCCTTCCATCTGATTGGCCCCTTGTCTATTGCTATTATTCACGATCTTAAGCCTAAATGTGAGATTATCACCTTTTGGAGGCATAGACCAAGTATTATAACTTTGAAGCACAGTGAATCCTAATTAGGCATAATCAATAATTACAGTTGTGTAATGGAAAATAGGAAGGTGAGGGAAAAAGGAAATGTCTGAGATCATAATAATTACTTTCTATTAGGACTGGCAGGGAAAACCAGTGTGAGAAGCTGGCCACCTGAGAAAACAGATACCTATTTATTTGGGTTTTCCTTAGAATTGAAATAGCTAAGTTAAAGAACACTGTCACACTAAACATCATTCATAACTTCAACAACTCTGGAAGCAAAGCTATGCTTTCCTTCTACTTGAGGTACGTGTGTCTCTGAGGGTTTTGCTGTGGTAACCTCTGTGGAATGCAGCAATTACCACCTACATGGCAAATTGGAAGTGTTACATTCCTCTGCTACTAATCCACTCCTCCATTTAGCCAGAGGTCAGGGAGGAGAAGGAGGTGACTCTAATGGAGGGAGCAGTCAGAGACACAGTATTCTACTAGAAGAACAAAGTTGCACTGGGTGTTAACCTCACAATGTAAGATTTAAAAGCCCCTCCACATGGAATGTGAAAGCCCTCTTACACTCATGAGAGACAAAATAATTTGGAAAAAATCAAAATTGAGCTCCATGACACTTCTAATCTAATATTTTATGTTCCTGCTGACCACTGAACTCTCACATTGCCAGAAATGCCCAGTGCTACCTTGGTAACACAAGACTGGTTTTGTATGTTTTCTGACATGCTCGATGTTATATGTTGCATGTAAAAATGACGATTTTTATGCTGCAGATGTGTTTTGCTTTCCAGTCCAAGTAGAAGCTATGCTACATCTGTGTAATGGTATCAGCATACATAAATATATACATATGTAAATAAATAAATATCAGCATGTATCAGCATAATGCTACCACTTCAGAATTCAAGTTTTATAAGGTAAATAATGTTTATCTCCCAAACAGTTGTGGATAAAAGGCAAGGTTTCAGAACAGATGTGCATTTAAAAGGAAGATAAAGCAGTGCTGCACAGACATAAGCTGCTTACATTAAGAACCACTGTGCTATCCTGAACAAATGGGAGAGCAGAAAGAATTTCATGCATGGCAGTATTCTTCCTAGTCTGATTAAAAAAGCAAACAAAACCCCAAAACCCCCATCCAAAACACATAAACCTCAGTCTTTTGGCAGCAGTTCAACAACCTGATGCAATCTTCATGACCAATCAGAAGTGCTCTTAGTTCTCTATTAATTTGACATATGTTTTAATCACTGTAAAAAATCCTGGGTTAAACCCATGGTTTCTCCATTGTCTTTATTACTGTTGGCACATGTCCAGTTCCTACACTAACAAAGGAGTACTCATGTTAAATGTAAAAAGCATATTCTGTATTAGATTCCATATTGCACAAGTCTCTGCTCTTGCTACAACATACAATCTGATGTTCCATCCATTAAATGAATTCCTTACAGAATGCATTATTTTTTGCAATACATTTGAACACAATGATACTATAAACCATCCTTATGGAGAAGTATTAAATCAGTGCAATCCATTAATCTAAAGACTTTCAAGTGTAGTATGATATTATCCACAGTATGAAAGGCGTGCTATTTGTTATCATCTTATCACCCTTTCACAGAAGAACAGCATCCTTATAGCAACTGTAATTATAGAGAAACAGTGCATCTTTTAATTAGGTTTAGCAAGTGAAAATATTTTGGAGGGTCAACTCAAGGTCAGTTGTCTAAGGACCACTTTGCAGTGGTTCACCACCCTGTAGTGATTCACAAAGTGAGAATTTCTGCAGCAACCCAAGAAAATACATTCTACTGTCTGCAACAGCCACATAGTCACATTATTGTTTGTACTGTTGATGCATAAATGTGCCTTTTGATGTCTGCTGTCAGAGGGTTAAACCATATCTACATCGACAGTGCAAGATATTAACTGGGTACTTGAAACTAGGCCACTATGTACAGTTCTCAACATTAATTCAAATGAAGTAATACAGCTGGGAGTAAAGAGAGAACTGCAAAACAGCATAGGAAAAGGGGAAAAAAAGGAAAAGAAGTACCTGGGGAAGAACACACGACTCATAGCTAGATAGTTCACAGGATTTAGCTGTGGAGCCAGGTTCTTCCAGCTTCAAATTTAAGTTTCATAGAAACAAGCTTCACCTTTAATTTAACAATTTTTTACATTTTGAGTGCTTTCTCTATCAATGTGAAAGTAAAACAAAGTTAGGAATGTGTGGCTTCCAGGAATAGTAATAGAAATGGTGTTTTACATTTCAGAACTCAGTTTGAAGATCATACTTGAAACCAAGCCCAGAAAGCTGAGTAAAGTTAGGTCAGAGATGAGTGTAGGCTGTGAAGTTTCCTGAAGGATAAACATGTGACAGGTGTGGGAGGAAAGAAGTTTTGTGGGAACAAAGGGAACTTAGGACATAAGTATTCACTTTTTATAGCTAAATATTTATCTATAGGTAGTGCAATCTAAAGGCACATACACAAGCACACCTGCAGGCCTGCTGCAAAGCATCATGAGACGTGGTGTGGTGTAAACTGCTGTCTTATCCCTGGCACACTTACAGTGGGATTACATACCAAGCACACATGGAGGGTGAATCCTGATGGTAGGACAGATATAAGCAGCTCCTGATGAGTCCAGAGCTCAGACAAAATGTTAGTGTTTCTGGTGCACTGTAGGAGTGATGTAAGCAGGCAGAACTAACACTGTGTGGATGGGAAACTTAACTCTTGACTTCCTGTTCTGTTGAACTTGACACTCTGTAAGAATATTACTACCAGCCCCCCTCATCCATATGTCAACAACAGGAGAGTTTTTCTGTTAATGATCCCATCAGCAATGGAAGCAGCAATATATAGGGATCACATCCAACAGTGGCAGCAAAATCAATGGTTCTTAGCTTAGATATCTGTTCAGCCAAGTAGGAGTTGAGTTAGCAGAATTCTCGTTTTCAGCAGAAAAAGGTTACTGATTAACTGTGAAGGGCAGTGAAAATGATGGAGCAGGAAAAAAAGATCAAAACTTTCTAAAAAGAAGTGCATCTACAACTTAGCACTAGCTAGTCATCCACTTTCTGCACGTCCTGAAGCTATCAAAAGTTCTCAGGGCTCAGCAGTCACAATTTTCCAAGAAAGGAAGGTTAGAGCACAGAGACACCTACGTACTATGCCAATGTCTCTTCAGTTAATTCAGAGCAATCCTTAAATTTATAGCATTGGAAACATCTAATGTGAGTGGTGTGTACTAATCACCATCACAACCATTTAGCATCTCAAAGCATCCTCATGCCAGATTCAGTACAAAAAATTTAAAGTAATACAATATTTTAAAAAGCATTAATAGTATAAAATGCTAAAGATGTAGTATTTTTGACTTCTACTGCTTTTCCTCATGTTTAAAAATATATATACATCAAGCACACATACACGTTGAAAGAGTATATTTATTAGCGGTACACTGAGTATATAATTATAGCAAATTAAATAGGGTACGCTGAGAATTAAATTTATGGGACAAAAGATACTATTATAGTAATTATTATACTAAGTTACTTTTGTATATGACATCAGAAGACTAAAATGTGACATTCAAGCACATAAAACCTTTGGGTCTGATGGAGTACTTAGGCTTCCAGTGATTTTGGTGACTTCTGGGTGAAATTCACAGTAGCACTTTAGCTACTGCTGAAGAAAGGTGAAGGATGGCGACACCATGTCCACTTTAAGATACCACAGTGAACTGGCTGAAGAGTTAGAAACAGAGCTGACAAAATAATGCAGAATTTTGACTTCAGCCAAGTGGAAAATGTTTTTTCAGCCTCTACAGGAGTTCTTTTTCCCTTAAGATCTCAATATTTTAAAACTATCTCAACTACTATTTCAAAAGTAAAAAACAGATGATAATTGAAATAAGTTGTTAAATTCATCCATGGTTATAATTAGCTCCTCAAGCTGCTCTTTCCTTCTGTGGTCCAGAACTCCTAGTCAGACCACTGTTCCATTTTGGGGTAACACCAGCAGAGCTCTATGGCTCTGTTGCCTGCCCCACTGACACACAGGGTCATACAGAACATCCCATAGGCCCAGACTAACATTAAACTGCAGCTTCTCCCTCTCCATCACTTTTGTTCTACTACAGGATGCAGCCACATTGGACACCAGAGCTTCCTCCTCTGGCCTAACTATTCACATCTCTAACCTTCCTGAAGGATTCACTACCACTAAGCAGTAGGCTGCTCTTCAAGACAATCAAATTTTAAGTTAAAATTGAACCACTAGGGTTCTGCCCTCCAAGAGATTCTTTTGAAAGAGCAATACTGCAGCCTTTCCTCTAAACAAATATTTAGGTGCTTTAAAATTTGAAGTCTGGCAGTAGACACAGAAAGACCCCACTCCCTGCAATTAAAAGGAGCCTTTTATGTGAAATGAAACCAGGGGGAAGGATAGAAAGCAAAATTACATTTAACAGCAATGTTCAGTTTACTTCATCACTAATAAAAATAATCTGCTGAAATTTTGAAGAAAGGTTTAATTACGTGACTGAAAGCTTCTTATCTCAGCTACTAAACTAATAAACATTTACTTTTTAAATATTACAACTTTCAAACTTCTCTAGTCAATCTTCTAGCACAGACAAAACAAAACTTTTTAACAACACAAGCACAAATTTCCAAACCCTAATATTTTTAAGGAATTTTTGTAAGGTCAGCTTTGAAATCATGACAGAAATAACCAGAGGAACACCTGTTCACTACTACTAATGCACACCTCTTATTATCAACTAGGTTTTATTTGTTTTTAATATTCACAAAGAGAATGTTTACTCTGATTTGATGAATCCGAAGTAAAAAGTCCTATCAGGATTTTGGAATGCAGAAGAATTTAGAGTATGTTCTGTTAGATTCCTGCAAAGGTACTAAAAAGGCAGGCAAAAACCCCCTATGTATGACTACTTAAAAGAAACTGTTGTGACAATGAATCCCATCACAGTGCAGGCTCCCTTGCATTAATCTGATCTATACTTCTGCTGTTTCCAAAGGTGTATAAACTCTCTAAAGACAAAATTATGCAAAAATAAACGTTCAATTACTCAAAGCATGGAAATGAAATTACCCTCTATTTCCTCTGATCCAGCTGCTAACAGCATCTGGTGCTTAAGTTTAACTAAAGGGTGCCTAGAGGCTTTGGAAAAGCTCTGAAGTAACTTAACTGTGCTAAACACATTCATATGGCCCTTGAAAGGCCTGCAGAGAGACCTGGAGCAGTACTAGCCAGACAGTCATTACAAGAAAACAAAACCATGTCTTGAACAGCTGTCACAGTAGGTCTGATTATAGGCTTCACAAATTACAAAATTACCTGGAAAATGTGGGTGTTCCCACCCAGCTTCAGCAATTGGAAGAACTGCTAGAAAATGTAGCCCGTTAAAAACAAACAAATAAGATAGCTAGAGCTTAAAGCTGTAGGACTGATGCACTTGGACTTATTCAGCTACAGACCCTGAATTTTTTTCTTTTCTTATGGTATTTTATTTCATGTAAAGCTGTTCTGAACCACTTAAAATGATCTAGCATTTCATATCACTCTGTTTCACTGTCTGACTCCATCTAGATTCCTTCCTACTACTGGCATTCTTATCCAGACTTCTCCATTACTGGCCTTCATTCCTGGAGTACAGTCTTACAATTATCTTTGTCTAACAGTACCACAGTGCAAGATTCAGGCCTACAAATCTTTTATACTCTATGAGAACAAAGGCATTCAAAGCAAACTCTGGCAACTAAATCTAAGCACTACACAGTTATTCTGGGTCCCGAATTATTAATATTCAATTTAAGCTTCATAATTTTTAGCCTCACTATTTCCAGTTGATTCCTAGAAAACTGCTGTGTGCAAGTGAATACCACCAAAGAAAAAATCCATGTAGTAACATACTTAAGTTAAAATACATAGTTATATTAAAGATTGCCCAGGCACAATTATTTTCAGTGTTAACATTAAATTTATTTGTACATAAACGAAACATATAAGGAAACAGAAAAAAAGTGAGCAATTACAGAATCATTAGATGAACTATGACGTAAATAATAAATAAATGCCTAACATACACCTAGTTTCATATCCTAGCATTTTCTATTCTTTAGGAGATAAATAAGCTCTTGAACTTTGCAATGAAACAGAGAAAAAGACCTTGTAATACTGAAATCTACTCATTATTTCCAGTTATCCCTTTAAAACATCACACTGTCATTAAAACATCAAACTATCAAAGATGTATTCCTTTCCAGTTCCCCTACATGGAAATACAGAAAATATTACTGAAACATTTTTAAAAAAATATGATTATTTTGAGTCATTAAAAAGAGAGCAAAGCAAGTGTGGCTGTACAGGAATGGAGACCTCTGAGGGAAACATGGAAGAAGAACTGAATCATCCAGCCCAGCCTGAGCGTGACCCAGCACGGCCGAAGGAGGGGAACTGGCGCCACCCTCCGCTACGAACCTGGAAATGTTCATTTTTCAGCTATGATAAAAAGCTGCACTATTCTTACCCGACCTATCATCCCCAGCTTTCCACCGAGATGTTCACCTGCAGCCAGCCCACCGTGCTCGTCTCTGGATTATCACACATTCGAGTAAGATCCCTTCTAACATGTCATCCCTGATACCAATCATTCACATCCACAAAATTTATATACTCATTTCAAAATCCTATCCCCAACCCTCCTTAGGCATAATACCACACACATCTCGACAATACTTACCTGACTATGGCCCTCCAACAACTGCCCTGCTAAGTTAATGTGACTTCATTAGTTTGCTGCTCTTCATGATGTTACACAAGCAGTTGTGAGCCTTATTCCTGCATTTGGAACCCATTTTCATTGCACACTATTAAAACAGGAACACTCTCCAGGCCTAGGCTGTATATAGGACCCTTACAGACAATAGCCATAAAAAAAATTATAAAGACATTTAAAAACCAGCTTTTGAACATACCCACAAAAAATTGTTCATTTTGTAGACACCTTTCCCTTGAGAGGTCACTTGCAAGAAACAAATCTTTTAGCTTCTCTAAATTTTTATATGTCATTGTGACTCTAAAAATCACCTTTAAAAAATGAGACTTCAACTGTTATCCCTTAATCCCACTCTCTTATCATACTTATTAATGAATTAATACTAATTAAATAATTGTACTTACAAGTCTGTGACTTATGTTACTGCAAATATCTTTCTTCCTTTAGAACTGAGCAGAAGACAGTATCTTACGTTTCTCATCACTACACAAAACTGAGCTCCAGTTTATTTGACAAAGTCAGACTTAGAACTCAGAAACACAGAACTCTATGTTTGTTATAAAATTTAATATGAGACACTTACCTCCACTAGTACCTAGGGCTGAGGTCTCCTGCTTAGGACCCTTGTCAGGCTGCAGCATAACTCTCTTCTTTCATAGCCAACTTTCATTCTCGTTGAAAAAAGGCACTACACATAAAATAGTGTCTCTATCTGAAGTTGTACTGAGATACCGCTGTCACACAGAGGGACAGAGGGAAGAGAAGTGCTCCCCGATTTCCCAAACTACATAAGTTTACATAAATTGAGGTGAACAAGTTTAATGTTTGTCAAATACTCAGTGGTACTCAACTTCATTTGTGTAGTACTATGAAATCATTGCACAGGGTGTGAAGCCACCCGTGCTGAAAGGTTGTAAGACAGCACAGACACATCACAGACAAATTAGGATTTCTGCAAGAAACAGATTCAACGAGGTATTACAATGAGGCAAACACATAATGGAGCAACAGGACTGCACAAGTGCCTACAGAAACACAAGGAGACTGCAGAGCTGAGCTTGGATGGTTCGTCTTTCCATATTGCTCTCAGGTTCACTGTCGTACCACCACAACAGCTGCCAAGTTTGCACGTTTGTATTTTAAAAAGACAAAGAAGTTTTCTGTCAGTGGGGCAGGTTTCCCGTTTCCCCGAGCAGTGAGGGCTCAGCCAGGCGCAGTCGCTGCCATGTGGGACTCTGGTCCCTGAGGAGCCCCGGGCTGACGGCCGGCAGCGCCGCTCGGGCCCGTCCTGCGGGGCGGGGGGATCGGAGCCCACCGGCGCTGGCCCCGCTCGGAGCCCACAGGCGCTGTCTCGCCCGTCCCGCTTCTGCCCTGCCCTGGCAGCCCGTCCCGCTGCTGAGGGGATGCGCTGGGTGGTCCCACGGAAGCCCCAGACCAGCCCCCTTATCCCTCGCCCCATCCGCCTGGGAAGGGGATGAAATGGGCGGCGTCTCTCGGGGTTCTACCGCACCTCACACGGCAGCGCGGGCAGAGCTCGAGTTTCCCGAGTGCAGGTGCTTCCCCCATTGCCATCTGTAATCCCACTGGAGCTTCCAGGAGAAACATGCCAGTCAGCACGAACGCATCATCCATCTATTTCTCCACTATTTTCCATTGAGCTGCTGGAGGTGCCATGAGGGCTGAGCTGGCAGCTCTGACCTTAGCAGCTCCCCCAAGCAACTCAGCAACTGATCATTTCCACATTTCCTTAACCGCTTTTCAATAGCGTATCTGTTAAAAGTAGTATGCCATAGAACAATAAACTACTTTCTTAAAGAAAATGCTTGAATAGAGGATTAGAAAAATCCTATTTTTATAAAGAATGCAATGAAATGGGGCAGTTTCAGAACACATTCAATACCTCACTCACCTGTGATGTGAGATTCTGCTTTTACAAAGCAGAGCTGAAAAGTGAAAATGCTTTTTTTATAGGGATAGGAATTTTGCACTGAAAGTTAATCGCTGTGTATCACTTGGCCAACTGTAAATCAGTAAAAAACTGTAAAAAATCAGTAAAAAACCCTGTAATACCAGGACTGTCCTCTTGGATAATTTGCAATACAATTACTTAAAATTATATAATCACTTATAGGAGAAGATACATGCAGACCTCTTTCTAGCCCAAACCCTCTTAAAACCCAGCTGAGACAGCTGACATTGACACCAACTCAAGAATCTGTGTACAGGACTCAAGTTAATGCAGTTTTTTAATAAGTTGACAAGTGTTGTTAGCACTTCTTGTTATTAATATTTGACCGGAGCAGTTAATGACCTCCCCCGTGTAAAATACAAAATTGCTACAAGTGAACAAGCAACATCAGCTCTAAAGTTTTGCTTATTTTTCCAAACAACCACATGAAAAGGTTAACTCTGAATTAAAGAATTTTATTTTGTGCATTTCAGAAATGAATGATGACATTTTCTAAAATCAGTTGTTGCTGCGATAGACATACATGTAAAACATGTTTCCATTTTACATTACAACATGCAGTGTGAGAATGATACATTAGTTTACTTGAATTCTCAAGTTAATCATCCTTGAATAAATCAAGACCTATAAACCGTGTGGACATTGGTAATAGTTAAAATTATTTCAATTAGGAGGGAAAAACCCACATGACAATACATATCAAGAAGCACCAACTGGAACACAATGGATGCACAGTTCTTTTACTTCTAAAAGATATTTTACCAATTATATTTTTGCATTATTATAAGTTTTTGAGTGCAAAATATAAATGACACTAATAAATGAAAATACATCTCAGGATCAGTCAACATAATTCAGCTATTTTTAGGGGATAATGACTTGATATAGATGCATATCAGCACATGTTTTGTGTTAGATTTTTAACATTGTTTTCTTCCCTCTTCATTTTTAAACTGCCTGGCTTGACAAAGTGTTGAGTAGCTTTTTGAGGAAAAAAAAAAAAAAGAAAAAACCCAAACAATTAAACCACCCCCCTCTAAAGTTAATGACCTTAAATCTTACTTTTGTTGCTACTTAACAGCAAAGTCAACCAATACATATTTTTTCCCCTATTTAAAATATTTGTCACTAAAACTATGCTCAACTAATCAGTGCAGAAGCAACATTATAAATGGGCACGTTTAGAAGTTCCGTAACATATGTATTTTTGTGTACACAGCAGTGATTTATCTTTAAAATTTTACTACTGAAGTAGAAAAAAATCCCTAGCAGTGACAAATATGCAGTCTCTATCAGCAGTGCGGTTTGAAAAACAGTGGAAAGTAATCTGTACATAACAAAGGAAGGTTTTGATGAAAAATTTCTCATGTTTTTTTTTCTAACACTTAAAGAGTGTTATTTCCAATGTATTTAATTTTGATACCTGGAGGAAACCTTTTTCAACAGTCAAAGCTGCACTTACAATTTTAAAATGTTTTCATGAAGTAAGAACAATTTTTTCTGCCATCTTGTTCCTGCTTTTTAAGTCAAAGGAGCTATAAAACACACCCTGAAACAATAAAAAGGAAATAAATATCTAGGAGAACAGTAAAAAGGTAGTGATACAGTAGGACACAAACCTTAATATCATTATCAAGCATTTTGAAAGTTCAGTACAGTATGAAAAATACTTTATATGCCTCTTGCACATTAAAAAAATAATCTGTAGTTGACATTTCAGTAACATTTTTGATCAAATGACATTTCTTATGCATTGCGTTGAGAAAATAAAAGTTTCCTAACCCTTGTACGGCAGCAGCTCAGAAGTTCAGGTATAATATAGACCTTTCCTATTCATTAATTGTAAGGACTGAACACTTCAGCAAGGGAGTTCAAACGCTTACTAACCTTTCAAATAAATAGTGTGAATAGAACCACTTCTCACAGTTCATCTCTCCTCAGCCTGTTAACTTGCCCTCACATGTATCTATGTGTAATACATCTCCCTGCACAAGACGGCACGTGGGCACTGTCCTTTAGACAAGATACAGAAACATTAAAATACAGACATGATAAAATCTCCATCTACATGTTTAGTGCATTATAATTGCATCCTGTATTTATTTTTTTCAGCATGTGTTGTTTAACATTAAGAAATGCGACAGTGCTTTTGCTTTCCTGTCTGCTGTCGGGAGTGTTGTCAACCTCACTCTCTGCCTGTTCATTGCACTAAGATGGAAAAAGTTGTATGAATAGAGTTGAAAATTAGCAACTGCAACTTCTGTTCACCACCCTTCAGTTTGGGAATACTGAACTGAATTTAATAAGGGCATGTAGGCATCCAAATACGAACAAACATGTGTTTTGCAACATGGTCACTGGATTTGTTCCCAAAGGACACCACATAGAGGTAGCATGCTTATTGTTACTGGTGTAATTTCAAAAGGCCCAGAAACCTCATATTTTCCTTTCTGATGGTAGGCCAGTATCTCTTTTCATTGATATTAAGTGTTCCCACCTGCTTCAACAGAGCTAGGACTTTCTCAAGAATGAAGGGCTGAGGTGACCATATCTCTTCAATAAATTCATTTAACTGAGCAGTCAAGCACATTGACTTATCTTTGACTTCCCCTAACATATACGCTGTGCAGTGTAGGCACATTTCTTATCAATTACTCATGGTGAAAAACAGTTTTAGATGAAGAAACAAGTTTGCTACATGGCCCACAGTATTTAAATAAATAATGATGGACTAACATAGAACATTATCTTATTATTGCTCAAATTAACTCCCAAAGTAAAGTCCTCAAAATTTTATATATAACTTCAAAGGTTGGTTTATTACAGTATTCATATTCATACACTTTATGTGGTTTCTTTGTGAAGTGTTCAATTGAACACACACAAAAAAAATCCCCATAATGCAGTTCAGTGGGGAGACAACATATTATGCCTTCAATAATGTATGGTGCCAGAGCACAAAGCATACCAAACTCAGAAAGCTAGAGGTTATTCTACTCCCCTTTATGCATGCATTTGCAAAACATCCATTTACTCTTTAAGAGACAAAGAAAAAAAAACATAAGAGCTGTGCTACTTATTTTTAGCTCAGGTAAGAGCTATTTTATTACATTAAGATTTTGATTTGAAAAGGCTAAAAAACCAAAGCTACTTAAAATTAGTTTGTGCATATTCTTAAAATTGCTCCTTACTATAAGTTTCTGCATCAAGTGTGCACTGCAGTTTTATTTTATTGTCATGGCCTGATTTGCAAAAAACCCAAGCCCCACACAGTTATAGGACACAGGAGCTTCTGGCTTTCAGCATCTTTGAAAGTCAGGACACAGCTTAAGTGATTGTGCAGAACAGTTGATTTCCCTTGCAGTGTAAGCAAAGTGTTCATTTATGCCCAATAATAAGACCACAGAAGTTTCATCAAATCAATCAAAATAACCTTTTACAAGTCATAAAGGACTTCAAGGATAACACCAATCGACCAGGCCTGAGTTTCACAGCTAAAAGGACAATACTGTCCATTTTCATTAGTTAGTTCTGGAAGCCCCTTCCAGGATGATCTAATAAAAGAAAAAACAAGTAAGTATTGTTGTTGGATTACAGATTGAAATTAAAAGAACATTTTAAAACCTTTTAGAAGATTAACTCACTAGGAAACTGAAAAGCACAACAAAAGGTCTGCTCTCCTACAGGCACAGTACATCCTTTAATAATTAAAAGCTAAATATTTTTTTGCCCTGCAGCTGGGAATTGTAGTGGAGGTGTCTTCTTCAAATCAGACTCTGTTACTAATAACAACTGAACTTACACTACTGGTGTGTTGCTCCTTTTTCTCATTCAGGTAGTTTTGTATTTGGAAGAATATGAATGGCCTGTGAAACAACTGAATGGTATTCAAACTACATTTGAAATTAATTATGATACTAAAAGATAACATCTGGAAGGTACTGTGATTACACAGGCCTTTTCTGCCTTCCTAGGAGTAAAGAACCCCACAAACTAGCATTCTTACATAAGTCGAGCCTGCTGCTACATTTATTATTCTATACACTATGAAATACCATAACAGAGTGAAAGTACACTACTTTAATAAAACAGAAAACCCAAGGAGTGTTACCAAACTGCAAATTGTATGTGATATTACCAAATAAGAGACTTGGAAATGACAAAAATAAGGCAAAATGTTGCTTAACAAATCCCTTTTCTTCCTCATGACAAACCCTTCTGTCATGACCAGTCCTACTGAATTACTCTTTTGGGTACAAATAAGTGCATGTTTGATGTGCTGTATTACAGATTATATAGAAGAGGTATCAAGGGCAAGATGTTTTGTTTGTTTTTGATTTTTCTGAAATCCTTAAGAACTAAAAATATAACAGCAGAAGAGGAAAAACAGTGTTTGTGGTTTGGTCTGAGGGATAACTCAAAAAGCAAGTTCCTCTGTCTTCTTAGAATAGCAAGGTTATTAGTATGACAGTTTCAGAATCTTAGTTTCCTCACTTATAACACAAGAAATCCTAACAATATTTTGCATCATCTTATCTGCTGCAATTTTTATCTGTCACTACTACCCCTTTAACTAATACGTTTTAATGGTTGTTCTGAAATACTTTGATTTAAAAAAGAAAAACCTCAACAACATTTTTCTCTGAAATTAGATCCTAATTTTTACATAAGATTTATTTCATCCAGTCTTTATATGGGTATTCATAATTTTTCAATCTATAAAAGGCACTAGATCTCACCTGAATTTGAAACCTGACTTGTGATCTGCAATATCTGTTTATATTGTAGATTTTGACTTTTACATGAAATTGGATAGGTAGATACACTAGCTAGAATAAACAGGTATCTTACCTTTCAAGATGAACATAGTGGCGAGAAAGAACATTCTTAATCATAACTATGGTTTTTGCATGTATCTCTGGACCAATCAATCTAGAGAAGTACAATTTGGCACGAAGAAAATACCCGATTGGCCACACCCATTCCTAAACAAGGCAGGAGAAGAGATTATTATTAAAGGAGTCCATTTGAAAAGCAGACAATACTTTTTCTAAAATTGAAGGGACTGGCTCTTACAGGTCCTTGGTGATAATTAAAACCTCTGGCTAGATTGTAGTTGTCATTGTCAAGAGCATTATCATATACTCCACAGTACACCATATCACTGCAAGAAAGAAAAAATGCATTATGCAAAGAAAACCTTATCAAAAATGATACACAGAAAAGGAAAACAGAAATTAACCAAAAAATTTGTCATGGCATTTACATTTAATGATGTTTAAGTTAAGGAAGTTTCCACCAGGTTCTGTAATTTAATTAACAGTGGAACTCCAAATATTGTTTAAACTAGTAGGCAAACAGTTAATGTCTCGGAAGGACTTAAATTCCTAATTTGCCCTTTTCCTTTTACTCAAACTGTAGTGCTGTGCACTGTACCATATATAAATATGTCCCAAGATGCAAATTCAACATCTTTTATGATACCAAATTTGACTTGGTTACTGTGTGGCATCCAAAACAAACAAACAAACAAAAAAATCAATTGCATGGACTTTTAGAACAGAAAAACAACTTCCTGCAGCTTTATTTCACAGGTATGAGGATTTTACACACTATCTCCCCCCACTCCCTTTCCCACAAGAAGTAATTCCTACTGTCCTGTTTTGTATTTAACACTTACTCTTATCTCTAGTGTACTTACTCTGGGTCTAAGGTTTTCATGCCTAATGGACCAAGTAGTTTTTCCTCTGCTATCTGCAGAGCTTTCCAAGCTTTCTCAGGTGTGAACAACTCTGGGGCCTAATAAAATAATAAAGATTTCACAAATAATCTCTATGCATATACATAAGACTGCGTATGCAAGTGGAGAAGACAACAAAAAGCCCGAGTTTTATATTACTCTGACTTGCAGGTTCAAGTTGATTCAGTAAGCATGAAGACAGAAGCTATCCAGTGCTTTTTTCAATTTTAATTTTATTTTAAATACACTTGTCAAGTACTATTTCTGAAGTTCTTTAAAAATTCAATAGCAGCCCATGCTTTTTAACCAATCTGATGAGAAAAGTGGCATCCCAGACCTAATCTAAAACAACATTCTGAATACATCAAACACTGCAAACTGGCAAGTCCTGTCATGCTGTATTTTTAGGAGATAGTCCAAGATGAATCAATATTAAAAACATGGGGGGAAAAAAAGAAAGCTTTCAAAAATGTATTCTTAGCAATGTATATCCTTGATACAGTGTCATGCAGATGGACCTTACAATGCAAGCTTAGTTCAATAGTAAAGACAATTTTAAGTACAAAGTCCTCCTCCCGTTTCCCCTCACTTACCACAACCATTGCTACTGTAAAATTTGGCCTGAGTTGGTAATCACACCATGGACTGGAAGCTCCATAGCTATCCTTATAAATTCCACGTTTGTGAACAAGATCTGGATGTTTTTCATTGGGATCTGCTGGATTCTCAGAGACAAAGAACAGCTTTTCAAAGTGTCCTTGAATTTTCCTGTTCCACTCATCATATGTGATAATCTCCTCCTTTCCTGCAAGATGTTACATACAGGTTATATGTTTTGAAAACAGCCACGGTGGCAACATCAGAAGTACCCTTCCCAAATTCCTGATACCTAACAGGAGTAGACCTAGCATCACCTTTCTCCAGCTGGTGGTTCCCCACATTTAGGCCAGTTCTACAGTTCATAGGAACAGCTCACTGAAACTTCTAGAGAGACTAACACAATAGTCTTTTACAAGGTACGGATTCACTTGGGCTGGGTATGCTTAAAGCAATTTTGTAATTAGAAGAGTATTCTCTCTAGAACACAGGGGACTTCCAATGATATTCATGTAAATATTCCCAGGAAGGGGTTTTCTGTATTCTGAATACAGGGGGAAAAAACAGGAAGAGAAAATAAAGACAGGTGTCTTGCATCATTTCACTTTGCCGCCTTGTAATGAAGGATAAAGTTTTTCACCTTTTGCCCCTAAACCTTCCTGGGTAGCTTGATAATAATCCCTAAGGTTATATGGTCACAGTTTGATTGTTTTAGTTATTTTTATACCCCAGTAACACAATTATGAGATGTGCCTGTTTTTACCATGTCTTTTTACAGTGACTCCACGGAATGGAAATATGTTTTTCCCAGATAAATCCAGCAACCAGCGGACAGTCGACTTGCATAGTCCAACCATTTCCACAGCAGAGCCATCTCTAAAATAGTAGTGATAAAAAAGACCAATAATTACTTTAAGAAGGCTTTTTAAATTCAATGAGTAGCTGAATAAAATTTAGATTTTTTTAAAGTATCTTATTTAGACCATTTCTTTTTCCTTATTTTCCTACTGCCCCCCCCTATTTCCCATTCAGGGAACAAAACTGGCTAGCAGATACTTTTTCTGTACAACAGTCTTACCTAAAGTCATATTATCCTACACAGCTAATTAGCACAGATTGAAGATAATTTTATATGTGTCATTAAAATCATGAAAAAAGAATCAACCCCAAAAAACTTTGTCCTCTGATGCTAAAACTACATTCAATACAGAGCTTCTCATCTGCACATGCACTTCTGTAACTGTATTAAATTCAAGCAAGGATGCCTGCAGCAGTTTGCTAGCACATAAACCAGCCTATTTTTAAAGTGCTTAAATCTCAACTCTAAAAATGTAATGTTGAACATATTTTTGAATAAGTATTCAAAAGTATTGAAGAAGTATTCAAATAATACAATTAACAATGTGTATCTCCTATAGTAAGTGTAAATAACAAAGTACTGCTAGTATTACAAGTATACAGTTTTTCCTAAATTACATTTTACTACATGAATTAAAAATCCAACTCTCAGCATTGAGCTGAGACTGTGACAGAATCTGAGGGCTTCACCTGCCAAGAACAGACCTTTCTACTTCAAATCAGCACAAAGAAAAAAAATTCCACTAACATTTTAGTAGGCAGAAGCATTTATAACATTTGAGATACCACCTCTTGGATGCATTAATAGAAGGCATAGTAGTAGTTTTGCAGAAGAATGTCAGTTGAAAAGGTAATTAAAAAAATCAGGTCCCCAAAGCCTGGAGTTCATACCTTGGAGTAGCTGGAATTCCTTTGTTGCGAGCTTTTTCACTCTCTCCCATTTTATCCATCCAAGTGCCACAATTGAAGCGGTTCCCTCCAAACACAAAGCCAGTTTCATGGTCAATACCTGCAGTTACATTAAAACCTGCCAAGCAAGAATATCAGGTGTGAAGTTTGTTTTTTAGACAAAACAAAAAGCCAACTGCCCTTGCCAACCCAAATCTCCTTAATAAACAATAAAACCTCCAAACAAGAGACCTGAGGTGGGTTCCTAAGACCAAGTAGACTTTAAGTGAAATTTTAAAACATAACACATAACTTGTACCATAACATGTAAACAGATGCCAATAATAAACAATTCATTAGGCACTTTTAAAATATTAAGTGTATTTAAAGTAATATGTTTTAGCTACAGTAAACATAATTAAAAAAAATATGCTCAGTGGCTACTGGAAACAAAATATAAAATGTGATCATCAACTTCTGAATTGTACAGTAAGTGTTCTATGAATGTTACCTTCATCTCTCATGTTTTGATCAATCTGTGGACCAGCATTCCTTTCCCGGAAATTTATGCCTTCCATATGTCGTTGCATTGCTTCCTGTATTACTTCATAGAGGGGCTGATCCTAGATTTGTTGCATGTTTGGATGACATGTGAAAGGCAAGATGAAAAACAAGTAGAAAGGTTCTATCTAATGTGCAAATAGTAGCAATGCTTAAGCCTCTAGTTTATGATCTTTCAAAATAAAAACACCATTTTCCAGTAGCATCCCTAGCAATGGCAATATGCTGTATACAGTTTTCCATATAAATATTTGTCCAAGATTAAAATCAACAAAACAATTTAGAACCTGCTGGAATTTTTTTCTCCTTTCCCAACCCCCTGCACTTGTCTAATCAGTGATGCAGATGCAGTAAGAACTTTCCAAAATGCAGAATTCTTGTGCTATAATCAAACCTCACCATAAAAAACAGATTGCCACATATTATTGTAGTTAGAAAAAAATAACATCCTTTCATTAAAAAATTAAAGTTGTATTAAATACTTAAATTAGAAATCATCTTTACCACTGTGCCTGCAGGCTGAGGTGAAGAATCATCTCTTGGGTACATCCTAGAGATGGGACACCTGAGAATGTCTAATCCATTTGGAGCAATTTTACAGTAGTCCTGGATACACTGAAGCCACCACCACACAGCATCACGACAGTTGTATCTGGCATGGGTGCCCCCGCCAAGCAGATTGGGAATGAGGCCATGTCTTAAAGTCCCACCAAATGCTAAAATGATGTTTCTAGAACAAAAGAAATGCACAGTCTTCACTAAGTTGCTTTCAGGGCCATTACTGGACAAAGTATCAAGCACAAAGCATACAGCATTACCTTAATAGCAAGGTAGGTCAAGAAGACAGAATTTTTACGGCAGATGCCAAAAGTTTGCTGTTGAAAGCTACAAATTACTTCATTTAGCATGAACTTCATTTGCAATAAGAAGTCACTCATTCCCTACAAATTCCTCAACACGAATACATTTAAATCAGTTGGTACAAAACATACAACATCTATTCATATAGAAGAGATAGTTTGCTTTTTTACAGGTAGGGATATAGACCCTAAATCCAAATCCCACTGAGGTCACAGGGAAGGTTTTTATTGATATTGTTTATGATTACCCTGGTATCCATTCTGATGGGTGGGGTGGAATGGGGACGGAGGGCAGGAGTAGATGGGAATTTCCTATTAAAATACAGAGAGGTGACAGCAGCTGAGGTTATGAGAAGTTTCACTTGAGAACCGTTGCGCACACCTTGCAGAAAACATGGATTCCAACTAGCTTTAGAAATGTAAACATACTAGTAGACTGCAGATCCCTCTGCCTGAGAAAGCTAATAGCTGGCAGAATGTACAACAGCATAAACACAAGCTAATTTAAAACAAATAATTTTTATGTTTCTATCGTGTCAAGCGCCACCCCAATTAAAATTAATCGAAATATCAAATCTATATGGCTTATGTATGCTATTTGTCAGGTTAAACTTTTACAGATATCAGACTGTAAAGATCCATAATTAGCTGATTTCTAGTATTAATAGCCAAACACTAGCAGTTACAAAAAACATGATGCCTGCAAGCATACCTTTCTTATAAAAATAATATTCTCTTGCTACTTCGAATTTTTACATAAGAAATTCTGGAATTATTTCTCAGCAACAACAATGCAAATAAATGAACAATCACTTTGTTTAAGGACAAACAGCAGTGTTACAGGGGTTAAAACTACCTTAATCTATACAGAACATCAGCTTTGTATCAGCACTAAGAAAAAAAAGAGAGAATCATTTTAGTGGTATTTTTAATTCCACTTAGAGCGAGCTCCCAGACACATCTAGTGCCATTAAAGTTTTACACTGCACATCAGTTGTTTCTAAAAGCTTGTGTGTCATCTCAGGTTTTGAGAGCATTGCTTTTTCCTAACTCCCTACACAGCCAATAAGAACTAAGGCTAAGTCAGTCTTACCTTGCTTCGAGATAGCGCCCAGTAACTAACATGAGACCTCTTAGTGCAATAAAAGTGTCCCTTCCCCAAGAACGAAAAATTCCAGAAGAAAAGTGAGGTAAACCTGAAAAGAAATGTTATTTTTCATGTAATTCATTGATATGGTAGAAAATCCCAAGTATACAAGAATGTATACAGTAAATAGAAGTAGAAGATATATTCTCATTTATAATTTTATCCAAGATTAAGATATTTAAAGAAAACAGTCTTCTAGACCAAGTTTTTACAGAATGAAATGCATCTTGTTCTAGAACAGTATCTTCTTAGAATTTCAAGATCACACAACAGCATTTCTCATATCAGTAACATTTAAATTTGTATTACATCACTTGGTAACTTACCCAAGTGCCATCCCTTAATTAAAAGAAGCAGAAAGAAAACTAACTAGTCAGAACTATGGCAAGATTATAACACTTTGTTGGCAAGAGTTTATGTATGAGAGCTGTGCCATCTCAGTAGCACAGGGGATACAACTGTTTTCAGCTACTATGAAAGACATCCTGTTTTTCTTTTGCAGCAGCTTATAGCATTACCTTTTACTGCAGACATCATAACATACCGCTTTAAGAATGATTCTAATAACAAGGCATAATAATTACAACAATTACAACAATCCATACTTGTCTTTTCTTCCATTAATTAACTTTTATGATCTCCCAAACAGAAAGTTTCAAACTAGCAGTCTCTTGTGCATGCTTGATAGAACAACATTTTCACTTCTATCACTTACTTACATAAAGTATTTGCTAATACTCAAATAGGGCCTTCACATCTCTGCAATTTTATAGTACATGGCAGCAGCACTTGAGAATGGCAATCAATGTACAATTTAAAAATCTCAGGCATAGCTACCACTGAAGATGTGAAGGGAATATTTAAAACCAACCCCCCTAGTGTAATTAATCTTTATGACCAGTTTAAGGGAACACTGCGCCTCTCTGCTTCTAGGTAACACTAAAGCAGGCCAATGGAATGTTACTAAAATCCAGAAACTAAAAGCAATAAAACAACATGAAAGGCAGACGGCAAAAAAAAAAAAAACAACAAAAAAAAAAACACAACAAAAAAACCCCAAACAAAACAAAAAAAAAACACTCCAGTGAGAGAGATGCCACTGCATCTGTGGATGTTTAGAAGTTTCCATGGCTTCAGAAGAGGAATGGGCCAACTCAGAACAAAAATAAATTCATTCTAAACCACAGAAGTTAATACTTGGGTCACAGAAAAGTGCCCACAGGAAGATTGCCAGATGCTGGCAGAACATTTGGAGGTATAAACACTATTTGCTGACTGCTTTTATTCTCTTTCCTTTGGGAGACAGTTTTAGATCAGGAGTTCTGGTTTGCTAATGGTTCTTTTTCCTGAGAACTTGTAAACAATAAATTCACTCTTATTACTCCATTACAGTTAAGTTCTTAAATTCACGTTCAGAAAAGACAAACAAAACCCCATCATGATAAGTATATTCAACTCAAGCAAGTCTTCTGTAAAGAAAAACAATATGCTTGTGGATCTCTATATATGCTAACAAAGACAGCTAAAAAAGTCTCTAAATCCAGTGTGAGCAAATAAAGATCTCCCTCCCAACTCCCATTAGCAGTAACAAAGAGGTTGTCCCCAAGAAGCACTACCAGCCAAAACTCACGTACTTCTAAAAGGGCAAATCTGTACCTTACACACAAAGCAAAAGTGAGTGAAATTACTACCCATATTTCATATATGGTTGCTGACATATGGATCCCAAATGCACTGCAGACAATTTTAACATAGTTACTAAAACCAGTTTAACTATTTTGGAAGACTTCATTTGTTTTTTTAAAGGTTGCTCTCACTTACCAGCTGCCAAGGAAACACAACACTGTTCTTTCTCATTTGTAATCTCATTGAGCCTATAGGGAACATCATGTAAGGAAGGAGATAGATTCGGCAGACAAGAATATTTTCCTATTCCACACATCTGGACCGAACCCAAGGAAAGGTGTTTAACAAACGTTGATCCATTTTGCACAAAGCTGTAATGCAACATAATTAAATTAATTTTACCTTCAACAATATTAGTCTAAAAAACATTCCTTTTTTTCATTTACAGAAAGCTACGTTAAGTATTATGCAAAATATAAAACCTTAAAAAAATAATACTAGTATTTTGCATTAAATAATTTTTACATAATTGAATTTGTAGATCACTCATTTCCCCAAAATGCGCGCCCAATGTCAGACTTAAAATTTATTAATTTTAATGAGAGTTTTTATGACAAATATTCCTGAAAAGAAAGGTTACAAAAAGGAAATTGTTTTGGTTTAGTTGATGCCTATACACAGACCTAAGACTCCAAAAATACAATATAAATATTTTACTATGAACAAAAGTCTGTCAAACTAGTCAGTCTTTTTCGATATGGTATTTTTATGTATATTCATATATATACATACACAAAAACTGCAAATGAAAAAATTTGTTAACACATTGTCTAAAATAATGCAATCTGCATTCCTGACTAGCTAATCTTCCAGCATTTTCATAAAATATGCTATGGTCCATGATTTTACAGCCATACCGAATTCTATTCCTATTTTAATATCTGTGTTTTCACAAAACAGTACTGACTTGTTCAGCAGGTTTACAGCTAGAAAATAGTCTCTATTAAAATCAATCTCCCTTCATTTTTCAAGAAACAAAGCAGCAGACACTGAAGATTAAACAATTTTACCCTTTTACATTGGAAGAGTATGAAAATATTCAAATTACATTCTCTAGCAGAAAAAACTTGAAGATGCAAATATATACAGATACCTCTATAGCTCTGATACGCCAAGCATACCTAGACATCTGATGCCATGCCACGTCCAGAAGGGTTGTGTATGCGCCCACTAATATGGCATCAAAGTAACAGGGGATGAGGTAACGTGGAATTCTCTTTAGGTACACAAACATGGCCTTCAGCCATTTACCAACCTAGTAAAAACACAATATAATTAGAACTTGGTAAGATCAGGGCTCAAAACCCAGTGCTTTCATGATCCATGCAGTTACAGTATTTGTCACAGTTTTTGCACGTTTTATACCCAAGTTATGCTGTAACCTCCTGCTACAAAATTTCAGCTAAGAGACATAAACTCTAAGAAAAGTAGTAGGGACACATTGCATTTGTAATATCACATATAAAAGGTTCAAAATATTAAGTATAGAAAGTAACTATATTTTGCTAGTCTTGTAGGAAAAAACAACTATTACGAAGTTGTTATTAAAATTGAGAAGCAAAGGAAAGTCAAAACTCAAACGGCATCACTATAATCCCAGCACTGGAAGGAGGTTTCTCATTGTTTAAAAAGATAGGACTGAAAAGATGAAGCTTGAGATCAGGAATAGAAAAGTTATCAGAAGGCTAAATTATACACAGCCACTAGTGAATACGACTGCAGATCTAGGTCCAGGACTCAGGATTCTGGAGATTTACATCCTTGAGTCACTGCAAAATGTTTGACATCTGCAAACTACTTCTATTTCCTTCTAGACCTGTTAAATAACATCATGACAATCTACTGGAGAGTCATTAAAGATTTAAACCTTGCAGATGGAGACCATATCTGTAAAAATATTACACAACTATAACAGTATCACATTCATGTATGCCTTAGTAGTACTTAGGCACTCTTCTGAAAGTACTTTCTTAAAAAATCCAAAAAACAAAACCTAAAAAGTAACTTCATTTTTATCTGAGGAAAAGCAATAAACAGGGAGGGACCCCTGCCAGCCCTTATGCAAGAGCTAACAATCCCTCTACACTCTACGTATTTTTCACTTCCCTTTTGTATTTGTCTGTTCTTAAATAGGATTGAGGGAAGAAAAGAAAAACATATTAATGGTTTAATCACCTAGAAGAAATTTCCTAGACAAGAAATATGTCATACATAGTCTAAATTTAAAAATACAGCAGCAGTTGAAAATGAAACAAAATAGTGATTTAAAACCCCAAAATAACCAAAGAAGTATTTTTACTTACTTCTGCACAGGCTCCAGCACGTGAAATCAGACGATTACTGACATAATCAATCATCCAGTCTCCAGATCTTAAATTATCACAAAATGGATGACCCAAATCATTCTTTGGTCTAATGTCTGCCATCACTGACATTAACCCTGAAGATACAAACCAACTCTGTATTAAAAGACACACCCCTGTCACAAACAGCAGTTACCATCTGGGGGGGAAAGGTACACAGCAACAGATGCTTTAACTGGATTTAACTGTATTACTTTTTTTGATCTGCATAAGGAGTGAGGTCACTCAAGTTATTTAAATGAGGGTGGAATAACTAGCATGATGGAATTCTTATGTTTGATAAATGACAGTCCTCAGTAATCCAGTAATGCCTGGGGTTTGATTAATGCAACTTTTCACTGGAGGTATACTTGTTCTCTTTTTACTTTAAAAGCCAAGGCATTGGTGTTAAAACACATATTGGGCTGCAAAGTTAAGTTTCAGAGTATTGAGAAGAGGGGGTTTGTTACAGTGTATGATTTCCTGGGGACAACACTGATTAGTAGCATGGTCAAGAAGAAAAATCTTACTGGTTTTTATTCAAACAATGCCAGTGGCAATACAACAGCCACTCATTATGGTATCATCTAGATTGAGCAGCTCTAATTAACTTTTTTTATTGAAATGCTAAGGTTATTACCTTGAAGGCCTGCATACTTCAGTGGTGACCAGTTTGGTATATTGTAACACCCTCCACCATCTTCTTGTTCTTCTGCCTCACATCTATACAGCACCTGATTTAGCTCGGCCAATGTCAGTTTAGATGCAATACTGAAAAAACAGTGGAGAAAAAACAAAAAGAAGAAAACCAAAAAGAACATTAGTAGGGAAATGGGGAAATAATTTCACAGACAATTCTAATTTTAGATCTACATTAAAATACTAAAATATATATGACTCTCACAATATTTAATCTTGGAAATTAAGAGCTTGAGTTTTCAGATGTTCAGAGATGTTCTTCTCAGAGGTTTCAGTATTTATTTAGAAACACAGTATTAAGTACAAAACTCAGTCAATCACACCCCAACAGTGAGAAGCAGTCTATATTAGAAAGTTTACTTTAGGCAGCGATTACACAGAACTGGGAAGTTTTTCGTATTAACCCTACTTAGTATTATACATACAAGAAGACTATCTCAGTGTTTATTGCACTCTGACAATGGAAATCCATCTGTACCAACAACCACAAAAAACCCCAACAACCCCTCACTTTAAGTTTACATAATATTCTTTGCTGCCATTGTATCTCCCTCGGTTCTACTTCAGGAACTCAAAGAATACTCACGAAGAAAAGAGGGTTTTTAAAATCGGTGCTGAATGATCGTCAGGAAGACTTCCAGATTTAAAATGAGGACTGAACTGGATCAAATGGTTGCGGAGTATACCAACAGCCTCCTGTGCCTTTGGGTCAAGGCTGACTCTGTAAATATGAAAGCACATCTTGTAGAAATACAGCACTTAAAATAACTATTCTCAAGTCTCCTCTCTCTCTATTTTAAGTAACGCAGCCGTTTGGCAATGACAATAACGTACCTGAATACTATTATACTTCCCGGTGTTAATTTTTCAAATTCTATTTCTTGAACAAATTCATTTGGCCCTTTTATGGCAGTTCCAGCTTGCTTTATGATTTTACTGTCTTTTATCTTAGAAAAGAAAACAAATTTGCAACTGAAATTCAGTGTCTTTTTCTAATGTAACAAATAACAAAATATTACATCAGAACGTGGGTGAAGGAGACTAATTACCTGGATATGTTCTCTGAGTTCCATTGTGAAATTAGGCAATCCATTTATAAAATGCAGATCTTTTTTGTAAGGACTAGCACTTCTCTCAATAGTCCTAGCCTCAAGTACTACTTCTTCAATTTTTCCTGAAAAAAGTTAAATC
This sequence comes from Pyrocephalus nanus, assembly GCA_038380795.1. Lineage (NCBI taxonomy): Eukaryota > Metazoa > Chordata > Aves > Passeriformes > Tyrannidae > Pyrocephalus > Pyrocephalus nanus. The sequence goes on along the minus strand of CM076269.1, from coordinate 18,761,182 downwards.
ATGTTGCAGCTCTTCAGATACTTCAAATGAAAAGTGATTCCTTTGAAATTATGAAGCAAAACCTAAAACTAAAAACCTAAAGACTCAAGATACAGGTCTCTGTCACACAGCAAAAGAACAGAAACATAGGGGGAAGTGTATTTTATATTTTATGAAGAGTATTTTGTATCTTATAAACATTCACTACATGCTCATATGCTGTATTGTATTTAAAATGGTCATTTTTGTATTTTATAATAAATTAACCACAATATCAGACAACAATAAGTGAATTACAACCTGTTTTTTACTGGTTACAAGTTTTCTTAGTTTCCCTATTATCCTTTAGATTATATATGTACTGCAAATATATTATCGTTATATTAATTTATGCACTACAGTTACGATGTACTTTAAAACTACAAAATAGTTATATATAAGAAAGCAATGATATAAACAGATATAATAAAATTTCAGTCTTTTTCCCCAGTAAAACACACTTAATAAAGAGTAATCCCCCCAAGTCTGTACAATTAACCATCTTGCTGTTAACTATTACTAGTTCCCAAACAAGACTATAAACAATAACACAGCCTCATGAGGAGCTTGCAGCAGGAAGTATACTCAAATATGAATGTTTGTAAAAACCCTAAGGAAGGCAAGTTTGTGGTTTCTTTCACCACTTTGGTGCATACATATTAGAACATATAAAGGAGTGTTATACACTGAAAATTCTCACATGGATTACACGTGCTTCAAGTGAAAAAGCATGGAATTAGAATAACCTGAATTTTTTGTACACCTGACAAAGAAAACTGATTACCTGGGATACACATTTCAGGTACTTCATTACTGTAGAAGGAAGTTTTAGGGTCCCTGAAGGCCGTTCGACACACAGCCACAACGGACTGGTGTGTGGTAGGGCAGTGTCTTGTCACTGCGACTATATCTTCATCAACTTGATCTACATACACCTGCAAAAGACATCACATTACAACTGTGCTCACTCAGAGCATATACATGAAGAAATCACAGTGTCACCCTCACTTCTTGCCTGATTAAAGCCTTTAGCCCCCAGCTCCTGATGCAGCCTGTTTATGGCCAGCCTTCCTGCCAGAATTCCTGTTTGAAAATTAACTTCACCAGAAGTCAGATGTGCTGCTGGATTCCATTTTGCATAGAACCTCTCTTCAGATACTACAGAGATCTGTAAAGAAATTAAGATTTAAGCAAATTTGAATTACTCTGGGGAAAAAAACCTCAAACTATTATGCCCTGAGATCTGAAATAGATAATAAATTCAAATTTCATATGAAACTAAACAACCTAAAGTAATGCCATTTAGTAAACTGCCTGAAATTTCAAATAAACAACATTAAAATATGTGTTAGAGGTCAAGAAAAAGGTTACATTTTGAAAAGCAACTTAGGAGTTGGACTGTAGACACATACCTGGTGTGGCACTAGCTCATCATAGCCTTTGGTGCTTCCTGTAGCACAGCATGCCATGGAAACAATCATTGCACTTGGGAGAGCATCATAGGCAGATCGGTGCTGCATTAAGAGATATACAGGTAATAAATAGTGGAACGAAGCTAATTCAACCCTACCAATTCAGCATACAGAAGATACACCTTATTTAACAGAGGAAGTGCTAATCCCGTGATCATTATTTCCTCAATCACAACAGAATTATTGAAGAAAATTACTACAAATGGACTAAGCAAAGCAACTTAAGAAAAACCATCAAAATAAGCACTTCAATGCCCACCACTCTCTCATTCTCTCTTGTAAACAGAAGCTTAGATGCCTAGCTTTGTTTTTTGGCTTAGGTGCTCACCTGAATTGGACATTCATTATCATGTGTGATATCCATGAACAGTGCATGAGCAATAGCTGGCGTCAAAGGCCTCAAACGTGGCTGAACGAAAGAGCCGACAGGTTCACCTCCAAACCGATAAACTAACCTTCCCTCTTCATGGCTATTGTAAGCAGTCATTGCCTCTAAGGAACAAAATACATAAGTGTTCGCCTAAGAAGAGCTACCACAGAGAACAGCACACACAAAGATGTTAATGCAGCATTTCAAAGTTGTTATTTTGGTGTGTTCAATCGTTAGAAAAAACACCCAAACAATAAAATCACATGTAACTATATTCTCCAGTGCAGACACACAGCCTTGGAGTATTCCACTGATTATTAAGGAAGAGAAAGGGGAAAAAGGACAAAAAAAGCAGAGATCAAACTGTTTCTCATAGGCTTTAAAAAAACTCATGCAACAAAAATCAGACACGATGCAGCGCTTACGTAGCAGAACTGTGCTACAACTTCTTTTTCTCTCACTAGAGTAAGAGTGAAATATTTAACCTTCTGTAAACTAATTAAGGAGGTCTTCTCTTATTTACAGCTAGTATCGTATTTTCTGCTGAGTACCAAAAGAGTTACAATACAAAACCTGTACTTCCAATTACACGGAGTATGAAATTAAAAGTGCATAATCCAGTAGGAAACTTTTTCTTGGAAAAAGCACGTCATCTATAATCTCTCGTTGGAAAGAGACCACACACGCAGCAAGCCTACCTCTTATTAAGGAGGTAATGCCCAGCCTATTCACAAAGATATTGTCCAGCTCCTCATTTCCTGTGAACAGTTCAGCCACTACATACAAATCGGCTCGCAATTTTCTAGCTGTGTCCAGCATGTACTGCAAAAAGCACAGCCAAAAAAGCCACAGAAAGGGGAAAGGTAGATACAAAAAAGGACAAGTTTCAAAGCTAGGCAGGGATTGGACAATAGGAAAATGCCATGCAGCAAAGATAAACAGAAAGCCAAAATTAAGGAACAAAACAAGTTGTTACACAGAAAAGGACACACAAACATAAGCAAAACCAAGAATCAGCACACGACACAGGAGACGATAAACAAGGCATGAAGAGAAGGTAATCGCATAAGCAAAGAACACGGATATGTAAGAAAAACAAAAAAGCATACCAATGTTAGTTTCACAATTAAAACTCCAAACCATACACGACAATCCTACATAATTTTCAACTGCTTATTGTACCTCTAATCAGGCTGGTAATTCCCAGGCGGTTGACAAAAACATTGTCAATGTACTCACTGCCCGTGAAGAGTTCAGCTATCACATAAAGATTAGGTCTGACTGATCTGGCTGTTGCTAGCATCTCCTATAGATCATAATACATTTTTAATGCAAGACATCCATTGTCAGCTATGTGTATACAATCATTAATACGAATGTTAACCAAACACAAATGAGTCATTCATATAGGGAGTACATCAAAAATACTCATAGCATGTAAGTTTTATAAAAATATGTTTATATTTTACAGATATTATTGATGGACTGAGTAACTCTAGGAAATTTTCTGTAGACTTTAAGCTAATTAAAACTTTATTTTTAAACAAAATCTTAGCTCAAAATGCAAAAGCAAAGGTTGGATAAAAGAGATATCTCTTGAAGTAAGAAATCTGAGCAAGATTTCAGTTTAAGCCTTTGCAGTTACCATTCAAAAAATAGTAACAGTAAGTGAAAGAATGGCAGAAGTTTTGAAATGGCTGCATTTAAAAGCCACTTGCAACTTCTGTATGGGGAAATCAACTTGTTTTAGAGAGCTCTTCATAGATTTAGATAAGCTCTGTAACAAAGCTAAGACTAAGCACTAACAAGCTGCACTACTCAATACCTATTTAAAGCAAATTTACTAGGCAAGTACAATTTCTCAATTGAGTCAGCTCCATGGAAAACAATAAGCACTAGTCTTAAAAATATACCTGCCAGACTAAATTTTTTGCAGGTGTTCTTTATAAACTTTTAAATTCTGGGAAGTGAACAACTTCCTGTTTAATTCAGCAATAGAAAAATATATATAGGAAAAAAATAACCCAGACTTTCACCAAGTCTTGGCAGTGACTCCACCTCAGACTGACATTCTAGATACTGGAATTCATTGCTCTAAGTCCAAAGCTATGTGAAGGAAAAGTCAGCCAGGCCCAACCACATCCACAATAGTTCAGCTAAAGTAGAGAATTAAAAGATAAAATAGCTACACCACTCCACTACTTGTTTCAAGTAGGTGAAATCATATTTAAACATCACCAGAAAAGAAACTTTGCTTTTATGCTATGAGGAATATTCATTCACAGCTGGACTCTGCCATGTAGATCCTGCAAATTTTGCAGCAACACTGCAGGACCTATTTCACAGAGAGCAGCTGCTTTATAATAAACACACTTAATTTTCCGTACCTCAGCTACATGAATAGGTGTTGAGTGACAGTTGTCAAGACGAACACCATGGAAATACTTGGCAGTGATTTCAGTGTATTTTTTCATATGTGCCCAGAGGTATGGGCAGTCTTCAGGTTTATTACCATACCGCAGTTTCACACTGTCCCCCCAACAAATGAGCTCTCTTCTCAAGTAAACATTTGAGCCTGTGAGGGAAATAAATTCACTTTAGTGTAAATATAGTATAGAATGTGCACCAAAATCAAAATGTGGTATTTTATTTTCTACCGCTAAGGAGTAGAACAACACCATAATGAAGAGTAAAAATTCTAACAATAACCATATAAACTCAAAATCTGTATACCCTACAATGATATAATATATGGAATAATTTCAGACTCCTCCAAGGGGATGATTGCTTCCATAGTGATACTGAAATAATTCTCCAGATTAAAAACAAGTTCCTTTTAATTTTTCAAAGTAGTAAAAAAACTACTTCAAAAAAAGAAAAAAGGAAGCAAACAAATGAACAAAATCAGTAGTTTGGTTGTTTATACTGGTCAAATTCAAAAAAGCATCTCACTGTCACCGTAAACTGTTACAGCCACGATTTACAATTTTATCTTCTGTTAGCAGCAGATTGTGATGAATTTCCAAAGCTAGTAAGTAAAAAGCAGGGACTGTAAATTACCACTACTTCCAAAAACATTAACTTAAGCACAGCTGACCTTCTTCACTAACAGCAGCATAGCCACGTGGACAGAAAAACTGGCTTTCTTTGGATGTACACTGTGATTTTTAAAGGACCATTTAGAGAACTGGCTGCATTTGTTTTGCAGTTCCTTTATTTGTGCCCTTATGTACCATATCTTCACACTGTGTTCTCATTAGAAATAACATGTGGCATAAAACAAAGGCACAATACAAGTACAAAGCAGTCAAAAAGCTGTAGATAAATTAAGAGGGAAACCTCAGTAATGCAAATTAACTACACAAACTAAAGCCAGTGACTGAAAGAAAAAGTACAACAGTCTGCCTAGAAAAAAGGGCAATAAGCTGAAAAGCAACTGAACAAAAACACAGTTGAAATGCATATTATCTTCATCCTTGAGAAGAAGAATAAATAAAATGCAGTGAAAGGGCTGTAGATTACTATGCAGAAATTAAATGTCTGCTAAGTCTGGAACACTCTGGATTATCATCAGATTAGCTTCTAAAAGAGCTGCAAACTCTTAGATTGTTTTTAATTACAATTAAACTGGCCTTTGTTTGATTTAGTTTAGAAAGTGAATGACTAGCCTGAACACAAGGTTTTTTTGCTTTTAATGCATATCAACACTGTCCCCAAAGGAGTTAGATTTCAATGTTTTAGTGCATGGTCATTTCATACTCTATTTTACCCTCACAAGTAATCTGCATATTTAATTTGCATTAACTGGGTCATCTCTTGACTGTCTGACTACCACTCGGTGGACTTTTCAAGGATCCAGTTTTTGCTCACTAATGCAGTAAAATACTATTCACCTTTTCATTGCATTAGTTTTCTGCCACACTGTCATTGTCTCATGGAAATGCCAACAAGCACTGGTGTTGGAACAAAGTACAAAGTAAGCAACAAAGACAATGACAAAAGTGGGGAGGCAGGACGTCCCCATTTCAGTGGCAAAAAGCTGGTGATTTCCCTCTCAAATCTTGTAAAATTGTACCTCAAATTCCAGTTCTTACAGTTGATCTGTATGCTGAATGGGAAATTTAAGTGCTATAAGCTTAGTATCTGCTATTCTGCAGTTTCATAGGAATACATCTGGAAAAAAAATAGATTAAATAAAATCCTTTTTGCTTTGACTAGAATATCAAATGGTTTGTAAGTAAATTCAAAGTTCTTTTGCAAACCTGGTTCAGCAAAGTTTCTAAGAGGATCATCTCCCATAACCCAGCCATTATGAGCCATGAAATAACAAGCTTTATCTGGCTCATTTATCATGGTTTCTTCTTCCTCCACAGCCAGCTCTTTGAATGGATACGTAAAATACCTATGGAATAGACAGACAATTAAGAGGGGGGAAAAAAGGCAAACACCAAACACATATGGTAACCTAAGCTGCAATTCATTGTCTTTGAAACTAGGAACTGGATTGTATATAATACGGAGTTTAAAAAAGCAGCTTGTATAAATGATTGGGAGTTTTCTATTTTGTAGCAAGCTTTGAAGGACAAAGGACAGATGCTGCCACAATCTTGGTGTCAGCTGGTAGTATAACATTAAAGCCCTAGCTCTTCAGATAAATGACTGGCATCAAGTACATCAAACTTGAAAGGTGTAAACTTCCTTCATTCCACCCCTCTTCCACCTACAACAGCAATTTGCACTATGTAAGGCTTTGATGTGCTCTGAGTAGTGTCTCATGCTTTCCGGTCACATTTATTTATTAAACAGTTATCACTGTTGCCTAAAAAACCCTGTCAATTCATTAAGTGGCATTTGAAAAATGCCCTTACACATATAAATATACATTTTACATATTAATGTTTACTTTTAACAAACTTTGAACTTCTTTCCCTGGATAGATTCTAACAGTTTCCAAACAAATAAAAAAAAAAATGTATGTACCTGGTAACTAAGGGATTTTTTCTACTGATAAGACCCAGCTTAGGACCATTACAAGCCATTCGTTCATAAACCACAGTCCCCACAAGACAATTGACAGCCTAGAAGTAATTAAATAATGCATTATTGAAATGCTTGCATTTGTTTGCAATCTGAAACAATTCAGCATTAAAACAGTAATTATAACACCTGTTCTTGATGGTGAGTAGTTTGCTTGTATTGCTCAGCATTTAGTTCCTCAATCCTCTTGCGAAACCAGTTACAACATTCTTCTATGGCAGCTGGTCCATTGCTTATCAGGAGGATGATAAAGGAAGAGAACAATTAGAAAAGGTTATTTTAACAATATGGAGTATATATAACTAAAAGGAATAAAAAATTCAATTTTTCCTCATCTCTGAAAATAATGTTATTTGGCTTCACAAATTTAACTTCACTTGTGATTTTAACTTGCAATCAATAATATAATACCTGTGTGGTACGAATGTGGCCAATGCTATATTCATGTCTACAGTACAGCCAAGTCGCCTATAATCAGGGTCCTGAAGTATTTGAAGATGTTGATTTGGATCAGATTTAGTGCTCAGTTTGCCTAGGAACAAGAAAGAAAAGAGTACTCAAAAGAAAAATAGAAATTGCATTCAAAGGGCATAGAACTTTTACAATTCTAGTATCAGTAAAGATAAGGGTGGATAAAGGCAATGAAGTGGTACAAAGTATTAAAAGCCTTTCCTAGCCCTCTAAGCATTCTTGCATGATGCTTAAGTCGGCACAGCAGATGTCTCACATAGCAAAAAATGGCATTATTTTGTTTTCCATCTTACTGTCTCTTGAACATAAATATTTAACTTACATGCTTCAGCAATACACTCTTTCCTTACCTTGAGTTAGAAGGGTTTTAAATTGCTGCACAGCTTTGTTAACATCCACTTGGAAAAACTCCCATAGTCTAATTTTTGGATATATATCTTCCCAAATTATTTTACGTAAACACTGTAAAAACAGAAATTATATTAGTTAATAATGTTGCTTATTAATATATTTTAAAAAAGCTAAGCACTCACACAAATTGCTTAGAAAAAAAATCAGAGAGTAAAGGCTTATTTCACTAAAGATATCTGCAAAGTATATACCATTTTTATGCATTTATACAAACTTAGAAATATTGAAAGGTTTCATCGGCTATTTATGCTGTTCATTAGCTTATACATAGTTCTCTTTCACTTACAGTCAGGTGTTGATCACTTTCAATCAAGGGAGGGACCCCTTTGGCAATACACTTGCCATCAGCCACCATACAGCTCAGGTGCCACAGAGCTCTATCCAATACCCAGGCTGGCTTCAGGTGAGGAGAATTTACAAGGTTATAGCCACATTCCGGATGCATCCTGAGCCATTCACTGTTAGTAGCTTATTGAAGAAAGAAAAAAGGGGGGGTGAATAAAAACTCAAACAAAAACATTAGCACAGAAGCTGAACACTTCATTGTCTTTTGTAAACATCTTCATACCAAGAAGCTAAGGTATTGTGGCACATATAGTTCATGCACATTTCAGCTAAGTCTTCCATGTCAACAGAAAGCCATGTTTTATGCAGAGGTGTTTATTACTGATTGCCACTTTTATTGCAACAAATACAGCTGCAGAAACTGCAGGGAAAGTTTTTGTAAGTTACATAAAAACATGCAATAGTACCACCACCACAATGAAGAAAAAACCCAAGAGTTAATTTCATTTTTGAAGCTGCCCTAAACACTGTCTAACTGAAAAGAAAATTCACAGAATCATAGAATGGTTTGGGTTATACTCTTCTGAATAAATATTTGCAGTTCAAAAACTAAAAGGGAAGCAAACCCCAAAGAATGCCTAAGAACAAAAGCCAGGTTTTCAGAAAAGGAGAGAAAAACAGAAGTAGTACTTCTTGCATGGGAAAATATATAATAAATTATTGTATTGGAAACATGTATTGGAAGCGTGAAGAGTCATTAACGTGTCCAGAACTATAGCAGAACAAATAGCACCTAAAATTCAAGTTTGCTTAGTTCAAAGAAGGTAAAACAAAAATGTCAAAGGGAAAGAAAATATGTCCTAGCTCAGTCCATAGTGTGAACAGCTCTTCTGAACGCCCTTTAACATTATACCTCAAGACAGTTATGCACATGACAAAATTCCATGTTTATAAGGTTTATGTTTAATCCACCATGTTTTAAAGTTACATAGAACAATAATTAGCTAAGGCTGATAAAGGCTGTTCGAGGCTGAAATAAACCACTTGTTCAGTTCACCTATAGAGAACTATGATTTACTATAAGTGACTTTCATGAGTAAATACAATTAATTCTAAAAAGACAATGTATAATTTAAATCTAAAGGATTAACATAAAAAAAAAAAAAAAAGTCAGCAGGCCTTCCATTAATTCTGGTACTGAACAGAACCATGTTTCCTGACCAGAAGGTAGGCTCCAGCAATTCACAATATAACACCAAAAGAAATCTAAACCTGCAGGAAAAAATTTGCCCGAAACATCAGTGGTGATTACATTTGTTACAGCTAGGGAAAAAATAAGTATAGCATAGACTGTTTGTGTATATGTATATATGTGTGTGTGTTTGTGTACAGGACAAAGTAAGTTGTAAGAATGTGGAAATACCAAGACAAGAAATTACAGAAAACTTCCTAAAATTCATTATGTTCTTCTTTGAAAAATCTGAAATTACTTCTTTAAATTATTAACTCATTGTTACATAAATTAAACACAAACTTAATATTTAGTAGTGATGCTCATGGCCCAAGACCTTTTTTTTTTAATTCTTTTTAAAGCTGAGAAAAGGTGCTGTTTGATGTGGCCAGTTAAGTGCTTGAAAGCAGCATTTACTCAAGTACTATAGTGCCATTACATAATAGTAGTATCTTTCTCTTGTGAAAGATAAATAATATAAAATTTATTTTAGTTTATTTTTATTCCTTTATACAATTTATTACAGCCACTGAAAGCTCAAAAAACGAAAAAAAACACAAGTCTCTTGTTTCTATCTCCCAGTGAAAAGTAAATGCCAGTTGACACATATTTCTTACTTGAATCTACACAAGTCCCAGAGAGAGTCTGCCAGTTTATCTGTGATACTCCTGCAAAGAGGCCAAAGGTGCACTGACATTTAACACATCAGGGCATGACTTCACTTTTAAAGCCAGGCCATGGATGGTGGTTTTTATCAGAGCCTAACAGAGATGTTAACAACAAAAACTGATTCCCACTGCTTTCTACTGTGCAAGCAGCCAGGTCTCCACTCCCGTGTGAACACGGAACACCTCAGTGCTTGCTGCTGAAAGGGAGCTGCCTGACTCCCCCAGGAACACAGGGAATACAACTGTCTCGACTAGAAAGCAGAAACTACCAACAGATAGAACCAGTAAGCTGAGGGGTCATGAGCTGTTTGAATTAACAACATTAGAGGATTTAATGTGAGACAACTTAAGCTTCTCATGCAGACACGCTGCAGAATTAATACTGATGTGCAAGTATCCGTAATCGGCTCAAATAATGGACTATACATCTTGTGCCTTTTATATTCAAATGAGTCTATGAAACACGTTTTACAGTTAGATCACCCTAATATGCAGGAATTAATTAACTCAACTACTGGAAAACACTATTCAATTAAGAGGGAAAAAGAAGTTAAATTTCCATCTAACCAAGATCCAGACAAAAGGAACCCCAAAAACGACTTCCCTGTTTTCTTACTTCAGAAAGAAACGCAAAAAGCTCCACAAGCATATAACGTCAACATATCTTATCTAACGCTAAATTTGTCATTTAATAAAGTTTGGAGACAGTTGTATATCAAGAGGTTTGGATTATAAACAACAAAAGGGGGGGGATGGAGGAAATTCAAGTTGAAAAGCAAGCAGCAAAGCCATCAAGTATATCTTGCTTAATGATATAAGTCAGAACCACAATCATATTGCTATCCTGTTAGAAAACACTTCTCAGCATCCTTTCACCATAGCACAAATGTTGAGTCATCCATCCCCAATGGAGACGACTAACTCTGAATGTAACCTGAAAAAGTCCTTCTATAAATGTAACCAAATAATGTGACATTTTTCTTTTCAAATACATTCTGGTGTCTAATTTTTAGAGCTAGGTATTTCTATCCATAAAAAAACCCAAACTTTCTCCTTGGTAGCATGCAAACATACACTGTAAAAACAGGATCTCAAGCATATGTAATAGAAACTGGACTTCTAGTTGGTCCTAGTACAAGGTATTTTTTATCCAGAAGTGGGAGGATGTTTAAAAGCCTAATTCCCTCCGACACATAGCCAAAACTATACTTAGTAACTTTTCAACAAACAGATAGGGCAAACAAGGCCAACACTGCGTTGCAGGCTGATTGGATCGGAATGTTTGGCAGCAGTCAACACCAAAGAACCAAAGCAATTAAAGCTTGAAATTCACATATATCTGTATTTAGGGGCTTTTAAGCCTTGAAAGCCATCAGAATACATAACTACTTGCTGTACTCTGCTATGAGAATGCTAATTATTATGATCTTTAGGATAACAGCATAACAACACAGAAGAAACCCCACTCTCCCCCAAGCAAATAAGTAACACCTTTGACATATTAGCGTATCTATGCTTAAAAAAAATCCAGCCTCAAACTCAAAGCTCACTTTTTTTCTTTCCCCACAGACTGAGCTGTAACATTTCCTCTATCTCTTAATCCCAGCCTCTTGTCCCAACTTTCTTTAGCATCTGCATGTTAGACTCAAATTAGAGCTTTTAAGCAGCTACAAGCGTAATACCCAGTTTAACAAGTACTCAGTTTATGTTCACCAAATAATTCATAATGCAGACTCTGTTATATGTGGGAATTGCACACCACAGTTCATGAAAATAATCATATTATATAGACATATACACAGCTCATTAATCCTCTCTAAGAAGGACTCTATTCACTCCTTCAGTAAGAATACTATGTTCTTTTACACCTGTTGCAGTGACATATCAATTATAATTGTTCTGGATTTGAGAAATTCAAAGGTAGAGAACTACATTGCTTAAAAAAGCTACTAAAAAATGCATTCAAGAGGGACAAGTTAAGGGAAATAATAAAATATAATTATAGGAATAATCTGGTTATTAACACACAAAAATCATACCAGTATGATTGTAGACTACATCTGTGATGCAAAGCATATTCCATTCATTTTTCAATTTCTCCACAAGAGCTCCTATATCGCTCCAAGTGCACTTTTTATTATGGCTTGAAAATTCAGGATTTACTTCTAACTGGTCAGCCAGTGAATAACATGATCTAGACAGTCCAAGCTTCTGCAGTGGCGTGAAATGAATCATGTTGTAACCTATGTAATAAGAAGTTATTCATTCAATGAGAAAAAAACCCAACAAAGTTAATTGGGAGAAGCTTAATAAGCTGTAGTTATAGCACAGACTTAGAGCTAGTGTTATAATCAATGTAAATTAATCTGAATTTTCCCCTTGAAATTCTGTATAACACAAGCTTTAAAAATCACCCTGTAAATTCTACAAACTTCCAAGTCTATCTGAAATCAAAACAATAAAACAGAAGTGGTTTCCCATATTAGGAAATTCCTGAATTTTTGCACCTCTGCCAATATTTTAATCATTTCACTGACTTTATCTCTTAACTGAATTGAATGTAGTAGAAAATATTTAGTCTAAAAAGAACAAATGATCTGCTCACACTGAACAAACTCACAAAGTCACACTCTTCAGTGTAACTTTGGATTTTGATCATAGGACAAAAACTTCTATCCTTCAGTAGGTGTATTGGCATTACCTGTTTCTTTTGCAACTTTAAGTCTATCTTCCCATTCATGAAATGGTCCCAGACACTTAGCAAGGAACGTCTGGAGTGTAACACAATCCAAAGGCAGTACATGATTATCAGCTCCAACATGCAAAATAGGATCCACAACTATGTAACCTCCACCGCTTTTTTCTTTTCTAGGAAAAATTAATTGTCATTGGTACAGTTAATACCCAGTGTCAGTTCCAGAAAGAGAATCCAAGCAGTACAGGTATTTACAAAACACAGTAGCTCAGTACAGTGACTTGGGGGGGAAGAGCAACAGGACTGCAGGGCACTTGAAGAAAATAGGAAACACTGAAATGTTCATCTCTTAGGCATCATCTCTCTACTGGAATTAAAAGAATACAATTGCAATACAGAGCTTTAAACTGTCTGCAAAAGTGAAGTACCTTTCTTATTTGCTGAGACAGAGTACAGGTTCCTCCATTTGGCATATCGACAGAAACACAGAAAGCCTGACTGCCCATCTATTATACAAATATCTCCATTTTGAGCACCATCCTCAGGAAGATACCCAAGCTAAATGTCCTTCTAAGCCTGGAAGATTTTAACCACTCATTTTTCAGAAGCTCCAAATACCAGACTACAATTATTACAGATATTGGCTTTCTCTTCTTCAGTTCTCCCACTGAAACAAAGGAGGACATAGAGGAGGCAAGTAAAGAATACCAGAACCTCTGTGCTAGAAAGGTAGAAAATAACCCTCAAAATCAATGAAGAAAGTACAGATTAATCATTCATATGCTCATAATGCTGATGAATTTGAAAACTTGTAAAAATAGATTGCTTCTCCAGCATTCACAGAAAATTAGCTTGGTTCTGCATATTCTCCAAAACATCTCTGTATCAGAAGGTATCAAATAACCACCAGAGTCAGTCTTTCATTCGCAGATTCTGACTGGCCCAATGGTTGCAATTTGAAAAATACATGGAAAAATATTGTTTTCTTCAGGTTAAAGTGTAGAAACAGACTGCATTTGGCTGTAAATATAAGAATTTCACTCACCCAAGAGTAAAATAGTACTGATATGACCCAGAAATTTGGAGATCCAGCTTGCAGTATTTGTCAGAGTCATCCTCCTTTCCTGCAGGATTGTGCCATGATAATGTCCTGAACTTGTGGCGATCAAACACTTCTCCAGGAGCTGGATAATTGGTGTACACAGTAACGGGCTTGCCTTGAAGAGTTGGGCCCAGTCGGAACTGCAGTTCAAAACCTCAAGAAAAAAAAAGAAAACCACTATCAGGATGACTAAGTATTTCTACTGTGTTATTATAACTCATACTTTGACATCATGTTAATAAGAAAGCACCCACATATTTGACAAGAATTTCAGCAGAATGATATATTTCTACAGCACAGAATCACAGAATATCCCAAGCTGGAAGGGACTCACAAGGATCACTGAAATGCAATTCCTGGCACAGCCCCAGGAAGCACAACATGTGCCTGAGAGAATTGTCCAAACACCTCCTAAACTCTGTCAGGTTTGGTGCTGTGACAACTTCCCTGTTCCAGTGACCACACACCCTCTGGGTGAAGAACCTTTTCTTAATATGCAGCCTAAACCTCCCCTGAGGCAACTTCAGGCCATTCCCTGAGGTCCTGTCATTGGTCACCACAAGAGATCAGTGCTTGCCTCTCCTCTTCCCCTCCTGAAGAAACTGAAGACTACACTGAGGTCTCCCCTCAGTCTCCAGGCTGAACAGACCAAGTAACCTCAGCTGCTCCTCACACGGCTTCCCCATCACTCATCTTTGGACGATCTATAATAGCTTTAGATCTTTCTTATATTGTGGCACCCAAAACTGCATCATCTCTCCCTACCTTCCTAACACTGTTCTTTGCATACTTTATATATAGTCCTTTTTCCTTTACTTATATGACACAATTTGTCTCCTTTCCTATTTCTCTTTGCTATATAAAAGTCTTAAAAAAAAAAATACAGCAAAACATGGTGATCATCAGACTGCATGAAATTTTATGCAGCCTTTTTGTGGTCTTTAAGCAAGTAGGTTTACCAAATCATGGGCTGACCCATGAAAATGTCTGAAAAAAAATTAGGAACACATTTCAAAACAAAATATTTCAAATCCTCTCATTACGCATTGAGGGTTCACTAAACAATGCTAAACTCCCTATGCTTTTAAATGCAACATGAGATATACCTGCGTGTAATTTACAATATACAAATTTTTAAACTTCCAGAGAGCTCAACAAACCAGAGAGAGTTTTGTATACATGCTGCAGGCCACACATACAGACAGAAAGAGTCTCAAGTTTAGGCTGAAGATCTCTTTGATAATGAGAAAAAATTAAGTTGAAAAATTAAGACCAAAAACCACACGCAGTCTGTTGAGCTTGATATAAAGAAAACTCAATTTTGTCAAGAGGTTTCAGAATAGGTTTCCACCTGTGGGTATGAGGGCCACCATCATGTGTGTGGCTAATTACAGGGTTCTTTAAGTGAATGAAATGGATATAAATTCTTGCACAGTGACTTTTCTAAATTACATGGCAGTCACATAGGTAACTGTAGTAAAATACCTACTAGCCCTAGCAGTCTACAAAAGAGAAAGTAAAAGATACCTGAGAATTTGTAAAAAAAGAGAAAGTTACTAATACACAGACATCAAAGTATAAAATAACTGGATGTCAAGTTACAGTATTGTAAGTCAAAAAAAAGCCACTTGCTTATTAAACAGAATTATGGGGACTCTAATACCAGAATTCACTGCCTGAACACATTTAAATATAAGTCTTACCAAGCTTGGCATTTCTCTTACTAACAATCACCACAACACCAAAACCCACCGTGCAGAGCAATGGTTTTTGGATTTGAATGTCTTGCACGTAAAATAAAGCTTATTTGAATGCAATAAAAAAAATTATGAAAAAAAAAAATCATTTTTGGAATGTTAAGTACACTCTCTTCAGTACTGACCTGACATTTTGTTACAGGGATTACTAAAATTAGAGGACAGGGATATATGCCATTGATATCTTATTTCCTGTAACAGTTATACTGACGTCAGGAATGCTGTGCTCAAAATTAGCTGTGCCCTCTTAGAGACTGCTACCAGCAAAGGCACTCTGAATGTTTGAGAGCCCTGCACTTCTGTGTCACTCCTTTCAAGAAAATCTACACAGCTGGATGGAAGAGTTAAAAATTGAGGTTAGGGTCAACTCTGCACTTCTTCTTACAGTCTACTATAGGAAAATGTCAGTACTGAAAATGTTGAAATCAATATAGTGGAAGAGAATTTTTATTATCAAGAATCAAAATCTTGCTCCTCTACTAAACCACTTTGATATTAGGTTACTAGATCAGTAACACATAGTACTAACCCCCACAAAATTCATAATAAAAATTGTTGCATCATAAAAAATGGGTTTTTTTGAAGACAGTGGTTTTAGTTTTATAGTCTGAATTTGCTGACCGGCATAATAGTCGACCAGTTAATAGGGGGTTTTATTTATTTGTTTAGGTGTTTTGTTTTGGTTTTTTGTTGTTGTTTTTTTCCAAATAGACTTAAGAACACTTCAAGGAGAAATAATTTTAAGTTTTTACAAGTATGCAGCAGCGCTAAGAAATCTGATAATGAGATTTAAGGGGAGCTAAAGACCTTCTATTCTGAAATACTACCTCAGACTTTCAGAGTTTCAAAATGCTAGTAATACTGACAGACTTCAGAATTATAATATTAAAACACGGGATGCTGCATAAAACATTGCAGATAAACACTGGAGATCCTGACTTATGAGACTTCTTCGGGTCCCTGAAGTACTGGCTATAAAAGGAGAGGGACAGGGCCCATAAAAATGCTTTGTACTTCACTCTCATTAAGACTGACGGATCCAGGCCAACCTGCTCTTCATTTCTCAAGAGTTTTATGCATCAGACCGAGCTGTGTCTGGAGCCCATAGAGCTTTGCAGTGGAAGCAACAGTCTCAGAAATTGTTTCACATTAAAACAATAGAAAAAGTGAAACCAAACCAAACCAACAAAACCACAGACAAACCCAATTCAACAAAGACAAGACCCGCACACCCCAAACCCCCCACCACCGTTTCCACTGCCGTCCAAAGACGGTGCCGAGATGCTGGCCATTTCCCTCTCACCGGGCCCCGCTGCCCCGACCTACCCTGCTCCAGCCTGAAGAGGGTCTTGTCCAGCTTCTCCATCTCGCTGAGGTGCAGCAGCCGTGTCTCCTTACCGCCCGGCATGGTCGCGGCCGCCCGTCCGGCGCTGCCCCCGCGCCGGGACACTCACTGCGGGGAAGGGGAGGCGAGCCCTGCCACGAGAGAACACACACAAAACCCCGCAGGTCAGCGGCGACCCCCGGCAGGACGCGGCCGCTCGGGAGCGCCTCACGCCGCCGGCCGCGCTTACATGTTCCCCGGCGCCGGGGGAGCGCGGGCGCTGCGGGCTGGGCGGAGGGCGGCCGGGCACGGAGCGAGCTGGCAGGGGGCGCCCAGCGCTGCCCCGGCCGGGGACCGGCAGCACCCGGAGCACTCCCGTCCCACAGCACGGCCCGGCCCGCAGCCAGAGCGGCAGGGTGTCCCCGCGGAGGGGGAGCCTGACACCTGTCACTCTCCGCCCCGGCACCGCCGGCGACCCCGCCAGGCCCGGCACGGCCGCCCCGCCGCCCTGCGGGGGAGCGCTGCCCGCCGCAGCCGCCCCGCCATACTCACGAGCGGGCCCGCACAGCGGCGGCGGCGCCGCTCCCCGCGCAGGGCGACGGCTGCCGAGGCCGAGGGGAGCCCCGGAGCCGGGGCTGGAGCTGCGCGTCCACCCTCGCCCGCTGCGGCCGCCCCGAGCTGACCGGGCGGTCGGTGACGAGCTCGCCCGCAGTCGCGGAAGCACCGCTGCTTCCCTATCCTTTTCTTGCCTTTTTTTTGAAACAAACTTTATTGGTTCCACGGCCGCCGCGCTCCCGGACGGGCGGCGCCGGCGCAGCTCCCGCGAGAGCCCAAGGCCCGCCCCGGCGGCGCTGCGGGACAGCCTGGCCGGGCCTGGCGGGGCTGCCCCGCCCCTCCGCCCTCTGCCCCGCCCCCGGGCGGACCAGGCTCCGCCCCCAAACCATACGCCCCGTCCTCTGGGCGGACCGATCCCCGACCCTCCGCCCCGCCCACCGGGCAGGCCCGGCCCCGCCGCAACGGGCCCCGCCCCTCCACCATAGGCCCTGCCCAGATAGGCCCCGCCCCTCCGGACTGGCCCCGCCCCTGCCCTGGTGGTCCCGCCCTGCCAGCCCCTCCCGGGGAGCGCGCCCTGCGGGCAGGGGGTACCGCAGGGGTACCCCAGGGCATCTCAGGGTTCCCTCGGGGGGTTCCCTCAGGGGCCACCCTCGTGTGCCGCGCTGTTGCGGCAGGGAGCGGGCTGAGCTCTCCGCGAGTCTGTGCCCTGGAGCACCGCGGGGCTCCCGGCAGCGC
Source organism: Pyrocephalus nanus (assembly GCA_038380795.1). Taxonomy (NCBI): domain Eukaryota; kingdom Metazoa; phylum Chordata; class Aves; order Passeriformes; family Tyrannidae; genus Pyrocephalus; species Pyrocephalus nanus. The sequence continues at coordinate 18,743,051 of CM076269.1, read as the reverse complement.
GGCGCGGCGGTACCTGTGTCCCGTCCCAGCCTGCGCAGCCACCGCCCCGCCAGCGCCTTCACACCCGGCTGGAGCGCGCAGACACGGGAGATGCCCCCAGGGGCCAGAGCACCTGCGGCCGGAGCTCTGTGTGACTGACCGGGCGCTCCGCTGAGGGCACGGTGACTCTAAAGGCTGCTTGGAGTGTCCCGCTTGACGCCTGCGGGCCCAGCCGCTCCTCCCCGTGACCGCCGGGCTCCTCAGCGCTCCCGCCCCAGGGCCGGCACCCGCGCCGGGCGGACGGCTCCGTGCTGATAGGCTGTGCCGCAGGAAAAACATGATGTCAGCCAGGGTTTAAGTGCTAAATATAGTGTGGGGACAAGACTACCAACTCCGTGGATCTGTCTTTGACCAAGAGGTAGCGTGGTTTTATTAAAAAAAACCAACACCAAAACATCCCCCCCATCCCTTGCTTTGCAGCACACTGTATAAACCATTACCATTGCTTTTTATTGCAGAACACCTGGGACAGTTGCTTCAGGCCTCTCACCGCCGAAGTCACTAACTGCACCCCAGTGTAAAGGTCAGCCTTGCATCTTTGGAAGGTCAGTCTATTTTTATTGCCTAGAAATACATTTTTAAAAAAAGTGCTTCTCAAATTACAGTCACTATGTTATACTGAGCTGTTTGTTGGTTTGGTTTTTTTTTTCTTCTTAAAGGTTGTATATTTTGTGGAACTGGAAGCAGTCTTCAAAACAATTTAGGTTTAAACCATTTGCTTCCAGTCGTCCCATGCATACCTCATAACTGTGTTTTACCACATTGTGTTCATCTAATTACAATGCATTTAGAGACAGTCCAAAGGCCTTGATATTCATGGAAACACTGCTATCCATTTCAAATGGAATTTTTTTATCTTTTGGTAGCTGTTTTTCTTTCTTTTTTCCTTCACCTGCTTCTCCCTGTGAACAGTGTAAGAAATCTGACTGATTGTCAATGCAGTTCACATTTTTTGGTATTATTGAGAGAGGTTTTCTTGTTGGTGTAGGTGAATATGTATGTCAGCCTGTATGCCCCTGACAATATTAGGGACCTTAGATAGAATGGGGAAAAATTCATAGCAAAAGCCCCCCTGTGAGTGCAGTTCCTTAACATTCTCCTCAGTGAGGTTCATTCAGATATGATTCAAATGTGATACTTCTAATCTGAGATACTTTTCATGGATATTTCCTGGGGCCTAGGATTCTCCCATTGCCCTTGTTTTTCCTAGTACCTTTATTTGTTGCTCAGTTTGCTGGCCTGTGTTTGTGTACAGGACAGAATTGCACCTAACAGAATCCTGGCTTTCCTGGTATGCTGGCTGTTTCCTCTGAATTGGATATGTCCTAGAAAAGAAGATGTTACAACACAGAAATGGAAAATATAAGAAGCTTCAAGAGGTATGGGAGTTGCAGAAACAAAACCAATGAGGTAGTTGAAAGAGACCAGGACCATCTTTTTGCTGGGGTCCTCAGCAGGCTTTGGTATCCTTAAGTGACTCTGAGGTTGGTCTGCCACAGAGCCTTGCACAAGTGGTCCTTCCTCCAGACTTGCTGTTGTCCTGTCAGGTACTGCAAATGGGGTGGGATTTAGGAATTTCATGACCTGCTTACACAGTGAACAGCTTTAAGAGAGGGAGAGCAAATAATGCCTATGTGGCCAAGTCCATTGCATGCTAAAGTACATGCTGGATACTTTTTGAAAAGCAAGAAAAACACAAAAGAGTCTTATGCAGGCAATTTCACTACTGCTACTAAGTTCTAAAATGTGGCTCTTTTGATTTCCCACTCAATTAGGAAACTCACACTCTCGTATTGCTCGGTTTGCACTGCCACATCTCCTCTGTGCTATGCATTGAGATAGGTTTTGAAATCTATCCAAATTTATGAAAAAGGGTTTTTAAGTGTCTTGGACAAAAGTCATTAGGAAATCAATCCTGAATCAGTTATTTTGACCATAATTTGTGACTGTAGCTGAACCAGATGTCAAGAGTGTAAATCCTGCAGGAAAGAAAGCAGAGCAGACTGCTCTAACCCTTTCTGCATCAGCATCACCTCTTATGCTGGCACATTCCTTACAGACTCAGGGTCTGTGTTAATTTAGCAAATCTAAACTGAGCAGGTTTTCTGTATGTGGGAACCACACCAAAACATCAGTGCACAAGTGCTACCATTGAGCATTGAAGATTTTGTCTAAGATACAGCCAAAAGCAAGTGTGCATCGCATTTTCTACACTGATATCTTAAGGGTGGTTTTCACAGTGCCATTTTATCTTCAGTTTGAAGTTTCTCAATGTGTGATATGATATACCACAGCAGGAAATGATCAAGAGTTGCTTCAGAATAAGAGTGCATATCATATCAAAGTTATTATGAGGAAATAATTCTGCAGCTTTTTCAAATTTATTAATACCCTAATTCTTTGCTCCTTTTACACACACCCCCCTAGTGCTCCCCCCCTCCTGCCTTCTGCTTTGAAACACAGTTTTAAAGAACAGTTATCCTGCAAGTGGTGTCAACACACTTTGGGGAGCTTTTCAGTGAGTGTCAGATCACACTGGTGCCGTATTGCTTGCGTCTGTTTTAAAGGTTATAACTGTGAAGTGGGGGAACTTTAAGTACTTACTTGATGGTATTCATTTTTTTATTTTTAATAACAGAGAAAGGATTTCCAATAACAATAATAAAAGCCAGCTAGCACAGAAAGAACATAACTGGACCTTTAACTAAAATTAAAAACAGATTCTTTTGGCCTGTATACAGGAGATACAAGACTTTTTAAAATTTAAAGTGATAGCACATTTTTCTCAACACTCCACACTCATGCCCTGTCAATTCATCAATTAACACTGTGTTATTGTTCAAACAATAGAAAGCTTAAGAGGTTTTGAATCTTCTGTCTAGTTGTTGTTTTCTAATGGGGAGATCTCAACCAGAAATGCAAACCTGAACGAAAACTCCTTTTCTTTAAAACTGTATGTCTGCAATTTGATTAAACTGCAGTCTTTTCTAAGAGTTAGATCTTTGCTATGCAGTGACTGAAAATAACTGCTGTTCTTAGACAACTGTGTACCCAGCAGGAATTTATATATGTTCTTGGACATTAGAATCTAGTACTGAGTGAAAACATTGGTGAGAACATTGCAGTAATCACCTGTAACTTATTTTTAAAAATCTCTTCTAAATAGCTAAACAGATTGCAATAGTGGGATAGGCAGTGAATAAATAGTAGACTGGAATAAAAATGGCTATATAAGTAAGAAATCAAATAAGACGGACAGTCCAGGACATTAACCTATTCAGTTCGGTCTTAGTGGCCTTTCCTGTAGTTACTTGGCAGTGTTGGTTTGATCTTTCAAAGATTAACCTGGTGTTATCATGAATTTTTGGATTGCAGAAACGTTTTTGGTTTGTTTTTGGTTCCAGCTAGGCCATTCTCTTACTGTGTGGCCTCAAAAAATCAATGCTTTGCTTTGACTTCCGTATAAAGTTAATTTTTAATAGAGTTTAATTTTTAATAGAAAATTGTAAAACTCAATGCATGTATCTTTACAGAGGTCCATATAAAATGTTGTTATAGTTAAAGGTAGCTTTTCACATAATTGCTTAAAATATGTTTGACTGTGCTTTAGCTAACAGCATCACAATAATTTGATATTAATAATCTGCAACTGTGGTGACTTGGCAAACAAAATTTAAAACAAAGTGTCTGAATGGTATTCTTGTACTGCTTAACTTAGTTACGTGTAAAATAAATTCAGGTACACTGGGCCAATTTTTATTGCAGAAGGAGAAAATACCTTACCAGGGTGCTTACCCACTATGAGCACTTTTGTCTTCCTGTGAATTGTTCCGTTCAGCACTAGTGAGATATGCTGTGATTACCATGAATATTTTCCTAGTCCATTAAAATAATAATCATCCTTAAATCTCACCTTGACAACCCTTTAAGCTCAAATGTTAAATAACTGATTGCACTTTTCTGTTGAATAAAACTGACACAGGAATTACTGCTGTACTTTGGGACAAACTGCTGCTGCCACCCAGTTTGAGTATCTTACCTCTGCACAAACCATTGGTTCTTCATTCCAGCTGGATTCTTGTTGATGGAGGAATTAGTATCTGTACAATAGTGCAAATTTGGTATTTGCTTCTGAGAACATCATTGACGTATTTGTTCAGTCACTGCAGGTGTTGTGCAGCAGGTTCCCCCAGAATTTGGAACTTCCTTGGAGGTATTAATTTTCATAGTGACTATGTACTAACCCGACTGTGCAGGAGGCAGCTTTCCATAGTGTGTCTGGACTGGGTCACTTCATACCTTTGCATGATATTCCCCTGTGCTCATCAAGCAAGGATTGCTACTTACAAGACTTGAAAACTGCTATGAAACAATCTTCTCCTCCCTTAACCTTCTCACTGCTCTCCTACATCGGATATGCCTTTTACCAGCTCTGTTATGGTCTGACCAGTTTTTTTAGCTTTTGAAGGTCTCTGCAAACATTTAGATGAAACGTGCCAAAGTAAGAGCTGAAATCCCTGCAGCCATTCATGCCAAGAGTGCTCAAACATCACCACAAGGTTCCCCCACAGGAGCACTGGGCATGTACTAACAAGTGTGTGGCTAAACCAATAGCATTGTGCATCATCCCTGCAGCAGCATTGCTTGTGCTTGAACTCAGAGCAACTGCAAAACCCACAGATATACCGTGTCTGAACAAAGAATGCGTTTAGAAGCCAAATTAAGAGCTGCTGAGAAAAGTTGAAAGACTGGAAATGGGTTGTCTGTGAAAGCACCTCTGAGATGAGATGAAAAAGAGTAGGAAAATCAGTTCCTAGTCCAAGTGAAAGGGAAGAGGAAAAAAGCTGTGGAGCAAAGGTGGAATTGAGATTGACTGGCAAAGAAACTGATAAGTGTGTGAAAGAGCATTGTACAAGACTTGAGTTAAACTCAGAGTGTCACATTACCAATTCTGTAAGCAGGTCTAAAGTGCCTTAAACTGAAGCACTTACAAGTCAGTGCCTTTGCCTGCAAGGTCTTTGCTCCGTGTAAAACTGAACAACAGGAGCTTATCACATCTCACTAATACATTACAATTAATGATTTAAAAAACCATCACAGCAAGGGTAAAAAAACCAGAAAACTTAATAAAGTTACCAATTCAGTACTTCTATTAGGTAAAACTTCATAATGTACATCCAATAAAGCAATGGCCCACATCCCTTGAAGTGGGTGAAATGATTTTACTGCAGTCCTTGATTCAATTGTGCTGTGCACTGAATTAACTAGAGACTCTCTCAGAAAAGTGACATCATTTTATTAAACACCTATGTAGACCTGGCTCAAACTGATATCAGGGAACCAATCTTAATATTTTCATTTCAGATAAGCAAGGAAGTTTTGGTTTTTTGTTTGTTTGTTTTAATCTATTTAAGTCAAAGTGGATACATATTTTGTTAAAAAGCTATGGTGTGCGTACTGCAGCTGTTACTGTGTCAGATTAGAGATACAGAAAGAAAGAAGGTATCTGCAGTCCGGCTGTAAACCTTATTTTACTGAGTGGCTACTGCCACCAGGTGGCTTGTTACAGTTATTGACTGAAAACTGTAAAACACGTTTTACCTCTCGGTAAACAAGTATTTTTGTATAAGTACGTTTCCAAGTCTGAATTTTTATGTGTGAAGTAAAAAGCTCCCAAAATTAGTGAAAGTAGAAGGGGCTTATTGGTCAAGAGGAACAAAAACAAAAAAAAAAAGCATACATGAAAGGGATATTTCTGGACATCAGGGGAATACATTTATCTGGTTTGTAGCTTAAGACAGTAGGTAAAACAGGCAAGTATAAAACAATGCCAAAGCTGAAGGGAAAAGAACTGATTAATTACGGAGGAAAATATCTCATCCTACAATGAGACTTTATCATAATTTATTTCATTTTAGGTGGTCATGATTCAATGATTCAACAACGATTCAACATTCCCCTCACTTTGGAGGGAAAAAACCTCATCATATACAAATTGATTTGGTGGGAAGAATTCTTTCTGTCTAAGATAATGTTATTTTTATTAATTCCTAATACATATTTAGCTAAGAAAATGATACTGAAAAGCTTGAAATATGCTGAAATCTAGCCTCATAAGTGTAAGATTTTTCAAGATAGATGAATAAATGTGGGTGCCAGCATCTTATCTTCAGAGGAAGATGAGTATCCAGCATGTATTCAGCAAAACCCAAACGCACTTTTTCAAACATATGTCAATATTTCAAAATGGATAACACTAGTAATAAAAAATGCTCAGATCCACGTTATCCATCACCCAAACAGTCTGATAGGGATGCAGCCTTTTTGCACATCACATGATTTGAACTCAAGTGACGTTTTATTGTGATCCCTTTGCCAGTAACACAGAGCCCAGTGCACACATATATGAAACTTGACCAAGGTCTGACCTTCTAAAATACCACAGTAAAATCCCACAGTGTTGCTGTATAGTTAGCTTAATAGCTGAGTGGAAAGTTGATTACAAGGAACCACATAGTAACATGGGCTCTCTTCAGTTCTAGGTTCAATGGCTTATTGTTTTCCATATTGCTTTGGGCTTAAAAAATCAATAGTTATCAGTATATACCTTGCACTGCCCAATAGTTAATTTCCAATATTATATGTATTTTACTTGTTTCCTCGGTTCTTAAGCAACAGACATTCCCCTTTATATACTTGGCATAAAGTCTCCTTTATGAAATTGCCATTGCTTTCAAAATTATAAGCTTTCACTTACTTCCTTAAGGCTTTGTAATAAACTATGCAGAAAAAAAAATTCATGAGCTTCTTTTCATGTTGGATGTTGTGTTGTTGATTTGTCACTTGACATCGTCATCCTCTGACAGGTCAATAGTAGTTTATACATCTTTATCTCTCTTCAAGCTCACAAGAAGATGCAAAACCAACCCCCAGCTCTCTGTGTCTCTAACTCATTTGGTTAAGCTAGGCACTTCTGCTTTGCAATAAATACAGAATTATTATGAACACACTTAAAATTGCAGTACACTTCCAGTGAAAATGCAGCTCTGGACTTTTATAGTTCATGTATCTTAACACATTTCATTTCCTTGATACATATTGGATATGACACTTATCAAATTAGCAAGCTGTGCCCATTCATAGAAACATTTTCATTAAGTCTGTAGAAGTGTTTTTTTGTTTGTTTGGTTTTGGTTTTTTTAAGGAGACTGCTATGTTTGAAAAGAGCTCTTCCAGACACACTGATGATTGCCTGTATGGGTACTTGTACTCAGTAGTTAAAGAGTAATTTTTTTTTCTAGTTGTGTTGCTTCACAGCCCTTTGGCAATAGCTAATACCTTCTGAAGTACGAGAAGCTATACAATGAGAAACAAACCAGTATTCTCTCCCTTACCCACTTTACCTTTCACAGATAAATGATTTCTTTTCTTAAACTGATTGCCATTTCTAACATAATTGTAGCTTGCATTTTCATCCTTGTGTGTCTTAAGGAGGAAATTACTTCAGTGTATACTTATATTTATTACAATTTTTTCAGACATATACAGCCCATTCTGTCAATGAGCCAAGACCCTAAAATAAGATCTTAAAAACATCTGTGTATTAATTCCACTGTAATTTGTGAAAGTTACGAACCTAAATATTGTCAAGAATATCCGTCCCCCTGGTCACTACTTTTCTTACTGTAGATGTATTTATGTTATTATTTCTCTTACTAATAATTTATCTGCAAGGAAAGATGTTTTTAATTAGCATAAATTAGTTAGAAAAACACAAGCACTTAGCAATGTTCTTAGGCCTACAGGTTTATCAAACTCTTTCATATAAGGGAACTTTATGAAGGCAGTTGTAAACAGAAATTTTTTTTTCCAGACAGGGGGAAATATCCATATTTAATTTTAAGCTAATTCTTATATTTCTTCAGTTGCCATACACTGAGATCTCAGCTTCCCAGTGACTTCCATGAGCAAGATAATACAAGTATAACAGTCAAATCATTTATCCAATTAAGCAAAGTAATCCATTAAATATATCTTGTAAGATTTCACATTAAATATGTCTTATAATGTGTTATTACAGGGTACCTCTAAGGTTAATGCTGCCTTTATAGAAACTGAGGAAACAACAGAAAGCTGACAGAGCATTTCTCTCTGTTATATTTTAGTAGATAGAATTTTTTAGAAAATATTACTAAATTAATAGTTTTAAGGTCACTAGAACTTCTCAGAACTACTAATAAATAACTGAATTACCAGAGGCCTCCAGTTAAGAGGTTTGTCAACACAAACACAATATTTCTATGCCGTGGAAGGGCAAAATTCCCACTGGATTTTTATTAAGTAATTATCTTTTGCTCTTCTTTGTGAGCAATTGAGGACTTTGATTAAAACAAAGCAGAAGTCAGAGAAGCCTGTGTAAGCAACTGCAGTTTCTGCCAGCAAAGCCCCAGTTAGAGCGAGTACTTATTTGCTTTCTTGATAAGAAAAACCTGATTTTGCAAGCCAGTATATGGGAGCACCTCTCGTCTCACGAATAGCACCGCAAATGAGCTCTGCAAACTTCGACAAGGACAATCTCCCACTAAAGCCCGTGGGGCAAGACTGCAGTTGCAAAATCAGAGCGGCCACCCAGACCTCCGGCGTCTGGAGAGAAATCAGGAGCCCTAACACGTTTCTCAGGGCGCTGGCTCTGGGGGTTCACAGCTGGCAGCACTTTGGGCGAGCTCACGGAGCGTTCGCGGCTCTGCGGGCGGCCCCGCCCGGCCCGGCCCGGCCCGGCCCCCGCGGCAGCGCGGACAGAAAAGGCGCCGCTGCCTCGGGGAGGGGTTCGAGCAGAGGAAGGGGCCGGCTGGTCTATCTGCACCTTTCCTCCTCGTCCTTCCCCGCGGCAGCGGTGCCGGAGAGCGGAGCGGAGCTGACGAGCTGCTGCAGTGCTTTGGTTACACTGAGGCCGGTGAGGGCTCCGGGTGTGGGTACTGCGGCTTTTTGGAAAGTGTATGTGCTTCATAGGGTATCTGCAGCAGGTATGAAGCAAAGGAAAATCTAGTGAAGCTTTTAAAGCACCTTATAGCTGCTGCTTTTCTGAAATGCTTCAGAGAAAGCTCCTAACTTGTGTGCCTTAATGAAAAAATGTGGCTTATCTTATCTGGAAGCCACACCAAGCATATTCTTCTTACATCTTGTTTGCATATTAACGATATGTGAATATTACTTTCTTATTTTATTTCTTCATTTATATACATAGGACGTGGCTGTATGATAACTGTAACAGTAAGTGTGTTGATGCTATAGTTGAATTTACTTGTTGGGATAGCAAACTGTCATTTTCAGGTCATCCTCTAACTTTGGGTTCTTTATATAGATAAAAGTTTGCAAGGTTGGGGCCTTAAGAATTGTATGCAGAGATATTGCCCAAATAAAATAATGAATGTAAACAACCAAACAGGGCAAAATCCTTGCCTTTTGTTCATTCTTGGTGAAATATATGGGAAAAAAAAAAACTTACCATATTTCTTTGTAAGATTGTTTATTCCTCCTCTAAAAGAAAGCATCTCTTTGACTGGGAGTAAATGCAGAAAGAACTTTAAAATAATGCTGCAAAGTTTTTATCAACTAATATTTTGAGGAAGAAGGTAACAAAAGTTGTTTGTATGTTTTTCTCCCCTTAACTGCACCAGAATGTAATTATATATTTAATGTGAAACTCTGAGGTCTGTGGAAGTACATGTTTGACAAAGCAAATGATCTGCAGGGTCGGTGCTTAATTACAACTTCATACATTTCAGCTGAGATGTAATGTCTTAAGGGCTCAGCTTGGAAAGCTGTATGAAATATGTGCCTGAGTCAAAATGCTCTTATAAATCTTTTGTGTGTGTGTGCATATTGTTTCTTCTTGCAGACAAGCTTTCTGGATACAATAAAAGTTCATACTGGTAGATGCAAGCCAAATAGAAAAGATTATAATGTAATATAAGTTGCTCTACTACAAGCAGAGAGCCAATGGCAATTTTACTCAGACTTGCTTACTGTAACAGAAGGACTGATTGTAAGGTAAGTACCTACACTCAAACTGTTTCAAAAAAGTAATTTTGAAGCGTGCAATGCTTGAAGTTCTCTTTTAATATTTCCTGAGTAGAAAGGACAGAATGCTGACATATTTTGTCATCATGTGGGCGGGAATGTGTTTTTGTATTTTAAAAGCAGTGAGTTATTATGAATGTGAACACTACTTGTTTTTTACCCTTGTTCAGTTCAGCTGTTAAGATGTGACCACCTTGAACTAAGCTGAAGTCAACCCAAACTCTTTTTATGAACTCTGAGAAAGGGTGACTCTTGGACAGCAAGTTTGTCTGCTTTTGCTTTATAACTAAAGAGAAATGCCACTGTCCCCTTATATTAATATAGCTTATTCTCCTTCAGATGACTTTTTCCTTTTTTGCTTTTCCTCGTCTGATGGTGCTCAGAAGAAAAGTTCTGGCTGTGGTGGTTTTTTGTACCTTTGAATTGGCAGTATGTTTGCCTTTCATCTCTTCCTCTCTGAAGCTAGTTTTAGATTTCACACTCTGCAGCTAATGAAGTAAAACAGCTGAAAGATAATTTATGTGAAGAGATCCTGAATGTATTGTACTCATGAGCCATTAGGCTACCAGGCTTTCTTAGCTGTTGGTAGCTGCAGAGACTCGAGGAGTTGTTTTGAACACAGGAAGGGAGTAACTTACTGTTCTCTGTTTATCCAAATCCAGTTACTGTAAGATAGTGAGGTGTAATCAGGAGAATAAGCTCCCATGTATACTAAATATTGTGAAAAGATTCCCACTTAATTTTGCTATGGAAGAAGATGGCTATCGCACTGTTTTTGACTTTTTATTAATTAGAGTGCTGTGTTATAAATAGCTTCAAGTACAGAATTCTCTCCCACTCTCTGCACCAAGACTGACATAATATTTGAAATGCCATTAGAATTACAAGTAATTACGAAGTTTCTTTGAAAAACCTTGTTCTGAAGCTTTCTTGCCTGCCAGGGAGTAATGGGTTATGTAGTATACTGAAGATTTAAGGAGGGAGGATGAGGGAAGGAATAACATATTTGCTGTCATGCTTCAAACTAATGAGTATTGAAATATTTTTTTCTCTTCTGATAAAGGTATGAAACAGTGCTTTGAATAACTTATAGTAATGATATGGTATGTGCTAGTATCTGCAGACTGGATCTGTAGACTCCTGGATCTTGTGCTGTATTTTGTCATATAGAATATACCAACAAATCTGTGTGTAGTACAGACCGAGAAAAATCAACAGTCAGTGGTATGTGATTGTGTTCTGACTACAGAGCTGGCATGCTCTGTAGCACACAGTTGTAACCTTGACTGGGGCATTTACTGATGCTACCACAGGGTGTGCAGCTGGCCAGCAGGCAGGACAGAGGAACCAGATTATATGTGCTCTGAGGATCTTTGTTAACAAGAGCATTTCAGTGTAATGCATTTATTTTGAAAAACAAGTTACTGGATAGTGCACAAATCCTTCAACTCCCTGTTTTTCCAGACTGTTCAAATGTTAGTAAGTTAATAAGAAGAACTAGAGAACTGCCAGTTCAAAAATGCTGCAGGAATTTAGCTTTTGATTTTTAGCCTCTTCATGCTTCAGTCCTAAAGTCAGGTTATTCCTATTCCTCTTTAGTACAGAGAGCTTTGCTGTCTGGTAATTCCTATTGGCTCTCGCCAATGAGTTGCTGTATTTCAAAGGGTTATAAATAAGCCATTATGGCCAAAGCTTTTTAACACTTGCATGCCAATTCTGTCAAGATGGGCCAATTTAAAATTTGTAATAAGTTACAGTGGAAACTGGGAGTATTTTCACATGCCATAAGTAAGAGCTGGCTGTTTGGCAGCTTACACACCTCAAAACTTGAGTCAGTGTAGATTCTCCTTTTAAATCTACACATGGTGATTTTGACTCAGTTTTTTGTCCATATCTACTGAAGATGATCTGCTGATTTGTGTGTTGTTGTTTTGTTTGTTTGTTTTTTGTTTTTTTTTTTTTTTAAATTCAGACATATTTTTAAAAAGAGTAGAATAGTAGAAGGAATTAGTTCTGTAAGACATGATTGCTTTTATCAGTTGCTCAGGTCCTTCTTGTTATGGATGGAGAGTTGTTTTAACTTTAGTCTTTAAAAGGCGTTTATTCTTTTGTGGTAAGGTTAAGAATGATTCACATACCACACTTCAGCTTTCCTAAACTTAACCTTTCTGTAACAAATTCTTTCCATGCCATTAATCCTGATGCTTTTTGTTCAGAGTTGTACTTGTGTATGTGGTTGTGAGATCTAGTTGTCTTCATCTGTTTTTTCTGCAAAGGGTAATAGCAGGAAAAAAGTTAAATATTTGGCAGTTCATTCTGTTTGCTTATTACAAACCTTGATTGCTTTCAGGTTTTTTCTTTCTGTTTATCTCTGCTTAATCATTCTCTTCTGCCAGCTTTTGAGTAAGTTGAATCTGCCAAAGAATATTTCTTGTTTCATTTTAAATCCCTACCACATCCTTTGCTACTTAAAGCAGAATTCTAGCCTTCTATTTTTCTTGTCTCTGCAATATGCAGCCTTATCTCTTCTTACAGAAACTTAGTTTAAAAAATTTCTCTGGTACATATAATTGTACTGAACCTTAGTTTTCAGATTTCTGTATGGTTCTTTAACTTGTGAATAAAATCACTTCGGTATAAACTTGTGACAGTTTGCAGAGTATTGGAGCTAGAAGGAAACGTTCACTTTAAGTAGAAGTTAAAGATATGATCATAATGTTATCTTGAATATTTGGGAGGAGGAGTTGAGTGTTGGATTTTTATAGTTCCTGAAACCTAATTGTTCAAACCTCTCCTGCCTCTGATTTTCTTCTATTTACTAGTTTGAAGTTGTTGAGGAGCTCTTATGTTGAAGTACAAATGTAATGTTGCCTTGGATATTGTGGAGTTTTAGCACTGAATGTATGAGAACTCTGGAAGAGTTGATGACCCTCTTATTGTGTAAGAATAATGACTTGCCTTGTCTTCATTTGCCTACTTTTAGGTATTGAGAGTTCTGACCGAAATGGCTCTATGTGTTTATCTTCATATCCATATGTGCTGTCAGGGAACTTCATAACCTGATACTTCTTATCACTTGGTGCAAAATGGGAAGGGCTCTTCCAGAAGGCAGACAGTCTGTGTCTGTGTTTCACTAGAGCTGATAGCCCTTTCTTGTGCCTGAGGATTGAAAGGAAGTTCATCTCTGTTCTCCTGGCCCTTTGGACGTGGAAATGCTTTCTCTAGTTGTCCAAGGTGTTCTGTAAAACCACAGTACAGCTGTAAACCCTGCATGTAACTGAGTAACAAAACAACTGCCACAGCTTTTATGAAAACTGTGTTGTGGCTGAGCAAAACATTGTGATGAAAGCTGAGATCAGTGGTTCATATAACTCTGTTAGGATCTGTGGTCTTACTACTCCACGTTTTTCATGTTCACTGTTCCCTTAACAGGAGTGTGTGACAAGCAATGATATTGTTTGACCAATTGCGTAGAGGTCCAATATCCAAAAGGAAGAGTTCAAAGGAAAAGTCTTGTGCTTGTTTGCAATAAACATATATATTTCTTTGTCTAAATCTTCAGATTCATACTCTTGTATATATATTTATATATATATTTATGTATATATAAATATGTATAGATGTATATATAATTTACATATATATAAAATTTAATTCTGACACTTCAGTTTCCCTACTGAAAGAAGAACTTGTTACTGTCGTATGTGAAGAAATAGGCACGGGTTGTGGAAAAAAAAGGCAGTCTTTAATGATGTAAAATTGGAGCTATGATTAATAGAACAGTGGATTTCATACTAACTGTATAGTTCCTCAATACTGTCGACCTTTATATATCTATGGAACAAGTTTTAAGATCCATCTGTCCTGTGCAGATATTTAAGGGACTTAAATTTTTTTTTTTTTTTTTGAGAAAGAATAGGAGAGGGATAGGCAAAAGACACTTAAGAAGTGATGTCAAAATGCACAGAGGGAAATAATCCATCTAGTGGATGGAGGAATCCTTCTACAACAAGTGCTCTTGATGGCCTGAAAAATGGTGTCAGAACATTATTGCAAAGTCTGGCAGTTGTCAGAAGCAGAGGTTATTCAGCAGCTGGAAATGGTGCCTTCTCCTGAATGCTTTTTTTTTTTAACTTTTTTTTTGGTGTTCAACTGACTTCAAAAGATGAGCTGTGACCTTGTAATATCAATACTTATTGTATTTAATTGCCTGTAAATCTTATTTTATGTAGATGGAGCTACCCAGTCTTGCTGTTGCTGTGTGGATGTTTATTTGCTTTTGTACACCTGTGGGTGGCTATCCAAATGGAAAAGTAAGGGAAGCCTGCACTAGCATGATACCCTGTCATGGTGGCTCTCCACAGCTGTCACCTGAGCACACCATCACAGTGAATGGCACTCAGTTTAAACCAGGAGACAACATAGAAGGTCAGTTACAGCTCAAGAGTTTAATTTACTGTAGTGTTGTAGCTTGTCTTTACTCCGTTTGCTATGCTAGATTTATCTAAGCAATTGAATGTTCTTTAGATGATCCATTAACCATCATTCAGTACTTGTCCAATGAGCATCTGGCAGTTATTGTTGAGATAGTTTTTCTTTGGAGAACATTTCAACTGACTTGTATTTTTCTTCTTGCTTCAGTCAGTCTGTCTGGACCAGATTTTGAAGGATTTTTCATACAAGCCCGGGATGCAGAACATCTGGATGGCCCTGCAGTTGGTTCTTTCCGGTTAGCTGACCGGAGACTTTCTCAGCTCCTGACGTGTGGTCGTACCAAGGTATAGTCTAGTGACCGAAAATGAGGCCTCAGGCACTGAGGTGTTTGTACCAGTCTGTGTAGTAGGACAGAGCTGAGCTGTGTAACTTTACTTGAGCTTTGTAAGGCTCTCAGGGAGATTGGTCCTGTATAGAGGCAGACTCACTGCAACTTTTTGGACTATTCTTACTTGTAACATAATGTTTATTTGTGCATAATGAATGTAGTGTATTCCTAATATTAAAAGGAGAAGAGCATGATCTGTTTGCTTTTTCATACTTGTTAAGGACAGAGAAAATGTCTTAGAACAAGGAAAGTTTAGGGCTGTTATTGTAATAAACAAACATTATTTCACGGGATTTATTATTTTATGGGATGGTTTAGATTGGATGGGGAAGATTATGTAGCTCCAACCCCCCTGCTATGGACAGGGACAACTTCCACTACATCAGATTGCTCAAAACCCCATCCAACCTGGCCAAACACTAGGCTTTTATCTTTAGTGTTGCTCTGTAATTTACTGTTAGTGGAGCCTTCTTAGTAACAGGTTAGATCTGTTTTAGATAAATGGATTTGCTTCATGTGCAAGAGAGGTGAACCCTGACTAGTGTTTCAGCAACATGTGTGAACTTCATGGACATGTACAGTGTCATCTGAGCTGGTGTGGACAGAGTTCCTTATCTGCCTAGGTGCACTTTTCTCTCCACTTCTATCACCTGTCCTCCACTGTCACTCATTCATCAGTGCTGTAAAGCCATAGGGATATCTGGTGGTGCCCCCTGTGCTCAAAGGACAGTGCTGTGTCTGGTCTATTTTGTCTAAAAAATGGTCTAATCCCAAGACTACTTCTGGGTTTTGTCCTCTGGAATATTAGTTCTGTTCTATCTGTAGTCACTACACTGTATCTTTGTCCTCTTACTGTCAAAAAAAAGAGCATTATTTTGGTATCAAACCCCCACCATTTTTGCGTAAGTGCTGCAGGGACCTCTGTCTCATTGCTGGCATCTTATGGGTTGAAAGTTGTTCCTTTTAACCTTGAAGTCTATTAGGATGTGTAACTTTCAGTGATGCCCTTTGAGTTGATCATGACTGACTGGGGAAAACCCAGTTGCAGTGGGGTTGTGCAGTGTAACAATCTCTTTAGGATTTAGCTGCAATCTGGGCTGACTGTGTTAATTAACATCTCTTTAGTGCATATCCACTGTGTAACTCTTTATATGTGTGTGTTTTCAGAATTCAGCTGTCAGTCAGACAAGTAAAATAAAAAAGAAACACATGAAAGTTTATTGGATTGCTCCTGGAGATGCACCAAAACATGTACAGTTTCTGTAAGTAAATCTAGTGTCAGTTCTAGTTTATTAAAATGCAATCAAGGTAAAACTGTATCACTGCCTGTGTCAAATACTGGCCAGCAACCGAAAAGTACCCTTGGACCAATGGCCTGAAAAGTCAACCTCCCTTGCTTGCTGCTGAGCCTGCATTAGTGCAGACACTTGTTCTTTAGGGAGAGCTTGCAGGTGATTACTTTGATTTTTTGCAGGGAGAATAGAAGAGAATTTGGAGGCTGATTTCTTGAATATTTCTAGATAACTTCTCACTTCTCATGCCTGTTATGTACAGTGTTAAGAATCTTTTCTCTTTACTTGTACCTAACCAAATTATTTGTACACCCTTCTGTTACACTACTGGCTTTTTTTGAACTACAACAAATGCAATGCAGCTCTGAAATTGTAATCTATGCCACAGGCATGAATATTTCTTATATCCACTGAAGCAGGCAGTATGATATTTTAAAATTCTTTATCTACTGAGGTTTAAGATATTTTCCTACTTCAATCCCTAAAATGATAGAGGCCTACTTAGAGCTGAGGGTTTTACAAGTAAGATGTATGAACTATAGAAGCTTTTCATTTTTAAAGTAGCAGTCAGCTGTTGATGTATGCAGTAATGACTCTGAGTATTGTGTTTAAGAGCCACAGTTGTCAAGAAATACAGGACTTTCTGGGTGAAGATTCCCGGTCCCATTGTTTCTCAGCCTGATGTGCTGTCCCCAACAACACCTTTGCATGCAACTTCAGAGGCTGTGTCAACTTCATACCCAGTTTCCTCCTTATCAAAGCCAGTAAGTAATGTTAATAAATCTTTAATGCTTATGATTAATGGAATCTAACAAGATTACATTGATACAGGCTATTGACAGAAAAGGAGAGATGGGCAACTTTGATATCTCAGGATAAGAACGTAACCAGCTACCTTCTTGTGTTAGTTGAGTAGCCTGAACTTCTGAGGGTTAAATGTTCTCATGCTGCACACAGGTCAAAAGGTAGATAGAATATTTAGAACTTAATGATAAGAAAACATTATGCATAATTGTGAAGAGAGGGGGGAAAAGGCTTCCTCTGGTCTTGACCAATAGTTTCCTATTTAGCATCTGCAGGCTCAGAAACCTTCTTCCTGGGAGTTCATCTGTTACTGAGTTCTATTACTGATTTTTAAATTAATTGAGCAAGAAAGACTTTGATTCAGGGTAACTGGGAATTTTAATCCCTGTATTTTTTTTCAGTGTGTATCAATCGAATTTATACTTTAAAAAGGAACACAAAGCTTCCTTGTACTACAGTTGGTATTACCTTTCTAAATATTAAATGAATGGAAGCTTCTCTGAAATTTTTACTATCTTTTCAAGGTTATTCTATTGGAATGTCTTTAAGGGGAAGATAAACTTGCGTAAAAGTACAGGTTGGAATTCACCATCACTTTACTTGTCTTGAAGCCTTGTAGGCATGGGTTAAGAGATTGGTGTGTAGACATAGATGGAATTTTTTTGTTGTTCTTTGTAGTTTTTTTTATTTTTCTAGAATGGGTAGAAAGGGAGAGGAGGGAAAATTTGATTGCTTATGATTTTTTTGTTTCCTTAATTGTCTAGTTTAGTGCCTCGGGCTGTGGAAGTATGAAGTTCTGCATTAGGAACCCTTCAAACTGTGATCCTGAAAGTGCTTCCTGTTTTTTTCTGTCCTTCCAAAAAGAGGAGAGTTCAGTATTTATTGAAATGAGTGGTCCAAGTGAAGGCTATTTAGCATTTGCATTGTCCCATGACCAGTGGATGGTGAGTTTCTATTCTATTTCTATAGTTCCTTTTGTGAGTTTAGTAAATTTTGAATGGTAGTCTACCAAAACATGCATATGGAAAATGGAAATACTGTTACATGTCACATGAAGTATGACTCTCCCATAGAGCTAAAACAGAAGTTGCCTTTTATAGTGGATATTCAGTTTTAGCTCAGGACTGACTAATTGCAGTAGAATTTCCCTCTTGGTATCTGCTATGGCAGAATCCAGCCTGTCTGTTGACTGCAATTCCTGGTTAGATCAGTCTTTGTTACCTAGCCAAAAGAACCTCACCTGTCAGAAGCTGAGTTGTTATTCTGAAAACCATTTAATTTCATGATTGTTTGTATAGAAATAACTCCATTCAATCTTAAAAAATGTTTCAAGTTCCTTTTTTTGAATTGATGTTAAAATGAAGGGATGATGCTGTTGACAAATGCATAATCCATAAACTACTTGTTGCACAAAGAAAATGCTGTTTATGTTCATATCCCTAGTACAGGAACACTTGGTTCTTAACAACACTTTCTTTACAAATGTGAAATAAACCATCTTGTAACTGAAGTGTATTTTTAAATAACATCAATATCCGTCTCTGTCTTGTCTAGTTGATTTAGTAAATTCTAAATAATTAAAGAAACTTTGTATAACATGGCTATTAGTTTGGAAGGGAGGGGTGTGTAAAATATAACGTGTGCTTCTGTGTCATCTGTTTGACTTAAAGGAGTTCCTCTTTAATAATGCAGCTGTGTTTGAAAGATGGGAAATAATAGCTTGATAACTACAGAAATCTGTCTCAGGTCTTGCTGTGCCTATATTAAATCAAAGAGCTCTTGGAGACTGCCAGTAGTGTTTTTTATTGGGCTATATGTACTTTTCTTTTAAACTCTTCAGGGTGGTGATGATGCATATCTGTGTGTTAATGAGGACCACCGTGTTCATGTGGGCACTGCCCATCTGACAGGGCGAAGTCGTCCTCTCTTGGATTCAGAGGTACATTTGAAAACAACCAAGACCCTTCCACAAATGTAGCTTTGAAGTGAGGTATAATTTTTTTTTGTGCTTTTATTTTGCCCAAGAGATGCAAATACTAACTAAGGTGGATCCATAGTTCATTAAGGTGAGATTGGCTGGACTCTTACTTCCAAGTAAATGTTAACTATGGATGTCTAAATTGTGAAAATAAGTCACATGGCGGGAGCTTTATGTATTGAGAACCTTTGTGCCTATTATTACTCTGTCCCTTGGCTAGAGCTGCCATTGCAATTGATATATCTTGGATTAAAGGTTGAAAGGGAAGAGGAGATCATGAGCTGGAAAAATTGGTGATAGTAAGTCCAACCCATAGGTTGCTATATTGACTTAATGGCATGCAAGAGAGATTCCCCCTCCTCAGATTGCTGATATTCTTTGTGCAGCAGTGATGTTCTTCTGCGGGGTTACTTTTAAGCTTATTACTCTGCCAATCTGAAAACACTATGTATTAAGTATCTGCTGTTTCGCAGAATGCCCTTGAAGATGTGTCGTGGAGGCTTGTGGATGGTCTTCTTCAATGTTCTTTCAGAAGGAGTATTCATCTTCCTGCTTATAAAGAGAGATTTAATCTGGATGCCAGTTACTACATCTTTCTGGCAGATGGGGAAGCTAGTGAAGGTAAACTTGACTTATATATGGTTGCCTTTCTTTAAACAGCCCTAAATGACTTAGTAACTCTTTCGTAAGATATGGCTTGGCTGAGAACTAGTGTCTGAACTAAGGTTCCCCAGTTTGAGGCCCTTAATCCAGTCACCTTTCCTACTTTTCTGGATCATAGGTTTGCTTTTTGAAGTTGTAATAAACTTACTCATATATGTGTTGTTGTGTGTTCATTTGATGCTAGGAACTGGTAGCTTCTTGAGAACTGGACACACTTTTTTAAAAAATAGAGACTAGCACCTAAGGGAATTATTCTTCATGTCCTGTGCATGTAGTGGAGAAAGATATTTCCTGTAGAGGGGTGGGTTGATTCTTGTACATGAGGTGTGCAAGATAGCTAAGATGACATCTTAGGCTCTTAGTGTATTATTGCCTGTCAGAAATTTTGTACAATTATATTCAGGGGTCACAACATTCATGAATAAGGAATGGGCACACTTACGAGTCCAGTGGCTTTCATTAACAATTAATAAACTACTTTGTCACTGCTTAGGTGGACTAATATACAAACATCATCGTCAGCCCCTGATCACCGATGGACTGTACGATGTCACAGGTCCTCCTCAGGATATTGGAGGCTCCCGGTCCCCACGACTTATCAAGGCTCACGGTAAGCTGTGCCTTCTAGTTTTGTCTTCCAACTCTAGACTTCCTGAGACTACAGAGTTCTTGCAGAGTAGGTGTTTCCTCTCGTTTCTCTGGCATTCATGTTGGCTAGCAAGATCCACTACTGTGGTGGCAGAGTGAAGCTATAAATGTTTCATTTCAAGAACAGATTGTAAGTTTCTTTTTGCTCAGGAAAATGAACCTGCATTTGTCTTTTTCCCAGTGTTTATGATTAGGATTGTTTCTCTTTGACTCTGTGGTTCAAGTTGTTCTAGCTGCATTATTTGATTAGTTCTATTTGAAATGAAAAAAGACTCAAATGGCTCTCTGGAGTCACTGAAGTTAATTAGACTTTTTTCTCTCAGTACTGGACTTGAACACAGGTCCATGAGAGTCACTCATTTCTTTCTCACGCAGATTGTAGCCATGCCATCTTTCATCCTCTCATTTCTGAGTTGATGACAGAATGGTGTCTGTCACCAGCATGCAGGGACTGTGCTGCCATGTATGAAGTGTGCAGTAACCAGAGCTGCTCTGTTGTGCTGTGTGGGCATGGTATGATTATCTTTTACATGGGTGCTTCTGCCCTCTAGCAAGATAAATGCTGTAAGGCTGTAGTCTGAACCAGGTGATAAGTTTTTATTCACTGGTTAATTCTGAGCATGTGCATAAGGACTAAACTTTCACATGGTCTTCTAAGCTGTATTCAAATGCACTTGAGTTACTCATTTTCCTTGTATTTCTTTCCCTCAATTTTCAGGAGCGCTGATGTTTGTTGCTTGGATTACCACAGTTAGTATTGGTGTTATTGTTGCACGATTCTTCAAACCTGTCTGGGCTCATTCATTCCTGTTTGGAAAGGAGATATGGTTTCAGGTGGGCAAAATACCCATATCTCCGGTTGTGTTTTCTAGTATTATTGTAGGCAGAATTATAAACCTATTAAATCCAAAAAATAGGAGACTGAACATGGTGTGATTTACATCTATGATCTTATAAAATGAAACTAGTATAAATCAGTTAATCTACTTTCCTAATAAAAGCAAAGTCTAAAGAGGGCACTAAGAACATCTTTAACAGATGTCTGTTTAGTGTCTTTCAGTGATGTGTTAAGAAAGCTGTAGAGTTTCTAAATGCAAACTTAACTTTTCTAGGTGCATCGTATGCTTATGTTGACCACAGTCTTGCTTACAAGCATTTCTTTTGTGTTGCCTTTCATATACAGAGGAGGTTGGAGCCAAGTAAGTGTGTGCTTTTGTCTTGTTTGTTAAAATAAAGGTGTGGGACCAAATAAATGAGAAAGAGGTCCGCTGATGACTAACACATTACAATTATTTCCAAGCAAATTGCTGTGAAAGGTGTTCTTAAGTAGGCTAGTTTCAAATCCTAGCAACATAAAAGAGGAATGTTGTCTCCTTTAGCTACAACTGAAAAATGACCCTGCCTTCCTTCCTTTCTCCCAAATGAATTCCTTGCTCATGATTTCTTTATATGCAAGTTTGGTCTTCCTATTTCCTTAGAGAGCTTAATTTGGGAGGGGAGTGAGGATGTGATGGCTGACATTAGTGTGGTAAACCTGCTGCAAATAAGTGTTTTTATGAACTTAAATGTGAGTAGCTGTATCCAGTGATTAAGCTTAGTCTGGAGCAGTAGATACAGATTACATGAGTTGTTCTCATCTGTATTATATTTGGTGCAAGGTGACAGCAGAAATTGTAAAGTCTAGAGAGTATCTGAATTCAGGATTGGAGAATATGGTCACAGGTATGAACTAGGAGCTAGGGAAATTGAATAAATGTTTTAGGATTAGTATTAGAATAGACAGGGTGATATGGGAGACCATGCTGGGAGGAGTTAAAAAATAGGCCTCTTCTGAAGACACAGAAACAAGGCTGAAGAGCTTGGGGCATAGCTTCTACAGTCATATTACTCTGCTCTTCAGCTTGTAGAATTTCTCAATACAGCAAAAAGGTGGGACAAAGCCCGGGCAGACACAGCAGTGTGTGTGCTGCCAAGGTAAACATTCTCCATCTGGCTGCAGGGCAGCTCACTGTGTCCTGTTGCCTCTCCCAGTGTTGTTTCACCGTTGTAACCTACTAACAAAAGAACAAATAAAACTTTCAACGTTTTGTTATTTTTTTTTGCTATGTTTATATAGGTATGATTTTTTTAAAAAGTGTCTTCTGTTTAGCAAGCAGGTTTTCATCCGTATCTCGGCTGTACCGTGATGGCTTTGACGATCTTCCAACCACTCATGGCAGGTTTCAGACCATCTCGTCATGCGCCAAGGTACAACTAACTTATCAAACTACAAGCACAGGGATTAAACTTGCCCGCTTCCTTAAAAATTCTTTTTATGATGAAAAGCTTTTACAATTTAAAGTAGGTAAAACCACTTTTTTGATTTCCTTCTCCCTCCCTCAGCTATGTAATCAAAAAAATGTATTTCATTGTAGGAGGCAATTGTTTAACTGGTTTCACTGGAGCACTGGTACAACAGCTAGAATATTAGCTGGTGAGTAGAAGTAATAGTTGTAATGCCTATTTAAATGATTTAAAGCAACTTTGTTCATTGTCAGGGCTATTACTGATCTAAATATCTATGAACATTCAGTCTGGGCAGGTGTGAAGATTCTCTTTCTTTCTGGCCATCTCCTGTGTAAATTTTAAGTAGCCATCGGGTATCACTTTAGAGAGGAAAAAGTGGCTGTTTAAAACTAAAGAAATTACTGACAAACCTGAAATATCTCTGTAATGAGGACCTGTTCTTATCTTCAGTAATTTCTTTTAATCTTGAAATATTTGAGGATAGTGTTCTTACAGTAACATAGTTCAATGTTTAATGGGAGAGGGAACTGTCACTTGTTGAACCAGAAACTGGGTTTAATTCTAGTAACAGACACAAGTTTCCACAGGCAGCTTAAGTACAAATAGTGTGGTGCTGTGGTCTTGTTGGAAGTCACAAATGCTAGCGTTTGTGACTGTAATGTGTTAGTTTTCAACCTACTTAGTGAGCTATTTTGACCTTTTTCTTTTCTTCCTGTCTTGCCTCTTACACTACCAAGAAATCACAGCCCCTCCAACCCCACCCCCCATCCCAAACAGGAAAAAACCCCCAACAAACTAATTATCTTTCAGCTGCCTGAATTCCTTTAACCTCATTCCTCTAGCAGTTGTAAGCAATTCATGGGAAATCTATTGCCAAAAACATTGAGAGCACTTTATAAGTGACCCGGCACAGCATTCTTAGCACCTTCTTGTCTTATTTTTACTGACCAGTGGTGACTATGTTCTTGGGAATGGATCTACCAGCACTTGACCTGCCAGACGCATGGGACACCTATACAATGATTGGCTTTGTAGCTTGGCATGTTGGTATTGATGTTCTTCTGGAAATACACAGCTACTGTCTCATACGTAAAGGTACAAACCCAGAACAGCTCTTGTTGTCACCTTGATCACTGAGCATAAAAAATGTAACAGTGTGGGTTGAATTTCAGGAGGTGCTCTTTGGCCTCTAACTGGGAAGCTGAAAAGAAGCAACTCTTGGTTAACAGTGTTGAATCTTCTGTACAAACTAATATGGAAGTAATCCCCATTTTTACAGAACACTTTTGTCTTGAAAACTGGTTTGTGCCTTTTTAAATAGTAGCCTTTTGTGTCTCAAACCACAGTTCATAGGGGCAGACTGAAATGCATAAATGTCTTCAAAGAATCTGTCGTTGTTGGCAACTTTGATCCCAAGTAGGTACGTTAAGTCCAGGCTAAGTCATGGATTTAGTCTGCCCTGTATTGTTGACAGATTGCTGCTGGTTGTTATTGCATGAACAGAATGATCAGAAACTTAAGTTTAGATAGTTGCACTTCTGAGTGAATGGGGAATGAAGGTGAAATCCTGACTCCAATATGTTTACTGAAGAGATGGGTAGTACTTTAGTTGGAATTACCTTCACTGGCTGGAGTCACAGAGAGATGACTGCACGTGTAAATGACCTGTATCTGAGTCAAAGATGAGACATCTGCAGGATTGAAGAGGTGTAATTAAGAGGCTGTCTAAGGTGGCAAGTGGAATAGGACTGATTACAAAACACGTGAATTTAGATTTAACAGCAGTAATTACTTCCTAGAAATAGAGAAATTAATCTGAAATGTTTGGACAATTAGTTTTCTGATGTTGGTTAATGAAAAATACTTCTTAATGAATTTTAGTTATCTTAACATGTAAAAGGAAATGGTATTATCTCAAACTCCAGTGTTTTAATTATTCAGTCTAGCAAAAGTGACAAAATGGTTTTTCCACTTGAATGTCCAGAATTTACTTTTTGTAGGTCAGTCCCAGAATAATTTTTTACTTGTGCTGTGAATATGATAGGTAGAGGTCATGAAATGTCAGATGAGACTTCCAAGTTGTTTTTCAGGCTTGATGCTGTGCAAGACTGTCACAGGATCAAGACTTCTATAGTATAAAAATAACCCCCTCCTTCCTCTTAAGAGCAGACTTAACTTCTTTTTTCTTCCCACGAACAGTTGAAGTGATAGAGGATGACAGAGTACAGATACTGCAGTCACTCACATCTGCAGAAGCAGAGGTGAGTCACAATTTGGTAAATAACTATTGTGACATGGGATGATTGTTTAAACCAGTAAAAAGATTGACAGTTCTATGACTTTTTTCCCCTTTTCTTGCAGGGTCATCTGTTTAAACAGGTTGTGTTAACCATCTATGTCTGTGGAAATATAGTATTCCTTGTTGCCTTCCTGATAGCAGTCAACAAAATATGAAATAAGTAATGGAGAATTTTGTGATGAAATACTGCACTGTTGAAAAATCTGAAAAATTATTTCTATTACAACTTTCCTCTCAACATCTCCCTGAAGATGTAATTGAAGAATAATAGCACATGTGTCATGCTCGGTGTTAAAGAGATCTGGAATTCAAATCTATAGAAGGATAAGAAGGATGCTGCAGTCTTACAAAACCTGTCTTCTGGCAGGACTTTTAATGGGAATTTTTGCCTGAGTAAGGAAGTTTTTCGTTTTTCTTTTTCTTTTTTTTTTTTTTTTTTTAAAGCACAGTAGTTAATTTGATTGAAGCTTATGGGTTAAGAAGCCTGAGAAGATGTGCTGAAAGTGTTTTGATCATCAGTTCCCTAAATCTTTTGTGAATATTACTGGGGAATCTGGAAAGATTGATCTGGATTCTGTCATATCTGTTCACTGTGTGGCATGTGATGTGACTACTTCCTGTTTGTGACAGTTTTGTGCATTAAAAAAACCCCAAAACCAAAACACAGAACTTAGTGAAAAAATGTCACAAAAGCAGATGGATGCATGTACTAAATACACAACAGTTAAATGTAAGTAATGTTCTCTCTGCTCCAAGAGCAGCAGTTTACTCACACAACAAGCATAGGAGTGTGGAAACTTCAGTCCTTTAGTAAAACTACCGTTTGCCTCACTCAGAATACTTTTCTATCTCATCCCCCTCAGTGCTTATAAACCATAAAGAGAAAGCATTTGCAACATAAGTTTATTAAACCTGGTTGTACTTATCCAAAACTCAAACAGGAAGAACCTATCTGTGTGTATGGATTTCTGTGTTTTACTGTCCCTGGTTGCTTGTGGCTTCTGAGTTAATTTCTGTGTGAGTACAATGGATTTATGTCAATTGATGCTTAAATGGAAGTGAAAATACTTGTTCAGGAACCTTGCAGTTGTATTTGTGCTATTGAGTGAAGTGTGCAGGAAAAGCAGCTCCTGTTAATGTAAAGTGAGAGTAGCTTAGGTGGCATATCTAGAAGACAGAACTAAAAGAATTCTATAACTCTATTTTTTAAGAGTATGGAAGGGCATTTTTTTAGTCAAAAGGTTTATCTAAGTATATGAACTAGGTACAGAGAACAGAGAGAGACTATATTGTTTGACTTCTTTGGTTCATGGTTGGCCTAAGTATAGAAGGACACTGCTGAAATGGCATCTTGGAAATAAACCCTTAATATGCTGTGCAGCACAGTACTTTACATTTGTTTTATGGCCCTGAACAGCTTGTGTCCGCATATCTTCATTTTTCATACTGGAAAGTATTGATTTTTGGTTGTAACACTTAAAAGTATATTTTCAGTCTAGAGCTACTAAGCTAGCTGTGAATGAAGGTGCTGATATATTGGATAGAATAGTAAATAGTGAGGCCTGGCATGGTATAGACTTTTACAATAACGTCTCTACCACCTATGGGACAGCTCTAAAGTACTGGTAGGTGCGGGTCAGGTGCTGGTTCTCTCCATTTACTGAAGCTGTCTGTTTCTGTATCTTCCTCCATCTCCCCAGGTCCACAGTGCAGGGACACAATATTCAGAAAACTGCAAGTTTGATTGCAGGTGATCTTTTTGTCTCTCCAAGTCTCTAGTTTAGCTATGAGGGCATTTATAGAGCTGGGATTAATCCCTTTGTCCGCAGCAGCTGACTGTGAGTGACTGTAAATTGAATCATCCACCTTCCTCCTGGAAGCTGAAAAAGTCATGCCAGTCAGACTTGGAAAGGGGACCAAGAAGAAATGAGTCACAACTTAGGCTGAAGGGCAAGAAGCACAGGGCCAGTTGTGTGGGTTGGTAGGTTTTTTTAGAGAACTCTGATTGCAAAAGCCTGGGAATCTCAGGCCCATCTAGTGCTCAAGTTTTTTGGGACTCCTTCATATACCATGAGTTTATAGAAGACAAATCACTCAACATAGACGCGACTGATGGCTTTTTAAATTAAGGTCAATACCAATTCTTTCTGTAATACAAGAGCTGTACTGTGTGTTGTTTACATGTGACAATGAACACAGGGATTTTAAAACTTGAATGTAAATATCTCAGTAGAAGGTTTTGTCCTTTTTAGTAACGTGAAGACACTGTCAAATAGAAACTAGAAAAGTTTTATCTAGGAGCAAAATGGATTGTCTAGTTTTTGTCAATGTTGTTTTATAAATTAAAGCTATCTAAATCCTTCCTGGACAAACTAGTACTGAAATTTAATATTAAAATAATTTCACTTCATAATGCAGTTTCTTTTCCTTAAGAATAAAAAAAATTCCTTATTCAACATCTAATACAACTTCCACATTGGCAAATTTGTCAGTTGTTCTGGACAACTTGTTTCTTCCCATTGCTCGTTAAGATTGTGTGGTTTCTTACATGAGCCCTTATGTGCAGTATTGTAACCTAATTGATTGAAAAACTTGCTAACTTTATGTAATGTCTGTTCACATAACCACCCCTGCCCTTTTTCTGCATGACTGATAAGAGGAAGGAAAGTGTCATTGTATTATAATGACTTCCAAATTTTCTGGTATACTCCTTTGGAAAAAAAAAAAAGTCCATGGAAGTGTTTGATGTTGGCAGGAAAATAGGTGACGGGCAGCCTTGCTCTACAGACACTAGTGGCTGCTGTATTTTTTTTCCTTGAATCAATATACAATATTGTAAAGAAGAAAATGCTCATTGCTTTGCTTCCTAAAGGGATCACACTGAAGTCAAGAAAATTTCTTCACCAGAAGAGATTGAGAAGGTTTGAGTGTTTTCTTTTAATCTCAAACTTGTGATGACAAAGTTAACATATTTGTTTGGCTTCTTCTAGGCAGGCAAACACTCCCAGCCAAGTAGAAATTTGTCATCAGTAGTTTACTGTTTTGATTGAGTTGTTAGGTGCAGCCTCCAAATACTGGTCCTCTGCTCTTGACTCAGCTACAAATCGTGTTCCTTGCCTGTGTTTTGAAGGAAAATTAATTGATGCACGTAACTCAAGTGCAATAGAATTCACTGCTACTGTGCTTTACTTGGAGTTAAGTTTTTCCTAGTTGATATTTCAGGCTGTAGAATGAGCCAGAAAGAGGTATGCTTCGTTTCTCCTCCTTACACTGAGGGCTAAATTGTTTCCTGTTTTGTCAAAAATCACAGGATGGGGAGTAATTATGTTCAGTGTAATTACGGTCATGTTTTTCCTTCACCTAGGGAAGGTTAGAGAGAGATCGCCTGCCTGGTGTTTGTAACATCCCCGTTTGTAACACTGCGTGGCGCCCTTGTTCAGATAACAGCGCTTTTCTTTTGCTTGCTGGCTTTAAACTGGAGACGTGTGAAGGCTGTCCAAAATAGGAAGTATTCCTAAATGAACTAATTGGAAAGAATCTCAAGTTTTATGAATAAACTCAATCTTTGAATTTAAAGCCAGCTCATACAGATAGACATTTTTGGAATGGATGTTTGCTTGATACCTATGCTCAAGCTTTTGATTGACCAAGTATGGATGGACTGTTTTCTTTTGTCATGCATGTAAACTGTGCTCTGTGCGGGCACATCCCTTTCCAAACAACTTAAGATGAATGGCAGTCATTTAGGAAAAACAGCAATTTTCTGTATCTCAATATTTCAGTGATTTTTAGACCTTTGGTACAGACTGAAGTAAGAGTCCAAGTGAGTAGAGACATGGTTAACAGGGATATTCTGCGAGTATGTCTGAAAAATTCTTTGCCCACATCAATCTGATCCAAACTTCTCTAAGGGGTTTGTGTGAAGGGAAGGACTGTTGCATACACCTGAGGAAGTGGCACAGCACAATCAGCACAGGGCAAGTTCTTTGGAACATGCTTTTTTTTACATTACTTTTCATGTATTGGTAGTGAATTTCACTTGTAGGATACTAAGAATTCCCTATTGTGAAGTCCCTTTACAGTCTCCTTTCCTTTAAGCTACTTTGAGTAGTACTATGATGGTAGTTGCATTTTTACTCCTTTTTTCCGGAGTATTTAAGTTTATTAGCACAGATTGCTGGGGAAGGCATAGTCTGCTACTGTTACAAAAACTGCTCATGACTAACTTAAGGTGGCTTTCCTACTCTCGCTTTTTGGTGTATCCTGTTAAGAGTTCACAAAATCATTGAAATACTTGGAGTTGGAAGGGACCCACAAGGATCATCAAGTCACACTCTTAGCTTGAGGGTGAAGCCCTCTGGTCTCACAAACAGCACATAACAGAAGAAGCATAAGAAAAAAACCTTGTAAAACAACAACCAAAAAAAAATCCCAGGATAAACATAGAGGAAGTGTACTACAATTAAATTTATTTTTTCTTATTTACTATTTCACTCTCCAGGTAACCATTTCTGACAAGTCTTAAAATCCGAGATTATTACCTACTTCAGACTGGGAGCCACCAAGTGTTTAGAGGCTACAAGTCAGCCAATTACTACTATCATGCCTCAGTATGAGGTAGTAGCTTCAGTTTCCTGCTTTGAAAAGAAGACCAGTGAAAAAGTTAGTGGTTTTTTGCTGGTGCATAACTTGAGTCAGCTATGCTAGAATAACACAACCTGAGCTTTATTTCTTTAGTGTTACAAACCAAGCTAAGGCCTAGCAAATTAAAGCTATTGTACTGATTTGAATATAAGGGTGTATGTAGTGTGCTGTGAGGCACTTTTTCCCCCAAAAAACTGTGTACTGGAAAAATCTGCCTTGGATGTGATTTTTCTATGTATGATTGTACCCTATGGCTGCTTTTAGGGCCTTTAGCTCCTCCCTTGTGAAAAGAATTGACTTGTTCCTTGGTGGGAGCCTTGGACCTCTCTGGAGCTGTGCCCAGCAGTGGCTGCACCTGTAACTGATCTTCTGTGGCAGCTGCAGGACAAGCCATTGGCAACTCAGTATTTCATATGGGAGGCTTGTTTAATTTCAGCTCCCCAGCCAACTGAAACCTGTATACTAAACACTATGGTTGGTTTTCTTTTTTTGTGTTTTTTGTTTGTTTGTTTTGATGGACAGACATTGCCTGTCTGGCAGCCAGTTTCCCAGAAAAGCAGAACTTTCTGAGCAAGCTGGAAGGTGAAACTATGCTCAGGCTGTTTTGTGCACAGGACTGAACTATGAGGCTGTGGGTGGGCAACACATGTGACACAGGGAAGGGAGCAGGGTTTGAGGATGGCTATACTGCTCTATGTAGCATAGGAGGGTGAATGGACTGTGGAGCTCTAGAAGGTGGATAAATATTTTAATATGCTGACTTAACAATTTTTGGTTTGTTCTGCTGTCACTTAAAAAGGAATGCTTTAAATTTCAGCTAAGGTAGCATGATTGGAAAGCAGCTTTTATATTTACATTTCTTCCTGATCTTCTCTTTCATGTTTAGCTTTTTATTAACCAGTGCTTTTGACAAGAAAATGCTGGGGTGGCATTTTTGGTTAAAATGGGATAGATTGGCACACTTTGATGTGAAGCAATGTCCCGAGAAGTTCCATGGCAGTGGGTGTTTATCTGCTCTGTGTATATAGCAACAGCATATTCCTGATTGTGGGAACAGGTATGCACATGTCTTCATACTTGTATATACACTGCATTTATGGCCTTAGGTAACTTCCCACTATTTTAACAAAATTCAGGATATGATTTGCATGTATGTGGCAGTTGGTCAAATCTGAAAGTCTGTTAAAGTCCTTTGGATTATGCAGAGGGCAAAATAGCCCATAAAACAGAGGTCAAAACAAGCATTATGATCCAGAAAAGGCGTGTGGAAGAAAGTCTTCTTAGGCTTTATTCTGCTTTGAGTAATAAATTTTACTTCCACGTCACTACAGCTGTTAAATCACCTTTTTCCCCAGCTTTGCCATTCTCATCCTCAGAGCTGAAAAAGAAAACCAAACAAAATTATTGCATTTCAAGACTTTTTCTATTTCTGAAGCAAAATCTCCTTGTTTAGAAAAATGAAAAATACACATACCTCCAGTGATTAATCCAGCAGAATATGCATTGTTTTAGTGTTATAGAAAGAAATCAGTAGAAGGTGTTAGTTCTGGTAATTTTGCAAAAAAGCGAGTATATTAAGCAATTACTCCATTATCTCTATTTGATGATTAGCCCAGCTATCTCTTATTTGTCCTTTACCTTCACTAACATACTGAACACAGATGGTATTGTCCTTGACTGAATGCTGACAGATTAAAAGGATGCATGAATAATTAAACAAACTCTTTGTTTAAACTAAACTCCTCAGTGGGAGCTGTAACTGTTTGGAAGCTTTTGCCTTTTGTGTTCATAGAAAACTTTCTTTTCTTCCTGGTATTGAGTCAGAGTGGAGGTTTGTCACATTCTTGATTTCATCTGATGGAGTAACAGTATCTATATAAACACTAGCATGGCTATTGCCTGCAACTGGGTATAATGTGAGTTAGTTTGAAAGTGACAGTGCAGGGCAAATGATTTAAGGTTATTTTTAGAACAGCAATATAATGCCGTTGTTTGATATGCAAGAGCCTCCCCCCAGCACATAGCTGATCTGAGAATGCAGTGGGAATAATCTCCAGTCCTCTGACCTGTTAGTTTGAAGAGTCACCCAAAATAGCCTGTCTCGTTCCTTCATCCTGCATATGTCTCTGTACTGAGACAGGGGGTCAAAGCAGCTGTTTGCTTGATTTATACATGTCAGCAAATGCCCAACTTGAGTTATGTTTTGAATGCTGAAGTTGTTACAAATCAGAGAAGCATCTGAGAGTAACTTTATATCATAGGGCCACTGATGTTAACCTTAGCTCCTACAAAGACCCTGTAAGCCTGTGTACTGTTTGCAGGCTAAGGAATTCTAAGGGATTCAAGTCCTGGTCATAGTCTTTGTCTTACTCTACACATTACAGGAACAGATGGCATGCGTGAGTCTTCATTAAAAAGCATTTTTGTCTGTTACTTTCTTCAACGCAAATGGAGCTGTCTCCATTGTGGTTTTTGAAGGTTGCAAAGGTGCCAGTGGTAAGTAAAAACAATGGCTCATCTAGACTGCCAAAAACCTTGGGCCTTTGTGTCCCGTGAGAGCCTGTTCCACACTGTCAGTAGGTTTTGCTGCTTATTCAGCTTTAGTTTTGCATTTCCTTATTCATTTTGCTCTGTCTAGCCTTTGTTCCCCCCCAAGGACTCTTTATTTCCCTAATGAGTATTGAATCTTCAAAACATTTGCACTTGAATTAATTTGCCTGAAATTTAAAGAAGAAAATAAGCTCTACAAATGCAAAACACTGGAGTCCTAATTATAGCATTGCCATCCATCTCTCTGTATGGTTTTTTTGAGGTCACATACTTTGAGATCTTGGTGCCCCACCAAGCTCAGGGGAAAGGAAAATTGTTCCTATATGGAAAGAGGTATGTCCTACATTTTTGTTAAGTTTGGGTGCATGCCGAAAGCTCCTAATTTAGTCTGATATTTCTCTATGCAGATTGACACATGGAACAATTCCTCTGCCTCCCAGTTGTCCTTGGCCATCATTTATGTTTTCCATTACTTGCTCTGAAGGTTCATTTCTTTCCCAAAGCAAGATTGTTATGTAGGGGACCATCTTCCTGGTCTGTTCTGTGCTTCCTTGCTTTCCATTCTCTTTCAGAGAGTCTTCAGTGCTTTTTTTAATGCTTAAACACTGCAATTACCTCCCAAAGCTTGAATTTCAGAGAGGATTTTTTTTTTCAGTTGTACAGTTTGTTGTTTTAGTAAGGAGTGATGAGTTACCAAAAATAATCTTGACTTCTCTGTTTTCACTGGTGATGTTTAGGGTGAACCTGCTAAGGCTGGGCATCAATGACTGCTTTGAAAACAATTTATTTCTCTAAGAAGCAGGTCTGTGTAATACATTGTTTCAGACTGAGAGGTTTTCCTGGTTTTGTTTCCCTTTTAGAAGTCTCAGTAGAATTATGGGACTGCTTGGGAAAAATTGAGTCACTTCCTGGCTTTTTCCACTGATCAAAAATGTCCTAGGGAGTGGCAACAAATAGGTGGAGGGGTGAAGAAGAATATGGCTTGGTTCCAAATTGTACTAGGCATTAAGACACTCTTGGATGCAGTGCTGACTGGGAGAATTTTTGAGGCAGTTGCCAAACTGCTTTTAATTTAGTTGCGGTCATTTTATCCTAATTGACTATTTTCTCATTGGTGGTTGGAATAGTTGTAAGAAAATGGGTGAGACCAAATACAGATCTACATAAGATTCTCAAATGTCTTTGCTGGATTTACACTTAGCCCTTTTTCCTGAAAGTCAGTGTTGGTTTTCCATTAACCTCAAAAGAGAGAGAACCCAGATTGTTTGGGAAGTGTTCAAGTGTAAGGGAAAAATGTAGAAGTTTCACCTGCTTCTCTTGGGAGACAAAAATAAGCATAGACTGCTACAGATCGAGGTGCTCAACTAACATCTCATGGTCTGTATATGGCCCACCTGAATGGTGCTGCCAGTTTATAGTTACTACTTGAAAAACTCTTTTCTCAGGATGTGTTCAGGAGCACTCGCTCAGCAGGCTGTAGGATGAATAAACTGTTTCAGTAGCAACCTGTGGGTGGGTGTCACTTCTCTATCTGCCTATACATATGTGATGTGGGGATTAAAGTGCTGTCCCCAAATTATAATGGGCTGGAGCAGCTGCTGGAGAGGTTTCTTGCCTGTACTGGCCTCACTTGCTGGCATAAGAGCTGCTGGCAGCAGCCCTTGGTACTGGAGGGTACAGGGAAATATACAGATGGCAGGATTGGTGCTTGAGAGAGGGAAAGGTCGATTAAGTGATAGAAAAGTGCAGTGACCTTATATTGATCAGAAAGGCTGGGCAGCACTGCTGGAATAGTTCAGGCTGTTGAGTACCTGACTCCATGAGGCTGGTACTTCTAAAAGCTGAGAGCATTGTTTACTGAACAGCTCTTCCCAATCAGTGCCTACCGATGCAAAAATACTTGAAACTCCTTGCATGATCCAATGATCACGCTCTCTCTTGGCTTTAAATGTAGTGTAAAGAATTGCTGGGCTGTCAATACAGCTTTAGGCAGGGCCCAAACTTACACTTCTGTTGCCAAATTGCAGAATTATGGTCTAGAGGGAGAGCATGTGGGATCAGGACCCCTGATCTTCCTGTAATTTGAGCACAGTATTCTTTCCTTGAAATGGGATGTGACTACTGTCTGAAATCTGCTGCTCTGTAAGTATATTTAAATGCAGTTTAATAATAATAATACCTTTCATCATTCTGGAAGATTCTGCTGTTGCTCTTTTAACTTTTTATTGTAAAACTTTATAAAGAAATAGATACCTTTTGTATTAATAGAATATAAAAAGTATTCAAAAATAACTCTATGGACTATTGGACTAACCACATGAAGTGACGAAAACTGTTTCATTCTCTTTCTGAAGCTATAAAAATATCTAACTCAGGTTAATGAAACAAGGTTAAAACTTGCGTAAATGCTGTCAAGACAATGTTGGCAATGCTGATTTCAGAAAAATACAAGGTAAAGCTGGTTATTAAACTGTCTTTCTGATTTAAGGAGCAATTTGGATGATCTAGGAAGTAGTTGGGATGCAGACAGGCACAGAAACATTCCAGTGAGGAGGAAGCATTAAGTAGCAATGCTGTTAGTTACCTGGTAGAAATGAAAATGAATTCTACTAATTGAGGTAGCATTAATGGAACTTCAAAGAGAACCACTTTTAATCTTGGAAGGTTACAGAAATGGCTTTTCTGAGGTACTTTTATTTTCCAAATATTGGTAAGTAGCTAGTGCATTGCTAAAGACAAAATAATTCAAGAGTTCCAAAATGTAAATTGGCATTTGTTAACAAATAAGAGCAAAGAAATCATTATTAGTAGCATATAAGTCTGGGAAACAATCCAAACAATATACTAAGTGAAACAGTTGCCAGCAGATAAGAGCAATATCAGTTTGCTACATGAGCAAACAGCAGTGACACGATTTTCCTTTTCTGTTACCTGTTAGTGAGGGATCTTCTGTACCGTCTCCAGACACCTGGCCATGAAGATGAGCATGGTGTGATGGCGAGCTTAAGCATTCCTCTTGTTCTTGCAGGGAGATGGAATTTTTGTGGGGTACCTTGTTCAGGCTCGTGCCCAGACTGCTCACAGGGTTCGTCTGTGGGGCTTCTGTGATTTTCCTGCCTGGCGGCTGATAAACCTGACTGTAGTGGCCTATGGGATGATATGCTGGTTTCTCAGATTTGCTGTCATCTTCATCATCGTCGTCAATGACAACCAATTCTGCACGGATAACCCCATCGTATCGTGACAGCTTCTGCTCTGCTTCTGCATCATCATCATCAATGCGCTGATAACCCATGAAAACCATTGTAACTGGCTCAGAGTCATCCACGTAACACGGCACAGCTTGGACAAGGTTGTATCGAACATCTTCCTCCTCTTGAGGTGCAGGGGATGTTTCATTAACATGGCGGGGACTCAAAAGCCTTGTCTCGTTGTGCCTTTCTCTTGTGTTCTGGTAAGGTTTTAATTCCTCAAGTCCAGCTTTTCTTTCTTCGTTATGAGTCATCCTGTTCTCGGTGTTAGTGTGCACTTTCTTCTCTGAATGGGAAATTACTGGAGAGGGAGACTTTGGCTGTACTACCTTTGGAAGATCAAACCCGTTCTCTTTATTTTGCTGCATAAAGGGCTCTGTTTTGGAGAAGAGTTCTGTCTGATTGCTGAATCCATTCATCTCTCTTCTTTTGGTGTCTTCCACTTTTGGTCCTGGGACTAATTTGTCTTTCTGAGGAGTAACTGGCCTGCAAAATTTGTTTGCGAACACAGGCTCATGATACTCTGTGGGAGACTGGGAATTTTTTTCAGTTGCCTGTCGTAGCAGGTCCTCCACTTCAACAGGAGCAAGTTCATCCATGCCATTTTGTGTCGTATTGCCGTTTGAAGACACTGCATAGACTGACTTCCTGCCATCATCATAGACTTTAACTCCTGTCTCCTTAAACTCCTTTGATGGAAGAGGGATTGTTGATAACACCGTGTTTTCTCCTGTCTTCATATCTTTTTCAACTTTAATTTCCATGGCAAACAATGCTGTTGAAAGAAACAAGTGCTTAAACTGATAACGCAGCAGCTGCAAGAAATATAGAAGAGTTCTGACAGTGATGGAGAATGACTATTGGAATGAATTATCAAATATGTGATATTATCACATACACAACTAATATATTGGATTCTCATTTTGAATGTCTCCTGTCATTCTGTGGAAAAAATACTTTCATTTGGATCTAATTCTGTGAGGAAAAATCAACTGTTGAGGAGCCAGTTTTCATTACATGATAGACCGAGAAATCCAGATTTTACCTTGGCCCCTGGTGTTGTGCTGGGCAATAGCAACTGAAAGGGATCAGTGTGCTGTGGTGCTGAAGAGTCTTGGGCACTCTGAAGGCTTAAGAGACTTTGTTGTAGCTTGGAAATAACCAGAGTACTGCTGGCTGCCCAATAGCTGTAAGTGTGGATAGAAAATGTGGAATGTATGATCTGAAGGGAGGATGTACTTAAAGTTTTTGCCAGGCAAAGGAATGAAATGCTGGAAAGAAGGGTCAGTGGTGAAAAGACTTATTCTGAGTGGCACATATCTTACATCAGTGTCTCACCTCTCAGTTTTGATGACCTAACTGATAACACAGCTTAAACAAGAACAGCGGTGCCTCATATCTGTAATGTTTGCTCTTTGATTAAGGTGTATTAGATTCAATTAATAGGAAGTTCTGGCACATATTGAAACCCTTTGGAGTCAGTGGTAAGCAGTACCTTTTCTCTTTTCCTCATCATCGTTGGCAGCATGTGCTGTACCTCTCAGTGTGGAAGGCCTGAAGTGCTTGGGTAGGTCAGGTATGCTGGCATAGATGTAGTCTGCTGACTCTGAGCAAAGAACATCCACAGGTCCATAAAGTATTAGTATGTTTTAACTGACTTCTGCAAGAACCTTATAAAAAAATATTCTTTTGACTATACGTACCTTTTTCAAATCCTGCTTTTTCAGTCTTCACAGACTAGGTGGGAAAGAGAACCATTAAAAATAAAGGTGATAATTAGTTTAAAGATGTGAACTAGACAGTGCTTAGGTTTCCCTGATAGTTTTAACATTTTGAGTGCACAGCTTCATACAGAGAAGGGGCTAAAATTAAACATGCTCAATTGGAGCATAGCAAGGGAGAAAGTGAAATTTCTGTGGTCTTTTTTGCCAATATGATTCTAAGTCACACAGGGAAGGACAAAATATTGTGAAGTGTTAAACAGTAGCTTAGCCTCCCACTGGGGCTCAACCTGGTTGGCTTCAAAGATTTTTCAAAGGTTCTACTTTGTCTTTCCAGTTTTACTTATCCCCCTGAGTATCTTTAGAGAGTGTGTGTATACAAGAACAGCTGTAGAACTGAAGTTTAGTTTAATCACTATGTTTTTTGAGGTGATTTAGGATGATTTTAAAATTCTACAATGTTTTAACAAAGACTCATAACAACATGAAGTTGTGTTTCATTACCACCTCACAGGGGCTTGGGGGAGAGCATGACGCAGTTTAGCTGGGCACATCACCTGAAGGAGTATGAAAACACCTGCCTCGGTACCTGTTACATCTGTCTGTAGCTGAGATGGAGTTGCTGGTTGATGTCAGTGGCAGTGCTATTTTTTGGAGATGTGCTGTAGATGAGTAATGGTAGGAATTGCTCCTCCACCCCCATAAACAAGCAAATGGAGACATCTGGGCACTCAAACAATAGAATATCTTTGACCCCTCTTGTGACTGCTGTCATTTTAGACAAAAGCTCATGACCACTCATGGGATCCAGCTAGTTCCCCTTTCCCTGCTTATGATGATGAATGAGTAATGAACTCTATTTCTGGAATAATTTGGCACTAACCTTTATTATGTCTTCTGTTGTTTTCTCAACAGACTTCAGTTTCTTTAAGATTGCTTCTTCCTTAGCTGAGACTTCCATTTCCTGTCTTTCCAGAGCCTCAATTTCCTTCTCCAGTCTGCAATCACAGTTGCATTTGATTTAATACCAGAGAGAGAACAACATTGCAGAGTTGATACATTGTGAATACGGACATCAGCAAAGCTGGCTTTACTTACCCTGAAAAATTTTACTCTAATATGACATCAGCTTATAATTTCACATGAATTGGGAAATAAGTGTGAAAGAGTATTTTCATTAAAAAAAAACAAAAACAACAAGTAAAACCTGCCATAGATCCCTTCTGAGCCTACTTTAAAAATAGTGACTGCAATTATCTTGTCTAGGGAAGGAGTGGATAAGGAATAAGGCCCTGCACATCCTCATTTCTAAACACATTTTCTACACTGTCTCAAGAAATGTGATTATTCTGTTGTAACTAAGACGTAGGAATCTAATATACAGACACGAGGGTTATGCCTTTGGCATGTATACTGCTACAGATTATGGAAAGAAGCAAATTCTTTTGTTGTAAGAGTCAGAACAATGTTCTTGTACTGTCAAAGGACTACAGTACATCACCTCATATGTATTTTATTGTATGGAGCCAAACCATGTTCTGGAGGATTCCCCATAGAGAGAAGTCTATAACGAGAAGGTACAATTCCAGAAGAGCCACCTCTATCAATGGAGATCAAATGCCATGTGTGTTTCTGAGGTGTAGAACAGATTTCGTGTTTTGGTAAAATAATAATGGTAGTTGCAAGTACATGTAGATAAAACTGCTCTTAACTAACTTGCTAATATGAAAGTTAATACAGCTATAAATAGCATTGTGCTTTCACACTACTTTTAAGAAGCAATAACTTCATAATTGTGTGAATTTTGAAATGGAAGAAACCTGCAGAGTGGGATAGTGCTCAAGAGACTAAACTGTTGTTTTCGAGTCTGGGTGGGATTGAGAATGGAGAACTTGCAAACACCTAGGATCATGCAGGGGCTTTCTGAAGGTGTGTCTGTTTGTGTTCAGATCCAAGATGCCAAGATAGTTTTCTATGATTCTGCATGTGTGAATGTGGGTTCTGGAACTTCAGAATTCTTTGCTTTGATAAAACAGGTGTAACAATGCTTGACTGACAGCTTGAAGATTGATTCTTCACAGGAAAAATCTTGATTAAAAGTGCAAGATATGCTCATGTGGTGTTACTTGGAGCATTCCTGATAGTCCAGTCCAGAGCTTGTATAGCCACAGATTTAAAAATACTAGAAAGTTTTAAGGGCTTCTCTTTGGCACTGTTCCATCTTTGGGTTTTATATAGAAATTTGCCTTATTAACCTAGTAGTTAGGAAGTCACTTTTCCATGAAGATCTAGAATCAGTTCTAGGTTTTAGTCTGAAGTGGGGCTTGAACTAAATGTCTCATGCTACATGTGAGTGCCATAAAACTTCAGTCTCCTAGTTCATCTACATTTCTTTTTAAAAAAAAATCTATTAACTTGAAGAAAAAAAAAATTTCAAAACCTTCTTCATTTGAGGGAAATATGTCTTCCCTTGCTTTTGAATCCATGCCAGAAATCAATGACTGTAGACTAAGTCAGCTGCAACTGGTATCACTAGTTGCTGAGATCAGTCAAAATAGTTACAATTAGATGATCTGAGACAAAGTTACAAATAGGGTAATGGAAATATTGGCCTATAACCCCCAGGGGAAAAAACATGCTGTATTTTGACTAATTTTTTATTATTTGCCTGGATTATTACCCTACAGTCAACATGAATAATAAAAGTCTGTCATCTCTTTTAAAGTAAGCAGACTAGGAAAGCTGAATGCAGGCCAGCAGATAAGCATTATTTATTTCCTTCTTTGTGACTGTTTGAGGAATATGAATTAATATTACGGCTCTTGCCCTATTTAAACTCAGATATGTAGAGCTACACTAATAGAGGACTACATGGACTTTTATCTGTTAATGCAAACACCTTCTTTTTTGGTATCACAGATCTTGGAACTGAGATGTGAATAAAAATACATTCAGGATGAAAGTAAAAGCTAAAAAAAAAAATATTTAAAAGCTACCAACACTTCAGACCTGAACTCAGCAGGATGATCTTAGAACCCTGATCAAAGGTACCGATTATAGCACTAAAACCTAAAAATTTAATGATGAGGGGGATGAGTATATTTGGACACCCATAAAATAATGTAATGACCGTGTGCCATATTTCTGCACTTCTTACAGAACAGTCTTCATTTAATATATTAAAATGTTGTATTTGTAGATGAGACTTGATCACAATATTATCATAATGAGAAAATTAATAATGAGAAATGCACATTTGCATAGTGAACTGAAAAATCATTAACTTATACTATGGGTTTATTTCATTCTTGGTTCCAAACACTTGAAGGCACACAGGTGAAAGAAGAAGAGGAAAAATCTTGGAGATATTTAAAAAAGGGAGAGTGGGGAAAAGAGAGAGAAAACACAACCCCAAATAAATCAAAGATTATAAACCCCATATATTTAGGTGGATAATTAAGAAAAGTATTAAAGTTATATATGCTCTCACACCCATACCAACACCCACTTTGTATGGTAATAAAGAGAACTGATTCAGTGCTCAATGGGATTGGAGAAAGATTCTCATACCCATGAACTGGGATTGCATCAAGACCTTAAGTATCTGCTTTGCACTCATATAAGACATAGATTTTTATGGTTTGTTTTCAGAGAATGTTGTAACTGGAATTTGAGGAAAGAAAACTTTAAAGATATTCAACTTCTATAGTTCAAAGAAATGGACTTCATGCAGTTAAAATGTTAGACCAGGACCTTTATGGTGTTTAGAAAATTCTAAATCAATGATATTTTTATGAAGTTATATCACAGTTTGTATTTGTCTTGAAAGGGTCCAGCAGCTGTATGAGCAATTATAAGAAATTATCTTTTTGTCAGGGCTTCTGTTTTTTGTAAAGAAATGGAAATATGACATAGCTGCTGTATTAAATCAATCCTTTGAATATTTTCTTTCTCTTGAGTAGTGCTTATCTGAGAGGGAAGAAATAGAGTGTAGAGGTGTGGATGACAGAAGAAACCTTATAAGCCAAGACACTAAATGGAAGGTTTCTCTGCCAAAGTAGTACCTGAATTAAGAAAATCTATGGATTTTTTTGGTTACTGCTGCTGGCCACCAGCTGATCTGCTGGGATTGGCATTACTGCCACCCCAGAAAAAAAAAACAAAGGGCTGAAGAAGGAAAAGCAGCCAGGAGGATACCACCCTGGAGAATTCCTGACTAAGAGGAAAAGGCAGTTTAGCAAGTCCTCACATGTTCTGAGGTGAGTCAAATGCTTTTGCAGCTCTGGAGTACAGCCTTAGCCTGCCTTCATGTATCATGTTACAAACAATTGAAGAGACCGTAGTTGTTTTGCATTTTTTAAGTATGTTGTTTAGCAACTAATTCCATCAAGAATGTTACTAGCTGAAGATTAAATAATAAAACAGGACTCCTAGTTCTTCACTCAACTTGTACCCTGACCAAGGATGTGTTCACTTGCTCACTGAAGCTTCTAACACATCGAGAGGGTTAATAGAACTGATAATATAAATGCAATTTTTTTTTGGTCTGCAACTAAAGCATTCAGCCATTTATCTGCAAAGTGATTCAGGCCACTTGCTATTCACTGTTTTGTCATTATTACAGGGAATGGAACTCTCCCTTTTATCAAAAAATACTCAAATCTGAACTGATTAGCAGACATACACTAGCTCAACTTGACAGTGGAGTAAAGAGTGTTTCAAAACAGAGGTCCCATTTAGGAGGGTGATGGGAAGGATTGTGCCACCACTGTTAATCTGCCTACAATTGCCTTGTCCTCTCAGCAGAAAGAAACAAAGACTGTATTGAGTATTCAAAAAGTCTTTAAAGTGATTCAGATTTTTTTTATCTGAAGGTAAAAGCCGTGTGGAATAGTCATCACAGACAGAATATATCTGAAACAAGGGAATTTTAATAGTCAGATGCTTAGTAGAAAAAATTCTACTGAGCGACTCAATAGTTTGTTACTTTTACTGTGTAACATGTCAACATGATCAGTTCAGCAATCTTTTATTTACAGGACAGGTCAAAGGTCAAGCCAAGCTTTTGTTTGCTTGGGTGACATCTATGGCATGGCAAAGGCCCTGTGCAAGTACTGAATAGTGCATATTTCATGTGTTTTTAAGAGGACTTTGTTCACACTGAACTCTGAATTACTAGGTTTCTGTATTGCTGCTGGCTGGTTTGAAACTGTCCTGGGTATGTATAAACAAAATGTAATGCTGTTTGGAAGGCAATATGGATGTTTTTCTGGAGGCCTTTACTAGACAGTTATTGAAGAATGGTAGGAAATATAATTTATAGCAAAAAATTCTTGATGTGAATAAAACTGTGTAAATTCCTAGTTCAGAGGGAAGTTCCCACATGCTCTTCTGCCTCCCTTCTCCATCTGGAAAATCAAATGTCTTTGTCTAAGTCCTCTGTGTATTGTGAAGATGAAAGCTGCCAAAGGCTAAGCTGTGTATAAGTTGTTTTCTAAGGAAAATAAAAATATCAGTAGTGAAAATATTGCTTTTGATATCAAGGCCTTCCAAACATCTAAAGTGTCTTTATAACTTCACCAATGGTGAATGATAACCAGGGTGGCTCAGGAATGTAATAGAGAGCATTTCTGTAGTGATTTTTTCTAGGATGCATTATTCCTGTGTTATTGTAAGAGTGAAGACAGTATGCCATTCTATGTTGTCCTCATCAATTAATCATCATTTCAGATCAATCTAGGTTAAGAAATGGGAATCATTTTAAGGAGGAAGCAATTTCTTGGAATGTCTCAGGAAGAGGTCATAGACAGGAAAATTTGGTTGGTAAAACTGGTATTAACAACAAATAGCTGTGAAAATGGCTTAGTTTGCCATGAAAAAACAAATTGTTGTGAAAGAGCAGCATATATATAAAAAAATAAGAATAACCATTCACAGGTTTTATTAAAGAACAAGCGTAGTAAAACAAATAGCCTTATATTCTTGGGAAAAGAAGGATGTTTTTAATAAGAGGAGAACGCCCAGCAACTGCAATCAAACATTTATTGCAGTTTTTTTCCACTGCAGTGCTTACAGTTGCAAGTTAACTTATTTAATTAATTTTCATTAGCATTTAAATTGCTGGTCTATGGTCATATGATCAGCCACCTAGATATATAAACATTACTTGTGCTTGTAAATAAATGAATCTGGAACTGTACAGCAAAACAATTCATACCAACCTTCATTCCTGCTAAAAGCAGGCATAAAAATAGGAATTAAAAAAAACCCAGTACTAATAAAACAAACAAAACCCCTCAACAAACACACACAAACAACTCCCTGTTTAAGAAAGCAGCTAGGGTCAAATGATGGGCTTAGCACTGGGAGTTCTACTTTCTTAAAGCACAAATATACTTAGAAATCTTCCTTCATAATCCTATGGGCATCTTTTTTTGAAAGCTAAACTTTAAAACTTCTTAACCCCTTGTTAAGTTTTGAGTCTACAGACCTCAGGCAGAGGGAATATTCCTTTGATGCTAGTTTTCCTACACGAATTAAAGGTATTTTTCAGGTTTGAAGCTCTAGTTGAATTACTGTTTCACTATTTGTAATAGTGATAAGTTCTAATAATCCTAAAAAGAGTTTATATGGCTATATTCAGAAAAGTAAAACTCCGTATGTGCGTTCAGTTTTGATATCTAAGGAAATAAAAATTAAAGCCACTGAGCTTATGACAAATGCAGGACCATAAATGCAAAAAAGACTGTACAACTATGGTTATAAATCAACCTAGAATCATGTTCCTAGTAAATAAGGGAGTCATTTGTGAGACTGCTTGTGCAGTTTGTTAGTCCTATGTGATAGGGGGGCACTAGGCAATGAGATTTGTAGGAACATCTCTAATGAAAGGTAGGACAAGACCTTTGCTATAGAAGGCTTCTGGGAATAAATTGAGTACAAAACAACACAGAAAAGTGAAAATAAGATAAGTGATATTAGTGGGGCTGAGCAGCCTGTACAGTTGTTAAGTTGCTGTGTTATGGTAAAAGCCAGGCATTAAAGGCTGTGCAGGACTTAATAAAACTAATGAATTTAAACCTATCTACTGTTATTTTTAAGTTCTGATTTAACAATTGCTATCTCAGAGCAAAACCCATATATTGTGGCTTATGTCTATTGAATACAGCATGGAAGGGATATATCTGGAATTAGAGAAACATACTCTGCAATGTATTTATTGTGCAGTTGATAAAATTCACAGTATGGAAGCTTGCATTGTGTATTCCATAACTTCAGCTGACTAAAAAGCATAACAAAGTTTGCTTTAC
This sequence comes from Pyrocephalus nanus, assembly GCA_038380795.1. Lineage (NCBI taxonomy): Eukaryota > Metazoa > Chordata > Aves > Passeriformes > Tyrannidae > Pyrocephalus > Pyrocephalus nanus. Next base: position 18,698,664 of record CM076269.1, on the reverse strand, counting down.
CCTGTGTACACTGCATATGTTTAGCCCTTGCTGAAGTTTTAATCTTCTACAAAATAAGGGACTCTTAAGAAGGGACCATTTTAACCCAGACACAAGGGCAGGGCATTACCCTACCTGAAAATGTCTTGTTCCAGCTCACGAGTCCGCTGTTGGTCCTCCTGGTTCTGCTTTTGCATTTCTTCTTGCTCTTTTGGAGTCATAGAACTCAGGCCATCCAAGAGCCATTTTTCTCGCAAGGCCTTTTTCTGAAGGGGAAAGACAGACAAGTAAGCGAACCCTAAAAGTTAAATTTTTTAAAATTTTGTTTTTTTACCTGTGGGATGTAAGGGCAGTGCTTACAGTTGCATTAGTCCTACAGGACAGTATTCTCTCAACACAGGATCCTAGGAAATGTGTAGGAAATAAGGGCTGCTCCAGACAATCCCAAGCCTTGACTCTCTAGAATCACTTGGCAGCACTTCCTGGTAGTTGTGTCTTAGGCTCTAATTAAATAAATGAAGAATTTAAGAGAATAGTTTTACGTGATCTGATAGATATATGTAGACTGGTGTTGGCACAACTCCTATTGACCACAAAAGGCTGTGTTCTCAAGCTGGAGGGAACATAGTTATTAATTCCCTTTCAATCAAGCTATTTAGATTGTAATGATAAGCAGGGCTCCTAGAAAGTGAGGTTTTGATCCTGGATGGAACTGAATTAGTATAGCATTGATATCTCCAAACATAAATCTATAGTTCCTTGTGAGATTTACAGCAGGGCTGCCACTGTAGACCTCAGAAACAGATAACATCTATTGTAGTCAACAAAAGCTTTGTTTATGTATAGGGTTAGGCCCAAGAAAACAAACTCCCCAAATGAGCATAACACAATAGTGTTATTTTTGCATTTTCTAGAGTAGTTTGCTGCTGCTCTCAACTAAATGCCATGTAACCTTTTTCATTTAATTAGCCATTTTTAAAAGAATGACACATTGTGTATTTGGAAACAGCCTTTGAACAAAAGATGTTTTCAAGTCTGCTCCATCCAGGCAGTGGCACCAGCCAGTGCAGGAGCAGCTGCTTTGGGGCTGCCAGGTTCTTTCTGCTGTCTGGCATTTCCTTCCACAGCAAAGTGTCTCTGTCTCAGTACTAGGTCATGCATGTGCTATAGCACTGACATAAAAGCATTTTCATTTTTCGTGAGGCTCAGTATGTTAAGAGAAAGGGATACTTATACCTCATAATGTGCTAAGACTCTGGCAACGGCCACAGTGCTGGCCATTTGAATGAAAGGAATAATTTTGTTTTTTCTCTGTAGTTCATGGTCACGTCAGGGGTACTGATGTACTGATTCTGCAAATTCTGTGAATAATTTACGATGTGTGCTCCAGGCATAGCTCCACTGTAATCCTTAGCAAGGCTGGACTAGCACTGAAAGATTCATCCTTCTTTGGAAAGCAAGGGTGTTTGGAGTTTACGGGTCTTGTTCTCCCAGGGGTGTGGTGGCAGTTCACCTTGTGGCATTTTGGGGAAGGCATCAGTTGCTTTCAGAGTATTTCACAGAAAATGTAGTTGAACACTGTGAGCTGCTGGAACAAGGTGTGTGACGAGCACCTACAGGGGAGCACTAATGGAGTTCAGGCATTATCAGAAGCCAGAAACTTAATAGGCTAAACTCTAAAAGCCCTTGGAAAGTACATGCAAATCAGTGCTGACTGCGCTTTTCAAACAACTCTGTCTGGTCCTTTCCCTTTCTGCCTCAGTGAGAAGGATTCCAGGTAGAAGGAAGAATTAGTTGCTAGTGCATCTAGAATTACTTGATGAGATTTACCCTGTACCCTTACTAGCAGCCCCAACTGCCCCTTGCAGTTCTGTGCAGCCCTATCCACACAGATGTGTTTGCTTGCACAGCCTCTACTTCGTGTGGCAGAAGTGCACATGTAGAGGAGAAAAATAAAACAACCTTTTAATAAACCTATTGCTAAGTGTTATAAATAGGAATGAAGGACAAAATGAAGAACAGGACAGTGACATCCAGCTAACAGGAACATCCACATGACAGTGAGATTTACTAATCTAGGGGACAGGTGTGAGTTATGATCAGTAGGTCATGGAGCTCTAGATTTCACCATGTGCAATTGTTAAGAGCGTAAATGAATTAAATCAGTGCCTAGGGAAATGATCCTTCTATAAAATTTGCCAAAGTGTCCTAATGTTTTAAAAGTCTAAATATGTTTTAAAGCAATTTGTACACTAGACACTTTTGTTGTTTTATTCCACTGAAATACCTGAATTAGTCTGAAGCATAAATATTCATGAAAGGACAAAACTTCTAGGGCATCAAGCAGAGGATGTTCAGTAGTAATGTTGCATTTGACAGGTGCCTATCTTATTATTGAGTTGTAAAAAGTAGCTTACATTTTGGGTGTTCCAAAGAGCTAGTCATATGCATGTATTTATACACCTTATATATATTTAAATGTATGCTTGATCCTTTTTTGCCAAGTAAATAATTTTTTCTATAGATCCTTGATTCACCTTGTATATGCAACACGACTGATTTTAATTTAAGAACTGCTGGATGATTTTTCATGGAACAGGTGAAGGAATCCTATCCTCTGTTCTCTTCCAAAGGAAAACTATTTCAGTAGTGTTTTTCCATAAGTGTTTTGGCCTCTGTAAAAAAACTCCATAAAACTTCCTCAGAAGAAGCGTGAGGTGGATTTTTGTTTTCTTAACTTTTAAAACTCCATTATACCTATTAGTTTTATGTACAAACGTACTAAATCTGTCAGGAAACTGCCCTAGGGCTCTGTCTGCACACTGCAGCAGTGAGGATTAGCTGCATGTCTTCAACAGATCAGTTTATCCTTCTATAAAGAAGGGCAAAAGAGTCATTCTGAATTCATAGATGTGGAAACTTGAAACATAACTTTCAATACTCCATGTAAGCATGGACTAAGGTGAAGACAGTCACATGTTTGCTGCTCAACAGTTACAAGACTTGGAAAAGATATTGCCCTTCCTTTTAGACAAGATGTTACACAGTTGGTCAAGCCTGTCCTTGGAGTAACTACCTTCCAATAAAACCTGAGCACGGGTGACTTTTGTGTTGGCTCTCCTGGCCCATTAGTGAACTAGTTTATCATAGTTTCTCCTTTTTTTTTTGTTTTTTTTGGCTTGACACAAAAGAAGAGGGTGGGTGACACCCAGGATCTGCTGTCTGTTTTGAAGAAGAGTCTGTTTTAAATATGCTTCTCTCCCGTTTCCTGGAGGAGACATGCCACGCTTCTGGTATTAGATTCAACATATCTTCTTCAAACTGTTTATCTGCTCACATGATGAAAAGGGTATGTAAAATACCAATACTTGCATATTTCTGGAAGCACAGATTTTGTCTTATCTCCCTAAATGACACCTACTGCCAAGCTGCAACAGATAATTAAAGAATAATGGTGTTGGGTAAAAAATCATTGCCATTTCAAGTCTCTGCAGAGGTGTATCTTTTGCTTTCTTAATAACTTGGAATTTGTAATCCTGAGTTTATCAGGCCATATTTGAGGGAAATAGCTGCATCATTTTTTCTTTTTCTTTTTAAAAATATATAAAGGAACAGCATTGTTTCACTAAAGAGTTATTAAACAAGCTAACAAAAGTCTATAGCCTGCCCCCAAAAAATAGGCTGCTTCTTTTCTAGGAAAAAAAAAGTGCAATTAGACTTTATGATTGTGCTGCACCCTGTACCAAGTAAGATTGCTGTAGTGGGATTAGGGAGTGAACACACCCAGTCTGAAATGCGAGGCTTAATTTTCATCTGTGAGTTATTCCTGGTTATGATCTCATTTTATGCCATGAAAGTGATCAAATAACACCAGCTCTAGAGTGTAATTTTTTTCAAAGAATGATGCTTATTAAAGGCAAATGGAGTCCTGGCAAAACTCCAAAAAGCTGTGAAAATTTGACAGTAAAAGCATGACTTAAATGCATGAAGATTTGCACTCCAAAATCCAAACCCTTTATTCATGCTGTATTACTTGAGGCTATCTTTAGCTACATAAATCCAACACTTTACTTACCTTTAAATGTTGGTGCTTCATTTTTTCTTCTTCCACTTTTAGACGTTTCTGTGTAATTTCTTCTTGCAGTTTTCTTTTGTCCTACAAATGAAGAGAACAATAAAACTTTGTTTAGAGAAATTACTCGCTAACGAAAATGTCGTGTAAGTGTTGTTCAGTAGGGTGAAATCAATCCATGCAAACAAAGCCTCATTTTCAAGCTTAGGTGATGCTTAGGCAGTGCATAATTCTTTGCAGCAACAGCTCGTGTCCTGTGCAGGTGTGGTTTCCACTGCTCTTTCTCCAAAGTACATTTAAACGTGTTAATGACCACCAAGGAGGGGCGATACAAAATAAAACCTATTTACTCTTATGAAGGGTAGGGGAAGAAAACAGGAAGAAAGTACATTTGAGCAGAATTGTACATGCAGAGTGAGACTAAAAATGGGTCCTGACCCAAATTCCTAAGGCAGCCCACACATCGTTTAGGAGAGGGAAGAGCCTGCATGGTCTGCAGTGTGCAGCTGTGATACATCACTAACTGAAATGGGCTGTCGGGGAATCCAGCACTGAGTTTGTGTATCTTGTGGCTAATAGCTGAAATAAACAGGAATAAACAAAGACTTAGCAATTTATTTTGTTAGTCAGATAATGGTAAAGATGAACACAGAGAACTGTGGTGTGTTTCATATATGTTGCTGTTACCTCTCAAAGAAAAGAAATAAAAGTTTTGCCTGTGCACAGGCTGTTTTCATAGTTGCTGAACTTTAGAAGGAAAAACCTCAAGCAGTGCTGATCTATCATAGTGCCACCTTCATCCTTTTTGCTAGAGATTGTAGAAAAAAGGAAATGGGTGAACAGTGTTGGAAGGCTGGCAATGCTTGAGCCTCTCGTGTCTGTGGATAGCACTGCCACACAGAGTTATCCTTATTTGCTCCTCTGTATGAGGCCAAACACTGATTTAGTACTTTGTGTCCTCAGCAGCCAGTGGGAAAGAAATCATGCCAAATGAAACTAACTTTTCTAACACGTATTAATAGGCTATTCCCTTGGCCAGCCTTAATGCTGTAAAATTCTATTATTTGGCACAGCACCTTTTGCACTTGTTTCTTGGTATGTTTTAGGGAAGTAAATGGAATCTTCTGTTGTTCTGTGCAGAATAGTTTGCTGACTGGAGGCTAGTGCTCCTTTCAAATAGAGCAGCTGGGTTCTGTTAAAAAACTGATAGCTTTTCTTTTTTTAATGATATGTTTTCAGACAAGTATGGTTTTGGAAGGAGTTAAGTTCTTCACAAACATAGGAAGAGACTTGCCCTTCCAGCCCACCTGAGGAACCAGCTGTGTGTAAGAAGTGTAGAAAGTCAGTAAAGAAGTGCTGGACAAACGGCTGGGAGTTGTTCTCCACCATTTCCCTAGGATCTGGGATTTGGGAACGGGAAGAGACATGGTGTGCTAGGCTGAATCACTTCGCTGTTACTGGAAATTAGAAATTAGCAGCGTGGCCACAGGCTCTAAGGGCACTTTGTTGAAGGGTAGGAAGTAGAAGAAACCACCCAGCCTTGTGGAGATGGAGGACAGGACTACAGGTGGCCAAGCATTACTTATAGTATGCTGGGATTTAGTAGATGTTTACAGATTGTTTCAGTTCTTAAGAAAAACTTCTTTTTCTCTTTACTAAGGTTCTAGGTAAAACTCTTAACTAGGAAATTAACTTTTACTCGGTTTATACTATTAAAAAATATTCTAAGTGATTTTAAATATTCTTTTTGTACCACTGGAGCTGTAATAAGAGTTTGGGAGTCTGAAATGAGAATTTGTACACAAACTACTCTGCAGACAGAAATCAGTGTAAAGGCATAAATAACTGCGTTTTAAACTAACTGTATAATAAGGAACCTATTCAGCAGCAAAACTTTTGCCTGATTCTTTTTTTAAAGGTCTATGTTTCTTTTACATCCAATATTTTGTCTCTGAAAGCTTTCCACTTGTATACTTTGGAGTCCTAGCATGTTTTAATTTCACTGGTTGGTATTAAATATCCATTATGCAACTATCCAGAAATTGAAATAGATTGCCTTTTATGTATCTAGTCTATATCTCTATATATTCTAATCTAATACCAGAAGCTAAGAAATATGAGGAATCTGTTTGACGTTGTGGGCCACAATACTTTTTAAAACCTGTTAGAAAAGTTGTCTGCACATCATCTCTTGCTTTACAAAGCTTATACCCTATCTAATGGAATAAATATTTATTCCTGGATAGCTAAGGGATCCATGCTTCTACCAAACTTCATGCTCTGCCCCTGTAGGTAATCCCATTTCTGGCAGAAGTCCTTGAATCCTCTTTTACTACGCTCTTGTTACTGTGAGCAGGATTTGCTTTTTATGAAAGAGCACCTTCAGCTCTTCCTTTCTCTTGTGCATCAATGCGAGGTAAGACTTGAGCCTTGGTCCTAATTTTAGCTTCTACTGGAACTAGTGGGAATCTTTCCTGACTTTTGAGAGTAAAAAAGAATTGTGTTCTAACCTGGATCTGTCTGAAAGAAAGGGAAATGCAGCCACAGAGCAGTGCCTTGTGAAGTATCTCGTGTGCCAAGTCCATTAGTTTGTGTCAGTGTTGTACAGTGGTGCTAGTGCTGGTGGTTTTGGTCCCATGGCAAATGCCTCATACTATCATTCAATGGAGCAGCTAATGCTTTAGCTAATATATTTTTCTTTTCATATAATTTTCCAGAGCTTAAAAACATTAAACCCCATCAACCCTTAAAAACATTGCAACTTTCATATTACAATCTCACTAATAAAATGGGTGTATCTGATATTTTACTTTTTATATTCTATATACACCAGCAGCAGGTGGAAGCTACATAACAAAGACAAAAGTTTCTTTTCAGAGCCACATGAGCATCAAAATATATAATAATAAAGTAATGTTTTTTATTATTATTATTATTTGCTACACAGAGAAGATACGAAAAACAATTTGAAAGCCCCTACTGGCTCTGTGAGAGCCAGATTCTGTCAAGGAGCCAGGCACTTAACAACAGAAACCAGTCAGTTTAGTGCAGGTGCAGTTGTTTATTGCTCTGAGTGCCCCTTGCTTTCCTCTCTTAGATCCTTCACAGCAAACATCTGGTGGGTAGCACTGGAAATTCCCAGGCATGTTACTTGAGACAAATCTTCCCAGAGCCACTGAGTAGCTTGCAATTGTAACTGTAATGTGCTGTTTTCTTAGACATCTCATACTGCAGATTCTTAAGCCTGAAAAATAACCTCACCTTATTTGGGCTGCTTAATTTCTGCAGTCTATTAGAACAAACACATCAAATGTTTCATTCAATGCTATCAACTGATGAAAGAAGGGAGTAAATAGTTTCTTTACACAGCAAGTGTAATAAATGAAGTCATGGCCTAAATATGATTTCCTATTTCTTGTAATGCAAGACACTGAAAGCTGCCCCAGTTTCTTAAAAAAATACTTGGTTATGCATCTGGTGGCAGAGGTGCAGCTGGAGGACACTCCAGCACGTTCACAGAGTCCTCAGCAGGTGAGTGTGCTGCCCCTTCCCTCTCCTGCATCCCAGGGAGTCTAAAACATTGCAAGGCCTGGACTTCTCTGGAGTGCCGAAACAATTGTTATCTTTTGAGCCCATACTCTAGAGACAAAGTCCAGGTTCTGACCCTGGTTCAAGCACCGTTACAGTTAAACAAACACCTGCACTCTAAACCCTCTAAAACATTTCAAATTACCCTCTTGTGGGCTTGCGTCAGGTCTCAAGTAAATATGATAAATGAATCTGTTGGCCTTTTATCAAGTGCCACAATTAAAACTCAACCAGCTTAAACCCCAAACTATTAGATTCCTGCAGATGTCCAGCTACCCTTCTCACATTTGATTACAATAAGGTTTTTTTCACTTTGCCCACCATTTATTCTGCCAGTAGTGTTTGTTTCTCAACTAGTCTGTCACACTAAGAGTGTGAAAAATATCTCTGTTTCCATTATTTGTTTTTAAACAAGTGCCTGAGAGAGTGAGTGATCCTTCTGGAGGTTTTCTTTCATCCCATAGGGCCAAATTTTGTTTCAGTTCACCTCTCTTGCAACTGAATAAGTTTCAGTGGAGATCAAATCAGAGGTGAATTAGGATTCAGACAGTTTTTGTTACATTAGGTTATATTACTTTAAAAATAGCTGAGTAGTTCCTTTTACAAATTATAAATATTTTGAATCAGATTTCCCTTTAGAAGAGAAACTGGAAATGATTTCTAAAGTCTTCTGCATAAACTTCAGTGAGTCCTTCCTCTGAAAACTGACAGGTACGACTTTGCTTAATCCAAGCTTGTCCGTTTTTACTTTCCAGGCATTGATACTTACGATAGATTATCAATAATTCAGATATTAAATTTAATTCCACAATGCAAACCAAAAATCTTTAATCTCTCAGTCATGTTGTGAAATGGGAAAATTGATTTGTTCTGGAATTCTCTAGCTGCCTTTTGACCTTCAGGCAAACATTCAAAATGATGACAGTAATATGTATTTTAGACTGTCCAGTAGTGATTTGCACACATACTTTCACTGCTTTGAATTTAATTTGAAAGTGCAATACAACCCATAATAAAGTCAGTACAGGCAACCTAGCTGTTTTAAAGCAATAGCCTATAAACCAGTATTTAAAAGTAACATTTTCAAGCAGACATAAAGTCTCTTTCTGTCCTGGGATAAATCATTATTCAGCAAACACACAGCAGCTCATTAACACAATGCTACTTCTAAGCCTTTTTTTTCCTAAGAGCAAGTTATAATCGTAAGCACTTACTGTTATGGCCTGGAATCTTTCTTTCAGCAATTCGGCTTCCTCCATTCTACAAATCAAAAACAGACAAGTAGTGAAGGCAAACAGAATCAGACCATAAGCAGAAAGCCTCCTGGTGGGGCTACAAAAAAAAATGAGGTGATTTGATCCAATTCCAGAGGAGAGAGAAGGCAGAATTTTGGATTTGTCAGAAGAGTCCCTGAACAGATGAGCAGATCAGTCCAGACAGACACATGTAATGAGGGTGTGGAGAGGAGGCAGACAAGGAGAGTGCTGGCATGAGTTGACTGACAAGTTGGAACAGTGGAGCACAAGCCCTTTTCCTTCAGAAGCTGCCAACTCTTTGTTTTAATGTGCTCGGTTAGCGTGCCACTGCTTCTTTAACTGTTAAATGCCCAAAACAGAATCTTACAGGACCAGGGTAGAAGTAAACTTCTATTATTTTGTTATTTCTGTTTCTTCTCTTTCTCTATGCTTCTGGTAATAAACAGATGTTTTAAACTTATTAATTATTCCTATTTCTTATTAAAATTATTTCACCTGCATGTTTTAACATGTTGTATATTAGCATTGTAGATGGCATGGATTTTTTTCAGATAGCAGTTTTAATTCAGTTTCCTAGATAAAATTTTTAGAAAAGCTGTTTTCATAACTGGAAGAATGTTTTAGAACTGCTAACCGAAAATAAGATAAACTTTAAACAATCAGGTCTGTCACTGAATGCAAGTGTTAATCTGTGCAATTACTGGTCAGCTATCTGGGACTCAGGGGAAGCTTTGTCTAAGTAAGGATTTCAGGATCATCATTTCAGTGTTCCCGAGAGGAGGGTAAAATGCCAGGGGCTCTCATGCTGCATTTCCACTCAGCTGACTTGCTGTGGACTTCTGCTGAAAACACCACTCTGTGCCTTAAGGGATGGCGTACAGTTTGACCTTTTCATTTACCTGAGTGAGAGTCAGCCATCGAAAATCAATCTAGGAAACCTGCAGAACAAGTGGAACTGCCCTAGGAAAATCCAGTTGCGGAAAAAATTCTAAGCAAATCAAACAGCATTAAGATGTAATGTGAATCTGGAATCCCTTTGTTACCTTCAGTATTATGTAACTCAAGTCTTTGTAAGGACACCAGCAGGAGAACCAGCCAGCAGGTTTGGGTTTTTACCTGTGAATTCATTGAGGTGACTGAACTCACCAGGATTTGGTGAGGGGGTTTATTTTACATGTCAGTGCAATGACCCGAATCTTGGTGGCAAATCAGGCTCATTACTAGCAAATTCTAAGGCTCTACAGAATTGCACACTTGATGGTGAAGTTACAGTCCTATAATTCAGTAGAAATTGATATTTAGTTCAATTTCCACCTTTCTAGTATGTCATTCATTCTTATACATGAGCAGACTATCCCCCTCTGCACTGGGATTAAGGATGCTTTAACGTTTTGTTTATGCTGTGATCCACTCTGAGGTTTTGTTCAAACTTGCAGAGACCCCGTGTTTTATTCTTCAGTGAAGATTTTATTTCTATTTTTTAAATATTAATAAATACCTCATTTGGTCAGCACTTGAAATTTAAAAAATTACCACATAAAAGCAAATGTGAAGTTCAAAGGCAAGTGCATTGAGGTTTATCAAGAGACAGATTACATGGGAATTTAAATGAGCTTGGTGTATGGATTTGAGAATGAATTCAAACACCACGTGGAATTAAATATATTCTTGCTGCAGAAACCAGTGGAGAGACAATCTTTCTCTTTAAGCTTTCATAAGTTAGTATAGTCTGCCTTATCATATTTTGAACCTCTCCCCAATTTATTTCATCTTTATTTCAACTTTGAAGTTCATCTTAAAATTTAAGTGCATGTGTGGACTTTGGAATGTTTAAAAATATTGAAAGAAGCAAATGTTTACATCAGAAATAAGCAAGTTTAAATCATATATATCCCCTTGCTAGGCAGGATTTGTTGTTCAATCAATAGGTTGTTTTCCAGTTATCTTAATCCTATTCTAATTGGGATTTATGTGCAAGAGAAGGAATGGACCAGCTGTCATTTTGTCTGCTCTTAAGCCTGCTTCTCCAATAGGAATATCCATGGAGTAAAGGTTAGACCAGTGAATCCAAACAGCTGTGTTTTCAGTCCACAGGATTCTTGGAACAAGGTTTTTCAGAACTTGCCTGCCAGAAACATATCCAGTGGAAACCACCTACCTAACCTGCAATTTTAAGGGGAGAAAAAAAAAAGTGTATTTTTCTTTTGGTAGAATAGATTCTCTGAGTTATGCAGAAAATGTTTTTGTATCATATGATGAGTCACAGAGGTTGGACTTTTTGGCTTCACTTATTCCTTTGTTCATTTCCATTTTGCACTGTGTACCTAATGTAGCAGCAATAATGAAAATCCAAAGCACAAGGTGAAAGAGTTGCATTCTGAATTCTTACAGAAAAGTGGGTTGTAATTTAGGAGAATGCAAATCCTGAACCAAAATCTTGAAGTAGTACCACAGAAGCACTTTCATGTCTGAAAATGCAATTTCTATTGTCCATTTCTGGAGCAATGTTTGAGTACTGGAACAGAGAAATGCTGTCACTTCAGAACTGTAGCAGCTCTCCCTGGCCATACAAAGCCATTTCTACTCTTCCTCACTGTGCTTGTATTTCTTTTGAAATACATCATTAACCTAGGGTAATACACACAGGGTGAGATATAGATTATTGTAGTAACAAACAATTGCCTCTGAGAAGAAACACTGCATTAAAGGTAAGGAGCAAGTCACTCTTTCAAAAAGTGAGTTTGAAGTGACTGGAGTTGATCAGATTGTTATCAGCTGAAAAGGCAGCCTGTACTTTTTTGGAAAGAGTGGCTACTGAGTTTGTGAACCAACATTTTGTGAGTCTTAACTACTTTGATTATTTTGCTTTGTGATGAGCTGCCTTTGGTAACTGTTTGAAACAGGAGAAGGGTGTTTTGGACTCGATATCAAAGAGAATTTTGTATTCTTGCAGTGAGCAAATGTGCTGCCACTATGCATTTGTTTGCGTGTAGCCTTAAATCTCTGACAGCAGGAACGGAGAGAAGGTAAATTTCAGTGAAGGCCTCACTGAAAATGTTTACTGCAGCCGTCCTGTCAATTGACCCAAAGGTCTGGTACTGAGGATGCCTTGGTCAATTGGTCTTTTCTCCAGCTATAATCATGATTTTGCCTTTTAAAGTGAAAAATAAGCCAATAAGAAACAAAACATTGAAAATCTAAAAGAAGGCTCTTGTCCCTTCCTCAAATTGTACATTTGAAATTTTTAATAATGTGTACTTTTAAGATCTTAGAGGAAGTTCATAACAAAACATCTGCCACCCCTCAGGAGGGATTAAATTTTGCCTTGAAGGCCAATTTTGGGGAAGTAATGCCCTATTAGGCAGGTCTTTTAACATAATTAATTTCTTGGGTCCTCTCACTGAAGCAAAATAATATTCAAATATCTCAATTTTATACAGTTTTATGAAGTTAAATTCTATCTCCTTGTTTGAGTAGACACACCCCCTGAATCTCTGGGAGGAAAAGCCTTGAACTATTATGTTTCTGTTGGTACAACTCCCTTCCTGTTGCTATTCATAACTATGAATATATTAAATCACTAAAATCAAAGTAAAGAAACAGCTATTGGTCATTATCTTCAATTGTTTTTAATACACTGATTATTTTAATCATATTTTCTATTACATCTATTGCTCAGATACCTTCCAGTATTATAGAGAATTTTAGAATGCAGCACAGGCTCAGGCATCTCTTCTGTGGTAGGTGTGTATCTGATATGCACAGTGGAACCCAGTTATAAATGCTATTGTGCTAAATTAGGACCATCTTGCCCCTATTTTCTAAAATTACACAGTGAACTTTGTCAAAGTCCACTGATTATTTTTTAATCAGATATCCATGTTTTTTGTAGCCTTTTTGTGTTCCCAGACACTTGTCAGTTCTTAGTCTTACATATTTTGGAAATGTTTTATGAAACTCTTAATGTGGGACACTTTCCAAAGCACCTTTAACAAACTCGGTTATGTCACGCTTAAAAATTGCACTTCAGTGAATAGTTTCAGTGTAATTACTGCGGTGATAATAAATGTGAGACCCTGAACAGAATGTTTGCAGGTGCTTAGATAAGAGATAGAACTGTGTTTGTTTTGTGGTTTTTTTTTGTTGTAGTTGTTTTTTTAAAATGTAAACTGAAACAAATAAACCCACAAAGAATCTGAAATACTCAGGATCAGTGCCTTAAACATGATGTGGAATGCGTTGCTTGCAACCTGGCATTTTCCAACTGCTGCAGATACACACTTCTAAGAATAGGGCAGAGTTTTAAATCCTACCCAGCCAACTGTGTGGGGAATTTTTAGCAGGGCTCTGAGAACCAGCTTTAGTTGTTGCGTAGTTTGGTTGTGTTTTATTAAGTGAAAATAAACACCTCATAACGGGGGCCAAATCCTGGGGAAAGTGAAAAACCCCACACAGGTACTGCGTTTTCTATAGCAAGGAAACTACGTGTTATATTCTTCTGATTCTGGTTTCACGATGCTGTTGGAGAACACAAAGAGAACAGGAGTGGGGTTTGTGTCTGAGGCCTCAGTACGATGGCAGAGCAAAACTAGGGCCTTGAAGACATATTTTTGTGAACACTTAGTGCCAGGTGTGGTTTCTGAGTGCAAGTGCTGCTGGTGAAAGCCTTAGAAGTACAGATAATTTGTTATAGGACATGAGTTGAAGTAGGAATCCTTTAGGATTCCTCCTGCAGCTGGACTGGGGAGGGTGTGTTGCAGAAGAGTCAGGGACAAGACTGGGGGCGGTGAAGCCGTTCAGCAACCTGGGTAGGTTACGTCAGTGGATCCCCATCTCCGGAGGCATGGGCAGAGCTCTCCCGCTGCTCCTCTGAGAAGCTGCCTAACCAGTCTGTGCCTGTAGCAAGGTCTGAGCTACTGGAGCTCAGAGGTTCTGCAAGATGAGATGAACCTTATCTGATAGCTCCCAGCAGAGCAAAGAGGAATTACTGCTTTCTCCTCCTACACTTCCAGCCACATTTTCCATTCACTTCCTTTCGTCTGATTAATGTGTGAACCAATTAAATTTGCTAATCTGTCAGGAGAGTAATTAAAAGGAAAACCCAAAAACAAACCTTAACCCCCAAATCAATGAGTGTTCACTGTGAGTGAGCTGAATAGGCTGAACGGGAGATGAGAGAAACAGTAGCATTAGGAAGGAGTAAGAAGGAATGGGATTCTAGCTGGAAGATGAGCAGCAAGAGGAGAAATGTGTAAGAAACATGACTGTTCTGGCAGTGATGAACTCAGCCACACTACAGAGGCCTCAGGCTTACCTTACCCAGTGGTCCAGGGACCATGAGAGATCTCATTCTGAAGTGTATAGCAAGCATGTGTGTTTAGCTATTTATCTGAAACTTGAAACTGCTGTGGAAACATGATGACTTCAGACTCTGGCAATCCTTCCTGTGCTTCCAGATATTCAGTATCCTGAGCTGTGTGTGGGCAAAAAATATCCCACATACAATTTGTTTTGCGTAAGCCTTTCCAGGTATTAACGGGAAAAAATTACATGATAAAATTATGCAAAACTTTAGTGTTAGTGGAGATAAGATTGTTTATGTCAAATAACACCCGGTGCAAATGCAGGCCTAGTTTTTTCAGTGAGGACCTGTTGTTTTTGCTGAGGAGTTTGTTATTTGGAAGCAGCGGCTGAGGAAAAACTCTCAGCTTGTCAGTCACTCAAAGGGTTTCAGCTGTGCCCGGGTGGTTTGCAGGGCCGGGGAGGTCATCTGAATAACACGGGGAGGGGACTCGGGCCGGCCGATGCCGGCTGTGAGGAGCGCCAGGGATGCAGCGCAAGCAGCTGAGGCTGAGTAGTCATCCGGATGCCTGTGAGAGTATGTCACCAACTTCTATTATCCAGCAGATTCAGATATTTCACTACTGTTTCTCACAGCACGGTATATTTACTTAACCCTTTACCTTAGAGGGTGTTTATTAACTAGGAGCAAAAAAACTTGGTGTAATACAATTTCCTTATTTTTCCTATAAGATTTGTTGTGTCAGGTGTTCAGACCTGTTTCATACCTACATTTTCTTATCATAAAGATTCTTCCTTCTTTTCACGTGAATCTGAAGAGGATCTTCTTGGTGATATTTTACTGTTTGCTTGGTGATCACTTTGGGTGAAATTACCTGAGAAGTTTGAACTCATATACCCACCGAGTGGTGCTGAGGAGAGGCATTCTGCTTCTCTCTATCCTGGACATGTCTTCCCACGGCTTTTTTGGCTGTCTGCTCACTGAATCTGCTCACTAAGCTGGCAGGGAGCTAACCAAGCTCAAAGGTGGCTACTGCTAGGCTAATAAGTCAAATAATTGCCCAGAGGAGTCTGAGGAGTGCCAAAATGTGGTAAAGGGAGAGGGTAGAGGGTGAAACTGTGGCTATTGGAAAATGCAGGGGAGGAGGAAAGAGCAGGAGAAGAGGAGGAACAAGTAGGTAGAAAGGGAAAGTAGAAGGAAGAAAAGTGGTAAACTGTTAGATAAACTAAGCTGTTAAATGTAAATTTGCCTTTACAGACTATTTACCACAATGTGGGGAAACTTTCTTTTTTCACTTTTCTTCCCCCTGGAGGCTGAATAGACTTTGAAGCACTGTTAGCAGATCAAAGGTTAATATTTTATACCATTAACGAATAATGCAAAAAATAATCTGGCTGCAAGTTGTATGAAAGAATATTTTGGGGAATTTAAGAGCTCTTTCCTTGTCATGTCTTCTCAGATGTGAACAGGTTCTGTACATAGTGATTTAAGGAAAGCCAAACTAATCTGCAGCTCATGGTACTGCTTCATTAGGCATTATTTCTAAAGGGTGTCTTTGCAAATGTCTCTTCAGCCTAGAAAGTAGGATCTTTACTTGGATCTCTTTGGAGATCCATTACGGTGTTTATGGATTTCTCACTGTCCTAGCGCACATGGAGACTGATGGCCTGCAAAGGCTGGGGTTAAATATTAATATAAATATAATATAATTTATATATTTATAAAATATAAATATAAATAAGTCTATTATAACAAAATCACTTTAAATTTGAAAATACTGTTGTGTTTAGCCTGCAGGTAAAATTACTTTTGAAAAGGGTTTGATGCATTGTCAGGTAATTTCTCATTTCACAAAGTATTTTAACATCTTGCTGCCAAGTGGATCTAGCTTTATTGTACAGCTGATACAGTTAGAAGACATCAAGAAACCTGTTGGGGTTTGGATTAGAAATTTATCCACATTTCTTGTTTATAATTGCACTGGATTGGACACAATTAATGTTGATGGTTGAAGGAAAAGTCAGGAGCACTCCAGCCACTCTAGTTAACAGCCATCATCCTCTAATTTGGCTGGTCTGTTCTTTTATATTGCTAATGCAGCTCAGGATTGCAATCAGAAGTTGTCAGTATCTCATGGCTGCTCAGTGCTTGTATGACAAGTTTTATATTTTTAGTTTGCAGTGCACTGTCATCAGTGGGAAAAGAAGCATGAATAGCAGGCACAGTAATCCATCCTTTCAGTGAAGGAATACCAAGTAGTACCAAGATCTTTTCACATAGTCTACACTTCAATCATCAGTAAAAGTCAATAATTAATTGATTTATACATGTACATTTTTTCTGCTGAGATTCAGGAACATTCTTTGTGTAAATACCCTCTCTCCAATTGTATGATATAATTGGTATGTTTATACTAATAATTCATTCTCTGGGGTGACAGCCACTTATATCAGTATTGCTTGGAATTTATGCCATAAATCTTAGTAATTGTTGCAGTGGTTTATTGTTGATTTGTTTAATGTAGCTCAGAAATGGAAGAACTAAAGTTAGACGGATCAAACAACTTTAATAACATCAATCTAGACCTCCAGCTGGCAGAGGGAGGCACGCTGGGGGAACCTAATAATCTGTCTGAAGGGGCCTTAAACACAGCTGAAGGATCTTAGCTCTATTTAGTCCTAAGAGATGTCCTACATCAAGGCTCATGTTACTCTGATGTAATTCTTTTTACCAGTTTGAGTGCATGGAATTTATTTCATGGTTGACACAGTTTCATTTTGTATGTGTTGGTCTTATCTAGAGAAATTAATGCCTTTTAATCACATAGGCATTTTCCTTATATCCTCTTCTAGCCTGTCAATAATTTCATAATTCTGTAATTATTTCAATAAAATATTGACAGGCCATAGTTTCAGGTTCCTGTTTTGAATACTTGTTGTAGCATAGTTGTTTAAAAAAAAAAAAAAAAAATTGTATTTTTACGAGTATCCCTCTACCATCACAAATTGGACAACTCCTGCAAATAAGAGATGTCTTGAGGGATGGAGGTTCTTTTCAGAGGCAGCAAATGGCTTTTGTAGTAACCATTTGGCTTCAGGGAACTTTGGAAACAAGTTCCCCTAATTGGGAGATCCAATTGCTGGCTTTGTGCAGCTAACTGAGCAATTCTGTAAGATATGTGTATGAGTTCTCCAGAAGTGCAATAGAGATCAGAAAAGGAGAAATTTCTACACGTTTTGATCACAGCTTCTGGCTATGTTTAGTTTAGTTTCTTTGTGTTCAGATAGTGAACTGGGGACTTGACCTGAGAAACAGGGATTTTCAGGGCTATGTGAGTATCCTGTGCTTGCACTAACTTTTTTTTTCAGAGCTGATCTAACAGTGCAGCCATGTGCTGCCATATGCAAATTAGCAATCAGAACTGACAACACTGGGAGTGGAATGGGTCTGTTCAGTGGTTCCTGCTAGGGGCTTAAAAACAGCTCTTCTTCCAAGTCCTCATTCCTTCAGCTGCAGCCTTTTTTCTGAATTACCTCACTATTATTGACAGCTTCAGCAAAACTGACAGGAACACCTGAGCTGCTGGCTGGTACTTTCTCCAAACTGATAGCATCTGTTTTCCAAAACACCTTGTGGGAGCCTCAGCCTCTCCCACCTCCTCCTCCTCCCACTTCTGCTAGACATTATCCTAATCCTTAGTATTTCTCCTATCCTATACTAATCCCATAAAGCCTGAGCAAATCTGCCTACCTCTGTCAGCATTTGCTGAGGAAGGTCCGGGGTGACAGCTCTCAGTGAGCACCGTCTGCACTGCCAGGCTGCAGTCGGCACAGTTTGAATTTCCCCTTTTAGTTGTCCCTAAAGTGAGGGAGAACAAACATCCTGAAAATGTTTGTTCCTTGAGGTTTTGTTGTGTACAACGCTTGTAATGCTCACAGTGTAGGACTGGCTTTGAGTGAGTGAAATTTAAATGCCAGTTTTGAAAACAACATAAATAATACAAGAAGTAGTGTGTAGGACAGACTCTGAAAGATCATGAGCATGACTAAAGCAAGTGGGTTTTTTTTTTTGGTTACACAGAGGTTTCAAAGAGGAATGTGAATCAGCACAACATCCTGACTGTTGATTCTTCTTGATTCTCTGGTAGAAAATTACTTTAAATTCTTTACTTAACCTTTTCTTGAAAGTACTGATTCATTTGTGATTTTTCTAATTCCTGTAGCTAAAAGCTATCTGTAGTACAGCTTGTTAAACACATTTAAAAGGCAAATGTATTATAGATAGACACAAATTTCCTGTGCTAAATCAACATTTTGGGATCCTCTTTCTGTTCCATTCCCTACCTCACCCACCCTTTTATTGCTAACTGCATCCTATGAATGAATCCTAAAATGGTTAGATCCTACAGTCTATTATCCTATATTAACCTCTTAGTTATATTTTTTTTAAATCTAGTTTTGCCTTTAATTTTATCACTTGACCTTTTGAGTGATTCACCAACAAACCTTTGCCTGATTTACAGGAACACTTAACACTTGTATCTAGTGAGAACAATGACAAATCTCTCTAATTTACAGTTACATCTATTAACTAGATCCTCTCAGTTTCAGGCATGAAGATGGGATAGAAATTAGTTTAATTCTTTGGTTTGTCCAACTTTGATTATTCAATTATTTTGTCATTTAATCATTCTAAATAATTAGCTTCTTGTGAGTAATGAAAAGGTTTACAACAGCTTATGAACAGGGTGCCATCTCTTTCCATGTGTCTGTGGGATGATTAATGATCAGTTTGAGTTGTGCATTCTCAAACTGTAGACTAAATTAGTAGTATGCCTGGGTTAATTTCAGCACTTCAGAAGTTTAGAGAGTCTCTGATGGCATCTGCCTCCAATCTGCTTAATTACAAAAGAGTTAAAAGTGTCTAATGAGAGTTTTGAGTGTTTTCTTTTCCAACTGTGGTTCACAAGGCTCAAATCAATACCAAAGCCTTACATAGGAATAGCTGAAGATCTCTGTTTTCCTTTGGAGTCCTGCATCTCACAAAGGTTCTTCATTAGCAGTGTTTCATATTTCCTCACTCACAGTTATGCCCACACGTGGCAAACAGATCTTTGCCATGGCTTTCTGCAAATCAGAAATGACAAATCGCTCCATGTGTTTTGTAGTGCTAAGAAAGCGAATCTTTTTTTTTTTTTTTTCCTGAAGGCTCACACATATAAGAAACACTATATAAATGACAGTACTAGTTTAGAATTATTATAATTCAAAACCAGTACTGATTAGAGCTGAAAGAGTACAGTGGTTGAGAACCTGATGTGCCATTGTGAAATAGGAAAACTGTGCTTGTAAATCAAACTGTAAGTGGCCTCTTTTAATGTTTAGTGTCTGGATCTGGGGCACCTGTTTTGAAAGACAGAAACCAATGGAAAGCAACTGAACCCAAAAACATCTGACTCAGCTGGTAATGTTTTCCTCTTAGTAATCTTGAACAGACAATTCTTTTTGGAAGGTTAATACAGTGGCTGGGAAAATAATGTAATAATTGCAAATTCTTCTTTGCTCCTTTAAACAAAAATAAAAAAATGCTAGGAACTTGCAGCTTATCTTCACTGCTATGTAAAAACTCTTTGCAGGAGAAACTTGTGATACAGAAGTAAAGAATAAATTGGCAACATTTTGAGCAGTTGTGTAAACACCAAAAATAGGGAGGTTTATGGTTTTTTCTAACCCATCAGCACAATGAGGGATCAGAATTAGTGTTCACAGTCTTGTATTTAAGGAAAAATGAGTAATGCTACAGACAAGAAAGAGTTAATGCATCTACCATATCATATTAAAGTCTGTCTGAGTTTCTAGTGACTTCTATTAAATATGCTACTTTCCAACTGAACTTCTGCGATATTTGAAGAGAATACAAACTGCTTCCACAAAACCTTAGAGCCCTGACTGTGGTTTCTCTCCTTTGCAGATGTCATTTTTTCTTTTGAATGGAGAGGGCTAAGTTTTTCTTAACCATTCTTTAGTCCAGGAAGTAGAAGTGTTGTCTTCAAAAAATAAGTTTTTGCTTTAGTTTATATCATATACTGCAGTTCAAAATTTCTGAGAGAAACGTGCATTGCTGTTAAAAGAGTAGATAGTGTGACACAGATAATTTTTGGCTTGTCAGTCTAATATCATCAGTTTCAGGCAAAGTGTTGGATCAAGATTTAAAAAGGCATTAAAAGAAAGTGATATAGTGAGTACCAACGCATGGGAAATAAATTCCCTCACTCGAATTTGATGTCACTTCTGGGAAAAGTAATAGAGTAGATGTGAAGGTATCAATGAGAATAGTATTAGTAATCAAATTTACAGAAAGCCAACCTGAGAACACAGAGATTGTGAGAGGTAAAGGAGTAAAGATGGCAGTTCCCTGGCATTGGGGATTGGAACACCAGCAGAATGTATGTTCCCAACCAACATCCATTTCAATACTATCAAAAGCAAGGCCATGTGTTTAGGAATGATCAAATCCCTCATATTAAGGCAAGTCCTGACACCTCAAAATTCTGAGGAGAACTTGGGAGTCATGCTGAATCATCAGATGAACATTAACTCTGATAGCAAACCTGTAATTATAAGGTCTAATGTTCTAAAGAGTTTGAAAGTTCCTCTATGTTTGAGAATGAGTGCAACTGTTGTGGGGAATAGATTGTCCAGTTTTGCTGGAAATATTTCAAGAGGGATGCTGAAATCTGACTGGACTGTTATGAGAAGAATAATAGAATGATTTATTAGAAACTATATTCAGGAGAATGAGTCTAACTCATTAAATCGAGAGTTAATTGGTTTGTCAGGAACACACTGTTTCTTACAGGCAGAAATTTGATAATAAAAGTCAGAATTTAGCAAAACGATAACAAAATTCAGTGATTGGATGTTGAAAGTTGAAATTTCTGCATGAAAGAAGAGATTGTTTTTAAGAGGGATGTTAAGCAGTTGATGCAACAAGGTCTGAGTGTGGTCTCCACTGCTGCAGGCTTTAAAAAGCTGATTCCTTTGACCTTATAATCAATGGACAATAATTCCAGGGCAATGACAAAAGCAAAATGATGAAATCGTTGGCAAAACCTGAGAAATTTCTCAGCCTGCTCAGGACAGTGACTAATTGGATGATACAAAATGGCTAAATCAAGGGCAATGTGAAAAGATTTCTTATTAATGGTTTTTTCAATTACCTTCTGACTTTTAACATCTCCTGGAGAAATTTAAAAAAAAATTAACACATCAGAATTTGTTATTTGTCCTGGGTAGGTGGTGATTTTGGCAGTTGCCTGTCAGTTTTATAATATCATCCACAGTCCTACTGTGCCAGTTGCAGAACGCATTTACAGAACATGTTTGTTGTGACAGTTGCTGAATCCACTTGCTTGCAACCTTCCTTTTGGAACTTGTGTACATTTTAAGCAGTAAACTTGTATAATCCAGAACCAGTGATTTTCAGATAGGGACTACATTTACCATTTTTTTTTTTGGTGGTCTGAATCAAGAAATGTGAGTATAAAGGCTGTGTCTTTTGGCTGTCTTGTCATGAGCCTAGAAGAGTTGTGAATGAGTCTGTGTAAGACGGGAAAATCAGCCCTGCTCCAGTGTGTATTTCCTGCTTCCCATTTGACAGAGGAGGAGAATGGTCCTTTCCTACCTCACAGAGATGAGTGCTATTGCTGAACATGAATAGCTCCTTGCACAGACATTTAGATGAGATTTGAATTTCTAATGTACCTAAAATGATGGTTGATCATTTGGTAAAGTAAATGTTGGGAAAAAATAACTTAAAACAACCTGTTGATTTATAGATGTCTATGTAAAATAACGATTGCAGCCAACCATAGCAATAATGGAATACTGCCAAAACTGTGCTACCAAAATTCAGGCCATCCCAGCCCAGGAGAGAATGGCTTGATTTTTGTTGAAAACCTGGAAGTCATAAGTAAGTGCTCACCATGAACTATGAGCTGCCTGTGTTTCAAAGGGTGTCTCTGTTCTATTTTATTTTTGTTGCAATAGGCTCCTTTTCCTTACTAGTGTCCAGAACTTTACATTTTAACAAATTATTTTGTATGGCACAGACCCAACAGCAGACTAATATACTGTAGTCATAATTAGCAAATGTGCTTTGCCCTTGAACAGTCTCCTATGCTAATCATTTTATGCCATTACCATATCCTTTTGCAGGAGTAGCTGCACTTGCTAAAAGCAGCCTGTCCCTGATGATTTGCCAAGGGAAGGTCCTGTCATGTGATTTAGTCCCCCTCAAAAAATGTCTCTGTGTGACTTGGCTGACTTCTCAGTTCTTTGCATGCTGAGGCTGTTTGAATGCAGCAGGCTGACTAACTTCACAGAGGGCTATAGTTCAGATGATCTTAGAGGTCTTTTCCAACCCTTAATGATTCTATGAGTCTGTGATCTCATTTAGTGCCCTTCCTAAATGAGCAACCAGACTGATGTCATACATTAGCAGATGACAACACTTGGTTTGGTGATGAGGTCTGCACATATTAGTTAAATGTGTATCTATGAATGTAAAATCCATAAATCCGGATATCCTTCTGCATTTATCTCTGTAAACAACTGCTCCTTCATTCAGAGATCTGACCACTGATAGAACACAGTCTGTGCAGTCTTGTACCACCAGAGAAGCATATTGAGCTCCAGTCACACTGGGTGTTTTATGAACACTTGGGCAGGCAATGGTGCCAATGGGGAGCTTGTGAACTAAGAAAATGAAAGGGGCCTTCATGAAAGTCTTGGCTTTGAGTCTGTGGTGGTTGGTATGTGCTACCTTTTCTGATGATGTTAGAGACTTTATCAATACCAGGCAAATTGTGCTGTTAGAAAACATATATTTAAAGTACTTTAAATAAATTAGCATGACTCAGTTGTGACCAAAGCTAATGTAAAACTAGCTGGAATTACTTAGTTTCTCATTCCCTTAACTTTAGCTGTAACTGGATAACCCCTTTTTTAACTCAGTTGTCTGTATTTGTTCTGGACAATAGCCTGGTTTATGGTATTTATTGTGGTTTTTTCTAACCATACTTTCCAGTTTGGGAAAGATGCAGAACATTTCACTGCCTGAAAGGTTATAAATTTTAATGGGAAAGGTAGAGCATAGTGGGTCACGGTCCTAAATACACAAAATATGACAGTTTCTGATGAGTGGTCATTGATAGTGGGAGATTTCTCTGGGCCATAGTATTGACAATCAGCAAGATGAGGGGAAAGTTAACCCCAGAAAGGTATTTAAAACCAGAAAAAGAAAAAAAATTATGAAACCATACAGGAATCCCACTACTTGCTTTTGATTAATTTGGTTTCATTTTACTTTTGGTGCTATTTCATGTCAGTGACTAACTTATAGGTGTACCTCTGGAAACATTCAAATAGATCATGCTCAAACACACTGTTATTGGAATGTCAAGAATACATAAACCAGGGGAGAGATCATGGATCAGAGGCTGATGATGAACACTAGGAAAAGAAGTTAACTGATACATAAGAAAGTTGCTGAAGAAGCAGTTTCATGATCTATAGTTTGGCTTTTCGTCTGGCCTTCGGCAGGTATATAATAACACAGCTTGAAAGCACTTTGATCAGCAGTTCAGCTCCCACGCTGGGAATGAGGCAGGGCTTGCTCAGCTGATACCTCATTCTGACAAAGAAATTGAGTTCCAGGATGGACATAGAGCAGGAGTCAGTGTGGCATCAGTGAAAATAGTAATAGAGTAAACCTCTCCCAACCACTGTTTGTAGGAGAAGTAAGAGCACGGGAAGGTTGACCGGCAGCACATCTAGTATTACTTGTTCAGCTGCAGTGAAGGAAGCACTTTCAAAAAAGGAAGGACAGAAACTGGCTTTCTGCCCAGGTGAACCTGCTGGGACTTGTAGATTTTTGCTGTCTGTGGTGGGTGGATACATTCTAGACAAGTTTCGTCAGACCCTCGCAGGGTCTGCGCTGCCTATGGAAGAGGACTGTGTTGTGTTCTGACAGGTAACGTGGGATGACACGGTAGCTGTGTGGGAACAACACAGTGACACAACCATCAGACTGCATGAAACTCATCGAGAGCAAAAAGACACTGCTTGAGAGAGTTCTCCCTCTTCTGAAGTCCTGATGTGATGATGGTTCTTGCTGAGGCTACACCAATTCCCTTCGCATGTTTCTGTACTGGGTTAAGCTGATGTTGCCAAGGAAGTGTCCATAGGTGCTTGTATGCCATGACTGAGAGTGTGTACTAGCACACTCTTTATAGTGGTTGATTGTGACCCTTCCAGCCTGCAGCACAGAGAAACTAGTACTGACAACTCAGTGTGGCTACAGCTTAATTATACTGAACTGAAATTCATGAAACCTCAGTTTATAGAACCTGATCCTCATGTCTGTTCAGCAGTTTAGATCCAGCCTAAGCCCCCTAAAACTGATGTGAAACCCTCAAGTTTCTGCCCAGAATGCACAGAATCAGCCTGTTTGTGAGCAGTTCTGAGGACTGTCAAGCAGCATGAGGTTCCAAAGAGCTTTTGTCTTCTGAGGGAGGAAGTAGCTTTAATTATTTGTGAGATCAAATTTATTAAGCAAGGTTTTGGCCGTGCAAAGTAATTTCTTTATAGCATGCACTAGGATATGACAAGCTTGTGCTGAAAGAGGGGCCAGCCAAAGAGTTTAGCACCTCATCTGCACTGAGGGAGTCAGGCAAAGAACATTACTCTTGTAATGCTCAAAATTGACTGGAAAGCTGGAAGTAATTTTCAGTGGCATGGTTGAGGTAGGTTTTGGCTCATTCATAGACTCCTGGGGGTAGTTTTCTAAAATAATATTTCTTGTGTGTGTCTTTCTAATGACAAAAATACAATCTTTACCCCCCCCCCCCCCCCAACACTGTCTTTGTAAGGAACGTTTTATTTTGAGAGATATTGTGAGTTATGCTAGGATTAATAAACAACCTGGATTTATCCTCTACCTGGCAGCCCTTGAAAAACTCCATGTAGATGGGAATTAATCAATTCTTACTCCTGTTTAATTCTTATCTCAAGAGGGTAATCTCTGTGTACTCTGTAAACCTCTTGGAAAGAAAGTGTTTATTTTGAAACAAAAATTCTTGAACTTGAACTAAAAATCCCATTTAGGGAATGGACCGTGTCCATCTTTATGCTCAGTTTGCATGGATCACAAGGCATATACTGAAATAGCAGCCATGCATAATTAGTTTAAGCCTCCCTAAATTTTAATTCTGAAGTGCAGTAAGATTTTGATAGAGTGCAAAACAATGTTTTGAAATACAAGGATTAATTAGAAAATATTCTCATCTCATTGTAAGAAATTTCTTCCATAAAATTCACTGACTCTTTTTGAATTTAACTGAGCAATCCCAGGGCATGGTAATCTCTACCATGCAGGGGCTGAGGAGGCAAAGAGCACCTAGATATTAAATATGTGTTGTTCAAAACATATAATTAAAAACTCTCAGCAGATTCAAGTTCAAGCTTGTTGCCTCAAGACAGAGAATATGGGAAATGGCATTAAAGGATTAAATCTATAGAGGAGTATATTTGCCCCCTGCCCAAATACAAGACAAATGCATTAATGTGCTTTAGTACATTGAAGCTTACTTTGCAGCAACATTGGGAGTATCTGCCAAGAATTTTTTTGAGAACATAAATCTTTGATTTCTAGCAGCAACATGTGGACAAATGACAGTCAAGACTGACATTGTCCTGGGTATTTTGTAGTCAGCTGGGAGCTCTGCACTCACTGCATTAGGGAAAAAGGAAATAAGATTACTCTGGTGTTTCCCTATTCTTTTAGCTTTCATTTTTGGCTAATCAGCCATTACCAAAACAAACAAGGCCAAATTAATTCTTTGGGTATCTTTGAAGTCAGTACAGTTATAACTCCTCTGACTCCGAAGCTTTTTAGTATAATGACTCTGCTGAATCTCACAGGAGAATCCCCTTTTGAGAGTTTTTCCTCTAATGGATGCACTGTTCAGCGTGGCTTTTCATTATTCATCATGAGTCACAATCACACTGCTGCCTGCTCAAAAGCTGCCTTTGCAAAGAAGTGGTTTTGCCTTTTCTCAGTTTTCAGCGAAACATGAAAAAAAAAAATCTCATGAAACAATTAAGAATCCTGCTTAGGTCCATCAATATGCTGTGGGTTGATGAGGAGAGGGGTCAGCTAAGGTAAAAGGCATTGCAGTGACAATGGTTTTTTTTCCCATTACTACATTTAAAGGTCTCTTAATGCCCAAAAGACTCAAAGGGTTCCTTTTGCTATTTGAGTGCTGTCTCTTTATCTCATACTCTCTGCTGTGTGTAAAAAGTCATGGTAGGCCTGGTGTCTATGTGGGCTTTGACCAAGGTTATGGCCAAGGTCATTAGCAAGAAAAAAATGTTTATTCTCCTTTCCCCTAATTTTTAATGTAGGGACTGATTTTATCTACCTCTTAAGTAGATATAAAAAGTAGTAGAAGTTGTTTGCATAAATTTTGGTGTGATCCCACTAGGAAAAGCATAACCCACAATCAGATTTTTTTTCTAACTATTTTGTATTCCTTGTGATGGCTTTTCTCCTGGAGAATGAAACTAGTTTTTTTCTGTACCTGGTAATCCCCGTGGTAGATTTTCCCCAATACTCCAACTGTACCATCAGTATAATAATTTCAACAGGACTGACTCACATCTATTGCAACCTAGAGCAAGTTGCAAATACTTGGCATTCCAGTCTGTGTAGCAGACAAATACTTACCTTCAAGTACTTGCTTTTGTGAGGCCATCACAGTGAAACTAACTGATGGACAAGTCCAGGCTTGGAGACAAATGCTTGTTAGTTTTCCTACTTTCTTCTCTTTCATATAACATCTGCTGTATTTTCCAGTTTACTGTTTGCTCCGCTAGCACTGCCAACCTTAGCTGTTTCCAAACTAATGGAAACTTTCTTCTGAACGAAGCAAGTTGTGATGCTGTCTATTTGAAAATGGAAAACGTCTGTAATGTTCGCATGCAACAAAATGAGATCTTATTATAATTATAGAAGCATAGCACTGTTTGTGCCCAGACCTCAAATACATCTTTGAAATAGCCATGAGCTGGAAAAATGTTTGGGAATGTGAAGGAAGATTAGTGCTCTAAACATGTCAACATGAAATGCAAGAAGTTATTATTTTATTTGGCTTTTGAGCTCTTTATTCACACAGGATGGCCTTTCAAAAAGGGAAATGTGGCAAACAGGAAAAGAAGGCATTTAAGTAAGAAGAACAACTGTAGCCTGAATTGTTGGCTTGGTTTTATCACATTCTAGATAAAGGAAATGAAGATGAATGGATTCACACCCAAATTCCATTGCAGTCATCAGGAGAAACTTTATAACTGGGCTCAGGGGCCACGTGTCCACCCCCATGTGCAGCTGTTAAAGTGCAAGGATCTCCAAGCCTGTGTCCTGATGTACTTTTAGTAGGTTGATCCTGTTCCATAAATGGGAGTGGCCAGGTATTATGGTATGTAGTATGGTAATAGTATGGTATTATCTCTGTCACCACAGTGACAGAGATGTCTCCCAGAAGAGCAGGACTGCTGTGTTTATTCTTTTGCTGCAATCTGCAGTCAGAGTTGTGTACTATTTTGTTCAGGATAGAAAATATTGATCTTCTGAGTTGTTTCTCAGATGTATCGAGTGTATGGAATAACTTTCTAGTTAAGGGAGTTTTGCACATTTAGAAATGCCTCAATTAGAAAACAGAACCACAGAAATTAAGCAACAAGTAAATGGACATATGAAAATATTCCAACTTTCTGGAACAAGCTTTAGACAGGCCAGATTTCAATGTTAAATATTAAGATATTGTGATCTCCCTGCCTTAAAACCAGATAAGGAAATGGAAATCTATTATTAACTGAATGGTCATTCTGTTTATTTATATATATATATTACAGAGGAAGCATGCTTTTCTGTACCTTTCATGTGGCAGCTGACAGAAAAGAACAAGTAAAGAAACCAGCAAAAAGCATCGATTTATGTAACTTTACTTCCATACTCATATGGACTATAAAATTGCTAGAAATGGTTGCTTCGTAGGAATAGTGTGTGACAAGCCATCCATCACTTGATATCTGGACCTGAGCAGACTTCTGGGAAAGTAAAGAAATGCTGTAGCTTCTATGTGCTTGTTTTCATAAGAACATTCATTGGCAGGCCTGTGAAGTGCTTGCTGTGTCAATGAGTCTTTCGTAACATTTGTTAATTGCCTAAAAATTGCTGATAACCTCATTTCAGGGATTTTATTATAGACAGAAAGTAAGCACAGTGTTATAAAGTACACCTGGAAAACATTCTCCTCTTCTCCCATGATTTAATTTGTCCAGAGGTCTATGTTGACTACTTCAATCAATGCATGGCTTTTCCAAAGTAGAAAATTTCATATGAATTTGAGAATTAAACTATCAGCAGAGCACCACTGAGTTTAGTCAATTTATACCTCAATGAATCCATAATCAAATATTTTTGAGGCTGTTTGCAGTGCTTGGCACACTTTAAATGTTAGACTAATATTATTACCATCTATTAAGCAGGAGTCCTTCCTATGCTGGGAATATTCCTTATCAAATCTGGGTAATCACTTTGTTGAACTATGCCTCAATCAACAGCTGGAGTGGGAGTCTCCCAAGCTAATGACTAATAGGCAAGTGCTGCTCATTAGCGGTTTCCCTTTCATACTTATCACTTGCCATCCAGCCCCTGGGAAACTCGACTCTTGTAACCTCCTCAGTAATCCCCTATGGACAAAGGTACTTCAAGGGGTGCAGGAATTAAAAGGAGTAAGAGAACTGTGTTGGCTTTAGCATAAGCAATAGAAAATTTTCCAAAATGATAAGAAGTGGAAGTTTGGTGCTAAATGTAGAAAACTATGGGTAGAAAAAAACCCCTATAACCACCCAAACATAGCGTTTGCTAAGAATCACATTCTCCTTTGCCATGTCTGGAAATATACAGTACTGGAGAATCTGACAATGTATTTCCATAGCAGAGTGTGAATTCCCCCTGGAATTCCATAACTTGACTTTTCTTTAAACAAATAGCAGCATCTCTCTGAAGTCATGAACATGTTCTGGGAGTACCAGTTTACTCTGATTCAAATGCTTCCATGAAGTTACTCTTATTTGTTACAGAAAGCACTACCACCTGGAAAGATCTGGGTAGGTGTGGAGTTATGATGACTGCCACTGAGTCCTGCTGTGCAGCACT
The DNA here is from genome assembly GCA_038380795.1 of Pyrocephalus nanus. Lineage (NCBI taxonomy): Eukaryota > Metazoa > Chordata > Aves > Passeriformes > Tyrannidae > Pyrocephalus > Pyrocephalus nanus. The sequence goes on along the minus strand of CM076269.1, from coordinate 18,669,188 downwards.
GCTGGAAATTGTGTGCACTGAAAGACCGCAGTTGAACAGGCTGTTTTTGCTGTCACTCTGAGTCAGTCCAGACTTCCCTCAACAGCCACCCTTCCTACCCTCCCCTGAACCCTTCTACCTTCAGACTTTCATGACATGACCTATTATGCCTTTCCTTTGCTGCTTCCAAGTACTTAAATTAGTGAAATCATACAGGCTCCTGTTGCTCTGTGTGCAGATAAACTTTGCTATCAGTTGCATAGCTGGTTGTGACTGATTTGTACAAGTCCCAGGCTGAAGGTGATACGGACAGTGCCAGGCAATCACAGTGCTGCTGCTCACTCCCTGCCTTTTGCTCTATAAAGCCACACTCTGTGCAAAGGCCATTTTTTGGAATGAAGCTGTCAGAATTTGATCTCGGCCTTCTCTGTTCCTGAGGTTGGATTTATTTTCATTTTTAAAATAAGCGATATTTTTAAAATCAAAATCAGTAAAAATCTTCACTACATCAACCTGCATCTGACCTCTCACAGGAAGTTAGCAGAGCAGTTCTTGGTTGAGATGGATATCCTGAGATTAAATTAATTACATGCCAATATTGTGTAGGAGTTTGTGGGAGAATGTCATTCTACCAATTCCACATGCAAGTTTCACTATAAAAGTAAGGTAGAAATTAAATTCCCTCTGGACTCAGTGGGGATGGGCAGCTCCAGAGGGCACTTTGGCCATTCCTAAAATAGTTGAATTGCTTCCTGAAAGTGGCTGACTCTCTTTGCTGACTACAGCATCTCTTTCTGCCATATTAGTTTTCCTGTTAACAAAACAGTGTTCTTGATTCTTTGCATAGAAAAACCCCAAACAGTGCAGGTTAGAACAAGTCTAATATGTGGGCAAATGAAACTCTGCACACTTTGAAAATATATGACATAAACATTTTAACGTGAACAGAAACGTTCATGTTGCATTTTCAGGTTGATGTTAATTCCTTATTCTTCCTAATATAGGCATTCAGGAGTGTTAAGCCTATTTGACTCCTAACAAAGGTAGGAAAACTGAAATGCCATCCCGGAAGGGAACCAAGCTGGATCTGTGTCTATTATCCCTTTGCAAATGCTGTACAATCCAATACTGATACTTCTGACAAAGGCCTATCAGATTTGCAGTAGGCAGATAACAAATAAACTGCTTTTCCCTCATGGACCTTATCTGATCTGTAGCAATTAAAGATTGGCTTGAATTTGGAAACATTAAGAAATCCTACAAACCTCAACTTCTAATTGAACTTGAAAATTCTGAAAATAGCTACTCGATCCTTTTCTCAATATTGAGTTATAGATATCAACAACCTTCTGGTTCAACAGTTTGATTGCATGGGTGTAGAAGTATTATTTTGATTTTACTACCTTTCACTTTTATAAAATGCCTCTTTGCTTTTGAACACACATGCACGTAGATTAGGAACTGTTAATGTTCCTGACATTGTCTGCTTATTTCTGCAGTATTTCTAAAACAAGTAATTTTAGTATTGTTTGTTTTTCAAGGAGTAAAACTGTTGTAATTCTCCAAACCCCTTTACCTAGATGCAGAGATGAGAATGCATATAATATTCTAGAAAAATTTGTCATAATGACTTCTATGAGCACATTTTTATGTTCTGTAAACATTCTTTAATGTTCTGTTTCAGCCTTTACATATCCTATTTGCATTTTGGGCTAGAGCAGTGTACACAGTTGCATCTTCACTTACCTAAGATAATACTGATGTCCATTTATTGACCAAATATTGCCATATAAACATACCTATGGGTAATTCAGCAAAGTGTCCTACAATTCACCCCACATTAACTAGCTTTGATTTTCCTTTCTCATCTTTGTGTCCATTCACCTACTGTGCTTGGATCCCTTTGTGGAAGCATCTCAGTTTTTATTGTGATGTGAATGGTATGTGGATTGATAGTGGAACTGAGATTCTACATTCCTAGGTAATCTGCATGAGAACACCTTAATTTTTAGCTTAGCATATTAAAGGAAAAAACTCCTGTATTTTATGTTATGGGTATTATTTAAATGAAATAATGAACACCAACAGCTGGAGTAAAAGCATGGGAGAAACTTTGTAATTTCTAAACCAGTTCCTGATTCACCTGCTTATTTCCCTAAACACACAAATGTCTCTACCAAAAGAGTTCCAAAACAATGAATTTTGAAGGCTATAATTTACAACAGCCAGGCAAAAATGATTGTGGTTAATTTTCTTCCTTGAGATTTTAACCTGAAATTAATACTATGAGTATCACTATTAAAGCAGGTTGTGACAGAAAGGTAAACAGTTAGTTGAAAGAGTCAGTCTCTTCTTCATGCAAAAGGAAAGCTCTGTCTGTGCAGGCAAATTCCATTGACAGGTTGGGGGCTAAGGAGGGGAGGGGCAAAATGCAACAGAGAAAATTGAGACTGAAGTAAAAGGACAATCTGAGGATATAATTTAGAGAAGCAAGAGAGAAAAGATTGAAATTATCTTTTTTTCAGCAACTTAAGGAGAAGATTAAGGTGCTGGAGTGTTTGAAAGGTGAAATAACCAATTTTGAGAGTGAGAAAAGCTGAGCAGGAATTGTAATTTATGGAGGTTAGAGACTGAGAAGTTTAGGTCAGACATAAGCTTCATGAGAATGCAACTTCTGATAATGGAGTAATCATATAAGACAGCATGAAATTCAGTGTGGGGGATGTTTAAGGCAATCCATTGCTGGATATAGCTCTGAGGTCCAAAGAATGTGCACCAAGCAAGGCAGAAGTAGTCTTTGTTTATACTTGTTACTTGGTGATGGCTCTTCTCACAATGCTTTTTGATGTCTTTCCTGATCATATAAAATGTTTAAACTGGAACTGGCTAATTAGATTCTCTTATTAAAATGAATTATTCTACTTCTGACAATGAAAAGCCTGGTTTAAATTAAGGCCAAAGTGTGCAATCTGTGTATCTGTGTAAGCTGTGATTATTGCTATGCATTGCTGCTTTGCTGATGGCCAAACCAGCACAGTGACTACTTTATTTCTTGTGTATTCAAAATCACTCTCTAATACTGTTTAATATCACAGAAGCAGGTTTAGAACAATTAGATTAAATTTAACTACATTTCAATGAGCCTTTCTTTGTCCTTCTCTACCTGTCTTTCTATCCTTTTTCCTCATTTCCCCCCATGTCTCTCAAGAACAGCTACAGCCAGAGTCACACAGATATTTTGAGATTTGTGCAGTTCTAACTTTGAAATAGATTCTCATCCATTATGAGCTGGCACAAATGCATTGAAGGTATAGTGCATTTGTACAAATAGTTCTCTGTCATTTCCTCTCACATCTGAAAATTCGTAATCCAGACCCATACTATAACTGTAGATGTCTAAACTAGGAATGTTTTTTAGTAAGCATGAAAATGCAGAATAAATAGCAGGATCAAAATGTTATGTAAAGAAAGATTTTGATAGACACATTCCTTAAAAGCAGTATGCAGCTGAAATAGATTTTAAGAAATTGTGACCTTACCTTTTTTGTTGTTGATGTTCAGAAACAAAAGTGTGAGACTGCATTTTGATGTCACATTTATCACTCCCAGTTTGCAATTGACAGCAAGGCAGAGGACTGGGAGCTGAGGCTGAGATGATAAATCCTGTTGATGCTATGTTATTGTGCTTTCTTCTTGCACATATCCATCCAGGTGAAATCTGACCTCTTTTGTGGGGTTAAGAAAAGCAGATGGAGACTGCTGTTTCAGAAATGTCCGTGGTGGGCTAAGGAATACTTGCTAAAGACTTCTCCTCTGATAAATCAGTTGTCATCTAAGGGACTCACTTGTGGTCCTACTTTGTCAGTTATATCTAGTAAATATTTAACTTGTGAACTAAGAGACCTGGGGCTGTGTGATTTATAAGTGGGTGTAGCCTTCACTTTGGCATTTATTGTGGTCCTTTGTTCTGGACATAGCCTAACTAAATTAGCAGGTGAGGTAAGGATTGTGATTTATTGTAATTTCGGGATAGATAAATACACTAGACAGGTGCTAAAGGTTGTTTTTAACAAAAATTATAAACTTTCATATCATGAACTATTTTAAAGTAAATAAGGAAAATCACAGCAAATGCACTCAAATGGAACTTCTGTGATCAGGAATGCTGAATTTTTTTAGAGATACAATGGGAATAGTACAGTGGATATGTAATCAATTCATGTTTTGAAAGCAATAATTTCATGGCACCTGTTCGATTTTTCCTGTGTCAAGTTTCATGACACCTTGATTTATCCTTCTAGTAGTGTGTGAAGAATGACAGGAAGCATGTCTCTGTTTTTGACAGGGTGCCATACTTGCCCCTGGGCCATATCTCAGACTGCAGCATACACTTCCATAACAGAGAATATCTACATCAAGTCTGCAAAGATTTGGGCAGAGGAATATGCATTCTCAAATATTCAAGCTGTATATTAGACAAATTGAAAAATCTGGAAAAGCTGCTTCCCTAAGCAGATGTGTCAGGAACAAAGAGTTAAGGAAATGGGGAAACTGGGAATAGGTCAGAAATGTGAGGGGCCATTGCCTCTTGCACCGAAGTTTCAGGGGTTGGGGAACCTGGCGTGTAAATCTCTGAACTATAACAGAAAGACATAGTCTTTTTCATTATTTCCATTTTGGCAACCTGGTATCTCTTTGAGATGTGGAAATATTCAAAGGCCAGCTGGGAATTGTTTTGTGTTTTGTAATAGAAGTAAAAGTAGGTTGGCACAGGCTTTGGGTAGCACAGGAACACCAGCTGTGTGGCAATCTGTGTCCAAGTCTACAAGACTTGTGCTGGCTGATCCAAGCTTTGTTCTGCCAGCAGTGTGCCCCATTTCCCAGACGTAACTCCTGTTGGGCGAGGTTGCCAGCTGTAAATGAGGTCTGCTCCTTGCTGATGCAGAGAAGCTGCTGACTTATGAGACTCACTAGTTACAGAGTTTTGGCCTCCTATCAGCAGAGCTGAAGGCTAGTGAACTCTGTCATGATACCACCTCCTAGCTTTCCTCCTTGACTTCTTCCCATCTTTTGGGTAGGTAAAAATGAAAGAACTGAAAATAGAGTTTTGTAGGTGTCCTTTCTTCACTTGGCCAGGTAGAACTCCTAAAAATCTTTTGCTTCTCATGCATATGTCGCCCTAGTTATTTGCCTTCAGGAAAAGATAAGAAAAATAAGTTAAATACTAGTAAGGAAATAATTTCAAAGGAGATTAAAAGAGTAGTCTTTTACTGCAGTGACTTGAACATCAACCCCTTTATTCAAGATTTGCATCTTTAGATCGCATAGAAACCCCAAATGTTATAATTTCGGAAACATTTCATTTAAAAAGAGCTGTTGGCATCTGAACTGTCCCGGGGTGTCTGTAGGGGGTGTGTGCAGTGCGTGTCCGTGGTGCGGGACCAGCTCTCGGTGGGACCCCTCGCCCACCCCGCGGTCTCTGGCCGAGCTCCGGTGCGGTGCCGTCTCCCTCTGGCGGGCGGTCCCGGTACTGCCGCCTGGGTCGGGGGAGGGCGGCGGGCACGGCTGGTGTCACACTTCGGTGTCCGGGACCGTCACTGCTTGGTACCTCAGGATTCTCACAGCAGTGCAAGAGTCCCGATTCATTTAACAGTCTGTGCTTTTCTTACGTGGTTGGAAACAGTATAGCTTGTTTTGGAATATTTGTCTTTTGAATTGTTTTTATTTAGTGACCTCTAAAAACATTCAAAACATTCACTTTTTTTTTTTTTTTTTTTTTTTTTTTTTTTTTGCTAAAGCCTGCAAGCTTTTTTAGAAGAGAGTCAGAAGTGAAATTACAGAATTATATAATTTGTATACATCTCCTATATATTTATGTTTAATAAAGATTTACTGTGTGCCGCATTCAAGTGTTCATCGCAAGGGTCTAATTCTGGTCTACTGTGAATGGTTTGATCAAATTTGGGTAAACCAATGCCTGAATGACGACATTAAAACCAGGACGAGAATGTAATGAACTTACACAAATATTCAGAAAAGACTGGACAAAACAGAGAGGTACCTGCCAGACTGTGACAGGTAAGAAAACGTTCCTTCATAATGTGAACATTTTTTTGTTTATTCATGAAAGCATTGTCTGAGTACGTGATACAAGAGGCAAGAATATGCAATTAGTGGTTTAGTTTTGGACGGTCAAAACTATGCATAGTTCTACACTAAAGGACCACAAACCACATTGGCTTTACTTTATATTAAGACTTGTGTCTTCATATAGTAGTATCTTTACCTTGAAATCATCTTAATACTATTTGTTGTACTACCACAACTTTGTCTGAAGAGATTGTTTTTGTTCCCAGAACTGCCACGAGGTATTATAGATGTCATGAAACTTTCTTTACTTTCTTGATTACTCTCTTTTGACTCTTGCTGGTATTGAATTTTAACCCAAAACAGCTTTAAAGCAAAAGAAAGCCTTTTACTCCTCTGTTATTATCTTTGTTACTGTTGCTCAGTTTAACCAGAACAGAAAAGCAGTGGCAAGGTGGGTTGGCAACTGAACCACCAGGGGCAGCTGATGGATTTTTTGCTCCGTTATTTTTTGTTCAACCTGTCAGGTCTAAGAGGCAATAGCCAAGTCTGTGAAGTCTCATCTTTTCTACACAGTTCTCATGAAGTGCTGCCTATATCAGCCAAGCACTGTACATACTTAGACTTGCTTAAAAGTGGGGTAAAAATATTGAGATGTTGAAATGCAAATTTACAGCTTGACTTGAAGCCTCTACAGACTTGCAAACATTACCCATGAACATTAAGAACTAATCCATTGCAATGGATAGGAAATTGTGTTTTGTTTGGCACAAGATCACCTTTCGCATCAGTATTATTGAAATTTCTTAATTAAGAAACTCTTAAATGTGTTGCAAACACTTCCAAACAAATATATGCAATTCCTGTTGTCATTTAGCCTCTCACAGAGTGCTGACAATAGATTGTTTTGGAGTTTTGTTACTATATATAATTTCTGCCCGAATAAAAAAGATTTTATCTCTGTTGGGGCATTGTCAAAATACCTTTGGATAATTTTGTGTTATCAGATACAGAAAAGCTGAGAGTGCCAAAGGTCTTAAGCCAGTAAAAAATCCTGATCTTTTTTCTGTCACTTGAATGTCAATGGAGACAGATTCAGACACTGGAGGAGACACTTTTCACAGCTTAGCTCTGTGGCTTATGCTGCATAGCTCTGTGGCTTATGCTGCATAGCTGGTCTCATTAAATTAAAATGTAAAAGCCATTTTTTCTCTTGAAGGGAGGAAAATTACCTTAAATTGCCTCATTCTATTATCTTTAATTTAAAAAAATTGCCTGCCTGTGTCTTTGTCTTTTACATAGAATCACCTCACTTTGGAAGATGCAGCCTGATTCCACTTATCAAGGGTGCATCTCTGGGTGTAGCACAAAATGTATTTTTTTCCTCGGTGTATTCTGTTGTTAGGATCTCATACAGAAGAACTCAGAGTGTGTCTAGATTAGTAGTTTAGTTCAGATCAGGAACGTGCTTCTGAAGCTCATCTGCTTGCCCCTGCTAAATGTGCTTTGATTCATGTCATGGAGCAGTCTTGGGGTGCTTTATTGGATCTCTTTTGAGATGAGACTGAAAGGACAAGTGCTGCGAGAGCATGGCATGTTCAGGGCTCACTGACTGCACTCAGTCACTAGTCAGACCTGATCAGTTGTGTTTTTTGGCATAAGCCCCCATGAAATATGCATGGTGAGGATGCCAGGTCATCAGCACCAACTGTTTCATTCCACAGCTCTATTTCTCGTGAAGCCCAGCCCTTGCTGTTATGTCCATGGCCTCTGATTTTTGTCATGATTTGGTACTTGTAGTTTTATATTATAGTTGGAGCTCCAACATTTATTAATCTGTCTGAGGCTGATGTGTCTCTAACACCTAAGAGAAGGAAATGATCCTCCTTGACATTTTGGGCAATTATTCTATGGAATTAGGATGGTAAAAGTTTCCTCCAATTACAAAGTCAGTCCAAACAAATGGTTTGAACTGAGCACACAAAATACTTGATTTGCTTTTCAGATATGAAATATGAGTAATTTTTCTTCCTCACTGGAACTCTTAAGCAGGAAATAAGTTTCAAAGCCACATTATTGTAATAGTGTGTTATGAACTCCCTGTGAAGCTGAATGAAGCCTTGGAAAATTTGGGATAGAACTGGGCTGTCCTAATGAAACAGCATTTTAAAAAATGTATTATGTACCAAGCTAATAGTAGCTTCAAAATTTTGCTTCATTAACTGTAAAGCATTAAAAGCTCAAAACCACTGTGTAGGATGTATTAGCCAAAAACATTAATGAAATGTTATATGTTCCCATGTACAAATATGAGGGCTCTGTAACTGAGACCCATTAGGTATTGTGGCTATATTGGCTGACTTAGTAGCCTCAGGTGCTGGCTGGCATTCAATATTGTCAATGATTTTTTCTGTTAGCTATAAAAATGGGGGGAGGGGGAGCTGGGTAGAAGAACAATCCAGTCTTTACTAGTGTGAAGGTCCTTAAGATGCAAATGAAAATCTCCTCTCTACCCTCTTTCAATATATATAGCAAGTGTATTCTGGCTTTCTCCCTGTTAGAAGAAATTTATTATTTGAGACTGAACTGTGTAGATTTCTGTGCTTCTCAGTGGCTGTGCTACAATACAGAGATCATAGATCTCATTCCCATGTAAGGACACCTCTTTCTTTCTGCAGCAGGAACTCATTAATTTTAATATACACCAGTGAAGCAGTTGAGTTGGCTTTGAGGTCTCCTTCATAGCAGCATGTTGTGTTGCTTCTGCACCACTGAGTTCATTATTCTTTTATTAATAAAGCAAGGAGGAATACAGTTTGTACAATCCTAATGCTGTCTTGCTTGGCTATAACAGGGCATCAGCACTCTTCAGAAACACAGAGAGCCTGCTTGAAAATTGAAATGAAGCATTCTTTGTTTTGTTTAATCCATGAGTGAGGAACACGGGCACATATTTCTACATGATTTGCTTCCTCTCTATTTTCCTCTTACTCTAAAGTTACGCAGGTCAAGGCTAGGAAAATTGGCTGTGTAAGAAATAAACGCCAGCAATGCTATATAGGGCCAATATAGGGCTTGTCTGCATTTCCTCTACCAAAAACTGTATGTAAGATATTTCCTCAAACCTTCAAAATTTAGCTGTGCTGGCATGAGTATTTTTACAGGTACATACCTACTTTCTGTGTTGCTTCATTAGAACTGATACTTCTTTCAAGCCTTGGGAGCCCAGTTCCATTTCTGCCAGTTCACAAATGGGTCTGAAAGTCTCAGCCCAATTTTGCCAGGATGTATGAAGCACTCATCTGGTATTCAGGTTAGTGAAGATTTTAAGGGAGGCACACAGTTGTGCTCAAGACCTGCATGTATTAGTTCAGGTCCAATTCAGATTTGAATTCAGAATGGAAGTTTGATTCAGCTGTCAAATCCTCCAGCCTCTTTGTCCCACCTCTGCCCAGTCCATATAGAAATAAACAGCAAATACAGAATCTGTTAATTTCAACACTTTTGTCATTTGAAGTTAGTATCAGGCAGAAGAAGTGGTCATTTCTTGATATCCAAATACTAAGCAGGTTTTTACTTTGCTTGTTAAAGAAGTGTCTATTTAATTTCAGTTTTGATTCTATAGAACTTCTCAGGACTTGGATGTAGAGATTAAAACCAAGCAGCTGCTCTTCAAGTTTCTAAGACCAGGTCTTCTTTTCTCTTTCTAGGTTCATCTCTCCTTACAGTCCCTATGTAAATATGTCTTTTTTTATGGTTTGCCCCAATACTTGTTCCAATTTATGGGCTTCAAAGTCTCCTTGGTATGCAGTAAAAATGTGAAAAATGTGCATCCTAAGCTCCAGCAGAAGCTTATCCAACCTGCCTTTCCTGGTCAATTGTTCAGGAAAAAGAATAAAGGAAAGCATATTGGAATGTCTCCCAGTAACCCCATGCTGTTGTCTCCCTGTGGTGATCGATTAGTGTCCTGTCAAGAACTGCATGCCTTGATGAATGTGCGCTGTGAGAGAGGGGATCTGCTGTGTTTGCTTGTTTGCTGTTCATGTACAACAGAAATGTTCTTTGCAGCGTCTTTCTGTTCTGTACTGGGAACTGGGGTGTGGCTGGACAGCAGAGAGGCAACCTTGCTCTCCTGTCCTTGTTACCTACATAACAGATTAGGTGAATCCTTTGGCAGGAAGACAAAGCAGCAGAGCATGTTTTGCTAGGCAGACTTTTGTCTGGCATGCACAGACACCAGGGGGCTCCTGTGAAGATCAGAGTAGACAAAAAGCCAAGCACTGGAAATGCTCACTGAAAAAAAGCCTTTCCTGAGGATCCAGAGCGGTGTGCTGCAATCTAAAGATGAAGTAAAGGTTATTGTATGTATTGTTCCCCCCCATGCTTGCATTAGTATCAGTGTTTTCACGGTCTCCTCAGGGTTTTGCCTGCCGTAAGAAATCCAACTTTTAGCCAGATCAACATTTCTGAACCTTTGCACAGGACTCTGGTTGCCGGATATATGGGAAGGAAATGAAGGTTGTGATCTCTTGGAAGAAGTGTGGCCTTGCATCAGTGTAAGCTGATTGGAAAGATTCTGTCACATTTACCTTTCCCCTGTCAGGCAGAAAATAACACTTGCCTTGGAGTAAGTAAATAAATGTTTATATTTAAGTTAATCACTGGAAGAGTTGGTAATACCCTTTCACTGTAGGAGGAGAGGTGTTTTCCATGACCACGTCTCCATTTTTTGAGTTAGGAGGGCATAGTCAGGACTCTGTTGGCTGGCATGGTAAAGGTAACCAGCTTGCTATCAAGAAATCTCCGCTGAATGAGTGAGGAGATTTAGAATCAGAATAGTAGGCTGGAGTATAAAAAGACACATAGATCAACATCCTCCCTCTATCATGAGTGCTCTGTTAGGCAAAGGCAGATGGATGCCTGGCCCAGAGTCTGGGTAAATATTCTGGGAAGGATAGCTTGAGAGAGACCCTTGCTCTTACCCTTGCTTGAACGAGGGTAATTTCTTACTGTCTAAGATTATCACAGAAAGCATTGAAGATTCAGGCCTGGAGATAACTGAGATTTAGAAAATTTCAGGTTTTATGAAAAGAGCCAGATGATGGCAGCATAGAATGCAACAGAATACTGGGAAAATTCCTGGGTTAAGTAGCAAGAGATCTGCCCTTGAAAACTGAGTCAGGGATCAGCCTTTTCATTTAATCCTCTACTTCAGCAGTGGCTGTTGAAATATAGGTTTACAGTTCTGGGAAGAAGAAAAGAAAACTGATTTTGTTCTCTGAACATGTGTTGATTTTTCAAAAGCTACACAATAAATCAGCTCAGAAATCTTCTCTGTGTGGCACCAGAGATAAAAAATTCTGCTTCACTCTTTCAGAACATGAAATCTTGTATTTTGTCTTCAGCTGTATAAATTCTTCTAGCAAGTCCTACCCTCTACTTTCCGAATTTCTTGTCACCAAGACCTAATGTGTAACTACAGCAGTCTCCAAAGCAGAATTCAGCATATATCTCTAGATACAATGAGAAATACAAATCATGTGCATGGTAGTTTTTTAAGAGAAAAGCTTAAAAACTTGGCTGAATAAAAGATGATTGACTTGGGCATCTAAGAAACTAATGTCTCTTTTTGTTGTGAGATAGAAAGGTTCTGTCTCTGTGGAAAAATATCAGCCTGCATCTTCCTCTAGCAGTGTTTTACCGGTGTTGGCAAAGGATAAGTTTGTCATTGTGCAGAAACTGTTTTCTCTGAATGTACTGTTTGGTACTGGTCATGAAAGAAGGACTGGGTTTTTAACTCTTCAGAATTGCTTCTGCAGAGGGAGCCATGCAGTCCTGGGGAAGCAAGCATGTGCTCTCAGTCATGTAGTGTTAGGAGATGGGAAGACAACGAGGCAGCACTAAGTCATACAGCTGCTGTGAATATGCCTTACATCTATGCTGAGACTGCAACTCTGCTGGTTGGTAGCTCTCAACTTTGGGAAAAGTTCCGCAAGCCAAGCTGCTCCAATGGTTTTATTTTAATGTTTATTGAAAATGTTCCCTTCACAAGTTCATAGAAATAGTTTCCTGCATAAGAACACCATAAATGGCTGTAAGGCACCTGAACATCAACTGCTTTTCTGCCAACAGAGACTACTGAATTAATGCTTGTTACATCTGCTGACTCCTCAGTCTCCTTGGGGTTTAATTAGACATTTCAAGGACATTGGTACTTTACAGTTCTGAACACTTACAGAAACAAAAGAGGAGTGGAGGACTTTTACCAGTTTCTCAGTTCCTGGATGGAACAGGAGTGCAAAGCATTTTAAGTCCAACTGTTTTCTGGAATGGCAAACTCTCATTGTTTGAGAGTTGCTCTCTCTCTGCTATGACAGGCTCTGGCTCATTGCTGCTGTGACAGGCTCTGGCTCTACAAATCTCAGTTACTGTACATTTGACTCTAGTTTGTAAGCAGAACTGACTCTTCTGCCTGCACTTCCTGCCACCTGAAAAGGAGGTAGTCTCCAGTGAAAAGCAAGGATTGTCAAGCTGTATTTCACTGGGCTGCTTTGAAAAGAGCTAAGAACAATAATCTTTATTCTTGTATTTGTGTAAGCACCAGACTTGAGACTGCACTCATTGTGAGTTTCTACCCCAGCACTTGCAAAAGATAAGATTCTGGCTTATTCTGATTCTGTTAGTTGTGATAGTAAATAAGGGCATTGGAGTTAGGAAAAAAAACAATAGAGGATATTTCATTGTGAAACCTATCTAGGACAGCTGGGTGTTATGGCAAAAGAGCAGGCTTCAGAAGAAAGTTGACTTTGCTTTCTGTTCCTGAGAGGTCTTACAAATAACAGGGGTCTGATGTGATGCTCTGGCTGGTAAAAGGAAATTCAAAACATTCAGTAACACCAGTAAGAAATTTCTGGAATTCCCATATTCAGAGAAGCAGCACACTCCTCTAGACTATGTGGAATAAAACAGAAAGGGGGAAATATCTTAATGAAAAAAAAAAAAAAAAAAAGAATATACCTGCTGCTACTTTTTTTTCCAATGCAAACTAAAATCCTTGCCAAGAGAGACAAATTGCTTAATATCCATACAGTGCTTTGAAGATCTAAAGTACTGTGTTTCTATTATTTTTACTGCAGCTAAGATTGCTGTTCTAAATAGATATATTAAGTTTGATATTTAAAACATTGTATTAAAAGAGGCCCATGTGAACTTTTACTGAAAAGGAATGAATGATATGGTACATTTATCAACACAGTAATAAAACATTCACAATTAGACTCTCCACTTTATATAGGCTTGGAGGAAAGGAATTTCTGAGTCAGCTTGTGGTGCCATTAAACATATTTAAATATATAATAACAGTCTTTTCGCATTCTTTTAGTGCATATAACTCTAAAAATAATTAAAAAAAAATTAAAAAAAAAAAGAAAATGGCTTCTGGGGGTAGAGTGCACTGTGTTCATGCTATTCTACACCTCTGATTGTAAGTACTGTCATCAACAGGGTGAACTAAACATGACCATGAAAATGAGCATCGTAATTGTGGAGTCATACTGTTAGTGCCCATTTTCCAGGAATGCTAATTGGGTGCATGTCAAGGGTAAGCACACAGAACTTCAGTGCATGGCTGCACTGCTCCCCCTCAGAGATCTACAGTTCTATTAATGAAATCTTTGGTGTTTTTCCTAACCCATAATTTTCAAGACAACCAAGTACTGGTGTGCCTGCCATACAGTCTTTCTCTGCTGTTCTTCCTTTGAAGTGAGCAGGAATATCTGGGAAATGTTATCTTGTCATAGTCAATTTTCAGGGTCTGAACAGCTCCAAAGAAACACTTTACTCCTAATAGCTAGTTAAATATACAAAAGTTTTGCAGCTGTCGCATGGCTATGATGAAAAACGTTGCACTCTTGGTTACAAGGCATTGCAACTCTGGAATGAGGACAAGACGTGCTGGTGGTTTACTATAGAATCAGTAACATTGTCTTTACATCTTTATCTTTTCTTTGTAGGGAATATATATCCTGCCTTTATAAGAAGGACTGCTGTGGCTATTTATGAGGATAAATGTGATATTAAGACTGCTGGTGACTGTGTGACCAGCCTTGGATTACTGTGGGTGGACAGCAGCTCTTAAAAACAGAAAATCAGAAGGTAGGACCCAGCAGCTGAACTTTCTGGATCTTTTGAAAATCCTTGTCTCAAGAATCTCTTTAAATAAAGCTACATTTCCAGTTTCACTTTAAGTGCAATGAATAATTTTGTAATAAGTTTTTCTGGGAGCTCTATAAATATACAACATAAATTATTTTGTATGTCTACTTAATATTTATTTAATTTGTTGAGCAGCCTTTAGAATTGCCTTCTTACAGCTGAAACAAAGTTCAGTCTGGAAGTGGTAGAATAGTAACCAGAAAAGTTAACATTTTCAAATAATAAACCTCACTAAGGGAATTTTGAATAGTTTTATTTCAAAATTATGAGTGTTTTCTTTGCTGACCTTGATGCATATTGCAATCTATCGTGTTTTCTTTCTCCTACTGTCCATTTTTTTCCCAAGATGGATAGAAAGAAAATTATGTTGTACTTGAAAAAAACATCTTTTCTTATTATTTTAACTTTAGTAGTGACACTCAAGACAGTATTGGAAACTGTCTAGAGCCTCCCAAACTCTCTCCTATAACAAATACAAAAGATAGTATGAATTTTCTTGGTCACCATTACCTTCTGGGACATTGTGATGAGGATGATGTATACGCATTTACTGTGCATATGTACAGTGAATGTCTGCAAAATTAAAATGGAGTTATCCACTTAGTCTTATGTTCTTTTTCAATGTCTGTATTTGCAGATCATATTATCAGAGTTGCATTTATCCAAAGAAGAAACTAGTTTTAATAAACTATTACTTCACATATAGGATGAGACTGTGCAGATTGCCACTTGCCCTCCTTTGTTCCTCTCATGATTTCAGTTTGCTATGACTTTATTTTTCACAACTAATTAGAAACTGTTTTATAGCGTTACTGTGTGCTATTATGTATTTCCAAGTTTTACCCCAAAGGTATTTGCATTTCAGTTCTGAGTGAAATTCTTCCTGTACAGTAGGTGATTTGCAAGGTCCTTTGTGATATTTGTTGATGAAAGGTGCTTTGTAAATTATTTTTGCTACCATATGGCCTCTTCATGTTCCCATTTCAAATCCACTGGGAAAAATCCTCTCAGCAGCATCAACAGAAGCACATCTGGTCCACACACAGTCTATGACAGAGTATTCTTTTGGTTTGATTAGTCCTTCTGTGGAAGTTCAAATGTATTAGGCATAAGAAGAAGAAACAAAGCTTCTCCAAAATGAAGCCCATTCTACAATGTGTTTGAGGTGTGCCAAACACTGTTCTCAGTAGAGACCAGCTTCACAGACTTTGAAGTGGCTTGGTCAGAGTAGAAATCACTTGTAAGGGCACTACTTACAAACCATCTGGACTTTCAGGTCAGTACTTTGCTGCAGAAATGCTGCAGACCTTGCATATTTTAGGACAACATGTTATATTTTACTAAGTTCTCCTTTTCCCTTGTTGCTGACCACTGACGTGCCAGTATAGGGCAAGTGATGACTATTAGTACACTTATATTCTGTGCTGCTTTCAGATGAGGGAAACAAGTACTCTTGCCTGTGGGATATGCTGATGGTTGTGCCTGCAATGCAGACAGAGTTTTCTTCTACTGCTTACAGAAAAGCGTGCCAAATCTGTGTCAGTGATTCTTCCCATTGCCGCCTCTTGCAATCTGAAAACATTTTCAAAATAAAAATGACAATGCCAGTGAGAATGAACCTTGACAGCAGTATAATGAAGTGTGTGGGAGGAAGCACTCAATCTGCAGACTTTGAAAGAAAATTTAATTCCACCTCCAGTCCTGCAAGATGTGGTATTGGACCAAGGACTTTTAGTACAAGTAGCAACAGCATACAGTCTAATTCACACACGGTGAAAATAATCCCTTCTGGTGCATGCAATATTAATACTCCAGGGTTTTCTCCATCTGTTGTCACGTATGCTTAAAGTGTACCTCTTTGAGGCAGGAAGTGACTTTATTGTTTCATGCATTTACTGTGCCTAGCACAGTCAGACACTGCTAGGGGAATATAATCACTACTGTAGTACAATTAACATTTTTTTTCTCTTGAAGAAATCACAGGAACAAAGGAATGATATCCTCCCTAGGCAAATAAACTACTTTGTTAAAATAGATGTATTTTTTGTAACTGAATGTAAGTATAAAAATGACCTTATTACTTTGCTTTAATGAAGGTCCCAATTTTCACATAGTCTAACTTGTGTAGATCTGATAACTGTATCAAACAGCATCAGGAGAACAAAACTGCATTACTGGTGAGAAGATATAAACAATAATGGTGGTAGGAAAAATGAAAGTAGGAAAAGGAAACTGGGCTCCCTGACAGCTCTCAGATCTGAGGGCACATGCAACGTGATTTATAGGTGATGATTTCTCTAAAAACTATCACCTCTGCCCAGACAGAAGCATCTAGGTCTTTGACCCTGAGCACTAAGAAACTGGACTGCAATTCTATAGCCATGTTAAGAGGAATGTTCCTATTTGTAATCCCTCTGCAGTAAAGAAGGAGACTTGTTATTTTATTGGTATGAGTCTATGGAGTTTTTGTAAGTCAGATGTATTAATAACTGAAAAGAACCAGGAAAGGGGAGATGCCTTTAAATTGCTTCAAATAAAAACGGATAGTTGCTGGTTTTGAAGAAATTCTGTGGGCTTCTAAATATAAAATTAGAGGATATAATGGCCCTTTGTGGACCTTATGTGTTAAAATTATTAAAAACACAACAAAGATTAAAAAGTAGATGCACAAAAGAAAGATTCTGTCTCCATGTAGCAAGTTCTAGAAGAAAATTTGATCCGATGCTTTTTTCCCCCCTCTTGGTATGCCGAGTACTGTCAACAATTAATTCCAAGCTGTTATTTTTTAGCTTATGAATAGGTCATAGATAAGAAATAGATTAGAAGCTTGTTTGTATATTTACACATCCTTTATTGTTCTGCTAACAACCTGCCCTTTCTGAAGTGAGCAGTGAGCATTTTTCCAGCAGTGTGTCCTGGAAAAGCAGAGGACAGGAACAGCCATCTTGTTTGCTGCTATGTTGAAGTAGGCTTGCGTTTGACTGATCTGAGGGCAGAATTTCATTACTCGCTCGGCAACCTAAGATTGTCTTATGGGTGATGAACATGTCTTTCAAACATATTTCGTAAAATATTCTGTCCTGGAAGAGCTTTGGTAAAAGTGCTTTTGCAAAGAGGGACTGCTCAAAGCAGGTAGGAAGGCAGCTGGGAAATGGAAGTTTCCTCTAGGAAAACATTCAAGTGATGTTTTTACTTCTAAGATTTATTTTCACCCTGAATTAGGATAAAAACCCAACAGTTCACAGTCTCTCTTGGAGTAAAAACTCTGTTTTAGGAGAACCAGGTTGGATATTTTGGTGCTTCTTTAGTTGCTGACAGGCAATACGGCTGCCTCCTGGGAACGGCTGTATTTCTCAAATTCCGTTCACTTCTTTCATGCAAATGCTTTTCAGCTGATGACATAGTTCTTTCATCGTAATTTTGACCAGCTCAAATAGTTAGTCAGACGGGGATATGATTAGCAATGTGAGGGAAAGGTTGCAATGACTCGTTTCACTACGGAGAATTCAGTGTTAAGTTTCTCGGGCCGTAAGGGATCACACAAATTTCAGAAAATTCTCAAAGAGAAGTCCCTTCTGCGAGTGTGGGAAACTGGCACTTTTCATCAAGGAAAACTAGGAAACTATTTTCATTCTTAAGTGGTGCGAGTTTCACTTTTTTGAATTCCAGAAGATGGCCTTTGCCCTGAATTTCCCCTGTACTGGGTCTGTCTGTACTGGGTGTGTGGGGGCAGTGGGGCCTGAGGGGTGGCCGCTGTGAGGGGCGGCCAGGGCCGGTTCCAGCCGGTTCCACAGGAGCCCCTCAGTCGGGCACCGCTGAGCCCTCGGTGAAAGCTGGTGGCATCCCTCTGGAAAACATTCAAGAAAGGGCAGAATGCCACAAAAGTGGTGAGGAGTGAGGGGGAAAAAAGTGTGGGAAACAGCCCCCGAGGTCAGAGAAGGAGAGGAAGGAGGAGGCGCTCCAGGTCCTGGAGCAGAGATCCAGGATATGAATTGGATGGGAGCTCCCTAAAGTAGCCAGCAGGTTCCCTCATGTCTCTCCAATGAGGTGATGCAAATGTCTTTCTAGCACTTGCTGGTTACAAGCCATGGCAAAGAAATATATCTAGCATTGGACAGCACACATCCTTCTGAAGGAAATAATATGTATTTTTGCCTTAACCTTTTCATGTGTGTGTGTTCGTATTTTAAATCTTCTGAAATAAGAAAGAAGAGTGGTTGCTTAGGAGACAGAAAATATACAAGTATTAATGATATTTAATTCTTGGACTGAGTCATTTACCCTTTAGTCATAATACTTAAAGCACTTTGAGTCTGAAGAGATGGATAACCTGACCATCCCCACTAGGCATTGGCACAAAATCTCTACAGGGAGTTTTTCCAGAAGGTGAATTCACTGCCAGTCAGGCTACAGGGAGTGAGAGCCCAGCCACTGATCACAGCCTGCAATGAAAACTCAAACCAGTGCCCTGTACTAGAAGCAAGACAGGTTCTTTAGTTACATTCCTGGTCACTTGGCCTGAGTACAGATATCCTTCTCAGCCTCTTTTTCTATTTTCCAAAGGCAGTGGGATATTAAATTGTTTATAGTTTGTTTCTTTTTATAGTGAAAACAAATATTTACAATCTACTTTGTGCAGTACAATGTTGTGTCTGATACAGCCTAACAGAATGTGAGTGCAACTGATTTTTAAAATTTGCACAACCGGAATTTGCTTTTCTGGTATTTGTCAGGGCAAATGATACCCTTTTCAGCACACATATAGAGATATATTGATGGTTCATGCTGTACTTAACAGTGCTGGGAAATGCAGAACTCTAGAAATTGTCCTGTGTGATATCAGTGAAAGGAAACAGATACAAGTTTTGCTGCACACTGCTTAGATGAGGGAGGACCACCAGCAGTCCACAGCAAAAACTGGCTAGAGACAAGACACATGTACCAATTAGTCCTTTCTTTAAAGAGAATGATATATTTTCTAATGCCAGAGGTTTTTTGTTGCTTGGTGAGTGTGCAAGATGAATAGGCAGATAATACCTTATATGAGACAGATTATTTGGTTGGGAAAAAAAAATCTGGAGGCACATAAAAGCCATTAAGGACCATTTATCTTGAAAACTTGCCTTTTTTTCCCCCCAGCTGTATCTTTTGTTTTGATGAAAGAAGTCAGGTCTCCTGGTCAGCAACCCCAAGACGTGAAGCAGCGTGCCTGGGAGCTATGTCCAAAACCTCTGCCACCTTCCTCTGCTGTTACCAACTCTGTGTGTGGTCTTGGAGCAAGAACTTTGGAGCATCACAGCAGGTAAATGTAGTTGTTCACACAGAGAGGTCTTGAAAGCCCAAGAGCTTTTTAGGTAGGAATTTAGTCCATTCTGCAGCTCCTGCAGCATTTAACACAGGCTGAGCCCTGAAGGGTCCTTTCTGTCAGCAGAGGTGGGACAGATCTGTGCTATTTCTGGTTTAGTTCAGGAAGGTTGCTCTGACTTCCCAGGCTGTTTGTGAGTAGGCAGGGTTTGAGTACCTGCCTCTTCCCTGAGAAAGTCAAGTAAATTGCTTATGGGGTTGACAAACAACTTTTATGATACCGAAATGATACCAAAAAAATTAGATACTTTCTCACCTTGCAAAATTTCCTACTTATTTCCTGTCTGCAGTTACAATATTAAAATCGGTGTTATTATTCACCTGAGTATACGCTGTTTGACATAAACAGGGATTGCCAAATCAAGTTCTCATCTAAATCATTGAGAATATAAATTTGTATAAATCAATTATAATCACTGGAGATGAATAAAAATCCTTTCTATTTTTCCATGTAAGAAGAGTGAAGTTTTCTCTTTTTTTTTTTTATTTTTTTTTTAATTAGACTTTATAGCTCTTACATTACCCTTGGCAATTTAATTGAACTTAACAAACTGAGATCTCATCAAGTTTTAACTGTGTGGCTAAAGCCTAATTAAAATAAGCCATCAAACATCCCTAGAAGCACAATCCTATGTACCCCAGTACTTGAGGTTCTTAAAAACATAATTCCTAAATGTTTCAGCACAACTTAGTCTGGACTGGTTGCTTAAGTAGAGAAAAGGTTGTCCCGTGGTAATACCTAGTCATAGGAAATTGTTCTCTGAACATTTTGGTTTTCGACTGCAGCTGGAAATTCATCTTCATTTGCAACCTACCCTTTCTTACGGATTTTTGATCAGTCAGGGACGTTATGCTGTTCTGTGTCACACAGCCTGAGGTATTTTCACACGGCTGCCTCTGCAGGATAGACCCATCTGATTGCAACTTGTAAATTCACCACTTAGGCAAATTGTTATGTAACTGCAGTAAGATGTCTAATCTCCTTTTGCCCCAAGCTGGCACACATGGCTGGATACTTGGTGAGTGCAAAGCAGTTAATTGGAAGGCAGTGGAAGTTATGCTGCTCTGTATCAGCTGAGAATCCAAGTCAAAATGTATATGGAAAGCATAAAACCTTTGCTACGGTTTCTGATATTTTCTGGTGTTTTAGTATTTTGTTCTAACATATGCCTCTACAAGTACTCTACAGTAACTTGATTAGTATGTGTGAAAACAGGATTGAGTTTTTCTATCAGTTTGCATATATACATACATGTTCAAGAGTGTAACTCTTGCTCGCTGCAGTAGGAAACCAAGGAAAGGTGTAAGAACCCATTTGGTTTTGGCAGATGTACCTGAAGAAAGTGGGGTGGACAGGGCTCTGGCTGCCACTGAGACTGATCTGGTTTATCAAGATGCCTGTGGTGGCTCCTGGAGCATGGAGAGGTGAGTGTACTCCAGTGTCACACCCCAGCCAAACGTTGCCTCAATGACTTGTTCAGAGACTGCAGTGCTGCTGTTTTCACTGTCAGTTCAGTGAACCGAGTGGGGCTGAATGATTTTTCTCACCTCCACTACAGCTCTAGTGTAGACAAGAGCAGAATGTGTTGCCTGCACCCAATAGTCTACAGCACCCAGAGTTTAGGGGCAAGAGACAGCTGAAATGCCAGTGGGTGACCTGGCTGCCTGAGGGAGTTCATAAGAATACGGAAGTGCTTTGATCTTAAATGCAATGAAGGAGTTGAGGTTACAACATAGATGTGTCAAAAATAATCTAAACATTGCTGAATGTGCTGAAGGGGTTAAAATTAGCATTTACTTGCTCTGCTAGTATCGTATTTTGTAACTCTTACAGGAAATCATTCAGTGAGAGTAGAATTGCAGCAGTTAAATGGATGGCAAGTGCTAAGGCCTTTGATTCTGCTTTTCTTCTTCCTACCTGTTAGATCTAAAGTACCTTTTCAACTACCAAGGTGTAACCCACAGCAGGTCTGTTTTATCATCTTTGTTGATCCTTCTAGAAATAAAGGAATCTATGTAATCTTTAAGTAAACAAACTTTCTCTCATGTTATAGGTGTTGTTATATCTTGAGCTCCTACTAAAACACCACAGGATAATAAACACTGTATGCTTTTATATTGATCTATCTATACATATATATATGTATAATTTACTATCCATTTTCATTTAATCATGACTTACATATATCTATCTGGAATAGGAAAGATTTATTGCAGTGTGAATATTCTACAGGTGATTTGTTACGTTTCAGATAAAGCAATTATTTTATTAACTAATAATACTATTGTATTTCCCTTAGTATTCACTTAAATCCTTCCTGTGTGAACTGACACAGATCCTTTATCCCAAATAGGTCTGTAAGAAATGACCCTGAGTTCAGTTGGTTAGAGCATGGTGCTAATAACACCAAGGTCATGGGTTTGATCCCTCTGCAGGCCATTCACTTAGGAGTTGGACTCGATGATCCTTGTGGGTCCCTTCCAACTCGGAATATTCTGAGAAATCTGTGAAATGCCGTGTAGTTTGGGGATGCATTGTAGAAGTGTGCCTCTGTGAAACCCACAGACCTGTGCTCCCACCAGGGGGCAGGATGAGACAAAAATTAAGGAGTGTTTAGGGGAAAAACCCAAAAGCACTGCTCTTAATCCCCCCCAACTTCAGTTTTTGCGCAGGCTCTGCAGCTGTGTGACTAAGTGAAAGCAAGTCTTCTGGTTTTTTTTGGTTTTTTTTTGAAAGGGAGTTATGTAAACAATGCTTGGCTTCTGCTTCAGTGAATATATATGCTATCACTGCTTCTGAGATAGTGTACATCCTCTCAAACAGAAGTGATTTATTTGCAGAAGCATTTTAAAACTGTATAAAGCTATATAATAAATCTGTTTCACATCTTGTATAAAACAGTTGTATTTTAGTTCCCTTCTGCAGCATTTATCTATCATTTTTCTGAAACCCAATTTGAAGATAATCCTAGACACTACAATTTAAGACTGTAGCATTGTATCATCCTTTGTAAAAACACTGTAGTAGGAGCCTGAGGCTTATGTCATGCCCAATTACAGGAGAACCTTGACAACTTAAGTGTTTCTTGTGTCTAGGAATAATGCAGAAGGCAGCCTACTTTCTAAGATATTGCAGTGACCCACTTGTGTCATGATGGGAAGAGACCACTGACTGAAGCTTGTTTAGCCCAACCATAAGTCATGCTCAGCTGTGAGGAGCAAAACCCAGTGCAAGAACTAGATTTGCTTATAAAAGTGGGTGTGCTTGCAAGCAATGCTGTTCATAATTAATTATAGCCTAATCCCAGACGATTTAAGTACTCAGAGCAAGAAGATTGAGAAAGACTGTTTAGTAATTACGCCCCAGAATTTAATATCTGTAAAAGGTGAGAATCATATGAGAATAGAGATGTATCAACTAGTTACCAGGCCACTGCAAACCCACAGCTGAAGTGTGAAGCTTGTAGCTGGTACTCATGGGTTTCTAACAGCCATAGTTTTACATGTATGTTACCAGAGTTACAAATTGCCAGGCACCAGAAACCATGATAAGAGTAACTGGATTGTTCATTCTGTAATTAAAAGCTCCAATAACTTGAGTATGTTTGCAGCTTTTGTTTTTCATTTAAACTTTATGCTTCATTTGGCTTGAGAGAGAACTTGTTCAGGTAGGTCAGCTGTGTCAAACAGGTGGTTAGAATAAATACAAACAGATGGGGAAGGTCTGAATGCTCAGAGGTGTAAATATCTGCATGGAGACTGGCCTATACTATTTCTTACCTATCACTTCTGAATTGAAACTGTGAATCTCAACATTGTGCTCTGCCCTGTCAAAGCTTAAATCACAGCTGTGGGTGGTGGTGGGTTGTATTAAAGGATGCTTTTAGAGGAAGTGACCATAGTGCAGGAGTCAAGTGGCACCTCTGTCACAATGACATGTTTGTGATCATCTTCCAGCTCTCTTCCAAAGCTGTCAAAGAGTATGTTTCTTCTATTTACCCTTGGGATTTTTTTCCCACTTCAAAAATCTGAATTGCAGGAAAAAAATAACTGAAAGTCCAGCATCTGGAATGCTTAATAATCTATACGTATAAGAAATTATATATAGACATGTATGGACTCACAAACTCATGCAGGTTGAATGGGACCCAGGACCCAGTCCAACCCACTTCTTGGCCCAGGATCTGTACTGAGTTCAAAGTAGGTTTCTCAGGGTTTTGAAAAAGTCTGGGGACTTACTGGGCTACCTGGACAACCTGTTCTGCTGCTTCGTATCCTATCACTGTCAAAAACTGTTTTCCTGATCAAGTCAGAACCTTCCTTTTTAGTTCATGCCTGGTATCTCCAATTCTCCTGTCAGGCATCTCTGCAAAAAACTTTATTCTCCCAAGAACCTTGTTGAAGGTATTGAAACACTCTTAAGTCACCCTAAATGTTCTATATCGGTGCTGTGAAGGTGCATGTTTGTGTTTCTATATTTTCACCATGACTGTGACACTTACATAACTGTGGTACCATCTTTAATTATTTTCTATACATTTAGATGGAATCTAAGATACTCTTAGAGGTTATGGATCACATTATAATAACTTCCCCTAAAATAAGCACAAATATTTAGGATATTTTAACATAAATATACACTCTATCTAGTAGTATAACACATAGACGTGTATTACTATAATAATATATTAAAATTCCATCTATTTTAAGCAAGACATAAACATAACTTAGAATTTTATAAGTCATATATATATATTTATTTCTAATACCTGTCAAGTGCTTTAAGCAATTTTTGTACTACTACACTTATTCAGAAATTTTACCTACTGCAGGAAAGGAGTAACTACAATCAAAAATTATGGCATGCTTGGAATAGAATTGAAATTTTTTCTAGTCCTGTAAATAGAATGAAAATGAGATATAGAATCAAAGAATCTTTAAGGTTAAGCCCTGCTCTGGCTGCCTGTACCAGCACCACAGCCTCACTCCAGCACCACACCAGCATCTGCCCGTATTGAATCTCAGCTATCCTCCATTTCCTGCCAGCGCTGACTCTCCAACCATTCCTGTCATGTTTTCCAGGCATGGGGGGGTGAACCACGTGGAAGGGCAGCCACCTTTTCTCTGTACTGTGGCCACGTGTGTTTTTTCTGGGTGGGGGAGGCTGGCTGCCATCTCAATTTGGTCCAATGGAGGGAGTTTGGGAAGTTCCTCCTCATCTCTTGGTTTAAGCCAGTTTTATCAGTGTTGTTATCAGTGTTCTTGGTAAAGAGTTATTTTTTCACCTACACCCAGGCATATTTGGTCTCTCTCTCTCTATACTGGAGAAACGAGGAGGCTGCTGTCCAAGGTCTCCACCCATCCAAATTGTCTCAAACTAAGACAATGACCTAATTACATCCCTGACTTCTTCCTGAGTTGCCTGTCCCTTCTTTCAAAGGTCATAAACTCTCTTTTTCCCCTTATTTCCTCTAAAAGCTCCCTGTTCAGCTGCGTCAGTCTTCCCCCTTGGCTCGGCTTTTGGCACATAAGGATGACCTCCTCCTGCACCTTTAAGATTTCCTTCTTAAAGTATGTCCAGCCTTCCTGGACCCCTTTGTTTTTAAGGGCTGTTTTCCATGGGACTCTCTGAACCAGTGTTCTGAACAGGCTGAAAAGTCAGCACTCTGAAAGTCCAAGGTAGAGTTTTTGTTGACCCCCTTCCTTACTTCACTAAGGATTGAGAACTCAATCATTTCATGGTCGCTGTGCCCACGACAGCCTCCAACCACCACATTCCCAACAGCCCTTCTCTGCTTGTAAACAGCAGGTCCAGCATGGCACTACCCCTGATAGGCTCACCTACCAATTGTGTCAGGAAGTTGTCTTCCTCACAGTCTTGGAATTTCTTCTACAGCTTCCTCTCTGCCATGTTGAGATGTCTGCCTTACCAGAAGGCATCTGGTAAGTTAAAGTCTTCCACAAGAACAAGGGCTGGCAATTGTGAAACATCAGGCAGCCTCTTATGGAATAGTTCTGTAGTTATAGAATAGTTCTGTAACAGATTCCCACCAGGGAATAGCTTGTCAGCCTTGTTAGTAATATTTTGCTATTATTAATAATATTTATTATTACTATAATTACTATAATACGATAATATATAATATGTAGACTATAAAATATATATTTGCTGTTATTACTTTTAATATTATTATTAAAATTATATTGTAATAATATTTTACTATTACACTGTAATATTCTATTCATTTCAACATCATGAGCCAGCCCCTCAAAAAAGGCTCAAATAATTATTAAGATTCTTTTTACTTTCTTTCTTTTTTGCCTCTAATTATGTTTGTTTCATGTTTTAAGCTTTCCCCACTGGCTACTGGAGTTAAAAGCTTAATAATGTTCTGCTGCTGCAGCAACTTATATGGCCCAAAATGAAGGGGCAATGGGGTAATCTCTTAGTACTCTATTTCAAAGAGAATGAGTTAGCAAGGAACAGATGAAGGTCTGTGCAAACTGAAAAAGGCACTAAGGGGAAAAATTTCCTCAGGCATATTAGTATGCACTAACTTCCAGAGGTTTAAATATCCACATAAAGTGGAAGCCACAAACAATGCTTTTACTATTTTTTTTTTTTAGTTCAGGAGAACAAATCAGAAAGTGGCTTTGTGTGTGGGAGTTTCACAGTTGGCTGAAACACAAAGTCAGAAAGTTTTCAGCTAAGAACAGTTGGCAGAAAACTGATTTTAATTTTTTTTAAAGGAGCTGCAGAGACAGTTCTGTTTTGCCTGTGGCTTATGTCTCATTTTCTTCCCTCGAGCTGTCCAGGGTGGGACTGCATGGTGATCTTGCAATGGCAGCATGAGATTCACAGCGGTGTTGCTCAGGATGCTCTGGTAGAAGATGCTGGAATATCTAATTGGTCTGGTTTTCCACATCAGACCATAAGCTGAAACAAGAAATATGAACTCATACATATGTACTTACATACAGGGCAAATACAGTTGTGTTGTGTGACGGTGAAATGCATTGCTATGGCTAAAGCATCCTCAATAATAAAAGTAAGTCTAAATTCTGAATTCTAAAGCTAACCCAATTCAGGTTAGTAGAATAAATGTGTGAGGTTACCCTGAATATAATAGAGGTCAGAACCATCCTCAGATTCAGTGGTAAATATAAATTAAGAGAATACTGAAAGCATGCGTGCTGTTGTCATAAATGTGTGTAGTTCTTGAAGGTGTGTGTTTCAGTGACCTAACCTGCATATGATGCATCTGGAAACTTATTTTTTAAAGGTAACTTTTTAAGTAATTGTCAGAATATTAAGCTATTTAATATAATTAGCTAATAAACAGGTATTCAGAAAGTTGAAACAAGACTACATATTTTTAATAACAGTCTGCAATTTCTGATGAATCAAATGTCATTATCTTAAATTCTGAGCAAATTTCTGAAAATTATTTGTCTTATTGTAATTTATGAGACTTCTAATTAGGTAATTACTATAGACACTAAATGGATGTATCTTGGAAACATTTGGTTAGTGAGTTGAATGAAAGGACAATCTTTCAACTGAAAACTGTCAGGAAGAAGCCAGCACACATTTTATACAGCATACATACACAATGTAGTAGAAGTTAATTTCTTCTTTATTTTTTTTTTATTTTTTCTGTTTCTTAATCCATGTATTCTTGATTATTACTTTTTTTGATGTCTAAACCATATTTTACAAAATAACTTGTTTGCTGTTAATTCAAAATGATTGCAGGAGTAACTAAGGGCTGAATTCAAAGTACAATGTCAACTACAGTGGCAGGAAGATCAGCATAGATTTAATATATATTGTTGTTTCTCAAATCATTCGCGAAGCCTAGCTATGATGATGATCTATATTGTTGTAAGTTGCTGTACCCAGTGAGCAGATTCTGATGAGATATCTTATTGGTGTCAGGAGTTAGGGAACAATTATGCTGAAATTAATCTTTTTTTGGTCTAATGTGGCTAATCAAGGAATGAAAACGGTGAGAGGTGTTGAGTCCCCAGGGCCGATCACAAAAATATGATATATCCTCACCTATGTTGTCTAGATTAAGGTGTGTTGGATGCAATTTACTTTTTTGTAAAGCAAGATATAATATAGAGTTTTGAATAGATATTATAGATATTTTTAGCAAATAGCAACTTGTAGGAAAAAATAAAATAGTGAATGTAAGAAAAGAGAATCTGAAAATAGCAGTGTAAAACTTCTTGATTTAATTGCAATTATGACAGTGAATTCAAAGTTTCTCCAAAGCCTTTCACAGATGTACTGCTTTTTCATATGAGAATCTCAGGAGTGCTAGAAACATCAGTTAATTAACCTTCTTAATAATTCTATGAAAGAAGATTGGTAATTACTATGAGATACTAATTTTAGAGGGGTAAGACAAGGCACAGAGAAGTTAAGTAATATACATGATGTTAAATACTTTGGTAGCATCTTAAGTAGTTACAGTAAGAATTCTGACAGGTAGAGGTGGGATCTGAGAACAATCTAAAAAAATAACCTTTGGGATATCTTAGATTGAGAAAAAGAAATAGTTTTTCTAGTCTTGATACTCCCATTCCTTTAGCTATTGGACCTAAAAACTGAAGCATGAATTGAACAGCAATCGATTTCAGTAGCTATCAGAAGATGTAAATACAAGTGTCTCTTATGACGAATTAGCTTCTATCCGATATTTTTCTAAACTTCATTGGATCAAAACATTCCAAGGGAGTCTTGGCTTCTCAAGTATTTTTCTAGCATTTATAGTAAAGAAAGAAGCCTTAAATGACGAGTACAGCTGAAGACTTACGTAGTACTAAGCAACCTTTTCTTTAGAGCAGTGGCTTGAGGAAGCCCGACTCATTATTTTTAATCCAAGTGTTGATACCGTTAGGAACTGTATGAATTCTTCCTGACATGAGAACAATAAAAAAGGAAAAAAATATAGAAGATTATATGGAATCTGATGTGTTGTAGTGAATAAAAACCTCATAGTCAGCACTCAGAACTTGTGTGAGGATAAACGATGTCCTATAGGAGGAGCACGGAGGGGAAAAGCAGCTCCAAAAATACCTGTAACACAGCTAAGAATAATTATTTAAATTTATTTTTTTTTCAATGACATCTATTGTTATACTGAAAAGCCAAAAACAAAACAGTATTTGTCCTTAGGTGCTTGTGTTTGAGTTTATGCTTTGACTCACTTCCTTTGTTCCCTAAGCTACAGACAGGTTGTACAAGTCCAGCTAAAGGAGAGAAAAGGCAACCTCTGTTTCTCCCTGTATCTGTAGACTGATCTTGAACTAAAGAGTCTTTTATAACTTGGGACCAGTTATCTGCATTTTCAGTGGAAAAAAAAACTAATACAGGCTCTACAGCTTGCAGGGAGGGCAAACTGTGGCCAGGAGGAGAAGTACTGTACACCTCCAATATACATGGGCTGTCATTAATTGGAGTATCATGAGGGGACAGAATTCAGTAGATTTCCAGTTTATCTTTTCTAAGTGTCCATATTGAGCATTATCTTTCCATTGCTGAAAGAGAAGTTGCTGGGAAGTTAGCTTATTCTCACTGGTTGTGAACTGACATCCAGGCCTGAAGAGCTGAGGATTTGCACTTGGCAAGGCTGCCATGTTTTCCACTGTGTTCAGTTCCTCCCTTCCTGGTTTGATGGGGCTGTTTCAGAGCCTTTCAGCTGTGATTTCACATGTATCTTCTTTTCTTCCCAGCCTCATCAAGGTGTGAATTAGAACAGTCTTCATTAAATACCTTATGGTATTACAATATACCTCTTCGTACCTTATGACTAAGGGAGAATGCTTCTGTGTGTGAAAAAAATGCAATGTGAATGCAACTGTTTCCTCAGGACAAAGGGGAATGTAGGATGTGAAGATAATCTATAGATGCATACATATGGTGGAGTAGGAATCTCCTTCATTTTTTTCCCCCTGTATCTTTCATTTCTTTTATAACTTTAATGTTGTGTGTAATATATTTTATAGAATAAATGTATTTAATGTTGGTTTAACTGAGAAAATGTAGGGGAAAAAATAAAAGACATGAATCCAACAGAAAGTCTATAGATATCTCTTGGCTTGCAGATATCTTCTTCAGTGCTGTTTCCATGGAAATTATTTATAGTGCCTGGAGGGAGTGAAGTGCAGGTCACAGATCCGCAGAGCTACAGTAGGCTTTCAGCCCAGTTAGGCAGAATCTGACAACAACAAATGGGAATGTCTTTGAATGGAGCTCTTCTGCTTTCATAGGAAAATGTAATCTCTTATAAAAATGTGGCTTTGAAAGAAAAATATTAATCTCTGTGGCAGTTTGGGGTGAAAATGGAACCATGAGCTGTCGGTTTTCATAATGAAAATAGCTTCAAACTCTCTTCCCTCAATTCCCCCCCCCCTTGCTGCTTGAAGTCATTAGGGGTTTCATCACATTTATTAGAGCAGAATTCTGAGTACCGTTTCGGATAATCACCATGTATTCCAGTTTGGCTAATTATTTTACTTCTTGAATGTCTACCTGGAATATGCTGAAACAGAGCACAAAGGCTGTGGATATTGCCAGTCATCAAGGAGCATATTCTGCATTTTGTTTAGATAAAAATCTATTTTATATAAAATACTAAAGATACATGGAACATTTTTATATATTTATGAATATTGCATATATGTGTATTTTTTCTTCATAAAGACTTAAAAAAAACATTGCATAACAATTTGTGAGACAGCTCTTTGTAGAAACAAATGCTTTGTATAAAGAATTTGTAAAGAAGGGTGTACAGATACATGGACTGCAGTTCAAATGAAGAGTGTAATTCTTTCATTTTGTCACAACTTACTTGGTAGTATTCTCTTTAAGGATTTTGAAGCCAAAAGAAATTTGTTATCCTCATAATTAACAATTTTGTTCCTTTTTTAGAGACAGTAATTTGTTTCTTAATCTTTTTCTTCCTGGTTTATTAAAGAATAATGATACTCCCTCTACTCTTCAAAGGTTAGGATATGTCATGGAGTTGTGGCCTATTGCAGGCTCTCTGTGAACCAGATACTGTGGAATAATAGCTACACTATAAGAGTATGGGACTAGGCACTGTTTTTTCCATTTTGTTGGAGAAATGCAGGATGTTCAATATAACAATAAGTCACTTCAGAATGGCTTAATCTGTATCCTAGGAAATGAATAAATGCAATAGTAAGATAATGAAATGAAACAAAACGTCCTGATAATAATTTTTTTAAGATGGTAAATATTTGCACCAGGAATGTTAATGTTTCTCATTTGACTTTGTTCTCATTCATTTTTTAATTCTTGTAGATAATGTTGTACAGTGTTTACCTGCTAGTCTTCCTAATACACCTCAGGACATCATGGGCCTTCTTGACCGCAAGGACACACTGCTGGCTTATGCACAGCTTGTTGTCCATAAGGACCCCCAAGTCCTTCACAGAGCTGCTTTCCAGCATCTTTTTTATGAGGTGGTAAGTTTTTACCATTCTGAAACTGTCTAGAGATGAAGGAGGGAGGAGGAGGAGGAAATTACTTATCTTACTGGTCCTTTTCTTCCTCTTAATTTGGCTGACATAGTATAATATGAACTCATGTAGTTTGTAAGTATCTCTTCTGCTTCTCAGATGGGGAAAAAGCATTGAATTTCTGTTTCCATACCAGTGTTGTGACAAGGTCTCCCTTCTTCTCTTCCCCCTTCAACTTTCCAATATCTGTTAATTTTTTTTTTTTTTCATTTGGTAGATACTCTTCAAATTAGCACAGTGTTTCTAACAGTTTCATTAGGTAGGCTTCTTGACCACTCAGGTGTAAAAATCTTAGAGGTGTCTGCTGGCTGGAGATTAAATATTAACCACAACCTAGAAATTCAGCACTCACCTCATTAATCCATTTGAAACCATCTGTCATAAAAAGATACAATATGTGACTTTTTCCCCCCCTTCGGCATCTGCCAATTAATTTTTAATCTCAGAGAAATGTGAGAAATGTGTTGTTCAATTCAGTAATTTTTGACCGTACTTTTGTCAGTTTGGATATCTTGGCTGATAATTATTAAAATTGCTTCCATTAAAGGAGGCTCCATTTGAAATCTCTTCTATATGGCAGTAAACAATTCTTTCCTTGGGACAGACTGTTCTGAACAGCAGTAGGTACAAAGTCGTTGACCCTAGGATATATTTTGAGAGGGGAAAAAAGAACAAAACAAAACCAGCCCACAAAAATGTGCAAAATGTGTTCAGATTCCCACAGTGCTACGGATTGGGTATGAAATGAAATATCTTAAATACCTAGGGACATGCCCATGCCTGTTGTGGTCCACTTCTGCAGGCATGGACTGAATGAAGAGAGCAGTAAGAGTAGTGAACCTTCCCCAAGAGACATGGTGAGAGGGAGATTGAACATTTAATCACATCCTATAGTATTAAGGAGAGTGAGTCTGTATGCATTGCTAGGAAATCCTGCTTTCGCAGACTGAATGCCAGCCTCTATTGAACTGTGACAGAAATTCAACAGATGAAAATTTCGTCTCTAGTTACCTATGGTGGTGTTGTGAAGATGCAGAATACTTAACCCTTCAAGACTTAGTTTTACATTGATGGGAATAATAGCTGTCAGAGGAAGCACTGACACACCATTATGGCTGCTGGAGATCACAGGTGTAGCTTCCCTGACAAAAACCTTGCAATGAATTGTTGTTTTTTTTTTCCCTGAGGTGCTAATTGAAGCTTAGCAATAAAAAAAGACCAGATTAACAGTGAATAGTGCAAACTCTCACAGAGATCTGTACCCACTTTGTGAAATATTACTAGTCTAAACAGCTTCTTTGGTTTTGGATTTCCATTGCACCAGATTAATATCCATATTTCATTTCACCAAACAGAAATAAGTAACAAAAAGTGAAGGGTAAATGGTTTCTTTTCAGCCAATGAGTACTCAAGTGCTTATCAGCCAAGCAGAATATTACCTATTATTGTGAATAAAACTTCATGACTTAGTTTTGCATACTATTGTCTAGGTTTTTTTAATTTGAACAGCCAGGAAGAGTGAGTCTTCAGAAGTGCATTTCCCAGAGATTACTTTATAAATTAATTTAACACAGTTGTCCCAAATTTGTTAAGAACTCTGAGATGGATGTCTCTGATGAAATATTCAGGAGAGATTTGGTTGTTCTATGCAGTTCTCTACTAGTCATTACTGTGTGGTAGCTCTACAGAGACATAAAATATACAATATGTGAGAGTTTCTTGTAGCACTTCAGCTTCACTGCTCCTTCTCTGGAGCTTATTTCACAGCAGCTTGTGCAGAATAAATATGAACAAATACCTACTCCTGTGTTTGCATAGCCAATTCATACAACCATGAATGAAAAATTATAATTCTTCTGCATTTTACTGCACTTGCGAGGGGCACTTGTTTCTATGGTGATTATTTCATTTTTTTTGTCTCTCCAGGATTTTGAAGTATTAGTGTGGTAGCATGTACACTTGAGCAAGAGACATACAATGCCCACTCAGTAATTCTAGGCAAATAAATATTCAGCTGTCTTTGCCAGGAAGGTGTGTTGGAGAGGAGAAGCACTTAGTGTAAGCTGAAGTGACCACAGGTAATGCAGTTACATGGATGTGTCAGTTGCCCGTCATCCTATTGGCACTTAAACCTTACATTTTCTGTTACAATACCAGGATAATTATGCAGCTTCCTGACATGAATGCACTTGGTCAGTCCCCAAACAGAGTGTGTTTGCAGTCAGTGCTCTTGGAATCTGTTAATTATGGCTGACACTGAAGGCACTGAAGAGAAATATGTAGTTAAATTGTAGAACTGCCTTCAGCTCAGTTCTATAACGGTAATTACACATGGAAATACACGAGGCAGAATGTTTAATTTTTCTCATTATGACTCAAGCCTCACTCTGGACTTGTGCTAAAGACTGTTTTCTATGAACTGTCTGCAAATGGGTACCTGGTTATTTGGGCTGGGAAGGCTAAATTAAACCATTCCTTTGGGTGAAGTTGGTTATACAAGTTTGTATGTCTTAGTTGTACTGATCTGGTGATCTAGGTAAGATCAGGGAGATTTTTAGCCTATTGAATTATAACAGAGTGTTTTAATTGGACAGGGCCTATAATGATGATCTGATCCAAATACCTGACCAGTTCAGGACTGGCAAGGGTCAAAGCATGTTGTTAAGGACATTACCCAAATTCTAAGATGCTGATAGGCTTGATGATGCTTTCTAGGAAGGCTTGATGATGCTTTCTAGGAAGCCTATTCTAGTGCATGACTACTCTCTCAGTAAAAAAATGCTTCTTAATGTCCAGTTTAAACGTTTCCTTTCA
Organism: Pyrocephalus nanus; assembly: GCA_038380795.1. Taxonomy (NCBI): domain Eukaryota; kingdom Metazoa; phylum Chordata; class Aves; order Passeriformes; family Tyrannidae; genus Pyrocephalus; species Pyrocephalus nanus. Next base: position 18,635,174 of record CM076269.1, on the reverse strand, counting down.
ACCAAAGCTTTCAACCATTCTCATCTGTCTTATCACTGGATACCAGGGAGAAGAGATCAGCACCTTCCTTTCCACTTCTCCTCCTTAGTAAGCTGTAAAAGGCAATGAGGTCACCTGTCCTCACTATCTGAGCACCAGGCTCTAACCAGCTAAGTAATCTCAGTTAATTTAAGTGGTCTCACATGTACATTTCTGATAATTAATGGTTCTGATAAATAATGATTCCTGGGTTTGTGTTTTTTTTGACTCCCTCTTCTGGTTGATTGCCCTTTCATTTTTAGCTTCCATATTTTCATAAGTTCTTTTGATGTCTAATAAACCTGGCAAGGGGAGCACGTTACTGTAAGGAGCAAAAGCACTTCTCAGTAGATGAGTGTTGAAGCTGTTTTTCGAGCTAAGTAATAACAACTTCAATGCATGTAAACAATATTAAGTAACACCAAATGTTAGCTTTTCCTTTCTTTGCAAGTAACAGATTAGTTTTTCAGCACAGCACTTGTACTTTGAACAACTTCTTATTCCTCTAAAATTCCGATAACTTTCTCAGCAGGAGTTAAGAGACCAAATGACAGCTATAATCAGTTCAATAAAGTGCTGTGAGGTGTTAGTTAATTCTCTGGTTTCTGCTTACTGCACTTTATTTTTTGAGATTTTTCCTCTGTTTTAGTCATAGCACAGTTCAGTTTTTTCACTTGTTGTGGTTCCTAGTTAAAGCCGATGATCCTGTTGAACATTACTTTGTTAGACTATTAAGCAGTGCCATGATATACTAGAGTCTTCACTTTAAAATCCAGGAGCTAAATTTACTTAACAAACGTAGCTTCCATAAAAGTTAATGGAATTAAAACAGAGCTGTGACTTGACTCTCATATTTAGCACTGAATATGATTTATCCACTTGTTCTAATTCACAATTGAGCCTTTGACCTGAGAACTCTGAGCTACAGGACAAATAATTTGTGTGAGAAGTTCAATAGAGAGGCGGTCATGGAGACTACAGTGACAATGTTTGTTCTGAGAAATTTTTCTGCCTTCCTTCAAAAAAAATGGAGTAACATGTTACTTAAAATCCCCTGTAAGCTACCAATAAAGATTCCTGTGTTGTCTGTGTGATAATGACCAGCACATCTGACACTATGCAGTTGCCCAGGAGTTTTGCTTCTTTCTGAACCTCTGCAGGCCTTGCAAACAAAATCCTACCTCTTGCTATAATTATTTATTGAATCACCCCTCTGATTTTAGCACTATATGCATTCTTCCTCATATGGATCCTATTTCTATTCCTGGTTTTGGGGTTCCTTAAGCATTATTCTGGACAAAAAAAAAAGCGTGTTTCCTGTTAGTCTTACAGTGTGAATGGAACACTTTGTTCTCTCATCTTAAAAAGGAAGATTCTCTTGTTACTACTGTCATTAACCATTAGATGTTAATTTTCTGACAGTGTAACACATCTTCATCTTAACGGAGGTGTTTATCACTCTCAGCCAAATTTTTTCACTTTTTGCTAAAATAAGTAACCCAATTGGATGAATGTGATATACAGCAATACATTAACTACACAAAGTTATGAAAGAGTGGGAAAGTAAATCAGTGATATATATAAGCCTCTCTCCTATATATTTTAATGTGCATTTGAGTTTTAGACTTTGGGCTTACCCTGCAACAGAACTCGCTCTTTTGCTGCCAACCTGCTCCCAAAAGAAGAAAGTGATCCGTGCACTGCGACTGTGCTTACTGGGAACACTTAAGTGAGTTCAGAGTCTGAACATTTTTGAGTTCAGTGGAAAACCCTAACAATTCACCATATACAAAAAGATGAACAAGTTGTTTCCACACAGGAGATGTAGATTTTCAGGGGCACAGCAGGAGTCTCACTGTCCCCACCTACAAAGTCAAATGTTCTCTCGTGTCACTGCATACACAGCACAAGATGGCCCATCTTTGTTCTTGTCTCTATCTGTACACATAAGTTCAGTCATTATATGTACACATCCAAAGACTGGAGCAATACAAATACAGACGACATGTAACAACCTACCCTCTTAAACATTATAGTGGAAGTAAAAATGGGGGGTAGAAGATGCTCTCACTTCTTAGCATCTGGGCATAGACCAGGATGTTGATTGTTCAGATGTCCTTGAATGGAGGTTTTCCTTCCAATCTTCAGCTGGCTGCAATTATATTTCTATCATCTTTCTTTTTAATATGTGCTGATTTTTTTTTAATCTTACTAAATATGAAAGCAGAGGCAAGGAAAAACATCTGCTGTAGAAAATATTCTGAATTGCAGTTTAGAGAGCTTATGAATACTGTAGGCTTAACGCTTGTACAAAACTGTGTGGGTGGCACACTGTCAAGTGCAGACAGCATGATGGGAGATCCCAGGATGGAAATCTTTTTTCAGTGGTAGTGAAAAGATCAAAGAAAAATTATTTGGAGGGAAAAGGCTTGATTTGGAGGGAGAAAATAGCATGTTGGACACAAATTAAATTACCGTATGGATTTGGACAGATATGATTAAAAATCCATGTACTTAATCCACCAAGTCTTTATAGAGCTCATTACCATCATGTGGGAAAATTCCTGCTGAGAACTTTGGGCTGATTTACATGATTAATATTAACCTATGGATTTCAGGTAATTGGCCTTTTATTTCTAAAACCTAAATTTCTCATGGTACTCAGTGAACCAGGAAGAATTTGAAAATTCAGCTGTGGTTTTTCACTGGTGAAACTGTGTATTTTCTTATGCTGTTGTTTTTTTCAGCTCTTTCATTAGTGCTTCTACCTGGCTTTAATGTTGCTATGTCTACCAGCTGGGTCTCTAGCTAGTACTCAGGAAATATTAACACAAAGTGTGAAATGCATGATTTGGCTGAGCAAAATAAATATTGTGGGCTCTGAGAGAATGTAAAAGATTGCACTTGTTACCAGAACACTCTTCTGATTTCCAATATAAATGCCAGCTAATATGTGTTCCAAAGACCTGCCTGCCAAATATGTTGGATTTGGAAAAGAAATTTTCCTGTCTGTTCCTGTATGCTCAGCCTGCCTGTCATTATCTCTTTCAGCTTTTTTTTTCTCCAACAATTGTGCATTTTACGTAAGTGCAAAAGAGAAGCCATTTAAAAGACTTTTTGTGTATAAGATGCTCTACAGGCAACTCACCTGCTGGAAATGAAATGATTCATGACAATTTTCCCCCCTGCATATAAAATTTATTCCACAAAAGCCATGATTGTGGAGATAGAGTTCTTATTTACTGATGCACTAGTTATAGTGAATAAAAAACCATGATTTTTTACATGGTTTAAAATAAGCCAAGCAATTTTTAATAAAAATAATTTCTTTACAATGGGGCAGGAAATTTTTTTCCCTATTTAAATAGCTTCTTTCTCACAGTGAAATTTGGACCCTAAAAAATATTACTGAACTTATATTAGGGAAAAATGCAGTCAGAAAAAATTGAAACATCTAATTCAAATGACTTTGAAATACTGAATTTATTTCTTATCCCCTTTTTATCTTAGAAGATCATATGTGCAGATATAAAAAGAAATTCTAACCAAAATTAGTATTTTCTGTGTTCAGAAAAAGCAGCATAAGCTATTTAGATATCCATATATATTTTTCTGTTTTTCTTAAACAAGAAATCTGTTAAGGTGTTTCTTTTTCACAAAATGTTTTAGCTCTGAAAATGCCACATTTTTAATTGAAAATATTTAGTCAAACAATTCTCATCTACCTACAGACCTTACCCTCATATTTCTTTCTGATCCAACCAGTGATGGATTTTTCTACTTCAGTTTAATTAAAAAAAAAAAAAAAGAAAGAAAAAGAAAGACAAAAGTAGGACATTTGCCATATTTTAAATTATTTCAATAAACTGAGCTGGCCCACTGTTTTATTGACCTTTGCAGCAGTTTAGTCACCTAAATATGATAATGAAAACTTCTATAAGAGCTTTCACAGTGGTACTGTGCTGAATTATCTTGGACAGTCTGTGTCTATGTCGAATACAAAAAATGCTAGTGCTTGACATATTCAAAGTAGTTTAGGGGTGGGAATGCAATCTTTGTAACAGAGAGCAAGGCTCCCCCTGCACACTGCAATTTTGTTCATGTGAGTAAATTGGCCTCATGAATAGCTAAATAGACACTTAAAATTGTAATGGCAGATGTGTCTCCAGGTCAGTGACTTCCATGATCAATGCACCTTATCAGACACATCAGTGAACAGTTGGAGTGCAGGGAGATGCGACCTGTAACTGCTCCCTGGGGGTTGGATCTCTGCAGACTCCTGCTCTTGCTCATGGAGACAGGGCAGATCTCCCAGGTATCTTATTTGAGACACAACCTTGGGGACTGAGAATTCCTCACCATACAAATATACATTTTTCTGTCAACTGGAGAAAGTGAAGGGTGATCTGGCAGAGATAGGACCCCAGAGGTGAAAGAATAAATATCCCTGTATAGATTACCAGATATTCTGCAGCAGGAGTGAGAGCCTTGGGGGCCTTGTCAGTAGGTCACAAGGGAGCAGGGCCACATGTCAGTCCAATGTATGTGAGATACAATCTGATTGCAGTAAGCAAGCAACTCATGCAGTTCAGGAGCAGTTTCTCTGGGCATTCACTGTAGCTGTTTTCTAGATGAGCTCCTGCTGCATCTCTTATCTGAGACACGGGATGGGTCCTGGAGACCTTTGACATGTACTGTAAGACAACCCTTTTGCTCATGATACTGCTTGCAGCTTTGCCATGGCTTCATTTCTTTTGGGTAATTACTGGGATCATTAGTTTAATTTTTAGACCCTTCCGTATGGAAGCCAGAATTATAGTATTGATTGCACACTATATACTGTGGCCTTCAACAAACCTCCATACAGAAGGCCACCCACAAACTAGCTCTAAAGTATCTGTTGTTATGCTACAGCAGAAATTTCTGCCAGTTTAATTCATAAAGCTCATCAGCTGTCATAATTTTTTCCACACTTGTTTTCAAAATTATGGTATTTCTAAGGAAAGTGAAGCTTCAGACTCTTGCTTAAGCATTCACTCAAGAAAGAGCATTAAAGATTTTGTAGGGGATTGGTTGTGTGAAGTTTGACAAGAAAGTGTCAAACATACCAAATGTGTTCTGCTCCAGAAATTTTTTATGTTTCGCAGGCACAGTGCTCTGTTTATGCGGCAATGCTGGGTTCTGGCTGTCTCCTGCAGGCACGCTGTGCCATGCTAATGCCATGCTGCTCGTGACAAGGAGATCACTTCTTCAACGAGTGTTTTAGTGTCTTTGTGGAAGAACAGAAGTTATTGTAGGTCAGCAACTTGTCAAGCTCCATTGGCTGTATTTTCAGTAGGTTCTCTTCAAAATACTCTAGACTGGTGTAAGATCTTAAGGGTTCCCAGGCAGACTGATGTCTAATTTTCTGTCAAAGAATAATATTTAATGAAAGTTTTTCTGTTTTGCACCATAACATGGCTAGTGATTTGTAGGTGTGATGAATGCTGATCTTCAAATGGATTAAATTTTTCTCATGGACACCATGGATTATGATTTGTTCCTCCTGTCTTAGAATTAAAATACTAGGGAGAGGATTTAATGTAAATCCTCACTTAAGGGTGTTAAAGATTAAAGTGAGTTTTGATTAGCATAAATCTCTGCATTTCTGTTCCCTGGCCCCTCACAGCTGCCTATAGGTACCTTCTTTCAAGAAACAGCAAAAATAGATTTTACTAGTTCATCAGAACTTGTTGGGACAGCCCACTGTGAAAAGCAAATGTGACATGACTTTAGGCTATGTGGTTCCTTGAGGAGGGAATCAGAATCTCTAAATCTTTTAAAATAATTCTAATCTTTCTTTAAAGATTCTGATCTTTCCCAACTTAGATAATCCTTTCTAGCTGTTCTTAAGTTGAAGTTCTTTATATTTGAAGTTAATGCAAATTCAGGTATCCAAACAATAACCTAAATGTCATTCGATGCTTCTGTAAAATTCAATAGAAGGTGCAAGCATCCAGTGCTCTTGAAAACAAAATTGTGCTTCATTAGAATTGGTAGCTAAAATATAATGCTTTACTTGAACCATGAGTCCAAAATGGATGTTTCAATGGAGCCTGGACACCAGCAATCTGTGTCACATTTGTGCTTTAAAATTTTGACCTCACAGCCAAAAACCCAGATCTGAAAATGTGGAGAGCTTTTGTCAACTGGGAGAACAACCTACTTCATTAAATATCTAAAAGTGGATTTCCACATTAAGATTTCAGAGCTTTGGTACAAAGTTGTATCAGTATTAAACCAACATATTGTGGTTTATGGTTAAGGATACTGAAATGTTAAAGAACATTATTTTGCTACTCCACAGTGAGATGTAGTATAGTCATGGAGATCTTATGGCCAGGTGTTACCCTGGAATAGAAGTGCTATTGTTACAATCCAATGTATGGTTGTCTTAAATGAGCATTTATTCCTGACCTAAGACACTGAGGGTATACACACAAATACATACACACACACAAAAGGCAGAAGCCTTAAATTTTACTTTTGATTATAGAGTAAAATTGAGTAATTTCTTTTCTTTTATTCTGATCAAACTCAGCATCTCTATATCAGCTTATATATGCCATTATGTATATATTAGATGTATCTATTTGATGAACAAAGTAAGACTTTAGGACTTTTAGCTGGCCTAAATTATATTCCTAATGTGGGTTTTGACCTTTCTGGTGTATCTAAAGTTCCCTCTCCACTTTTCACTTATATTGCTTAGAACATTCTTCACAAGTCTTGCTAGTGAAGCTCTGATAAAAGATACTAGTGGTAAGTGAAATCATTGATAGATTTATGGCTTTTTGGGGCAGTTTTTATTCTAGGGAACTGAGATTAAAACCTCTTGGCTGTAAAACTGTCCCAAGTACTCTTCTCTTCAACTCTTGATCCTCAAAATGGGCTTATATTTACTATTAGTGCTAGAGCTGCTACTTCTTCTAAAATGAAATCTTATTAAAACCATAATCAGAATTTGTATTCCCCTCAGGGAGAGAATTTTTGAGTAGCTCTGTCAATTGTCTTAAAGAGAGTGCCATACATCCCAAGCACAATTATATTTTAGGATCAGGTACTTTAGTCTGTGACAGCTTAGGCTGAAGACAACACTCTTTCTTAGTTATAAAATTGTTCAGAGGTTCTCAGGTGATCCCTTTGACCAGTGCTGGGAGGTTTTTGTTACTCCTTTTGTGGAGAAAGGATCAGGTCAAAGCCACTGTAGCTTAGTACTAATGTTGGACAACTTGGCTATTCATTACATTTAACTTTTGCCAGTGACCTTGTGATGATAATCAAGGCTCTAAAGACATGCCAACCTAATATAATATTACTTTAGCTCTGATGAATCCTCTGGTTATAAAAAAGAAAAGGAAAAACAAATTTCAGGCTCACAAAAGCAGGAGAGAAGATGTATTTTTCCTTGGAGTTCTGGCTTTTCAAATGAATTTGAGAACAGGTGTGAACTATAAAGAATTCTATTTTAGCTGGTTCTTAACATTAAGGGTTGTATTTTTTCAAAATTATGTTTCCTTCTCCATAAGACATTTTAACAACACAAATTATTTTTAAAAAATAATAATTTTAGGCTGTGTCATTATGGATGGGTGGATGGATGAATGTCTGTCATTGCATATGACAGGCACCTACTCTTACAGAGCTGTCAGGCTTGTGCTTTTAGTGTTATTGTTTCCAGGAGAAACTACAGTTGTTAGGAGAGTTCCTACAAGAGAAGGCAGAAGAGAAGGCATTAAAGATCTTTTTCAGCAAAGCTAATGTTTCATATGACAGGCTACTAAATAATTGTATGCATAAAGTACTGGACACAATTTTGAATATTAATTTTTGGACAGGAATATTGAAGTATTGAAAGTCTTGATTTTCCCATAGACATGGCATATGGTTTTCTAATGTGTTGTAGTTTTTGCAGTCATTTGTGAAAATGTTATACAAAATCTGTGGCAGATACTGTTGATAGCTGCTCTGTGACAGAGCCTGTACAAAGTGTAGGGGAAAGGAGAATCACTTACCTTGTTGTTTAGATACTATGTATTATCATTGTTACCTTATTCTGACAACACTGGGAACATTCTTACTGTAGGATTATTTAAACATAAAGTAATTCTTAAGTAGGAATTTATGTTTGGATTGTGATGTAAGTCACCTTACAACTGAATGTTGGATATCAGCAGCTACATCCTGGGCACCACAGTCTCCTGTCAGCTGTATAAATTCCCATGTTTAGGTGACATACTGCAGTTTAATGACTGCATGGCAATGGCTCTCACATTCTGACAAAAGAGAGCGAACAACAGACTACTCAAATCACACCTGCTTTTTATTTTCAAGGCAAAAATAGTAGGGAGAGGTATCTAAATGATGTAGAATACTCTTCTGGTCCTGATTTTACAGCCATATTGCTTTAACTGAAGCTGCTCAGAGTTCTACCACTGATGGAATAAAATTTTATCTATGAATTGTTTTCTGGTTTATGACTGATAATATCTGCATTTCATTTCACAGTAGCCTGTTTATGCCTCTGTGTGGGCCCTAGCCTGTCCTTTATGGTTGAGATCCATGGAAATACCTTACTGAATCTATGTGAGCCTCTGGAAGTGCTTATAAAGTTTCATGAACTAAATTTCATATATAAATGAGCCATCTGGTCTGCAAAAGAAATAACTCACCTTAGTGAGTGTATTTAGAACCACAGAACAAAACCACTGGTTATCTGTTATTCTAAAAGTAAAGGAAGAACACACAAAAATACTCTGAAGAAAAAAGGAAGTTTTAAGTGACTGCCCTCCAACCCACCCCCCCCCCCGCCCGTATATATTAAACCTTTTTTCTTTCGATTTTTTCTGTAATATGTAAAATAAGTGACTATCAAATGTTAAGATTTATTACTTTTTACAAAAGAAGGAAGTCTTTAGAATAGGTTTGTCTGAAGTTTTGAATGTATTTAGTGTGCAACTCACTGCAAGGAGAAATGTAGTATGTTGAAGAGAAAGAGTCAGAATTCTTCATTCTCATATTGTGGTGTGGGAATATTCTGCTAGGAAGTGGGAACCTTAAATCATGGCTGCCTCCTTGAATTGACTGACAACCCATCTGAAAACTGTACTTCTGGAAATTATGGTTCTGACTCTTGTGATCAACATTGCCAGCAACAGCAAAGGGTTAGGATGAAGCCGGCAGCTGTGAAGATTGAGTTGATGGAGAGAGAGGTAAAAAAACAGAGGAGAAACCTTTTCATCAGTTATATGAGAATGCTGGCTTGCTTTGGTTTCTCTGCTGTGTAGAAATGAGTGACAAAGCCACAGGGAAAATAGCAAGTGTGATTTCAATCAATCAGTTACGAAAACACACAAAATATTTTTATCATTATCTAACTACAGTTAGAAACCATTTTAATCATAACTAAGACCAGTTGAAAGATGAGAAATATTGAGTTTTGTAGTTATAACAACAAAAATTAGTCCCATGACAGATGTGATTTTTTTCTTGCCATGTGACATCAATTCTGAAACACAAATGAAAAGGAAGAAAGAGGAAATAAATAACATTGGTACAGGGCATGTTACCCCACACTAAATCAGTATTCTGCACTGACAATAGCTAATAGTGATTATGTCAGCCTGACCAAGGCAGAAGGTTACTAGAAGGTTACTTCTACAAGAACATTAAATCTGCATATCTTCACATGCTCTCTTTGTAACATTTGTTTGTTTCATTTTCTTTAACACAAAGTTGCCTATCAGCTTACTGTAAACACTTCTGGAAATTGCTGCTTTTAACAGTCTTAGTACTAAGTCTGAGCAGAAGCCTGGAGGATTTTGTATTCACTACCTTACATTCATTTATTTAAAAAAAAAAAGAAATCTGTGGGTAAAAGCTGCCGAATTTTTTCCTTTTTCTTCCCTGCCACCTTCTCCCCCCTTATTTCTTCTAAGTTTATTTCATTATTGAAATTAGAAAGTTTAAGCTAAATCTGTAGGTCATCCTATATTGTGTGTGAGATAAGGCATGTGGTGGGCATACTCCACATCCTCCTAATGGTGAATTCAGATGCATTTCCCTACAGTTGCAAACTGTGGTTATTCTCTGCTACTCAATGTAATTTTGTTGACACGTTGTCATGAACAATTAGGTTATTAATTGGTGTATTTTAGAAGGACATTTAGAACTGGCAACATGTGCTATAAATTAGCGATTGGGATAGCTTCTCTTTGAGATTTTCAGGCACATATACAGTGTCCTAATAGAACTGACTGGGCTCCTGGCAAATCTGTCTAATTTTGCGGGGAAATACTAGACAAGATTTGTTCTTGTAGAAAAAATTGCTCTATTTCCCTAATTTCTGTAAGTTATATGTTAGCGGTCATTGGAATGCAGAGTTTATATTTGCTTATGTTTTGGTGAAGCTTTGTCTTTTAAACAGTAACAGGTTGAAGTAATTTTCTTTTATTTCCTTAATTTTCCAGGCACTCAGTTGCTTTTAATATTGTGTTGCTGCTCCAAATGAGACAGAAAACCCAGGTTTTAATGTTTTGTGTTTCCCAAGTTGCCTTTTAGAGGTTTTCTGCAGGAGGATCAATAAACAAAGTAGAAAAAGGAAGTTAATATTGATATTTTGGTGCCATCCAAAAGCAGTTGGCATTTTTAACCATTAGGAACCATTCAGAAATATAATGTCTGCTTTGCTAATTTTTGTTTCTAGTGTCTTTCTTCTGGGTGCTTTACAATTCCACTTTGAAGTGAATGTTATCGCCAGTGTAACAAAATTCATCAGAGTTATCACAAAATGTCTGTATGAGTTTGTTCGTTTGGAACTGACATGGATGAAAAGAATGAAAATGGAAACATGGCTTTATGCCATACTTGTCTGTGGAGAGGTGTGATGAGATATTTAAGGACAGCTGTTTTATGAAGCCTTAATGTATTCATAGTGGCAGCTGCAGTTTTCTGAACTGAATAGCAAGAATTGAAGAGCAGCAGAGCTGTATGTTTTGAAGAAGAAAGTTTTTATCATTTTCCTATCCATGAAAAAACTGTAGATGATAATAAATTGCATAGAAAATGTCAGAAAATTCCAGGGTAGATGCTCTTGAATCAGACATTAAGAAAGGTGGCTGTAGTTTAGGAAATCACCATCTTTTTTAGCATGGCTGCATTAAAGCCAGTTTGCATCAGGCCCTGTGTATTACCAAAAAGGCATTGTTTGAGAAACTTCTGAAGCATGAACAGTTGAGGCTTTTCTTACACTATTATATTGATATCTCTGCTTGGTCTTCCGTATCCTGAGGTATTTTTTTCCGTCAAGCCTTTCTAGCACTGATCTTGTAATTTGGTTTTCACACTGAAGCTCCAGTCAGTCCTTATTAGAAGATACAGAAGCACACAGGGCTATTTAATCTCAAAGAACTTTGTAAATGTCGAGAAAACCGAATATGGTATATTAGATGTGTGTCGTGCGTATCAGCCGTAGCTGACAGAAAAGATTCAATTCCATAGGCTTTGTTTGTTTACTTGACTTAGAGATTTGAAGAATGCTGAGGTTTGTTTTACTAGTTACAGGTTTGAACAATGCTGAGGAGTGGTGGTGAGTAAAACGAGGAGGTGAGTCCTGGATTTACAGAAATGTTGAGTCACACATGTCTCTCGGAACAGTCAGCAGGTAAATCACAAATGCAGGAGGTGTTTTGTGCCAGGCTGACAATTCAGCTAAAGCACCTGTAGAAATATATGTGTTGGTACAATTGTAGGAGGGTACATTTTAGTTGCTGGTTTTGTATTGTGCTGTTTGTAACTCAGAAATACTTGATGATATAATTATTTCAGCCAGCAGGTGGATGTGCAGCCATCTATCTGTCTGTCCTGCAGCCAGTGAAGCTGCTGCTACAATGCTGCCTAGAAAGAGATATTTTTCAATGAGCAAACTATGCCTTTCCTCTCTCAAACTGTTCAGTCTGTTTCAGAAATCAGTTCTTTTCCTCAGACCGCTTTGTGAACATGTAGTAGATATTGCCCATCATCAAGTGAGCTTCTTGGGAAGGGCAAAGCTATTCCATCTCTGACTGTACTTAGCCTTTGATCTCAAGCAGAAATCTGCTTTTATCAGGTTCAGTAAGCCTTCTTTTCCTACTACACTGCACTGTAGCATTTAGAAAAACATTCATAGAATGAGAGCCAGGTATCATGGAATTTTCTCTTTCTTTCTGATAAGCCACCTTCCTGGTAGCCTTTTCCAGGAGTGGAATCTAGACAGCTGCTGCCATTTGGCTGCATTGACGTGTTCATCAGCTGCACTTGCATTTAGGGTATTAAAAGTCTGAAAGCTACCTGAAAATCATTTAGACTGAGTTCAAGTTTGAAGTAATGGATATGTATTTATATATATGTATATTTAAATGAATAACAATAACAATAGCAGACATATAATGTAAAGTTTAAACAACAAAATTGGGAATTAATACATTTCAAATCAGTTCTTTTTCTCAGACCTTTGCTTTTCTAAGAAGTGGTTTTTAAAAGATAAATTAACTTAGTTTATACTGAAATAATAGATGAGCTTGTAATGGACTCATTCAACTCAGAGCTTTGCTGGTTTGAATTCTTAAAAACTGAGCTTTTTCAGGCAAATGTAGCGTAGTATGTTGCTGTCTCATGCTCTATAGCATGATCGTAGAATTCCTACTTAAATAAAATGCCTCAGAATAACCCTCAAGATTAATTCTGCTTAATGACTTACAAATAAAATGTAGAAGTGTCACTGCTCTGCTTATTTACAGTTCAACAAAACACCAAAAATAGAGTTGTGCATTTTTTTGTTTACTATTCCCTTGACATAAAGAAGACATATTAACTTACCATTAACTTAACAATGGCAGACCTCAATGTTTGCCATCAATGCCACTTTTCCTTGGGTTCAGCCTGACTTACAGGACAGAAGTCACTTAGAAGAGAAGTAGTGGGATGGACATTTGTTGTCCAGCCATCCAGCCTGGGGACCAGGTTTTGGAGTGGCTTGGGGCAAGAAGTCTCTGTAACAAGAGCTGGCAGTGTGCTGAGGTGGCTGAGAGGTCCAATGGCATCCTGGTCTGTATGAGAAATAGTGTGGCCGGTAGTTCCAGGGAAGTGATTGTCCCTCTGTAATGGGCAGAGGTGAGACCACACCTGGAATACTGTGTCCTGTCCTGAGCCCATTACAGAGAGGGGCAGCAGAGCTGGGGAAGGGTCTGGAGCACAAGTCCGATGAGGAGCAGCTGAGGAAATTGGGGTTCTTTTGGCTGAATGGAGTTGGGATGTCAGTCATTTCTCCCAAGTAACAAGTGATACAAGAGGAAATCGCCTCAAGTTGCACCAGAGAAGGTTTAGATTCGATATTAGGAAAAATTGCTTCACCAAAAGGATTATCAAGTATTGGGACTGACTGCTCTGGGAAGTGGTTGAGTCACCATCCCTGGAGATATGGCTTAGTGGTGGCCTTGGCAGTGATGGGTTAATGGATAGATTCAGTCTGAGAGATCTTTCCAGCTTAAATGATTCTATGAAGGACTGTGTCTTACTTGCTGTGATCCCACTTGTGAGAGACTGAAATAATAAAGTTGTGAGATTCAGGTGTGTCCCTTCTTCAGAAATAGCTAAATATTGGATACCAACAAGTTGTTATATCTCCTCTGAGGTTTCTTATATAACACAGCCATTGCAGCGGTGTCAGGAAGCTAAACATCAGATGAATATTTTTTAAAGCAGATCCTTGTATTCTCTTGAAAATAAATTAAGGCTGAATTTGCAACTTTGAGGCAGGTCACCTGCTACTGTGCCTGTGGCACTGCTTGCATTCACCCAAAAAAGTCATGACATGTTTTCCTCTCCCCACTGGGAGCCCAGTCTGATGTGCCCTACTTCTATGACCTTTTCTTAGAGGGGCTGAATTTAGGCCAGGTCCTCAAACTTTGAAATTTTTCAATAGTATTATTTACTGACAAGCCAGTGTTCTGTAACAGCAAGTAAAAATAAAAGCTCACATTTCAATTAGCAACAATAAGCTAATAAGGAGGTAGGCTTACAGTATTCTTAAAAGATTTTAAGGGATTATAGGGTTTACAGCCTTCAATATATATGCACTGTTGTGGGCAAGGTCTTGAAATTATTAAAAGTGATTCAAACCCTCTTTATTTTATGTGGCCTGTAAGTGTTGGTAACACGATATACAGATGGGAATTACCATTCAAAGGAAATGTCCTGCAGTCATCTGCAAAAAGCTGGAAGTTCAGAAGGGAAAACAGGCTGATGAAGTTTTATAGCTTCATTTAATTTTGTGTAGACAGACTACGAATCCCTGTAAAATCTCATTGGTATATATTTACACTTGTTTCCCTGACCAAATGTAAACTATGGGTCATTAGCATGTTCTGCAGTCAAGAATCCACCCTTGAGTTTATAAATTTGTTTATGGAACCTGGGGCATCAACTTGAAAAGGTTTAGCTCACAATGAAAACTCTGAATAAATTATTAATATTAACAGTAATACTGAGCTGTGTTTGGGTTGGAAACAGAAATCTGGACCAAGAACCAAAAATGTGTAAAATGAATGGCCATTAAAAATCCCTGATTATCTCCTATATTGTGAACCTTTCTGTCAGATTTCAGAAAACAAAAATCAATAACATTTTAGAGAAAATAATGCTCAGCTGCCAGGCAGTTGCTTTTGTGAGTATTAACCTTTTGCCCTTTTAAGGCTTCTTTGGTTGGGGAGATGTAAGACAAATAGGGGAGCCTTTGTGCCATCACTGAGTAGCAATGTGGCAGAGAGATCTCATACCAATACCACAGTGAAGCTGTGGGTGAAGTGAGGAAATAAGCTTGAGATGGGTGATAAAATTAGCAAATGTAGGATGGAGATGTCAAGTCTGGAGTCATTGTACTTCTCTGTAAATAATTCAGGCCTGAAGTAATGTCTTCTGTCTGAAAATAGCTATTTGCCCATTTTAGTAGACTAACATTTTCAGCAACAGAGAAATTTGAATTTTTTTACTTTGTGGTTGGTGACTCTATATTCCTTATGAATGCCTGTGCCTGTCTGTTAAAAGTATCCTGGATAATTTTCCACCTTTCGCTTTCTCTAGAAGGAGTTTAAAATCATAAGATGGAAGAGTTGCTAATATAAGCAGTAGAACAGATGAAATTTTAGTTCTGTAAAATGGACTCGTTATTAGCTCTTATGGGGAGAATCAGTGCAGTGCCGGTCTGGGGACCCCGTGCAGTCACTTGGTGCTAAGGACATACCGAGAGTCTTGTTCACACCCTCACCCACCCCTCTATGAGGATATTCTGACAGTTGAAAAAGCCATACTAGGAGTTTTATTTTGGTTTTGTTTTATAACCAGAGATCCTAACAGAATAAAGATTTTGCTGTTGAAGGATTGTTTTATTTTTGATTTATTTTCCTCAGTGTAGTTTGATCCGGTTCCCATTTTATTTCTGTGGCTTTAGATCAGGTCCTATCACTAATTTCTGCTCCGTTCAGTTTCCCTGGTAACGTTTTATTTTTAGCAGCATAATTCTTCAGAGATCTGGCATGGAGGGTTCATTTTTAACATGAACTATTATAATTTTATTTTAAATGTTTCATTTCATGGGCAAAAATGGTAAAAACCCCAATCCTAAGTTGTTCCTCAAACTATCTATAAATATCTAAAAAAATGTGGACATATTATATGTTTAACATTTTTATTACTTCCCCCACTACCCACCCATAGATTCAGTAGAAGATTTTTGGGATACAGGTTGTTAGGCATTCATGCATTTTTAAATCTTTTGAAAATCATTATCCTTTTGTGCACTAGAGGTGTGTTGTTCTGATTTTTCAGATCTGCCACCACAGCAGGCCCCAAACTCTCAACAGCACAGTGATTATAAAATAATTATTCTGGCAGACAAGGAGAAATACTTCTCTCATTCATCTTCAGCACCTTCTCTTCCTGCAAATTGTCTAGACAGAAGTAAAGAAGCTGTGGAGATTGTATCTGTTTCTATTTCTAGGTTCTGTTTAGTGACATGTACTTGTATAGTCACCTGAGTGTCTTGGCTAGAACTTTCTTCAGTCACTATAAGGAATGAGACTTTGTGAAATTCTTGTTTTGGAGTCTGCAGCAATGATTGCATAATGGAATTACAGTTGGAGATTTCAGATTTTTTTTTATTATTATTTTTTCCCTTCAATTTTACCTGCTTGTTCTTCTGAAATTCACACAATTACTCTGACTTAAAGAGCAAATGTAACAGTTGGTAAGAATTTTTGGGGGTTTTGTATATTCATTTAAGTAAATAATTATTATTCATTTTAACCCTATCTCTCAAATGAGACATTGACCAGCCACCCCTACAATAACTCTGCCAAGCATTAAAAAGGTGAAAATTTAAAAAAAAAAAACAAAAAAAAAAAAACAGCCCCCAGTATGATATTTGTATGATATTCGTATGATGCTTAGGGTTCAGTGGTACTACCTCACTGACAAAGGGAAAAATGTAAAGTAACATTCTAAAGCCTTCCATATTTTTCAAGGTAGTTTGGATTTAGAGTGCTGTTTGCCCATTAACAGATCAAGGACTTTCTGATTATGTCTTTCAATCAATCTGCATAGGAAGGATGATATGTCAGAATTTATCAGCAGATGAATAATTATTTATCCTCTTATGTAGGCTCCTATTTATAGTATTTGTCAAGCAAGTTCTCTCCTCGGGATGGATTATAATGCGAGCTCTACATGATGTGATGAAAGCCTTCCCATACCTCAGGCTTTGTAATTTCCTTTTATCTGGAATAATTACCATAATAAGACATAGGGTCTAAAAGCTCTTAGGGCTTTAACCGAGGGTCCTGTGCTATTCAGAAGATGCCTTGGTTACAAGCAGATGCTTCTATTTTCTGGTAATCCTGAAATCAAGGCTCTTCTATAACTGAAAAAGAACCCCTCATTTTCTCTGTTGCTAGGGAATGGTAAGAGAGAAATAATCCTTCCTCTTCCTTGAAGAAATGACCGATTCATGTCCTAACATGTGTCATTCTCAGTATTTTTTAGCTCTGTATCTTTATATGTCCAAACAGTGTTGGTCTGATATAAGATAGTCTGATGGGACTTAGATGCTAATAGGATCTCATCACTGTCTCTTGAGAGATGAAGTAAAACAATGAGAAAGTGGCTAGTTATGGCCACTTGCCCATCCCAGCTGTTGTAGCCAAGAGCAGTGCTAATGGGAGCTGATGGGTTGCTTTCTGCCAAATTTGCTTTTTTGATTCACACAGAGACATTTTTTTGCCTCTTACAGTGAGCAGGAGTGAAAGGCTTTCTAAAAGAAGGAATTACTGCAGCTTTCATAGTACAGAGGCTCATACAAACTGCCTGTCACTCAATTGGGTTTGACAGGCAGGAAGGAGATTGGTGACAGAGAGGGTTAGGACATTTGCTAGGCTCAAGCTTAGAACACTTCTCATTTCAAGTTTTTGAATTTTTGCACTAAGGGAAGAGCTGAGATGCTGCTGCTTTCATTTGTTAGCGTGGGTTAATAATTAGCCCCTGCTTGCACTCATAGTTTTGTTAGTGTTGATTACTTGATCTGCTTTGGAAGACATTCTCCTGTTTCAAAGGCTCCATGTGATGGTACTGCACATTATTTGCCCTTCGCTTCTGTAGGATCTTTTTGCTCTTTCTTAGCAGGGAGAGAAGGAATGGAATAGGAGAGAAGGAATGGAATCAAAATAGGTACCTTGAAGCAGTGTCAGCCAAGTGCCTGTCAGTCAGCTTTTGTTTCTGTAGACAAAGGGGCACAATGCTGCCAGTGATTCACACTGCTGATACAGTAGGACCCAATAGTGTCTCAGTGGGCTGTGGTGTAGCAGTTTGTGTTGGGTGATGCCTCTGGGGTCCTCTTTGGACATCTGTACAGGTTACTGTCATGATCTTTCTCACTGTGTAATGGTAAACAGAGAGACATATTGTGCTTCCCAAATCATTTGCAATCTAAGGAAAAAGAATAGTAATTATACAGTAAAAAGAAAGAAGCTAGCAAACATAACCTTTTGCATGGAGTTGTAGTTTTTGTGAGAAAAGGGAGGCTATTAGGACATGGTATCTATGCTATGGTGAGGAGTGCTAGATGGGAAAATAATTTAAAAATACCTGGATTTCCACTTTTCTAAGAGCATTAAAGGAGAACGGAAGAAACTGGAGATAGAATTTCCAGACCTCATTATCTTTAATCTACCCATCAATCATGTATGTGTCCATGCAGCTGCCATATTTTGACATTGTCATGTCAGAATTGCTTTCCTTGGCAGAGCTGTACATGGTAGTAACAGCTAGAAGATTCCCTGATAGTTTTCAAACATACAAAGTTATATAATCTTGACAGTATACATTTCCCCAAGACTCACTTGGTACCATTCAGTGCAGTGGACCTCAGACTGAAAAGACTGAGTGATTACGTTAGTTAACATACAGAGTTGTTGAAATTTTTAGCATCCACTATGACAGTTAAAGGATCTTGCGCATTGTAACCGAGTCTTCACTGTCCCAAGAACCAATATGTGTTTTTATTTGTTTTAAGATGATGACAGAAAAGGAAAAGCATACAATATATAAATATATATTTTTATATATATACATACACAAATCTTCTGTCCTTTTATCTCACCTTCTTAATAAGCAGTCATTACTCTGCTATAGACCAAGCAGTCCCAAGGAGTAAAAACAAGGCCAACCCAAAAAGCTTTTTTTCCTAAGACTTCAATCAGAGCCTTAATAATTAGGAGCAAAAGACATAGATTCGAGCTTTATGTTTAGTGGAGTGACAATATAGTTAACAGAGATGTGGTGTAATATATTCCCATAGACAACATGCTGGGCCAAACAGCAGTCCTTTTCTCAGCAAGGTGAAGAGTCCTCAGAATCAAATAGATTTCCAAATGCGTATTTGCAAAGTATATGCTAAAAAGACATAGACTGAAAGTACTTTCAACACTTTTATACTCAACTGATACATCTGTGATATTCATATCCAGAGGCTTCTGCTTGCATAGGTTGTTCTATGGTATTGGTACCAGAGGTGTGTAAACACTGCAAATATCTGAAGTTCTGGATTAATAGCATCTTAACTGAATTGAATTTTCTGTTCTGGAAATATGAAAGAACTTTTCATTAATGCAGGAAACAATTACTGCAGTCTACATAAGGTCAATTCGTGCTTCTTAGAAGAAAGCAGCATTACTGTGCAAGCTGCTGCCACAGAGTACCATTATACAGTGAAAACCATGTAGGAGTGCATTTAAATGAAACACTTTATTTTTGTCTCACAGAAGAGAGCAAAACTGAGTAATTTTCAAACATATAATTTTTTTCTTATCTAAGTGATAACATCAGAATTCTACCAGGAACTGGCAGCACTCAGTAAGGATTAATACACTTGCAGGAGATTATAGCATCTACCAAATGTCATCTTTGTGCCCTAAATATAATACAAATAACAGATATTGCATCTCTGTCTATAATTTATTATATGTAGTACAATCTTTTAAGGAAGTGAGAATCAGGTGGGCTCAGAATTCAATACATCAGCTATATATCAATGCTAAACTCTCTCTGGATAATGTAAAGCTTCATGTTGCCATAATTTAAAAGCAGAAATACATTTGCACTTCACAATAGAATTATAAATGAGATACTGACAACCGAAAATTAATATTTCAGCCTTGCACTGTTGTAATTATAATTTTTTTTTTTCTAAAAGTAAACTTAAAACTCCACTTTCTGCAGTGATTTAGACAGTGGCTCATTTTTATTTGTTCAAAGAGTTCATTGATTCCACATAAAGCAGTTGCACTGTAGGTGAAACAGGCTGCTGTGTCTTTATCAGGCTGGTACAAGACTGGCTATAATAGAAGATGAAACGTGCAGTGTTGTGGTGTATTGTTCTGGCAGTTGGATTCCTTGTGTACTAGAAAGTACCATCAACTAGAATAGGAGAGGTGGTCTTGCATTAGAAATATGGAATTTGAACTTCATTCTGTGACAAATAGGTACAAAACCTGCAAAAGTAAAGCACCCTTTAACTGCTGGAGGAGTAATGTCAGGATAAAAAATGAACAATCAGGCACTACAGCCTTCTTCATTTTTTGGAGAATGCAAAGTACTGTGGACATCAGACTAAAGCTTCTGAATGATATTTAATCTTTAATATTTTTGAGTTTTTCATCTCTGGTTTTCCACTACTTATTAAGTTCTCTGAGAAAATATGGTAAGTCTGTGCAGCTATGCTGTATTATATATAATAGCTGATCATCATTTATCTGTTTCAAATTTGAAATTCTTCTTGAACAAAAAAATTAGATGCAGTTTGTGGTATAGTGCTGATCCACGGTTTGTGCTCAGTGTAGCAATGATGCAGCATATCTAGCAGCTACACTGGAATGGCCTGCCCAGAGAGGTGGTGGATTCATCATCCCTGGAGGTTTTTAAGATGAGGCTGGATGTGGCACTGAGTGCCATGATCTGGTAATCACAGTGGGGTTGGATCAAGGGTTGGGCTTGATGATCTTGGAGGTCTCTTCCAACCCAGTTAATTCTATGATTCTATTCTATGATACGTTTGTTTCTGTGGCAGCAGATCTCCTGCTATGTCTCTCCACAGGTTTTCATTTATGACAGACTGTTTATATGGCCTAACACAGCTTAGTGGCACACAACTGCTACTGCCCAACCCCCCATCCTTGCTAGAAATCCACTCACTGAGCTTGACCTGGCAATATGCTCCTCTCACAAGTTCAGAAGTATTTTAGTTGTGTTAGTTGCATGTCCAGTGTTGGATTAGCTACTCTTCCTTGTTGTAATTTTCAAAAATTTTAATCTTTAATCTCATAAAGCATTCATGTAACTTCTGTATCACCTCACAGACATGCTCATACCAGTTCCTTTGGTTTCTCCCCTGCCCCCTCCCAATGACAAAAGCTCAAGGGCTTTGTAAACTAGTCACATTTTGTATCTTAACTATGGAGGAAATAATTTGTTTTACAGTGACCGAGTCTTCAATTATTTGATGAATAATTGAAGGGGATTGAGAAAGCACTGATTGTACTAATTAACTGCCTACATGCGCAAACTTAAAAATTGTGATTTTTTTTCTTTCACTGCTGATTAGGTTGGAAAACACCTTAAACATTCTCCTGATTCACTCTCTTTTCTTGGATAAGTTATAAGGTGGTGTTTTTTTTTTTTTGTGAACTTGTATCTGAATTCTTCTACTTGCATCATAAAAGAGGTTAGTGAATGGGGGACTCCTTCATAAAACTCATTAAAAATTAAAGCATTTTAAGAAACTTCTTCCCGTGGTCCACCTTGGTTTGGGAGGTTAGACAAGGCTGTAATCTGTTAGATGTACAGAGCTCACAGCACCTTTGTTTTGTGTTACCAACCAGAACAAGCCATATAGTCTTAGCTGTCCTGATCATTTAAACTGCATGCTTCTCTTCCATTTTTCTGCTCATTTCTAAAAGGTGGAAACCTCATTGTCTCTGATAGTAAACCAAGGCATTAGCTTGTATTCATACCCATAGTAGTTCTCAGGAAACTAAAACCTAGAAGTGGCCAAAGCCTAAAACTGTTCCCCTGCCAGGGCGATGCACGCTCAGTGTTGGGAGATGATGCAGGATGTTGGAACCACGAAAACTCTCCTCTCTGATAAGAGCGAAGATAATTGTCTCAAACAATACAGTTTGAGAAAGATATGGAGTATCAGAGGAGACTGCAACTCACACCATCCAGAGGTTTTAGCAAATACTTCTTTTGGGCCTGGGATCAGATTTTCAGCCCCTGATGATGGTCTGTAAAAAAAAAGTGTACATTTAGCATTCTGCTAAGTATCCATACCCCTTCTGGACTAAACAAATTTCAGGATGAGTGGCCCAAAGGATGAGTTATGTAGCTCAGGCAAAGAACTTCACATGAATATGTATGTGAAGGAACATCAAAAGAATGCATGCTGAAAAATTTAATAAATATAGAGTCTACTAATTAAAAAAGAAATTATAGGGGTTTTTTTGGAGAAAATTCAAATATGGGTATTGTTTGCAAAGAATTGATTCTATTGTTCTATACTTTACAGGTAAATGTGCTCCCAGCTGTGTGATGTGTTCTAGCCCCTGAAAAGGGCAGGAACAGGCATTGTAATCCACAATCTCAGTTTGAAGTAGGAACAGAAACTGTTTGAAACAGGATCACATTGCATTCAGATATGCTCCACTCTCCTCTGAATGATTTGGTGAGAGCGCAGAGCTTTTCCTTATGCATCATTTAGTAGCTGCAGACTTGACAGATCCACAAATCCCCATGACTCTCATTTCTTTCTGAGCAGCACTGAAAAAGTAATATAGTAGGAAAAATCTGACTGACAGTTGGCCTTTGAAGGAAGGGAGAGTTTGCAGGGCGATAATTTTTTTTCTTTTCTTCTTTTCCTCAAGCATGAGAGGTACTTTCTAGGGCTGAGCAGACTTGCTTTAGTTCTGGGTAAGTTTTCATCCTAACTCTTTTTTTTTAGCAGGGCTATGCTGATAAAGCTATTGAATGTGCAAGTTTCCTATTAACCTTTATGGCAAAACCACTGGATGAAAAGATTTCTTATATGGGGGGCATAACTAAATGATGTCTTTATGCATGTTTGGAATGCCTGAAGATGTTACTGCAGGCAAAGCAGAAAACTTTTAGAGAGAGCATTTACAGCCTTGCCACAACTTGTTCCTTCATTTAAATTATCTGTTCAGCTTTCTCCTTCTAAACTCTGGCTTAAACACGTTAACTTTGTGTTGTGTGTTTCTATGCACATGTATGCAGCTGAAATTCCCTTACTTTCATTTTGAATGTGCAGTATGAAGACACTTGAAAGTTTTGTCTGGTGTTTGATACATTCTGTGCTGTAAGGTTTGTGAAGAGATTTTATGAACCAGGATTCTAATGTCTTTAAAATATTCCTGCCAAATTAGCTGTGCACTAATCTGTTACATGAAAAGTCTTCATAAATCTATGCCAAACTGATTCCAGTAGTATGTGACTTGTTATATGAAGACCTCTGAAGATCTTTTAAAATCCAGCACAAAATGGATTTAAGTTTCAGTTTAATGAATCATACCTTTAAAAACTCCTTTGCATGATCAGATATAGTCATCAGTCTGGATCACAGTGAGGTCTCTTAACGTAGTGACAGTGTTGCTGTAGCCAGAATGGTCTAAGAGAATATGATAAGGTTTGTCAGAAGAGGTAATTTTTCATCTTAAATCAAGTTTTATAATATAACCTCTACACCAAGGTAACCCTTCAGAGGGGGAGTTCTTTTTTTTGCCTAACTTTAGATGTTTAAAATGTGCCTTTTAAAATGTTTGAGCTAATTGTCTAGGCTCCTTTGTCATTCTTGGCAAGGGCCATTCCCAGAGGAGAACTCATTAGATTTGTATTAGATGTCAGCCACAGCAGTCATACCCTAGCCTGCTGTTTTACTCTCTTGCACTTCATCCTAGGGTCTCTCTGAGCCATACCTGCACATCACTATCTGTAGTTTTCCCAGGCTACTGTGTCCCAGAGGGTGGAACACCATAACTTTGGGCCACAGCCCTCATTCTTCACACAGCTTCACCTAAGGCATTGTCTGCTGCAGCAGATAATGGACTGCCACACCAGCATCTGCTCCTGGCCAAAGAAGGGGCGTCTCCTGAAACTGGCTACTCCTGCTGTGGGATCAGGACATTGTCCAGCCCCAGCTACATGAAGAGAGCTCCTATGTCACCACAGAGGGCACAGTATGACAGCCGTACATACACTCCCCTTTCTTTGAGAGAAAACATTGTTTTTTGATTCTGTATTGCCCGAGGGCCCCCATCTTAAATTGTCATGAAAGTCATGGGACAGGGATTGCCAAGTGACCCAGATCTGGAGCTTGGGGCACTATCAGTCCATCCCCGCATGCCTTCCCAGCGAGCACAGCACGGGTGGCACTGCTGAACTGCTCGGCACGACACTGCCTGGCTGGAGAGAGCAGTGACAGCAGCTGCCCAGTGCCACCCCAGCCGTGGCAGTCACCTGCTAGAAGGACACACAAGTGCAAAGTGTCAGCCTGCAGGAAGGCCCAGGCACAGGTGGGAAAAGCTTCTCAGAGTCAGTTTGCTGTGCTGCCCTGCACTGCAGGGGCCGCGTGTCCTTACTATGCCGGTGGCAATGTTGGTGCATGCCTCAGCTACAGCCCTGCCTTCCATCCCAGGCACTCAGGGGCCTGCTGCTGCTCTGCTTCAGGGTGTTTCAAGACAGGCTTGGAGACAATCTTTGCTGTTTGCTTCCCACATTACTTTGTGTGGCTTCTAGGTAAGAGTGCTTTTGACAATGTGCTATTACACATAACATTTTTTCACTGTTGCCAGTCAAGGATGTATGTCACCTGCTGACTCCTGCATCCTAACTTCTTCCCCTGGGGAGAGCACATCCTCTCAGGATTGCTCCTGACATCTGCCCTGTTCTCATTCACAAATCCAAGGCTGGCTTCACCATATCTGGAGTGTTGGCTCCACCCAACACTAGCAAAGTGTTTTGGAGGCATTAGTGTTTCAGCAATGCAGCTGGTGCTCCGGAATGATCTAGCAGACACGATGTCCTCCCATGGCCCAACATTCCCAATTCACTTGCTTTCTTTTAATATAAAATGTTTTTTGGACAGGGGCAAGCTTGTTTGGACACCATTCCTTAAAACTTCTTCCCACTATGCGAGGTCTTGAGGTTTCCCATTGATGACCACTTTTACATGTCATGATATATCTGATATTGAAAAATAATTTTGGGGAGGAATGAAACTTTGCTTCACCACAGAGATGACTGAACATCAATGAGGAATTTTATCTTTATTTCATGATGTTAGCACAATAAACTCACACAGTAGCATTGATCTGTACTTATTTAACAAAATACATTTATAGCAATTTACAAATTCTTTTCCATTTGAAAACATTGCATAACATTTTATTAAACACAATACTTTATATAGAGAATTCTCATTTAAAAACATATTTTAAGTATTTTCTTTTCTCAGTAAAGCACAGCCTAACAAAGAAATTCGTGCCTGTTAGCAAGTAAGAAAATCAGAACACTAAGAAGATGTCACCTGTCAATTTATTTGAGTAATTTTTAAATTAAGGTACCAGTGGAATGTAAACAAAGAGTAATTTTACAAAAGGCTCCTTATCAAATATACATGCAGAGGTCTGAGTTCCAATGTATATATTATTACATTTCTGCTCTCTAACGTAATATAATTTGATAAGCCATTATTAAAAACAGTAGCCTTTGGCACTTTGAGTAAAAAAGAATATATCAATATTTATGTATAGAACACAATTCCAATGACTACACAAGAGCTTTAAAATCTTTTCTTAAGAAATAGGAAACCTTAGGAAAAATATTACACTGCACTTGAAATAGTGCAGCAAGTTTTAGAGTAATAAAAGCAACACATATGCCAATATATCTGACTAAAACCGAGGAATAAAGAACAAACACTCCCACCAGGAATCCTGCTGTTTCCAAAACAGCTAAATTGCCAGAGGGAACATTGTCTAATCTTTGCTTTATTGCCATTATTCTCCATTTCAATTTTCCATTATTTCCAGGTTCATCTACTTATGTTCTTTTCCCCTGCACTTACAAACTAACAAACAATTGCATCTTATTTCCCTGCATTGATAGGTCAACAGTGTTTGTGTCTTACCCATTCCTTTAAAGCTAATCCTACCTGCTTTATCATGTACCTAGACTAAACTAAAACCAAAGGGTTTTGTTCATGACAGTCCAAGTGTTTGTAATTCCTAGGCATCTTGTACAAAATTTGATATTAAATACCAAGGACTAAAGATTCATCCTTTTGAAAAGAAAAAAACAAATTCTGAAAATACTAGAGTCTGAGAACTTATTTCTAAAAACCTACTTTTTTTTTTTTTTTTCTTTTTCCCCTGGTATCTACGATTATTTTTCCCAGCTATGTGCCTTAAAGTGTATCTTCACATACTGTGCCTTTAACATACACAATATGCTGCAACCCTGCTGGGGAGCTTCTTACATGTAACCTGCAGAATACTTTCTCCCAATCATCTTAAGCATGACGGGATCATCTTTTATCGCTGGCAGAGAGAGTGCGGTCATTCCCTTAAGGACCAGCTCTCCACAGCACTGGGTGATGGGCAGGTGATGGAAGCATTGCTTGGCACGGTTGGCTGACAGCAAGCACTCAGCTAAGCCTGGAGCACCTGTAAAACTGGGAAGGTATATAAAGCTTTCCATTGACTCTCAATCCTTTCTTCTATACAGATTAGAAAACACCATCCTCATATTTGTGAAATTACTTAGGGTTAGGGCTGGGGTTGGGATTTTGTTTTGGTTTTGAAGTCTTTTTTTGGGTTGGGGTTTTTTTTGGTCTGAGTATTGTGCTGTTTATCTTCTTGAATGGGATAATTCTTCCTTCTATCTCCTACTCAGCTGGGGTAGGGTGGACTTTTCTTTAGAGTTCTGTGGGGTAGGGTCTGTAGACAGCTTCTGACTATGTAGTATGTATCTGGTTCTCTGATACCCTAAATCAGAAGAGGACTTCAACCAGAATACCCCCCTCAAGAAGCCAGAGAACAGACCTGATCTGTGACTATTTATTCACTGAGGGGACTGCTCATTCCCTCCCTCTCCTGGTAGGGGGCTGGGGGGGTGTCTGACAGTAGTTCTCTTACAGGTAGAAATAGGAGAGAATGAGGAGCTGCAGTGGGTGAGCACTGCCCCTGGCTTCCTTCATGATTAAAGTCAGAGCCAAATGTAGAGAGGCATTTCTTCTAGCATGCCCACGACATGCTACACTTATTCCTTTCAGAGCTTACCCTTTCAATAATTTTTGGCAATGGAGATTTTTAGCAAGCAAGTTCTTTCGTTATATTCAAAGCTCAATTTACTTAAATATTCCATGTTCTCTCAGGTGCAGAGACCTTCATATTCTTAAGTAGCAGTGGTGGGAAAAAAAATATCACGCTAAAAAGGCTCTGGAGGGTGTCTCAGGGAGGTGAACAACAGTAGTGGCACAATGCAACACTCATTCAGTGATTCTGCAATACCAAGGCATTCCATTTTTTAAAGCAAAGCACAAATCCCCTAAATGATAGTGATTGGGGTGAAACTTGTCATTGTTCTTGTGGCATACTAAGCAAGTGAGGTGAATGACTGCTCCTAAGTGTGAGCTGCTGTATTAATTTCTGTCTCCTTGGAAGCTGGTCAGGAAAGTGGCTGTTTATTTTTATTTACTCACGGCTCGCCTCTCACATTCGCAGATCTTGCAGTTATTGGCGTCCTGCATTATATGTTTAAAAACTAATAAAAAAATGGACGGGTCGCTGAAGGACAGAATAAGAAGTTTAAAAATGTAAAATCTGAATTACTTGTAGTACTTGATAAGACCCCTTAAAAAACATAATTTAAAACAATTCTACAAGTTAGCCCACTAAGAAGCAGCCTCTTCATTAGTAGCACCTGTTCTTAAACAAAAGTTGAGCAGTAGCAGCAAAACTATTCAAAATAGATAGTCATTCCATTCTAATGGAATGTCACCCACACATTTTTTGTTGCAGTAGACATCTTAAAGAACTACACAAAACCTTTGCAATCTTTGAATGTGACAGATCCACTATAACAAAGCTGTAAATATTTCCTACGCTAAATGAATGCAGCCAGCATCATCATAGTATTAGCAATATTACTTTTAAAGTAACTGCACATCAATATGTCATGTTTGCAGAGTGTAATAAGTATGCAATTTTTCAAAACATGTAAAGTTATCATCAGCACCATCCTGTATTAAAGACTTGGTGCAAATTCTGCAAAGGTGAATATATACCACTGATACAGCCTTTGCTGTGAAAAAGTCAGTCAAATTTGGACACAAATATAAAATAAAAAGTTGGCACATTCAGGAAATACAGTGTCTGTGTTCGAGACTATTGTTTTGATTGACATCATCACCCTCAGATAAACGTTTTGAGTCTGAAGAAACAAGTTGCATGAAAATGTTTCACATTAGTTCTGGCATTGTGCTTTTCCCCCCACCACATGCTTTCCACAGGCTCATGCACATTGCACATCAGCAGCGCTGGGCTCCTGATCAATAATTTGGCACATAAAGGTAAATATCAGCTCAAAACAAAGAGAGCAGAACCTGTGTCAAGATGTGTTTACTTTGTGGTGGTATGGACCAGCGGATATGTCTCCTCTCATTCCTTGTACGCTCGTGTGGGGGATGTACCTTTATAGAAGATGTTTCTGGTATTCTCTGGACTGCTCCCTCTCTCAGGGATTAAAATGATGTTACCTTTTCTCCGAAGTGTTGAGTCCCGGCTAGAAGAAATGGACAGAGTCTCTGAGCCGATCTCACTTCCCTCCACTGGCGTGACTCTTATTGTGGTGATACCATGATGGTGATGCTCACTGTTATCTATGTTGCTTCTTTTCCTGTCACCTGACCCATAACTGTCTTTTAAGGAGTCACAGCTCTCAGAGTCTCTGTTAAGATCATTTAGCTCATATGTCTGACGGAGGGTGATTTTTTCAGGACCTTTCCATTTCCATGACCCACTTCCTTCTCCTTCTGTTGGCATCTGAATTACAGGTCTGTTATTTTCTGGATGGGCCTCAACTCTAACAATGCTACTTGGCTCATGATCTGTCAAAGTTTTGTATCTGATGGCTCCTGTACAAGTGACTGTGCTTCCCTCTGAACCCTTTGGGCTGCCCTGAAGCACTCCTTGCTGCTTAGACATGGCTATGACTTGCATGATTCTTGGCTGGCTATTGCTTCTACATGCAACACTCTTCTCAGCAGCTTTCAGCCATTTAGCTCTAGCTGAACTACTTTTGGGTGATGTGTTCACATTCTCCTGAGTCTCTTCAGGAATATGTACTAGTTGGGATGAGCCAGGACGTGACTGGATAGAGACCCTCGGCCCGCCAGTAAGACCTGAGTTGTTACAACCTGGTACACTGCCAGGTTGGATTTTCAGGTATTGGCCGGTTGGGCCATGATGATCACCATTTACACCCACTCTGGAGGGTTCTGAGCTTGACCTCATTTCGATAGCCCTTGGTGGTGACTGGCCAGATTCGGTCTCAATGACTTGCAGTGACAACTTTCGACTTTCATTCTTGTTCTTCCACTGGGAAAGCAGCTGTTTGGAACGGGCAGAATCCATCGATGCGTGTATTGTTGCATTTCGTCGTGCTGGATCTTCCATGGATGGTGTGTTGACTCTTGGCAAAGTGTTGCTGAAAGTAACCATGTTTTCCTTTCCCATTGGGCTTCGTGGTGTTATTATTTCTACATCAGCATTCGCTCTCTTGAGATTGGTCAGAGACCCTGAATCTCTGTGGTTTCTATTCAGGATACTTTCTGTACGGTGAGAGACAATGCCATCGCTGCCGCTACCATTTTTACCTGGCAGGATTCTGTTGGCATCTTGGCTGAGGTCTGTCAAAGACCTTAGAGCTTCTCTGTGAAAATTTGAGTGAAACACATTCTCATCACTTGGTAAGAAGTTCCCCACAGCATACAGGCCCTGAGATTTGAAGAGAGGCATCAACAATCAGTTACGGAAAAAGACACATTTTAAGTTACTTTGATTACATTCTTCTGCCTTTAAATAGACATTGAGTGACATTATTACTCCTGCTAAAGTGACAGAGTATTCCCACTTTCCTTTCCTCACTAATATATCCTTAGTCCAAATTCTGTCCTCGTTCTAGTGCATCTGGATATGTATGAAGTTGTCTCAGTAGGATAACTGAGGCATATAATTCATGGCAATAAATAGTTAAGGAAAAGATTTAGCCTCCATGAGTTTTCTTATTTTTATCAAGCAACAGATGCAGCTACAGAAATAACATTTTGTTAGAAAAATAACAAAATAGATGTTTGCAGTCACTGAGGCAAAGCTATTTTACAACTATACCATTGTCTGCTTTGATTTACTGAATCTTGTAATGGCTTGAGTTGTTCTCTGCTGTAACAGATTCTGTCCTTTCTACTGCATAATAACCATGTAATACAATACCTACATCACAGAACAATTTATCAACTCTAAATCAATTGTTTTCCAAGCTGTGCAGAACTGTAATAAGATTTAGGTATACAACATTTTCTTAATAAAAAGACTCTGCTAAGGAGTGACCCTTCCATGAAAGGGTCAAATACCTGACTCAGTCACTTGAGTTACTTGTTCTGTACACTCTTTTCGTAATTATTTTCATTTTCACATTATTTCCCCTCCCCTTCCTCTTATTGGTGAGTAGTTTTCAGGGCAGATTTACTGAATACTGTGTATCCAGGGCAATGTACTCTGATGTACGTTGTCATGCAACAGTATATGAAGACCTAACAAAGCATATTTGTTTGTGGATTTCCAACATGGGAACAACAGCTCCATTTATGAGAGTCTACAGCAGCTTAATAATTTGAAATAATATTCTCAACAGAGTGCCTTTCTGCTCACAGTGCAATCACAGAAACTGACTTTAGTAGCTCGTGGGGTTTCTGTTACTACCCTGGCAGCTGTTTCTTCTGCCACTGTGAAGACAGTTTTTCCCCTGATCACCTTTGCAGACCATCTTCATGTACCTTAGGTTATGTAATCACAGAAAAAAGGGGATGGGAAATGAACTTATTTTAGGATTATACTAAAATTCATCATTGACTTCTCGGGAGACAAAATCATCCCACTGGCTGCTAAGACTCTTCTGTTCACCTGTCCACACTCGAGCACAAATGGTGTCAGAAGCAGCTCTGACTGCTCACAGGCACCGGTGCTGAGCAGCCAGGGCAGCAGCTCTCCTGCTGGAGACACACCGAGAGCAGCAAGAAAAGCAAATACTTCATGAGCTTCCTACTGGCAGATACAAACGGGCCTGTCCTACATACTTCCTTACAGGACCCTTCCAAGGTGCTCCATCTGTTTCAACCACTACAGTGGAGCAGCATAGGAATAACCTGATTTGGCCATCCTTTTTCCCATGTATACTATCCCTAAGAGCTCCAAAGAACCACAAGTGTATAATATTGCCTTTGATTTCTTGTAGATTCAGCAATTTACTCAGCTGAGTTGCTGATACTAATTCAAATATTTTTTGAGATCATAAAACTAACACTGGCAATATAAACTCGGGTCAGCAACAAATACCAATTAATCCAATATTTTTCCTGTGTTATGCTTTTAAGTGTGAAGTAGAAGAGACGAGTATTTTGAAATATTTAATGAAGGACATAAGGTTAGAGCTGTTTCTGTACGCAATGCCAGATGACTATATTCCACTTTGTGAACTGTTATTGGACTTTACACTGAAATATATATTTTCTTTTTCCTGTCTGCTTTTAGGGTGATTATCCTTAACTCATCATCTTCAACATATTTTGACTATACTTATAGCTATGGAATGATTTATAGCTATGTGACCATGATGAAAAGTGTTCATAAAAATAACAGTACTCCTATTACAGCCTTATCAGTTTTATTTGCTAAAACTTAACTATGATTATTAGACTTACCAAGTAGAGAGCAATTCCTCCTCCGATGAGAAAGCCACAGTAAACATCAACTGGATGATTCTTATACTGGGTGATACGAGTCAGACCGCATATAATTCCACAGATGATAAAAGCAAAGACCAAGAGTGGTTTCAGAAGTTTTGAAGAGTCTGTTAACGTAGAATTGAAGTACATCTTGAAAAAAGAAAGAAATGAAGACGCAGTTGAAGAAACTTAAATTTACCTAAGAGGATATTAATTTCTTGCATTCAATGCTTTTTTTCACACATTATTACACAGTAATAATACAAATAATCACTTTAATTTTGTTTTACAGCCCTGTTAAAATTTGCTCACTTGCTGTTCAAAGATGGTATCAAAAGGAATGCAAAATTTCCAAAAACACAGGCAGTGTTGCTCATTGACATGAATCAGCATAAGGACTTTATGCCTAAATACTTTTCACAGTCAGCTTAAATGTTCTGTAAATGTGACTAAGGAGCCACTGCTTGTGAAATAGAGAAGCCAGATGTCATGCCAGATGAAAGCAATAACCTGTTCTAACAAAAGCTACCACCAGATGCTTTAGAGAGCCATTTCTCAACTGAGGGCCATAATGTCAGGGAGGTCACAAAAATTATGTGGAGTGGTTCATCAGTAATACTCCAAATTTTGGCCTTTTCTTAGGGCAGAATAAATACTGGCAAGTTCCCAGTATGTGCACAATTTCTATAATCTAATGTGATTAAGTTGTCACTGTTTTTTATCTCTGATTTTTACTGCATGAGTGATGGAATTTCTTTTTAAACTTCAAGTAAGTTGCACTTGTACAAACACTGTAGGCCATACTGAAGAAATGTTACTGGCCAGATGAGGAAAATCAGCTGTGATGGCTGCAGTGTGTCCTACAGTTCTCTGCTAGTGACTGATGGGTTTTATTCACTTGCATTGCAGGAGCACCTTGAAGGCCCCTGGGAATGATTGTGCCGTTTCATCCAAACTGCAATTCTATGGAGGTCAAATCAAACTACATCACATGAATGTGTAGCCCTTGATGCCTCAAGTTTAAAAGTGAGGACAGCAATAAAGAAAAGGCAGCATGCATAAAGGGTAATTTGAATGGTAAGTTAATATATCACTCTATAAGACAGATAAACACTGTATTTTATATGTGGATTATATGAGGCATCAAATATACTTTAACATTACACATTCTGTTGCTTCTTAACAAGGGATGTGAAGCAGTTGAATCTTTTCCTTGTTTTTTTATCAGTTACAATAAGAACAGCTTTATTAGTAGTTTTATTTGCTTTCAAATTGGGAGGATAAAAACTTACATCTAGCCAAGATATCCAGGCAACACATCATCTTACAGTTTACAGCAAATTGCTTTCTGACTTTCGTCTTGTATAAAGGGAACTGAACAGAGTTAGTTACTCACCGAAATGTACACTGCTGCAAAGGCTGCCAGGGTGGCATGTTGAGAAGGGAATGACTTTCTGCCAAGGAAGGACAACCAAATTATGCTTCTCAGTTCAAATTCACTGTGCTAGAGCTCATTGAAAAAAACACTGGGTGGTACAGTCATTTTCATCTTACAATTCCTAAGCAATATGTGATCTATGAGTAACATTTAATTTCTAAATTTCTATTCTGGAGAAAGGACCAATGTTAATGAAATGCCTTTATTTTGAAGTAAATATTTACTGTGAAATTCTTTTTGTGTACCATGTGTGTGTACTAAGAGAGCAGTGGGAACAAGGTACAAACTGCTTGCTTGATTCAGAGAAATATCTATAAATTTATTTCTAAAAGTAACTGTCCATAGAAGTAACTAAATATAAAACTTATTAAATGCATGAACTTTGACCTTATGATTATTCTCATTGACTTTACTTTGACTCTTTTCAATGTAAGAACTCATACACTTTGATAATCAGGCCCTAATTTCATGCAACTGCATTCAACATGCTCATGCCTCTGCTTTGTTGCTTTAATAATGGGGGGATGACAGGGTGACGCTCTTCTCAGAGAGAGGCAAACTACATCTTTATTAGGTATTGTCTTTAGGTTTATTTTTATAACATGACAGGAGTGAATGGAGCACAAGAACATGGAGAGGGTATTTTAAAAATAACTGGTTCCCTTCCTGATGCCAAGAACAAGAGGATCAATGAAAACATGTGCTAATTCTGTAAGACAGTAGGCAATATTAGATCTACTCTTGAAGTTGCTGAGGCTCTTCTGCTCCCACTGAAAACCTGGAGACTTTAATGATGTGGACTGGGTCTTGAGTCAGAAACTTCAGATATGAAAGTTAGAAAGTGACAGCTTAGCTTCTACTTCTCTGACAAGAAAAGGAGTGTTTGTGTAAGTAGAAGCTATGAGAGAACCATCACTAACCATGAGCCTAACATTTTAACATTATTCTTATAGACCCATTTCAATCCTCTAAAAACAACTGAAGAAAAGTGATGGGAACACGAAGGAGAGATTTTCATGCAGTAGAGGGGAAAAAAAGCTGAAGGTGTATTCAGTAACGCTGTTGTACGGTGGACATCTAGATCATAGCTTGTAGAAACCCTAAAAAACTTCTGTGACCTCTGAGCTCTAGGTGCAGTGAGGATGCATAGCCATTTATATCTGTACATTTATCTCCTTAAAATGGTATGGACATGCTGGCTGTCTTAGTGAAGAAGTCACAGCAGCAACTTTCACCAGAGAAAGCTCAGCTTGAGATAAACACTTGAACAATTATTTGGCTTCAGAGATGGGTCTTGCAACCCTAACTGGGCTCCATGTACAGCCATTTTCCCAGCAACATCTGAGTTAGCTAGTTTAAAATAGCAAAGACTGAAACACAGCCCTTTAACTTTAAACAAAGACATTCTTTTCTGCAAAGCAGCAGTCTACTTTCTGAATTTCTTTCCTATGCGTTTTGCCTTGCCTGTTCTACATAATTAATTGGCAGTCAAAGATGTGCATGTAGTTCAGTGTGAATGCTGCACTGCTGACCTGAATTTGAGCCCACAGCTCCAGCCGATTCATGACTCTGGCCAAGATGAAATCTGCAGGGTTCCTTTTTCATTTCTAGAGACAGACCTAAATTCTTCCGTTTTTTGCCTCCCTGAACAAACCTTTCACAAATTGTATCCCTTGGGAACAAGTTCAGGGTTGAGGACCGAATAGAGACATGAAAATAAAGTAAATGTTTATAATAGCTAA
This sequence comes from Pyrocephalus nanus, assembly GCA_038380795.1. Taxonomy (NCBI): domain Eukaryota; kingdom Metazoa; phylum Chordata; class Aves; order Passeriformes; family Tyrannidae; genus Pyrocephalus; species Pyrocephalus nanus. The sequence continues at coordinate 18,600,280 of CM076269.1, read as the reverse complement.
TCAACTCCTTTACTCTGTGCAGGTTTTAGTGAAGTATAAATCTACTTACAGTCTCTGTGGAGCTAATGTGTAGATTTGATTCTATGAACTTTAGTACCACTCAGAACTTAACCTTAATTTGATGGTATTTTTATGGATATAAGGTGTGTCAGGGCAAGCATAGACTAAATGGACTCTCTGAACTCTCTAATGGTGTCACTGCTTTTGTTCCTCTATTTGTTATCTTTAAAATGAAAATAATTCAAGCTAAAAATATGTAGCTTTTTTGTATAGTTCCATATTGAAAAGGTGAACAAAGGTCTCAAAGAAAACATGTCCTGAACTCAGGTGTATCACTCTAATGCTCATGCATGAGGATGTGGAGAGGGAGAACAAGGCAGAGAAAGAGTCATACTGGGAGAAGATTCATACTGAGTCAGAACATCAGAAATGAGAGAGGATAGAGACCTCACTGGAGATCTGAATAGAAATGACTGAAAAGGCTCTTTGAAGATAAAGAGAGGGAAAGATGGACAATAGGGACCACTGGATATTTGGGGATGTTGCAGAAAAAGGATTTCATGTAATCAGCTGGATAATTATGTGTTATTCTCTATACTTTCCCTAGGGGAGTCTAGAGGCAAATTTCTGGAGCCAAAGTTTCTGGGAAGTACAAATGAAAAACGAAGGCCATTGGAAATCTCAGAACAAGTCCCTTACAAACTCAGATTACTGAAGTCAAATTAACCTCGAGGACTGTAGAACTTATACTATAATTTTTATAGTAGATGCTATACATATTAATAATTGTATAGGAAATTGTCTCCTTTGAAGGAGGAAAAATATATGCCCACTGTTAGACTAATATCTTTAAAAAGAAAATAGAACATCACTAAAAAGACATTTATGCACTCACCTTTGTCATAAATAACTGACAAACTCATTCAGACTTTAACTAGAAAAAAAAATCTTGAAATTGTGACAGAAAACATTAAAAAAAAATACTTAAAAATGTAGCCAATGAAAGACACAACCAACCTTCCAGCATTGATAATATTGAGATCAGTTCCTGAGCAAATATCTTCCACAACATATGAATTCTCTGCGCAGGATACATTTAAGGATGTATAGTTAGGCTTGCAAACAGTCAAGAAATATGGTGCCTGATATCCTGTTGATAGCTGTATAATATCAGTAACAAGAGCAGTTGCACAAAGACCAAACACATGAACACCTAGGAAAGAAATCAACACAGCTTGTTAACTTTATTATGTGCATTAATTAGATTTATTAATTGTGCAAAATGCATTCAACAGAACTCTGTTGGCTTGTGTCACTACACTTGAATTTAACTCAAGAGGATTATTTTACAAAAGCTTGTTGCAGAGTTGAATTCTTTAATATAAAAAAATAAGATAATTTATGCTTGTTTTCTTCCTGTTGATACTTAATATTTTGTTTTGATGGCTTGATGTCCTCCAACATCCTTTCATAAAAGTGAACTACACTGGAGCTGCTTCAATTTGGAAAGAAGTTCTCTGAACTTACTAAAGGACAGCCAACTATTTGAGGAGAGCACGTGTGCTCATCCAGTCCTTGTACTTTCCCACTGGAATATGAGCTTTGGATAACAGGAAGAATAACAGTTGCCCATCAGATCACTGCTTAGAAGACCTAATCTCTTTTTACCACCACAGAACCCTCAGCTGGTGATAACTCTGGCTACCTTCACACCTCTGATATTTTCTGAGTGTTGTGTCCTTGCCACTATTCCAAATATTTAAGTCTATTTCATTAGGGATCAGTGTTTCTGTCTGATTAATAATGGCAAATTCACAAGGCAATTGAAGTAATGCAATTGCTTTCCTAAACATTTTCAAATGCATTTCTCCTAAAAGTCTTCCCAGAACTCCCTACTTGTGTTCATATAGATAAATCTGTTTTTCATCCTAAAATTGAAAGAATGTTTAAGTCATTAAAATATGAAAGAATCTTCTAATCTAGATTGTGAATCAGGAATGAAATTCATGTGTCTTTGAGCTTGTCTTTTTGGTGAAGGAATACCAAACAGGAGAAGAAGTGGACATGGGGTATCCTTGCTCTCGTTGTAATGTACCAACCCTCTGCTCGCTTCCTCACTGCTGCTCTCAAGAGGGTGCTTTGCTGGTCACAGACTGTATAACCTTGCCTGCCACTACCTTACTGCTTGCACGACTGCAGAAACCCAGTGAAGAGCTGTCCTTACCAGGTTTTCAGGCTGCCCTCTCTAATGAATTTCTGAAACAGAGTAAACCTTTCCTTTAGCCTCTCATCAGTACAGGGAATTAACTGTAAAAAGGGAATCAAAGTCCAGTTGCCTTTTCAAGTACAGTTTCTGATTAATGACAATTAAAACCAAGTAAAACAAAACAATTTAACATGTTCCTCTATCATTTAAGTTGCCAGATTCCAGCCCTTTTAGAGAGGAAGATAAACACATTCCAGAAAAAGAATGTCAAACCTACTGAGTTTCTGACAAGTTTTCACTGTCAGGCTGAATACTGTGACAGGTGGGTTGAATCCTTATGATGCACTGAAGACAGGCAGGGGAAACTATACACTGAAATCATTAAAAGGCAGCCAGCTCAAGGTGGGCAGGGAAGGAAAAACAAATTATTCTTTTAGAAATACTGACAGTAGTACAGGAGAGAAAAGGGAAAACAGAGAGTGTAGATGCTGCATTATTGAGTACGGGGCTGCTCTGTTGCAGCCTGACAGTTTCTTCTCACATTTTCTAGCAGAAGAAGATGTATGCCCATGACAGTTCTGTTCTGAAAGGCTGCTTCAGAGAAGGAAACCTGCATGGTGAAAATTAAATGTATATGGAAAGGTCTACTTTGTGACTAACATTTGAAACCCACCAACAAATCTGACAGCTCTTCTAAGAAAAGAATTGAAGTTGCATCCTCCTGCATTTATATTGGCCTCTGTTCCAATCCCATTTCTTCTTTTGGACAGGCAACAGTAGAGAATTCCTTCTCCTATCATTATCTGCAATGACAAAGGAGCCATTAAATTAAAAGTAGCACTTACTCAGAAGATCCTGATTGAATTTAAAGGGCTGAAATATAACTGTAGCACAACCAATGTCATCCCTTTAAAAGATTTGTATCAATATGTGAGCATAAAGCAATGCAACTCAGCCTGAGTGAGGGCAGGCAAGGAGGTGGCCTGAAATTAAATGCAAATAGCATACAGTATATTGTGCTCAGTGGTTCCAGGCCTTGATCTACAGCTGAAGCTTAATGCTTCTACAATAAAAAAGCAATAATCATAAAATCTCACCTCTAAAATAATCCAGAGCCACTGCAATATCCTAGTGCTCCTGAGGTGGTTTTAGCATTCAGTCTTGGCTGCAAGCCTAGCAATCCCTAGCAGCTTCTAATTACATGACAGCCTGCTCTTCTGTACTTGTTTAATTTGGCTAGGGTTTTAACCAGATCCACAGCAGCAGAAAAAGTTCTGTCCTTATGGTCCCTCTGACCACACCAAGCAAAGCAGATTATGACCAAAGTCCTAGACAACAGTTTATAAAGGGAACAATATGAATGAAAAATGGCGTTACTTGCTGGAAAACCCAGACTTCTTTACACTTTTGGAATCTCAGATTTTATTGTTTACCTTGTTCAATAGCGCGACAACTTGGAAATCTGTACAGGGTTTGTACAGAGTTCAGAATAAGGGCTGGATTGAAATATTGAAATTAATGAGGCAGTTCTCACCACTAACAGGAGGTTCAGCTTGCCTAGCCACAGCTGCATTGAAAACTAATACATGCAATGCACAAAGCTTACAATGCAATGAGATGCCAAAGCATCTGAATTATGCTGAATCTGCTGTAATTACCAGGGAAGTTTGTCCACACTAACACCCCTCACCCAAGGAGAAGGGAGGTAAAATGGACAAGCTTAGTCTAACTCTATTTTTAGCTAAAGTTTTAATAAATTGAAATCTCTTTGCCAGAAATACTAAAGTAATGAAGGTTGTCTTATGACATTGAAAAGTCAATGGTAAGAGTTATTCAAGGAATTCTAATTAGCTGAGAATTATGTTCACTATTATCTGTCTACACTGGATCAATTTAGATCTGAAACTTCCCAGAGAAATGGGCAGCACTTCAGACTTACAAGCCTGAGACATTCTAATAGTTTTTATCCAAGTTTTAGTGAATGTCTGGTACAGGGAAAACAGCAGACAGATGTATTAGCTTGTGTGATAGAGAAAAAAAAAAGTGGGAAACTACAAGGCCTATGTCAAGGAAAATTCAGTGGCTGGTATTTCCAAAGAAACAATCGAGGAGGCAGTAGGACTGAAACTGCCAGCAGTGAATTCCTCTTGCATGAATTGATTTCCCAGATTAATGTGATCTAATTTCCTGATGATCTCTGTTAGAAAGGACCTTTAAGTAGGTTTTTAATCAGTGGCTGATAGAGAGTTTGAACCTACATTGATGCCATTAAATAACTGGTCCTAACATTTCTGAGTGAATAACTAGAGAGAAAATCTGTCAGAGGATCAGATTCAGAGTTCTTTGAAGCAAATGGCAGTCATGTTGCAATTCAGGTATATCTATATTCCAGACTTAAAACATCCATCTTGGTAATTTCTTCAAGTCCAGTTGTTCCACACTGAAGTCTCCTGTGGTTTGTGAATACATATACAACATTTAATCTATGCCACAAACTATAAGACATATGTCAATAATACAGGTAGTTATTTTTTCTAACCCTTCAGGGCTACAGAACAGGCCTGTTTAAAAGCATTTGCTACTCACTAATAATGAGCTAAAAAGCCCAAAGGAAAAAGCCACAACATAAAGCCCCAAAGCCACACAAATCTTTCTGTAATAATGACTTGGAAAAACAAATTATAGAATGTTAGTGGTTTTGGTGTTTGTTGGGGTTTTTGTTTGTTTGTTTGTTTTGTTTTGTGGGGGTTTTTGGTTTTTTTGTTTGTTTGTTTGTTTGAAAAAATTAAAGTGAATGGGTTTATATATGGTAAAAATTATATCAACAACAATAATACAGAAAAAAATTACTTCCAATTTTAATATTTATATAAGGCTATAAGGAGGGACTGAGACTGGAATTTGCTTGTCTTCCTCCTCACACAGAATTTTTGTTTTTCCTTATTTACACTCTTTGATAATATTTTAAATGTAGCTTAATCACACCTGTATTTTATTGAGTCTTGATGACCTCCTGCCTCATACTGCAGTATCTGAAGTGTAGACACAGACTTGGATATACTGGGGATCTTCAATTCCTTACATAGCTCATGCTTTCTTTTCTATATTTTACATGTTTTATAAAGTGTACAATAATTGAAATGTTAATGAAAACTCATTTATAAAATGCTAAACTCTGTAAGAATGATAATGGCACAACTGTAATTTTTTTTCACTGAGCTTCACTGGCCTATTTCTCCAAAGAAAAAGGGACCAATTGGACAAAAAAAATCTCAGAGATTTTTACTTCAGGTTTTTTACTTTGAATAATAAGGAGCTAATGCCTTCATGCCTTTATTGAAGGAAGTTGTGTATTTTGCACTGTCACTCCCCAGTCTCCAGCTAATACATGCATTGCATTCATGTTCACACTAGTATTAATGAATTACACCTTCCTAAGGCCTTCAGCTTTTAGCCAGTTCTGCTTTGAAGCTTCTGGATTTATTTTATTTGCCAAACTTTTTTTTTTATAGACGTGCTCAAGTGTGGGTTTGAGTTCCTTCCTCACATGGCATGTTTTTGGTCAATTTTCCGTGCTGCTGGTAGAATGATTCAAGCAAAAGTGACATTTTCTATTGCAAAACTTCATGCAACGCTGAAATAATTTAGCTGTAATCGCAGCCCTTAATAAATACTATGTAATGAAATGGGCATCTTTTATCTTGATTTAAGGTGTTTGATATGACCTAGGCTTGACATAGACTGAAGTAAAAATCAGGTTTTACCCCTCTACTATGGCCCAAATGAGCATAGAGAGATTCCTTCTGTAGCTGTTTGAGAAAAGTCCACTTTGTTGTTAACAGAAACGCTGTCTAACCTTAAGAAATCCAGCCAAACCGCAATACTGAAGTTTTGTTTTGATCATGGTATTTGGTGTTTGCAGCACTCATTTGCACCAGGATCACAGAGAGTCTTAGCTCCCAGTTCCTAAATGAGTGCAATTTTTAGCTTGCTGCTTGTGCAGAATCCTTCAAAAATGATTTCTAAAGCAACAGAAATCAAACGCAGTAAGAACAGCTCAGTTTAAGAAAAAAAAAAAAAAGACAAATAAAGAAAAAGCATTCTGGAAAGCAAAGAGAGAACAGCACTTGATGATTTTTATACAGGCATCACCTTTTATAGAATTTTTTAACTGTAAATGGGATAGTATTATAAAAGAAAAGAACTGGTTGAATGCAAGGGAATTCAGAGAAGCTGGCAGCAGAGATACATTTGCGGCTGGCCTTTGAGAAGTGCCTATCTGAGATGTGTAGTCACTGCTGTCAGGGGAGAGAAGAGATCCTTTCAAATGGTTGATTCAGCTTTTTAGGTGCATGGAATCACCCATTCAAGGTGAATTTCTCTCTCCATTTGCCAGACAGGAGTGGTGTGAGAATAAGCTTCCTATCTGAACTGCTAAAAGCAGACAAAATGAATCCCTCTTTTATATATTTATATATATATATATATATATATGGCTCATATAATATAGGACATTTCTATTCTGCTGAAATCATCTCCTCCCTTTGGGTGAATGGTTAAATGGCCCCTTTTTGCCTGCTCTTAATGACTAACTTGCAATTTAGGAGTGTTCCAGTGCTATTTAGGAAAATGGAGTTGAGTTCACTGACAAGATTGATATACCTTCTTATCAAATAAAGCTAGTTCTAACAAAAGTGGCAAATTCAGGGCTATTTCCAGCAAAATCTTGAATTTTTCGTATCTCAGAGTATGGAGTAGTCCTGTCTATTAAGTTCAAGTATTTACAGAGTGTAACAGAATGATTCAAGCTATTCTCACCGAACTATAGATGCCCACAATCAGAATAGTGAAAAAAATTAATATTAATGCCCACAATCAGAATAATGAAAGTAGATGGAAGTGCTACAGGGGATGTTTTAAGGAGTGTGTCTCCTTTTGCTACAGAAGAATGAAAGACAAATTTTAAATCCTAAGGTAATTAGCCTAGATGAGAGTCTGCAGCTTAACCAAAACCAAAGCAGCTATTTTCTTTATGCCAACTGAAACTCTGTTCAAAATCCTTATTAAGTGCCAGCGGCACCTCAAACTTACCGTAATTGATGGTCCAGCAAAAACCAGACTAAGCAACATCAAGAAGGGAACAGACTCTTGTGTAGGTTCAATGTATGGCATACTCAGACTCTTGTCATAGCAATTAAATCCAGAGTGAACTGGCTTGAAGACATCAGTAAGTTCAAGAAAATAAAGGCTAACAACAGAAGATGCCAATATGGGCAACTAGAAGAGAAGAAAGCAACAAATTACTGTTTGGAAATGGAATAGCAATGCTTTTGCAAAGACAACAGAGTATGTTAATAAATCTCTGTGATGTTTGCTATTTACATTTCACTGCTTCCTGTCATATCCATTTTATTATCTTTAAATAATTAATTCTCTAGAGATATTATACTGTTCAGTTGATATCAATAACCATGTCTTCTACCAAGCTAGTCAAAACACCCAGTCCAATCTTCAGCACACATAATTTATCTTTTTCATCTATGAATCACTAATAGACAAACTTTGATTTTAATTTTTTTTTAAAAAGGAAGTACCAGGACTGAAATCTCCCATGTGGGGCCTCAGCATTCTGCTGTTCATCAGTCACTCTTTTTAGTCCTTGAGCAACTCTGTGTCATGTGTATGACAGTCATTACATCAAAGCCAGTTTGCATTAAGTTTCAAAGTAATAGTTAATGAAAACCAGTATCCAGTGCTTCCCTAGAATCTAAAGACGTGATAAAATAGCGTTCTGCCTTTGCACATCCATTTTGCAATTCTATCAAAAAAGCAATTAACTTTGGCAAGACTCAATCTGTTTGGAACCATGATGACTATGGTCTTTTATCCTCTTGCTATTTAGTGATTTTACCCTTCGTAATTACTTCCAGTAATTTATTAAGGGCAGAGTTGGCCCTTCTGGGGACAAATTCACCCCTGCTTGCCACCAGCTCCAGAAAGCACAGATTCAATCAGTAAGTCTCTGTTGAAGGAAGTAATTCAAGAGAAATAGCAAAAAGACATTTTAAAGCCATTGGTTTGTAAGTGAACAGAGAGGGCAGCCCTGCCCTGAGGGTGGGTGTTGGGGCATTCAGAGGTGACCAGCAGGATATGATTATTCTCTGTATCCTCTTAGTAAATGCTCAGAAATACGTTTTGTTTGTTATTTCCCAGAGTCCTCCCTGAATAAGGCAACACTAGAAGAACCTCCTGCTCCTCCACGAAGATGCAATGACTCCTTCCCAGTGTTTCTACTGCAATGAAGGTACCCATGGTTATGAGAAATTAGGATTATTATGAGAATTAAGGATGGACCTAACATAATTTCAGGCATACTTAGATCATATTGTTCTTGCAATGTTCAGTTCACATTTACAAAAGTAACCAATTAATTAAAATAAATGTTATCATCCCATTCTACAATACAATAAAAAAAGCAGAGGTAAAATGGGATCGATATGTGTTTCAGAAAAATGATTAATAAAATCTGCTATACATGGCAGAGGGACAATGGTTTCTTGCATTAAGTGACACAGATTTTGAAGCATTTAAGCATTTTAAAATGTAGGCTTTTTTGCATAAAATGTAACTGAGTGATTAAAGAAGGAGGATTCTAGCTAAATTTAATTGAAACATCTTTTAAAATGACTTAGTTTTTGTTTAAAAGAACAACTTATCTTTGATGTGCTGAAGGACACATTTAAAGAGGGTAAGTTGTGTATTCAAAGTGTTCCAAGCAAAATCTGAAGAAGGTGGAGAATGGAAGAATTTTGCTTGTCTGGCTATCTATGTGCAAGTTGACTGCATTGTCATGTCTCATAGTATAGAGGCCGTGGTTGCACAGAAAGAGAAAATGTGTATTGGCATCCTTAAGTGCTGTGAGCATTATAAAAATAACACCAGGATCTAGGAAGTTTGCTTCAGTAAGTAGTGTGTGTATATATATATCTCTAACCCAAACATGTATATATCTATTTTCACTCATAATACTGTATTACACATACACACTTTGTATAGCATATAACATACACAATATGTAACACATGTTATGTGAATACATAACTATTATATAATCTGACATAAATATGTATGGAATAGTTATTGAGTCCTTCTTCCTGCCCACTATATGAAGAAGCCCAGTTCTTTAGCTGGATGCATTATATAATACTGCTCCTCATTTCCTGCTGGATGCAGCCCCTGATTGACCATAAAGCAAGCATGCATGATTACTCAACATGGGCTAGACTGATTCCAGTCACTATACAGATGTGCATGAGGGAAGAGAACTTCCCTAAACTCTCAGATCCTGGGTGCCCTTCTCTCAACACCTGCCAGCACAGAGACTATGGATCTGACTGGGATAAGTGTCCTCCTGAAGGAAGGCTGCCCCAGTTCACGCTGTCCTGGTGTGCAGGGAGCTCACACTGAATCTCTGCTGCTCTTGCTTGGACACTGAAATTCTGCACAGCATTTGAACTCGCACACACTGCAACTTCCCTTTCGCACCGTATTTAACTCTTGAAGCATTTGCAACGCCTTTTATTACTAAGTATTTGAAAGTCATAACTAATGACTTAGCCAGGGTCCATGCCCTGTGGGGCAAAGCATCTTAGAACAGAACACAAACATTCCACTCAACTAAATGGACAAAACAGGCAGGGTGCCTGTTGCCCTTCTTTTCAGAAATTATGCTCTTTTATCAGGATGTCCCCACAGGTTCATTTCCTAGAATGGAAACACAGAGCAGGCACACTTATTGAACACCTTGCCTTCAGAGTTTCACCTTCAGTGTGTATTTTTCTATTTTTCCTATATCAGGAAAGGGAGTCTTTCTTTGAGCAATAGGCTATGCATTACCCACAAGTCCAACTCCACTTTTATCATGGGATTCTTAGGAAGGCAATTGTTTTAAATGGCAATATTCAACTATCAAAAATAGGTGATACGTGAAGTGGTATTTTATTGTGAGACACTAAAATAAAAGATGTGGATAACTTCTCTCTAAACTCCTGTATGTAAGCTATAATTTTATTATTAATTACAAAATCAAGGAATTGTAAGAATTGCATTTTACTGTCTTATGACTTCACTACAGGACTCCCATATTATTTCTGACTATAATTACCCACTCTGCTAAAAGAAAAGAAATAATTTTAAAGGACTATGAGTCTCCAACGTAACTGCTTACAATACTAATGAATAGGTTTGTAGTCAATTTGCTATATACAGTATGTCAGATCCCACAGGACATTTTTCTTCCAATCTTTTTAAAAACACAAATATTAAATGCATCTTCTTAAAGTCTAACATTTCTTAAGAAAAAATAAATCTTTCCAAAATCTTCTGAACAGTATAATTGGCTATTTAATATATGAATATTTATGGAGTGTTCTGCTTAAGGCAGTAGTATTTCTGTAATTATAGACTTCAACTCCCAACACCTTGAAAATGTCAAATATAATTAGATGGTAGAATGTGTATTGTTTTAATTACAAAATGGAAGAGGAATTTTCCTGTTCCTAATTAGAATAAAAAACGCCCCAACATCAATTCACATATTTTAACAAATAAGTCTTTATACTCTTACTTCCTTGGTTGGCTAATGGAGAAAGATCCCTGTTTATCTTGTACTTTACATCTGTAAATGTAGAATTTGACTCAAATGGTCAAACTCTGTTTGGATTAGAGCCTTGAACCATAATCAGCAGAGCTGCTGGAAAAGTTTGATTTGTGGTCTATTTATTTTTTTTTAAATTTTTTTTTTCTTTTTCCTCCTGCTGTTTTCTTAAACTGTAAGTTAAAAGCCTTCATTAAGCTATAGGACTTTGCTATTATTAATAGTTATGTTATTAATATTTTAAAAGCTTTTACTGTATTGATCTAGGAATTGTCCAAGCATGAGAAAAGATGTTCTCTGTTCCCAAGAGTTCAACTAGGATGTAAATACCCAGAGATCTTGTAAGGAGAAAACCTCCTGTATGCTAACACAGTGAAGGAAAAACCAAAACAGTAATGTTGGATGACTGTTCTTGTTCTCTTTGTTACCCCTTAAATCAGTTTTGCTGGCTGCAGTTCTGCATTTCCTTATCTGATTACTGGGTGAGTTGTTTATAACCTTGAGGTCTCCAGTACCAGTATATGCCCCATCTCTTATCCTACATCTGCAACTGCACCACACTGCACACTCTGTAATGCAGGAATACAGGCCTGGTATGACAGCAGAGGTCTTGCAAAAGGGTCACTGGAAGGTCAAGCCTTAGTATGAAAATCTTATTGGAGTGCACGGGACCTGGGAAGCCCTGGCTTCTGTAAATTCTGTTTTTCCAAAACTGTACGCTGCTATATGTCTAACTCTTGTATTTCTAAGCACTTAACTAAGCAAAGAGTCCCCATTTATCTTCAGGAGAGTAACATCTTAAAACTCATGGGCTTTGTGGGAGTTCAGCCATGGAATGTCACACACTCAAATGTCTGAACCTGTTTTGTATGTTGCAGTTCTGTGACCTTTGCTTTGTTAAATGCACTAGACAGGTATTATCTCTTATTGTGAACTAAAATACAGATCATGTGGTGATGTTGCATTGTGTTGGTGTGTTATGATCCGGTTATTAAAATTATAGGAGAGATGCCTCTGCCCAAATTAAGGTGCAAATGAGACCATAAAGATCTTTATTTAACAGTAAAGTGATATAGAGAGAGATAGAAAGAAACAGGAAAAGAGAGGGGGAGACAGAAAGAGAGTGACAGAGAGACAGATGAAGTGGAAAAAACATCACTGCTCCATGGATTCCAGTGGCGTCCCATTGGTCTTCTTCTTGTTGTCTTCTTGGTGGTCAGAGTCCCAGTTCTGTCAAAGTGATGGTTGCAGTCTGGATCCACACAGGGAAGCCCACAAAACAGAGTTCACAGGGGTGTCATTACGCTTAGGCTTGGTAGAAATGCCCCCAGTACCTCCCCTGGGGCAGAGGAGTTTTACTCTGGATGATTTAATACCAGATCATGGGACATTGCAGGAGTCTTTCATACTTTCTAAGACACTACAGCTGCCTGTTACATCAGCACAGTTGAATTCATTATTGCCCACTGGCAGAGATGGATACCTTGAGGCTATCTGTGAACGTCCTGGTACTTCCCCTGAGGAGAGTTATCACAGTCAGTTATCAGAGTCATTTGTGTAAGGACAAAGAAACACTATCCCGCCTCACAGGATGTGCCTCTTTCCTTATCTTGTTCAACACCCAGCTTGTAGCCAGAGTGAGTTTGCATGCCCTCAGCACCTGGTTGGTTAATTTGCACCTTGACTGTTTGACCCATCAGCATTCCAGTCTCTCACACTTGTGATACGTTCTTCTTCTGCAATAACTGGACAATAGTAACACTTGTATCTTATCTCGAAGTCCTGTCACAGTCCAAAGTGTGGACATATTTTGAGGAAGAGCGGGCTTTGGTGAGCAGTTGCTTCTTTGCACAGTTTGCTACTGTGGACAAAAGTCAGTTATTTTAACAGTCTTTAAGCCATTAACCATTTCAATCTCATCCATGGTGGCTACCAGTAGACACTCTTTCAATATGGATTACAAAAGTAAAAAGAAGCTTGGCCCACATTTCAGTCAGAATAAATAGGGGGAAAAATTAAATGCCTCTCTTGTAACGATAGCTGAATATTTAAATCGCTGCTCAGTGACCTGAGTGATTTTCCTTGAGACTGGATGCAAATACAGAGGCTGTGGAATTGATTAGTTTTACCTGCCTGTATAAAAGGTAGGCAGAAAAGAGAGAAGTAGCACTTATGTAGCTTTCAGAGGAAGTCAAGACATGATTTGCCAGATGCAGAATAAAGAAGTACGACTAGCCCACCTGTCAAAAAAAGAGTTAAGGGATACCTGATACACTATTTGGATGATTCATATTGTGTAAATAATTTTCAGACTAGGGTGGCCAGGAAATTCTCAGATCCTCAAGGTTGTTCTGCAACTCATTCACAGCAAGCAAGGGGTTCCTGAGCATGGGAACTGTCTCCTGATATTTCTCTTGTTTTCTGGGAGATAGGTAATGAATGCCATTGGTTTCCCATAATGAAAAGAATACCAGCCAAAAGTCTTCGGGAGAAGGATGGTGTATTTAATAACTATGTCGAGTTCCCATGGCAAGGCTGTGGTATTGTGGAAGATTTTATTAAATTTATCATCGATGTCAGTCCTTGTGCCAAAGAATTCATGGTCTAAATGACAGGGCACAACAGATGGATGAGATAAGAAAGAGGGCTGTGATGGGTTGGAGGAAACAAGGTATTCCTTCTCTTACCCAACTACTAACACTGATTGCAGCTTTCAACTGCCCTGGCTGTTGTACTTTGCTGTGAAATTCACAATGGACAGGAGGAGAGAACAGAAGGAGGCTAAGTCTCTCTTATCCTGACAGGAACGAATACTAAGGTCATAACCATGACTGAAATCCTTCCATAACAGGTCAATATTAATAAATGGTATCATCTAAATTCTGCCATTTTATCTTATTTTTGAGAACTCCTGACTCTCTGAAGAGAGTACTAAGCATAGGATGGCTATAGAGCAGGGGATGTGCCTGACATAAAAGTCAGGTTTTTAAATTTATTTTTATGTTCTAAACTTAATTCTTAAATGCCTCAGGCTTATAAGAGAAGGCATTCAGGCTTTTCAGAAGTGTATGACTTGCATCTGTATAAAGGTTTCTTGCTTTTCTCTCTGAACTCAAGTTTCTGCTGCTTCTTGTCCCTTTTTTGGATGCAGGTTTCATCTGCCCCAAAAGCTACAAGGAATTAAGTCTTTTCTCTAAAGGATTTTTACTTCACCATTATCCAAGTTTTGTGGAACTCATGTGCAGAGACATGATATAATGATCTTTCTTCTCCTAGACTTAATACTATTTGATTTAATTTCAAATCCCAGATGTCATTGAAATCTATTATCATTACCATTTTGGAAAATGAAGTTATCCATTTTTCCAGCATTGATTTTAGAATTTAACTTAATTATTTTTGACTGCCAATTAGAGTCTAGCTTTGGAAAATACAGCCAATATCAAGCGTCTTGATCTTTTACTAGATCTTAACAGAAACCTCTCAGTATGTGTAAGACCAAAAATAGAGCTGATATATCAGTGATATAATTCTTATTTACTTCAGAAATCTCAGTCATGCTGATGGTAATCCTAAAAGTGCTTTTTCATTTTTTTATAAATGTATGTGAAGGAGCAATTACACAGGGAGAGACAAACAAAATAAAAATTGTTAAACAAAATATTTTCGAGCAGGAATAATCTAAAATTTTTTTGCAAATATTTCTATTTAACTACGTATATGTGTTTAAATAGAAAGTAAATCCTTAGGCAGAAATTTAGAATCCAAAAAATAACACTAATGCGTTTCTTTTCAGTGTGACTTCAAACGTAATTGATGAATCATTCTCTTAATTATTATTATTATTGTTTAATTAAATCAATGAATAGTTATAGTCAGTGAATAACTACACAAAATAAGATTTAGGATATTGCACATACTGTTGATTACAAAATTCACTTTATGCTCCCACTGCAAGGTTATGGTAAATCAAGAACAAGAGCACTTCAAAAAAAGGTGTTTGTTTGCAGGTCAATGTTACCAAATTTCAGCTAGAAGTTTCCTCAAAATCCCCATCTCTAAGGGGCAAACTGCCAGTCCCTACACAATGCTACACATTATTGCACTTTCTAAAACATGCTGATTCCCATGTATACAAAAAAGGAAATTAATCCTGTGGGTGCCAGCCTTTCTCCAGTGACTTACTCCCATGTTGTTTTGCCACTTCAGAACTCCCAACAAATTGAACTTTTAACTGATAGATCATCAGTCAAGAAACAATTTAACAGCTCAGCTCCTGTGCATGTTAAGGTTCCACAATACTCTGGGTTTTATTAATTTTGGCTGCAGAATAATAGATGTTTAATAAATACAGACAAAAATCACAGGAGGGGTTATCAGTTTTTGGAAGAGGCAATAATTTGGAAAAATGCATCTCCTTTAATTTCTGATATGTTCAGGCCTTCTTTTACTACTGGAAGTAGTAGAGGATGTTGCTGAACTGGAAAGAGAGCAGGGCCTTCGTTCACTAAGAGCTACTCAAACTCTACACTTGCCAAGCACAAAGCCAAAAACAGAAGAGACATCTAACTTGTGTCATTTGCATTTGTTCTCCCAAGACAGCCTTGGCACAGGCATGACACCTCCCTTTTCACTCCCTTTTCTGGTCATCTCCTGCTAAAAAGCTGGTAGTGTGCAGTCTGTATAGCTCTTCTATAAGAACAGAAGTGATGTCGAGGATGTAACATTGATGACTTGGCCAACAAATCATATAGCTGCTTTGAGCATAGCAGCCTCCTCAGGCCTCAGATAGCTCCTTAATATTTGGAGGATGCTGGTTTCTAATGCAGTGTTATAAAAATCTGACATCTATCCTCTGTGAGTCAGCCACATTGACAAGGTCAGCTCAATGAGCAGACAGCTAAGTGTATTTCTCGTTCTTCCTCTGCTCTCACACATGGTTGACTCTTTTCAGAGAAAAAGCCATGTATTTGGAAAGTATTATCCTACTTTGACAGTATGGAGATAATTTCATGTTCTGCAGGTTTTTTTGGGGTGTGCCTCCCCCCCATCCCAGTTAAGTATAACAGAAAAGCAATCTAGAGAGAAAAATGACTGCATGTGCCTTCAAGGCACAGCAGTATAGCTTAATTCTTACATTAGATCCAAACATGATGCTCTTAGGAAGAAAGATTTAGTCCTACAGCCTACTCTCCCTCTTCTCTTATTCTAATCACTGCACTCCTCTGGCTTTTTGTGCCTCTTGCAGTCACACCTATATGTGACTTAAAGGTGACTATCATTTAAATGTTGTGGGCCATGGATGACTGAGCAGCTGAAAAACATTCCAGATGTAACTGAGAAGTGGCACTGAGCTATCCAATGATGTTTCAAACCCACCTCTGTCAGTGTAAGTTAGAAACAAAAGGAAATAAAGCATCTGTTGCTGAGACACAGTGGCCATTCTCTACATGCGCTTATTTCAGTGGAAGCTGATGACCTCCCCAGTTTTGCAGCCTGGAGTCCTACAGTGATAACAGATCTTTGTGCCTTGTGCTGGTGAGAATTCCAACTCCTTTGGGAAACAAGAAAAATAAGTGGTCTTCCAGTACTGAAAGAAGTGTTTCAAAACAACCCTGGTGTGATTAAGGCCTGGCTGAGCTCTGAAAAATGCAGGAAAAGAAGCTGCCTGTATCTGTATGCATGCATCATACAAAGAGTCTGAAGATAATGTAAGGAAAATTACAACTGCACGAAGGACATCGTCTGAAATATGTCTGATTTGAGGAGCTGGAAGTTAAGCAACCAACAGATGGAGGCTGTGCCACAGGAACACAATTTAGCTGGAGAATAAATGCATCAAGTCACACAGATTGACAACACCTTGACCTTTTGCATTCCCACATCAGAGGCACTGGATGAAGCAGTAATGCCACTGAGGTCAAAGGCAAAATTTATCGCAACTTCTGTGAAAACAGGATTTAAACCAAGAGTTTATTAGTGGGATAGCATGAGCGAAGACAGTCTTCTTCCTTCACTAAGAAGAAATGTTTGTCTGTCCTGCCTCCTAAGTGTGACCATTCTGCCAGGAATGGAAACTGCTTAACTCTGGAAGTTTTCCAGGTTCATATTAAAATGCAAGACATTGATTTTTCTTCTCTAAGTGAATATAATTATGTTACATTCTGAATATGCTGAAAACAAAGTCAGTTAACAAAAAGCAAAACTTATTCCAAGAATACTCATCTTCAAGTTCTCCCAGAGGCATGTAGACTTCTTACCATGAAAAGTAATTCCCACTAGGCTAGAGGGACTATGAATTTTCATGGGAAGTTTCGTCTTTCTCAGCTATGCAAATGAAATTCAGATAACCAATACCGTCTACAGAACCCTAAAATACCATAAGCATAATTAGGAGTAAAACAAGCCTAACTGCCTGGCAGTGCTGATTACCACATCCTTCAGGTAAGTATGCACAAGGCAATCTAAAATTATTCAGCTCTAACGAGTGTGTGCTAATCAGAGGTTCTGCTAAGCAGAAGTATTACCAGTCCTTTAAAATAACCTCTAAAGCATTCTTATGAGACATAGGATAAATCATCAAGTTATTTTATTTTATGAATCACAAAACTTGCAAATATGTAAGTGAAAATGTGTTAAGATTTACTTCATAATACTTATTTATTTGCCTCTGATGTTTTTAGAGAATGACCCATCCACATTTTTCAGAAGCTGTCTCCTCATTTTCTTTCCTTTACAATTCTATGTCTGTCAAAGCTTTAGCCTGACTCTCCTTTTGCTTTTCCTGTATAAATGAAAAATAACTAATGAGGGGCATATTGGTTTTCTATCTCTTGTTGGCAAAACCTGCTAGTTTGAATTATCCATCAGTTCACAGAATATGTCCTGAGTTGGAAGGGATTCACAAGGATCATCAGTGTCCAACTCCTGGCTCTGCACAGGACCACCCCTGAGTCACATCCTGTGCCTGAAAGCATTGCTCAAATGCTTCTTGAGCTCTGTCAGGTTTGGTGCTGTGACCACTTCCCTGGGGAGCCTGGTCCAGAGCCTAGCCACCCTCTGGGGAAAGAACCTTTTCCTAATATTCAACCTAAACCTCCCCTGACAGGGGCCAAAAGGCCATTTCCTTGGGTCCTGTCACTGGTCACCATAGAGCAGAGATCAGTGCCTGCCCCTCTACCTCCCCTTGTGAGGAAGCTGTAGACTGCAATGAGAAGATCCCCTCAGTCTCCTCTTCTCCAGGGCAGTTGGCCTGCATATATTCTATGTAATCACATTTTATCCAACTCTTGAAGTTGTTGCCACTAAACACATTTGTTTACAGGAGTTAGTCTCATTCATAACATATTCTAAAGGATCTTAATAGCTGAAAGCCCTATAGAACTGCATTTGTTTGCTGCTATTTCTGAAGTTCCGCATGCCTGCATTATACTGGTTGTTACATATATTATTTCACTCTTTGAAATATATTTCATTTGTATAACATGAATACATCCCTTTCCTACCACTTGAAATTTGGAATTCCTCCTCAACCAAACATCCTTTTTCCCAAGTCTATCTTTTTGTATAGCATTCATGAGAAAAAAAACAGCACTTTGTTCAAATGTGTTTTCTAAACAATCTGCTTTTCCTTTGGCCTAGGTAGGTCTTGATGGAGAGTGAATGTCAGCAAACCCTGATTTTCTTGTTTGAAGGTGCAAACTTAACGGGCTATGGCCTTTTTTTGTTGCAATTCACAGTGAGTGCGAAGGGACTGTCTGCTGCAAACAGGACAGGGAGAATAAAAGTGAATGAGTGCCAAAAGAAAAAAAAACATAAAAGAACTCCTCTATCCCTTATATTTGCAAACTTCTCATTGCACTTAAGTTATCTCTGATTAAATCCCTCTTTATGGGGTACAACTTAATCTTTGGTTCTCTTTGAGCCAGTCACAACGGACAAATCTAAATCATCATGTCCTTTACTTGACGCTGCTGAAGTGCTGGCATTTGCTGTGCAACAAATCTTTAGAAAGGCGTTGGCAATAGTCTGATTAGAGTTAGTGTGCGTGTGTGTAAGCACAGAGTGGGTGCACCCAAGGAACACAAGCAACATGTTTCTAAATATCATATGGATTGTTGTTACCCTTTCACTCAAGTGATTTGAGTACTCAACTGAAAGGCGAGAGATGGTTTCAAATCCTCCTGCTGTGTAATGGGAGAGGGCTGATAACTCACCAAAAGTTTCCTAATCAATGTTAGGCTCAAGTGTATTGCAGTCAGTTGTTTTTTTCCTGATGTTCCTTTTACTTCTCACTTCAAAAAGGGCCCCGAGTTTGCAGTTCAATCATTATAACTTGCTATTGGTAGGAAAGGGTTTTTGTAATCTCTAGACTTTGCTCCTGTGACTATATAACATAGAAGTCCTAAAAGTTCATTAGGAGACCGTTCCATTAGCTGAGGACTCTGACTCTCTCTCAGAGCAACTGGGTGTTGAAGAAATCTCCACCTATTTATAGATGTAGCTGTAAATGACTTGCTCAGGGTCCTAAGAATCCACACCAGTGTAGAGAACTCGCCTGCCTCATGTGGGAATTATACACAGAAATCAGTGTAAGGTCTTCAATGCTCACAGAATCTTTTGTCTTATTCCTTGTAACAGCTGCAGGGAGCTTCTAGGGGAAATACAAGTATGCAATCAATATTATATAAGGCAACACTTAAGAGCAGCAGGCACACATTTTGTGCTGTTGCTCTGGATTTTTTTTCCCATCTTTCTGCAGGCCAAAGCACAGCCCACCAAACAGCATAGGTTCTGTTGTGTCTTGCAGGATCTGTATATCATCCCCTGCATTAGAGTTATGCCCAAGCTGAGGTACAGTAGACTCCCTCCCTGTTTGGATTCCCAAAGCAGCAAAGACAGCACAAAGAATTAAGAAGCCCCTACCTACTTTAGAGGTTTCTCCAAGCTTAACCTCTGCCTCCTATGCAAAGCTAATGTAAGATATATATCACAGCAAGTTCTTCCATCAAAGGGTTTTTCTTGAACAGGCCTAATTCCATTGATAGGATGAGCCTGATGCTTCCATATAACCACCCTCTGCAAAGCTTTCCAGTTGGTGCAGCTTACTTAGGGTTAGCTGCTGACCATGCCCAGGTGCTTAGGGAGCAGAAACACTCCACTAGTACCTAAAACTCCTTCTCAGTCCAACCCCTTCTACCTCCCAAAGAACCTTCAAAGCCCTTCAAGTGCACCTGAGAGAAGAAAATGTTTGTTTTATATTTCACCCAATGTTTATATTTTAATATTGTATATTTCACCCAATGTTTATATTTTAATATTTTATACATTAAGTATTGTATATATTTTTATGCTTTTGAGTGCCAGTTATAGTTAACTTACACCATATTTTACCATTAAGTTCTTCACGTTATTTCACAATCTCTCTCAGGTTCCTCAAAGCGCCTCAAGCTCTTCCCTGTGAGTGGGGTCACCTGAAACACTTTGCTCAACCCACAGAACATTTTTACCTTTCTCTTACTGCTATGCCATTAGACAAATCCTTAGGCTTAACCTTTGTCTACATACTTATATGTATGTCATACATTACTTATGATTTTAGAGAAGCACTTAAGTGACTGTACTTTCCAGGGATGCTAAATGCCTCCAAGAAACACACCAAGCAGCCAGTGTCTCTGCAACTCCACCTGCGACCAGCTGAGCAGCCATAGCAGGTTTTGCTCTTTAAGATGTGCCGAGAACCTCATTCTGCTTTCAAAACAGACATTTTTAGCCCTGATAGAGAAAGCATATAGTCCAGGGATCAGCAAAAACATACCAGTGATTATAATTATGAGAACATTTCTATTTTTCTAAGCATTCCCTTATGAACATGATTTTTATTCTATCACAGCAATGTGAGCGGTGTTTGCCTGGAAGCCAGCTCTCCTTGAAACATGTCTTCCTCCCGAGAGGTTCCTGTGCACATAGCTCACTTTAGCTGAGCAACCCTCTCATTTTCCGAGCAATTCTTAGAAATAATTCCCGCTTCAAAAGACCGCAAAGAAGAGGTTAATTTATTACTGCTCCTCATAGGGGGCTTCGATGCTGATTTCGGTGAGGCAAAGCATCACGTAAGGGTTTCGCATCGGCCGGTGCGGAGCGAGCGCCGAGGCGATGCCTGTCCGCACTCCCGTCGGAACGGCCCCGCGCTCCTGCCCGCGGACAGCCCAGCCCGCTCGGCGCGGCGCGGCGCGCACTCACCTCCACGAAGTAGAAGCAGGGCAGGAGGGTGACGCTGTCCTTGGTCACTTTGCCCTTTGGCCGCTCCTTCGCGGACATGCTGGCGGGGTGCGGGCGGCGGCCCCGCGGCCAAGCGCTGCCCCGGCCGCTCGCAGCCGCCCGCCCGCCGCGGGCTCCCCTCCGCCCGCCGCCGCCGCGCCGAGCGCTGCGCCGAGCGCGGGGCTGACGTCAGGAGCCTGCTCGGCGGGCGGGGGTCCCGGCAGCCTTAACTCCTTCGCGCCGGGGGTGCGGGGGGAGCCCCGGCCGGGGGGCTTTGGCTGCGGCAGGCGATTTGCGCGAGTAGACGTACGGGCGTGCGAGACCTGGATAGGATCCCTGCGGGCGTGAGGATGCTCGGGATGCTCCGTGGGGAGCCTGCGGCATTTATCTTGTTTCTGGGAAATATTTTTTTCCGAAACGGAGTAGTAGAACGGCTCTGGGAATCGCATTCCTATACGACCAATGTTTTCTTGCAGGTGTACTGTTTTTGAGATCAAGTTGCTAACGACAGTTCACCCCAGCCTCAGCGCCAGTCAGGGGGTGTGGTGTGACTGGGACTGAGCCAAACTGAGCTCTTCAACCCCATGTGCAATACTGCGGCACGTGATTTCTCTGACCTGTGAAGTATCTGGTGCAGTTCCCGCTACAGTCTTGAAGAGAGCAGAATTAACCTGAACAATTGTTTCCATGGTGAAATGTGTTGAGATCCTATTTATGGATCAAAGTTTGCAGCGTTTTCTCAGGCAAGCTCCTGTTGATGTCAGTGAGAGGTACCCTGGATAAGGCCTGCAGGAGTTCTCTGTGCAAGATAGCATTTTCATTCTTTGTAGCACATTAATAATGTCTACAAAAGTCTTGTGCCTGTAAGTTTCTTCTTGCATTATAGTGTTTAGCTTTAATGTTCAAGAAGAGAAGTGTGACTCAAGCAGTCGTTTATTTCCTGTCCCTCCTCTTTTTGGGGAAATAACCTGCTGTTCTTGTTCTGCTGTTCCTGTTCAGATGGTTGCTAGTGTTTTGGCTGCTATGGCAATGGAGATGAAAATTGTCATCAGCTGCTTTTCTTTTCTAGCTGTTCTCTTTTCATTTATCCAGAGCAGATATGCCAATCCATGCTCTGCACTGAGCAGACAAGCAAAGACATTTCATGAGAGGGTAAAATCAAAAACGTACTCCCTGCCTGCAGGCAGGTGTGGAAGGCAAATCTGTAGTCTGACTCCAAATCACTGAAAAAGACTTTTCAGAGCTGCAACACGTGTTGCCATACCAACACATCTTCTTGTCATAACCCTGCTAGGAAAGATTTCCAGGGTTTCTGGTGGCTTAGGAATCAGGGCGCTTGTTAGCAACTTTGTGAAAGGCAAGGTGGGGGATTCCAGGCAGTGCAGGTGGCTAGAATGGTTGCTGGGAGCAGAGGAGCTGTGAGCAGAGGACATTTGTGCTTGTCTATCAGCACTAAATTACAGGAAATTACTCTGATGTGGAGTTGTCTGGTAGTGGTTCATACCCATCAGTGGTCCACCCTTTAAGTTAAAAAAGTCCCTTTTTGTTAACTTTGCTGGTGAGTTATTCCAGGTAAAACAGCAAGTCTTGAGGAGCTGTAGTAAGATTTTGCTGTTGCCAAATATGTAACTATTATTGGGGAGAGTGTTAATGAGTGATATCCACTTAGGGTTGTGTTAACCGTATGAGCCTTGATTGTTATGAATTCATGAATCTGGCTTGAATAATCATCAGCACACACTAATCATTTCACACATGATTGCTTCATTCTGCGAGAGCAGGGGGATTAGGGTGCTGCTTTGTAAAATGAACTGAGACATACACATTGTAGTGTAACTTTAGAAACTGGAAAAACTCCTATTAGTGAATAAGTTTTGTCATTGTACTGCCTCAAGGCCAATCAAGAGTGAATCTGTGATAGTTTGGTACAGTGAAACACAAGGTAGTATCCAGCCTCTGTTCTACAAATTCTCATTTTAAAGAAGGGTCTGGTGGGAAGGATGCAATGCAAGCTGTGTGACTGCTGTAAGGACCGTAAGAATTGTGCTAAATCTCTGGGATTTTTCTCACTACTTTGTGAATATACTGGTAGAAGGAGTTAGGATTTATTTATGAGTCAGCTGAAGTGAAGCAGTCACTTTTTTGTCAGTGACAGACGTTGTCAAGAAATTCTGCCCTTTATCTCGTCAAACAGAGGAGGAAAATGATAATCAATGCCTCAGTCCTAGAGTGTGGCATGTTTGTCTCACACTAGTCTAAAGGTGATGGGCAAGTATGGACATGGCTAGGGTACATTTCACTTAGGTTCCTTTTTGAGATGCAGCTGTCCCCTCTCCAGATGAGAAGGGAAGTGATAGAGTAGCTTTGGTAGACACCTGGTGTCCATCTGGGGTCAGCCCACCACAGTGAGTGGCTCATCCATACCATCTCCTAAAGGAAAATGCGTTGGCAGTAACTAAATCAGAAAACACCTGTCAATTTCAATCAAGATAGTCTTACAAGAAAGTGTGGTGATGCATGACTTGTGAATGCATCTGTGTGCAGGATAGTCACACGTACAGGATTTGCACTAACACAGCTTTTTTACCCATCTTCAAGCAATCTCTGTAACATGGCAACGTGAGCATAGAGCATAATATTTTTTGTTTGTGCTTTGCTTCAGGAAAACCAATCAACTTCAGCAAAACCAATCAAGTTCATGGAAACATTTAAAGAAGTTGGGGAACTAAAAGATGAAATTCATAGATGTAGAGGATAGGCCTTTTCTGACTCATCTGGAATAAGTTTTTAAGAGCAATTTATTATTCCATCAAAAAAAAAAAAAAGAAAACTTGGCCATCAGTGGGTGTCCCTGGTGATTCCAAGCTGAATTTAGTAGCTCAATTTGACCCAACCCCTTGGCCCCTTAAAGAAGTATTGCTGTTGAAGCTTCTTTAGGTGAAGAAAGCACCTTTCTTTGTACTTGCCAGGCAGACAGCAGCTGCCACAGTTATTAGAAACATGATTTGAAATTATTTTCCAGCAAAGTCTGCTCTGTTGGCAAAGTTGCACTGCATAAAATGTGACTGCAGGTCATCGTATCCTTATCCAGGTGCTCTCTTCCCTCTGCAGCAAAGCCTGCCTTTATTCCCAGGCTTTGGTAAGTGCTGGACACAGGCAGTGACTGTGGTTTCATTGCTTCCATGGGAACAGAAAGCATACTGCATAAGCAGGGACCAGTGCTGTATCACTGAACAAACCCACTTGCAAAGCAGTATGAAATAAAACAGCAAAGATTTAGAGAGAGCTGCTGAGTGCAGGGCTATGCAGATGCCCTGGTCAGAGAGTGGCTGGGGGAGGTTGTAGCAAGCAGAAGTTTGGCCAGAGGCCGCCGCAGCAGCAGCTGCAGTTGCAGTTACCGTTGATTGCTTGGTAGCCCAAGAAAACCTGCTTTCCCCTGGTCACCACACAATTTCCCTGCAGGAAGGCCTCCTCTGGGAATGTGTGCATGGATCAGGGTTAACTCATATTATATAGATGGATTTTTTGGTTTTGGTTTGCCCACTGATTGTGGAATAGATGATGTGAACTCAGCATATTAAAAGAGTAATCCTCTCTGGAGAAAGAGTGGCATATGGGAGCTGGGCTTTGCTGTGTGGAACTGACAGATGTTTTTTGTTCTGCTTTGCTTGCCATATCAGAATTCAGAAATGCAGCAGTGTGTGTTTGTATATATATTCTTCTTTCTTCCCTCCTAGTCTCTCAGGAAAATGCCTGGTTGGGGGAATTTCCTGTGTGTATTGAATTCACATGTTATTCAGTAAGTAAATCTGCCCTGAGAAGATGAGGGGACATTGCTTGTTTTACAGTCATCCATTTAAAAGATTGTTGTGATCATAAGACAAATACATCTTTACAAGTATTTCATAAGCAGGCTTTCTAATCTTTGGTGCAACTACTTTAGTAAATTTTTTTGGAGAAAAGAAAATTGTGGCTCCCAGGACAAAGCCCATGTGAGACAACACAGCAACATCTTTTCTAGAATCCTAACAAGGCACCTTATGTATGAACCTTGTAGATGTTATGAAAGGGAAAAAATTTAGGATGTAGCAAAACTGGATAGCTGAATGATATCGAGGGCATCCCTTGAATTATTAACATTTGCATTAGCTTCCTTCAAGTGCAAAATTTTTTCCCCTACTTTTTCATGTTTGGGCAAAATTTTCCTCTTTGACCCATCTGTAAATCCCATGTGAGCAGCACATAGTACTCATGGATAGATGGCATGTGACAGCACTGGGAGATCATAGTGGAATAAACTCAAACATACAAAAGAGATCCACAGTGCAGATGGGAGAGTTAAATTCTGCTTTGAAGTTGTAATTGCAAGAAGCAATTGTTTCTCCACTATGCCTAATAATCTCCTGTTGCTGTAAAGCTCTGATTTGTAATGTCTTTCCTTTGGCTGCCAGATATAGGTCACGGCTTTAAAGTAGCAGATGACTCTGAATGATCCCTGGCTTTCCTGCTGCCTTTTACACTGTAGTGTTTGGTTTGGATAATGAATTTTGCATGTTTTTCATGAGTCATACCAGGATCATTCTTCTGAATCTGTAGCTTTAAATACTGTTTATGAACACATCTGCATAGTATTTTGCAGGCATACATGCCTGTGCTTTCTGACCTTAAGCGAGTTTTGGGTTGCCAGCTATGTGGCTGCAGGAGTGTAATGCTGGACTGTGGTTTCTATGAGCTGCTTCATCTTAAGTAAGATTTATCAACAGATGGGATGGTTATGTGGCTTTTTAGTGGAGCTGCCTGGTGGCTGGCTGGTGTGCAATGCAAGAAAAATAGCCCATGTTCACTATGTGCCCAGTGAGCCACAATGTTCATTATGCCCAGTCTGCTTTTATTTCGATGCTGATAATGGTAGATTCTTGGCTACCTGCATACATCTCTATTTAAGATCTTAGTTACAGGCATGAAGGCATGAAAATGTCAGAATGTGAAAATCTCAGACTGTTCCTGGAATATCAATGGCTCCTTAAAGCAACTTCATAGAGATAATAATAAAGCACAAATCTGGATTATTATGTGATGACCTGTCACAGATATTTTCCTTGAATCTAGGCAAGTTATCACCAGCTAATTAAATATCAGCCATTTGGTGCATGAGCTCAGACAGAGGTTGAATGAGAAACTGCAGTCATGCAATTAACAGTAAAGTCCATTTGTCTAAATGAAGAGCTGAAGTCCCAGCAGAGATCCTGTTTGCCCTGCAGTCTCTATGCAATAGCATGTGAGAAAAAGGCTGGTATACTTGTCTGACATTTTTAGGACTTCAATAGCCTGTTGATATTTATTAATCCATTCCTTTCTAACCACTGCACATATTTGCTTCTGAACATAGTTTTGGCATATCCAAGACTTGGATGTCATGGTTTTCCAACTTAAAATAGCCTCCTTCTCAAAATACAGAATTTTAATGAAAAATGCATGTTTCAAATTCTGTGAGAAAAAAGGCAAAGTGCATGTGTGACTTTGAGAAGGAAATTTAGCAGGTGAATTGTAAAAACAGAAGATAGACTTATTCATAGGCAGGAAAAATATCCAAAATACTAAAATGTGTGTATTCAGAGTGTTCTTAGATGATCCAAATTAACAAAGTGATGAAAAATATTTTATTTTTACAGTATTGAAGTCCAATATTAATTTTCATATGAACACATCAATTATTTTGGAAGTCTATAATCATAGTGCTGTTCATTGTCAAGGACAAATTAGGTTGCCTCACAGCTGAAGAAAACTTCTGTCCCCCATCATTAAATATTATTTTTCACTGTCAGTTATTAAAACCAAGGCATAAGAACATATCTTATATGTACATATGCAGATAAATATGGGGGGGTTGTATTTATGATGTCTCAAGCCAATGTGACAATCGAATGAAGTCACATCAGCTAAAAATGACTGCAAGTCCACCATAGTACTCAATAGATATCAGAATTAACTATTTATACTTTCTAGCACCAGAGAACTCTATGACTGAACTAACAGAAAGGGAGAACCTGTGAAATATCTATTTTATTATTTGTATATATAAAAAAATCAACCTCATCAGGTAGCAGAAAAACTCATTATCAGTAAATGGTGTGCAGAAATAGCATAGTACAAGAATCAGTCTATCATTTTATTAGACTAAAAGTGGAAAAAACCTGATCTATGAATAAGTTGAGTAGAAATACCTGAATTATAAAAACTAGTTGGATATTCACGGAGACGGTGTTCTTTATAAAAGAAACACTGGCAAAAATATAAGAGGCTACATAATAATTTTGTACCTTGGTTCCGTGATGTACCTTGGTTCCGTGATGTGCTTTCAGCCCCTTTGTGATCATGCTTAGAAAGCTGCTAAAATCAACCATTGCTGAAATAAGTGTAGAAAAGTTTGTTAACAGTGGGAATGTAGATGCAAACAGTCAACAGGTGTTCACCATAGAAGAGGAATAGTTAATTATTCCTGAATATGCATAAAGATGTAAATGTACTGAAAATAACTGAGAATTTAGCACTGGATGTTAAAAACTTACCTTTAGCAATAGTTCCTGCATGGCAGAGGTGTGCCAAATAGGCATGCTTCTTCAGCTTACTGGGATGCTCTGGATATTTTCTAGCACGTAGCATAAAATGACAGTGGCAGAAATGGATCTTTAGCTTTCCAAACAGTTAAAGCTACAGTGTTCAGTCTTTTTCCAGTGAAAAGTTGCAAATTTACAATCCTTCTCTTGTCATGTGATGGAATCTGCCATCTGGCTGCACACATTCAGTAGCTGCAGTGCTTCCCGGGAATGTGGATTTACCGCACTCAAGATCAATCAGCAATGCTGCCCATGCACAGAAGGTGTAGTCTCAAGGGCTGTAGTTATATGCACAGTTAACTGGATGCACTCCAGTTTCCATACATTACCAATGAATAAAGGCTGATGCAGCGAGGTAAATGTCATCTTTTTTGCTATTCCAAATAGTTTGTTTCTTGTGACAAGTTCGGTTTTTGTAGAAACCTCTGGACTTTCATCTGACAGAGGTATGTTGCTGAAGTACAGAGTGCAAAGCCTGAACAGAGGTGTAATGTCAACCATAATAATGAGAAGATATCCATCATTTAAGGTGGTGATTCTCTTGGCGCAGTTCTTCATCCCCCCAGACTGGAATAACTTAAACACACTCAAGCCATTATGGCTTTCCACTGAGTTTTAAGGTTTGTAACTTTCAGGCATAACTTGCAGAAAAAATGGAGATGCTTTTTTTGTGACTTGAGCAACGTAGGCCATGTTATCCTCACAGATGTGCCTGTACAATAAATGCTTGAGAGTTAAATGGGTGTAATTTTCTGTGATTGTACTCATTCTTGAGACAGGAATAACTTGTCTTTTTTTTAATCAATTGCTAATAAATAATTCATTTAAGTAAATAGATATTTTTACACTTGCTTGGGACCACATGCATTTTAATATATATAATTTTCAATTTGTCATTTTTGCATCTAAATTCAGTCTGTCTTTTCGTACGTACCTACAAGAATCTGCAGATTTCTCAGATAGCATTTGGGAGTGGGCAGTTATTGCTGGTGGTCCCAGATTCAGTCCCCAGATAACTGTCCTGCTACAGCTTGTTATGTTTTCAGAATATGTGGAAGATATAAGATGATTTTGCAGTAGTGCAAGCAGGAGTGGAGGCTGTGTGTATGCCTGCAGCTCACAGCATAGTGTGGCAGTAAGTTCTTGTTTTGTGTAGCTGCTCCAGTAAGCATAAGTGGTAGGATAAAAAGAAATGTTGAAAACCAGGGAATTAAACATATCTGATGACTTAATTAATGCTTTTAGGTTCATGTTCTTCCATTTAGCACCTGGCCTTCCCTGAGTGGTTGTTCCTGACTTTGACGCATTCTAGAAAGAAAAAGACTACATATAAAATCTTAGGAAATTACAGCTCAAAGTGTTACCTAAAATAAACCAAAGCAGCTCAAGTGCACCTCACTTTTGTTGCCTGCAGCAACGCCCTGTGGAAGCATCCAGAACACCCAGTAACCACAGCTTCTGCAGGCCTCTGCCTTGGAGACTGGCTGGTGGAGAATTCTGCTGGCTTTAGATGTCTGCAGTGTATCCATCAGCCTAGAGACAAAGGGAGGTCTGACATCTTTATCGCTTCTGTGCCAAAAAAAAATCAATGTAAGAAATCCCCAAATGAGGCATTAAGGTTTTGCTCATAACTAGAGGCGACTTAGTCTTTATAGTTGATTTTGTAGATGTATAGAGGGGAGATGCTGTGTAGCCCAAATTCAACAAAATTCAGCTGCCATTCCCAGGCAGTTCCAACCTGAGGAGAGGCTTTATGAGTTAGGTAGTGAGTTCCATGAGATCTACAAAAGGTGAGAAGCTCCTTTTGAACCCTATGGGAGTAAATGGCATTGATGGACAAACAGCTGTCAGTGAACTGTGGAGCAAGGAACTGTGCACTGCCTGAGCCAACAGATCACTCACAGTAGGTTAAAGGAGCCCTTAGTGATCTGCTTTGGTAAAAACTGAGTTGAACTAAAACACTAACTTCATCCAAACACTTGTAAATCCATGAAAAGCAAGGCATTCCTCCTTTGAAATATTACTCTAAAAGACCCACAGCATTTTAAGTACCAGGATTTCAAATTGATATGCATCTTAATTAGAGACCAGAAATTGTTTAAAAACTCTTTTCATGCTGTGGACAAAGAGGTGTCACCCTGCCCACTTTTCAGCAGTACCCCTGAATTGCACTGAAATGTATTTATTTATATCTTTAATCTAACTCAAATTAAAAAGCAAACTGTTGGATTTTCAAAGAAGCAAAACAAACAAAATTTATTAATTCCAAATTAATTCAAATATAAAATAGTGTGGTTTTATTAATCTTTCCCAGGAGCTTATTTACATTGATTGAAGGATTTATTTTTTTGGAGTTTAAATGGCTTTGATAACAGAACATCAGTGTAAGTACTTATTTGATAGAATGTAATTTTCATGTGTTTTTCATTACTGTTATTTGCCTTCCTGCTTTGGTAGAATGCTTTCTGGATACAAATTCTAATGATAAATAGGGAACAGTGACCAGTGACAAATTACATGTCTAAACCCAAGGAAAATAAATGAAGGCAGTATTATTTTTGTAACTGCTTAATACTTAATTTTACTGTTCTTTGAATGGGCTCATCTGTCTCTCTAATGGCAATAATTTATTTTGACTATTTTTTCTGTATCTAATACACTGCTTTGGCAACAGAAGAGTTTACCAATTTAATGTAAAATTCTATACTTGATTAATAATTAAATAAGAGTAGGGAATATTTCCTTTCATTCTCATTGAAATTAAGTTCTGATAATCTGACTTGCTGTTAGAAGATCCGAATGTTATGAATTTCACTATGGTGGAAGAAGTAGGGCAAGTAATCAGCAAAACTTTCTTGTTTATGTGCCTGCCACTTGACGAATGTGCAGATGAACCATATCACCATCTTGGATACCAGATGAAAATTGTTTATGACTCCTAACTATATCACCTGGGGAGTCTTTCTGCTGCACCTTCTGCAACCGGACTTGTCTATCTTGCATTGGCCTTTTTAGCCGTCAGCGCGCTCATAGCAGGCGTGAGTAGAGCCCTTCTCAAATCTTCGTTCGCGAAGCCTAGCCATGATGATCAGCCAGTTCATTTATGGTGCAGAAGCAAACTTTAAAGCAATGAATGCCCTTGTCATCCTAATTCAACAGGTTAAAATGCTACATTTTATATCACTGTGATGTCAAGATTATGATCACTGTTAAGAGGATGGAAAGTATTAACACCTTTCCAATAGTTAAAGTGTATCCATTCACCTTTTAATGGATTAGTGGATGAAACAGTAAATACTGGTTTGTCTTGGGGTATAGATTTGGAGATTTGATGTGATGTTCCAGAAGCAGGTATTGCTACCCATAATATGGCTTCCACATTTCTGTGTGTTCTTGCTACACATTTTTGTATGTTCTCATTCTGCGTTCTCCAGATGCTTGTGCATCTCTTGTTCACGTCTCTTTTGCATATTTACCCCATTTCCCTTGCCATTTCACCATTCCAGTTCTGTCACTCCATTTTCTACACACCTTTTCTTTCTCTTCTTCTATCTTAATATTTTGTTCACTCCTTCCTACATAGTTTCTTACTTTTCCTGCCTCCTCCTCATCCTCCCTTCCTTATCCTTTTCTGCCATCCAGCTCTTCCAGTCGTCCATTTTAATCTCTTCAACCTCTTTGGTTTACCTCCATCATGTCTGTTTCCAGCCTCCCTGCACATTTTTCCCCAGCTCCAATTCTTTGCTCTTCCCTGTCATGCTGTCTCCCGCATATTGCCAGCCAACCAGCTTTGCTTAGGGCAATAGTTATTTGAGACAGAAAGCAGACACCAGGTGACTAAACCCTGAAGGCAAGAGCAACGTGACACCCTTCTCTTTACCTGTGTCTGTGCCCTGTGCTTACCGTACCCCTCTAAATATCACCCGTACCAAGGTCGTCGCTGCCTGCGTGGCACTGCCCTGTGCTCGCCGGCTGAAGTGATGCTGAGGAGCTGTCCAAGGTATGCCTGGCAGTCCCATCTGTCATGTCCCATCCTATCCTGTCCTGTTCTGCCTCGCCCTGTAGTGTCCTTCTATCTCTTTCCCCTTCAGTATTTTAGCACTGAGCATTTCAGGCAGGTGGCTGCAGATGTAGCCAGGAAGCCTTTCTCTCTCTCATGCTGGTAACTCCACTGCTGTCTGTGATGAGGTATCTGTTAATCTGTGACCAGCTAATAGAATCCAGGATAACAATCTCAAGTTGCTGGAGTCAGTAGGATGTTGCAGTGCAGGCAGCTCAAACACCATTCCAGCTGAAGAAGATAAGGAACTAAGTGGAAAGCAGTATCTCCTATTGCAAAGTTTGGCAGAGAGAACATGCAGTTTCTACATGGAGATGGAATTACAAACAGGTCACCAGTGTCCTGCTTCCCTAATCCATTGCCTAGCTAGATTTGACAGATATGTTGCATTTTTTTCTACATCCAATTCATATCCTCCAATTTAATTGTTTTTAATAGTTTGGGAAAATGCATTTAAAGTGTGCTTGTGTGCATTGCTCTCAGTATTGTGAACTGACACCAAGGACACTTTTCCAGGCTGTTGACCTAATCTTTCATTTAGAATATATGTAATGAATACCTAGTGTATCAAAGATGCGGTGAGAGACATTGACAGGTACAAAGGATCAACCTTTACCTCTCTTTATTCCAAACAACAGGTTTTTTTTTCATGGGCATTCTCAACTAAGTAATTGTGTCTTGCCTGGAATATTTTCATCATCTGTTTGAGGAAGTAACATCTATACACAGAGGATTAGGGAAAGTTTGTCTGTTTTTCAGTTTGCTTAATTTGTACATTTGAGAATTCTTTCTGTGTAATTAATTTGTTTCTCCAGTGGTTTAGTTTCCCACTCATTTATGTGGCTCTTTCTGAGAGTGGTATTCCTGAAACCTACAAAAATAGGATCACCTTCCAAAAAGCAGAAAGTTGGCAGTGGCACAGAGCATAAACATTTGTTGTTTCTCTCATTACATTTTTTCCATCTTTTTTTTTTTTTCTCTCTTAATCTCTCTGTACTGAACTTTACCCTTTTGTAACATGGAGACAACATCCTTTGCAGTCTTAGGCAATGGCATGAGTGTTATGTAAACAGTAATTAAATTCAGTACTGTGAGATCATTAGAAGAAAGTCTGTTGTTGTTGATGCCACTCTAAAGATACTGTTGGGTACAATTTCTAACAACATGGATGGGAGTTAGAATTTTTCAAGAATTTCTAAAGGTGTTGGAGACCTACAATGAATACTTATGATGTTTGCCTCTCTATACATTTTGATTACAGACCAAGTCTGCTTCCCAAAGGAGCGATGGGAATCCTCTAATGTCCCTAGAATTTTTAGAATCAGGTTGATAACAAGAGGTTAATTCCCTACTCCATCTAATCTCTTCCAGTCGCACTGTTACTGAATGACAGCACAACAATGGTTAGCTACTTCTGTGTCTCCAGAAGTATTTTCACAGTAATGTATAAAGTTCCTCAAGGAGACAGTGAACCTGAGGTTGTGCCTTCCAATGGGCATTTTCAATGGCTGGTATCTTTTTTAATATGACACATTTTTAATGACACAGCGGGATGATTTTTCTTGTAGAAATTTCACAAAGCAAGAAATATGGGTTATTATTAGTACTGTTTTTTGAATTATAATCATATCATCTCTTTAAATGTAACAAATAAGATTATTATATATATTTAATAACTTATCATCTTTTACTATTCTCATGTTTTTCTTCAATATTTTCTGAGTCTCCAATGAGCCTTTTAAATGGTAAAATGGGAAAGGCAAGAAATGAGGGTTGGTAAAGCAGTGCTGAGATTTTTTTAATATGCATTAACTATTTTTCCAATTTGTTCCAATTATGAAAATATGACTAGTCAGTAGTGTTATTAGTGTAATGGTTAAATGAGTACGTTCAGCTTTTGTATTTTGGAAAACTATTGAATATAGAAGAAATGGAAGCTGGTTTTTATGAGGTGGTATAAGAAATTATAATCACTTGTGATTTATAGAAATTATGAAAACATAGGTCTGGCATGTGCAGAAGGGCAAAAAAGGAGGACATATATTTATTTGAAGAGAAGTTTGCCAGGTGAAGTGTAATATTCCTCTGTGGATTTTTACTTCGGGAGTTGTGTGCACTCTGGGGATAGGAGGGAGGACAATCCCCTGTGGCTCTGTAGATGCAAATTGCATAGATTTAAATGTCACCCCTGCTACCACAAGATCTATGGTGAATAGGTTACTTCACAAAATAAAGAGATAACATTTTTCTGAGTTATTTGCTGCTAACTAATCTACCTCAAGAAAGAAGATTTGCAATAGGATACAGAGCAGATTATACCTGATGTAATGGGACATGCATAAATTTTTCATTAAATGCGAAAATTAAAAGGAAGTATTCACAGCTGTTTCTCACCCCTGCCCTTTTCCACCTCCTCAACCTACTCAACCTCCTGGGACTGAAACAATACTTTAAGTGCTATTTTTATCTGGAATGGATTTTACAGTAACCAGTATAGCAGGAAAGCATGATTTTCCTCAATAGTTTCCCTGTAAAAACCTGTTTAAAACCAGCAGTAGTCTTTTGCCCTCACATACAGTCTTGAGTGCTTAACCTTTGATGGGAGAATCATACTGAGCTCTTTCCTCCAGTGAATCCTCACCTGCAATTAAGTAGCCACAGATGGCATTAGTTACTCACTTATACCTGGTAACATCCATGCCTTCAAGTTATACTGAACTGCTCCCTGTCCTGTGCTTTTCTGTTTGCCTTCTGCTGGTCTGGGAGAGATTTTTTGATGAGAATTGGGCCCCAGCAACTTGTTCTGCACAAGGTGTCCCCAGGGTGTTGGTTACTGCTCAGCTGTGCTCCACGTAAGTCTGGCTTGTCTTGGCTCCCAGCTCGTCCTGCTCAATGGGATACAACTTCTATGGCTAAATGACTTTGGGAGGGCAAAAAGTGAAGCTTATGTACCTGTGTGTTCTGGCCTTGCTCCCTTGACCAGTTGCATTAAGTTGCCTTTATTGAGATGGTAGAGATTTCGCTGGGATGACTAAGAAACCTTTACATCTTCAATCAGTGACTCTGCTCCTAAATTTTTAGGCAATTATGCTCTGTTTAGGGCCTGGGGACACTAATGCTATTTATTAAAACAGCCACAATCCCTTCAAAATGTGATGCTTAGTTAATGATCATGCTAATCAAGAACAAATAAACAAAAAGGGGTGTTTGGTTCCTTCATGTTTTCTTAAGAATTGAAAAGTAAAGGAAACAGTTTTGTGACTATGGTCAGCAGGTGTTATCCAATATTTTAATATATGTGATCCACCATGTAAACCCCAACTATTTTAGTGTAATCACCTTTTAGATCAGTATTGTATTGCCCTTAAGAGGGAAAAATCTGGTCCCAAAAGTGAAGTTAATTACTTCAGTCAAACTGTAATATAAAGTATTTCATGGAGACTTGCACTTCTTTAACTCTCTAAGTAAACAGCTTACTGAAATGGATCTGTGGTCCCTTTCTTAGGCTGAAAAAAAAGGGTGAACAGGAGAAAAAAATTAAATCATACACCATAAAGCTCATGTGTACACACAGGGCAGCTTTGTAAAAAATTGCCTGAGTTTTTCTTTTTTTTTTTTTTTTAAAGATGTCTTTTATATGTTCTTTCTGAAATTTGGATTCGACTTTCAAAGCATCAAACTTTGCCATCATGATATTGATATTTCCTGCCCTGCTGATATGGCTTACATCATTTCAGTACCATATAATGTTCAATCATTACTATAAAACATATCTTTGTAAGCAGAAAGAGAAAGAAAAACTCAAGAGAGGCATAGCCAGGAGAAAATGATTCTGTGTGAATGTAGGGAAATGTCATCATAGATCAGATGCTATACACTACACATGCATAATGTATGTATTTTTTCCTCCCATTTTCTCTCAATCAAGTCTGATTATGAGGGAAAACTAAAAAAAAAATAAAAAAAATGGACAACTGGAAATTGCTAGAGTATGTTGGTTTAGAATGCTTTGAATATTATTAAATGAATTAGTTATGCTGTCAGGGGGAGAACAGCTGCATTCTGAACCAGGAAATAGCCTGATTCTGCCTTCATTTTTATTTTAAGCCAGTGAAAATAGCATATGACTGAAGTCAATGTATCTAATGAATCTTTCAAAATATCTTCCTGGTAGGAACTACTCAAAACAAAACCACCTTGTGTGTAAAAACCACTAGAACCAAATATTGCTTCCTGGTGTTTCAGAGTAGCTTCTTTCATTTTCAGTGGGATTTGGGAACATAGTTTAGTGCTTTTTTATGTCTCTTCAGACTATATACTGCAGAAAGAAAAGGTTATCAATTCAGCAAATTTGTAGAGCTGCACTGAGTGAAGGAACTGGCTTAATAAAGTTGTAATACGGAATTCCATTTGGAACACTTTGTAGGAACAAATATTTATTCCCTTACAATGTGTGTTTTAGACATTTATTTACTGTATGTTTTAGGTCAAGTTGTCTCAGTTTTAAAATTTGAAATAGATCAAGGACCCTGTGAAGTCATATTTCTCTGAATGTCCTATGTGTTCCCCAAACGTGTGATCTGGGAAAGCTGGGACAGTTGGTCTGAAGATGCAATATCAAATGTGGATTTCAAAATATATACAGTTGTCTTCATCTTATTGTGTCAGGGTTTTCCCCTTCCTACTTGAAAAGGCTATCTTGGCACCTATAATGCAAAGTTCTCAGGGATATGCGCTGTGGTGAAAGTAATGAAATGGCCTGGACAATAGCTGTATTTTGTCATTTATATAAAGCCTATTAATGCTGGAAAGAAAAATTGTCATTATAGAGCGTTTGATGGTCAATTGATTTTTTTTTTTTTTTTTTTTGCTATCATCCCAGCAGTACAGTGATCTGTGTTTAATGAAAATAGCTGTGTAAGAAAAAAAGGACTCATGGTAAAGCTGTATGAAAGATCTTTCACAAAAGAACAGAGGGGCAATTCTGCTACCTCCCCAGTGAGCTGGGTAATGTATAAGCTGTGTAGTTCTCAGATGCCTCATAGGGACTGTGATGTGTTTGTTCTACTATTCTTTGTACAGCAATACTCTCCCTTAGTGCTCTATTCTTCCATGTCACATAGAGGTCAGAGATATCTGGGCACAGATTAATTTTGCCCAAGTTTAGGAACTCAGTGCCCAAGTTCTCTGTATAGTCAAGGAAAGAGTGGGTGTGTTTTGTGAGACAGAGGCGTCTCCAGAAGTCAATTCAGGCTTTAAAAGGACCAAAATATACTCCCTGAGTTCTGTTGACTTTGGGTGTATTTGGAAGCTCTTAGCTGAGGTACTTCAGTTAAATAACTAAATTTGAACAAACCAAGGCCTTGGTATGTATTTTATTCCCCAGCCTATGCCAGGGAAAATCTGTCTCTTAGAGTGTCAGGATTAATTTGAAAAGAAGGCTTCTCACGTAAATAGCATTAAACTAAGACCCACTGAGAGTTGCAGTCTTTAAAATGTATCTTCAATTAATGTAATCTCAAATTATGTTTGTGGTGGAAACACACATATATGAAATTTCATAGGAAATATGAAATCACAACCTCATACAGTAGAGTCCTCCTTGTTACAGCAGCTTGTGTTTGTGTAAAGGTCTTTCTGTGAAAGCCCATCAACCAGGACTGATTTCATGGCTCAGCTGGTAGTCTTTGCCTCCCCCATGGTACCTGGTACATTCAGCTTAATACAGACACATTCTTCTTCTTTTATTCAAAATAGAGACTTTTGTTCCCCGTGGACTGGACAGGGACAAAAGATGTGATAAATCTGTGGGGGTTAAACTTGTTCCTTTCTGGCAAAGAGCTAGTTATTTTAACTACACTTTAAACTCCCAGGTACTAACTATGTTGTATGAGGCAGGGTTTCATTGCAGAGCTACATTTTCTCTGAAATATCTTATAAACTGTTGCATTTCTTTCTCAGTAATAGGATAGCGGACCCCTTGAAAATTACTAACTTGGAACTGATAGTTTTCTTTGATTTAAAAAGGAGAAGAAAAATTTGACTCCCATTACCACAGAAACAAAGCTAACCAAAGAGGAAAATTTGCATGATATAGCACTGTGTGTTTTTAGCACCTCTCATCTTTAGCTCTGAAAATGCTAATTTTCTATTTCAAATTGCTGGTGGTGTAATTAAAATAGATATTTTTTTACATACTCTTCTTTTTTACAGTACTAAGATGCTTTAACTTGTGATAATCTTAAGTCCTGAATGTACTACCTTGTGAAAAGCTCTTATGTCTATATTCACTCGAAGTCTCATTTGGGCACGCATCTGCATATATGTATATATATGTATATATACTCTTTTCATGGCCTGCTCCATATCTCTCTATTTGCTT
The DNA here is from genome assembly GCA_038380795.1 of Pyrocephalus nanus. Classification (NCBI taxonomy): domain Eukaryota; kingdom Metazoa; phylum Chordata; class Aves; order Passeriformes; family Tyrannidae; genus Pyrocephalus; species Pyrocephalus nanus. The sequence goes on along the minus strand of CM076269.1, from coordinate 18,562,099 downwards.
AACAAAAAACAGTCAGAGAAGAATAGGGACACACATTTTAAGAATGGTGTGTTTCAAATCTTTCTGCTTTAATTGTAATAGATTTCTTGAAATAAATGGAATTTTCAGAGAACCCGTTTATACTAAGGTTAGAAATGTGCAAAAATTGAAACATTCCCTTCACTTCACTTCCACTTCAGTGCTGCATTTACCTCGTTCTGATTTTTCAAATTCAGCAGGAAAATAAATATACAATTTGCTTCTATTTGTAGTCCAAAAGAGAAAGGATGCTAACAATGCCAGGCATTGCATCCACATTATGTGGATGGCTGTCACGAGAAAGCCTGCTATTTCTGGCCTGTTCTGAATTGTTTGCCTGCAGTTACAGTTGTGACATCAGGGCATCTTGTGCCTACAGGTGCTGCTTCACAGCAGCAACAGTACTGTACAACAGTGGTCTGCCATTTTACAGGGGACATTAGGGTAATTCTCTTTGCCTTTAAATGTTTTTACTTACTGAACAACATGAGGAATAAAAATCTCTGTATTTTGGACAACATCTCTGCCAGAGAATACCTTCATCTCCGGGGTACTAGTCATAAATTAAGAGTTTGAGTGTAATTTCAGACTCGCTAGAATTTGTGTTGAGGGATGGAGGGTTGTTTTTTACAATAAATACTGAAGAACAAAAGTATTATTAAGAATATAAGATATCCCACGTGCAGAATTCTCTAAATTTGGATAAAGCTGAAAATGTCTGTTTTTCAAATGGACAATCTCATGGAGAAATGGCATAAAGATCTTAAAGAAAAGCAAAAATATGTGATATTCAGTAGCAATATCATTGCTGTCCTATAGTAAATACTACAAAACAGTACAAAATGTGTTCTTATACATTACATTCAGTGGCATTTTCTCATGGGAGATCAACACATCATGAGTCCTTGGGGTCTTCTTTAGGGTTACAGCTACAGACAGCTTTCAGTTCAGATAAAGTGATGTCTGCATGTGTAACTGCTGTAACCCAGCTGTGCATGCTGTATGTATGTGAAGGTTGCCCCTGTGTGTGTACAGTGCACAGCCCTTTGTGACTTTGCCCTGTTTCATGTGTATCAGTCCATACCCATATTTATATACATGCAATTTCAGTTAGCCTGCTTGTTGGAGTCCTGAGTATAAAAATATTAGTGTATGAGGGGAAGTGAGGGAAAGGGTGTACATTTGTCCTCTATTGTACAATTATCCTCTACAGTACAATTAAGGACTCCAAAATAATCAATGAAGGTACCACTAACGGAGTAAATATACAGTGCTAAGCACAAAGAAGCCTTGCTCTTTTTTTTTAACATTTAACGATGACTGTAATAAAAAAGAAGTTATAATTGTTTGTATTACCCTCTAGACAACATATATTGCAGAGCACTACATAAGGAGTGGGGTGTAGACTGAATATGCTTGTGAAGAGGGTTTAATTTAGAATAGAGATGATCTACTTGCAGTGGCACACTTCAGGAGCAACTGTACTGCAGTGAAGGGAGTAATCCCAGCACACACTCAAAATTAGGCCAGTCAGACTGCTTCTGTATTTCGTGTTAGGCTCAATTAAATAGCTGTTTGAAATATTTTTGTGTTGGAATTATCAACAACCGGAAAGGTAGTCCTGGTCTTCTCTACTAAGGCTCAGTTTTGCCTGCATTTGGTTCCTTCATTGTTTTCCTATAGCCTAGAAGGCACTCAGTAAAGGAGAAGATGGGAGCAGAGACTGACATCCAGGCATGTTTTTTTTAAGATCATCTTTAATAAGGGAGAGAACAAGTATTTCACTCTGTTCACTCAAGCAGAGCAAGTTATGGAATGTCACTAATGCAAAGTGCATGGGCACATGAACCCAAGCATGCTTCCTGCTCTGCTGTCTGCTTTTTTCTATGTGGTGGATGTTGCACAGAAGCAGAAAGGACAAGAGCCATTTTATTTCAGTCTGTGCAGCTCCTCAGTGCAGGAGCACCATAGGTTTAATTTTTTTTCTGCTAGGAATAATGATGATCTCCACACATTGGTATGAACAGAAAGCATGAAGCTTATTTATTCTTTCAAATCAACAAATACCTTAACCCTGATTTCCAGGCAGGCTGATGCTCCCCGCGGTCGGACAGAGGGTGTGCGGTGTGTGCGGGCACCTCCCGGCAGGAGCGCGGCTGCAGCGCGGGGCTGGAGCCCTCTGCCGAGCGCACCGGGCCCCGCCGTGCCGTCCGTGAGCGCCGCTCCTCTCAGGCTCTGCTCCCTGCCGCCTCTGCTCCTTTTCATTTCTTTTCGTGGTGCAAGAGCATGCCATTAGTGTTTTGATCCAGCTTGTCCTCCGTTGGTCTGAGGGATCCCTGCGCAATGCGAGTGTGCGGGAGGCAGTGGGGATTGACCCTGCCTGCGGTTTGGCAGGGCAGGAGGGTGAGGAACGGGGGCCCGAACAGGGCTGCCAGGATGGTCCCAGGATGTGGGGGACAAGCATGGGAGTGGCTGGGACACAACAAGAGTGACACCAAGGGCCACATCCACTTCTAGTCCTGAGGTCTGGATAACCGGAGTTCTGCTATGGGAGATAGAAATCTGTTGTCTTTTGAGTGTAATTGATTTATAGAAATCAATCAGCAGTGGTTTGCATTGCTTCTTACTTAGCTATGTCAGTCATGTGTGCATAATCCTGTTTCATCTGGCACCAGCAATTCCTATTGGGATTTTCCACTGCATCGACACAGTGCATTCAGAAGTGACTATGCATCAAACTTGCTCTGTCAAAAAACCCCCCAAACATTGGGACTTTTTTTTTTTTATTATTTTCTCAGTGAGTCTATGTAATGTAGAAGCAGTCACGAGCTACCAGAGCTTTTCATGTTCATTCTGTTATTCCTCTTACACCTGGCAGCAGCTGCGTGTGGGCACACAGCCACGGAGAGCAGTTTCTCGCCGTGCTCCAAGCCCCTTTGCAGGCAAACATGCTGCCCACTGCCCCCTGGCTCTCCCCAGTCCAGCACTGGGCCGTGCCCTGCCTCTTCCTTTCATTACCTCTATTAAATATTTTTGGCACTATATTTTTCTTCAACAGAAGCATTTAATTTAATTAAAAGCGTGTAATATAGTATGTTTACATAAATGCCTAATGCATATGGAAACTTCCTAAAGACCCCCGCTACTTGTACCTGGTTCTATTAATGTTGATTTAACGGGCATAACGAGTAAATGATGTTGCTAAGAAGGGTGGTAATACTTTTTCATATTTTTAATTACCTGAAATTATCTATCCTCTGAAAGATGAACCAGAGATTGAAATATGCAGTGAAATATTTTTTAATGCATTGGGAAATTGAATATCTTATAAGAACTCAGATTAAATGCTGATTAGTATTTAGGAAGACTAATTATAGTTAAAGATTGCTCTGCTGAGCATAGGTTGATATGCAACTTTGCCATGTCTTCAGAAATCTTTAGAGTCTAGGATACAGACCAGACTTTACCTTTTTGGAATCTGGTACATGTGCATTTTTATGGCTTACAAAATGCTTTTTGTATGCAGTAAGGGAAGGATTGGTATGTAAATAAGGAACCAAAGCATCACACAGCTGTAGCAAAATGGGATACAACTTCCCTGAAAAAATGGAGTCTGATTTCTAGGGGCATTCATCTAACAGGAAGAATCTGTGCAAAGCTTGCAGGATGCAAACAGTGATGTTTTTGCTGATGTCAAGGGCTTAGTGAGTGGGGAATAAAATGTACTGGAAAGCAATATACAGTATTAAAAAACCCCCACACCTATATTGTATATTTTTTCAAGTAGGTTTTTCTTCTAATATACAATTCCAAACCCAGAAATGATTTGTGGATTTTGGCAGAAGGTATTTTCAGTAGTAGTCATGTTCAGTTCCATCTATGATGCTTTTTCATATTGAACTTTACATGTGTTTGCATGCACTGTACCACAAGATGCGTTCAGCTGCTCAGAACGGGAAAAAGTTTATCCTTCTACCAAACAATGCATTATTGGAGTTTGATGTTTTCTGAAACAGTAGTGGTTGTTCAGAAAAGATATAAAGGTAAATGGGTCTTTTCCTATATAGTGGTTCTAATGTTTCTAAATTACTTTTGCTAATATCAAAAGAAATGTTGCAAATGTGGGTTCACACGGTACTTGCTTCCTTTATACAAAATGTTCCACTGAAAGCAGTTGGCTAAACCTCCAGAATAGTAGGATTTGGTTCAGAACATTGTTTTTATAAAAATGTAGAATATTAAATAGGTGTTCAGAAATATTTAACAGGAAAAAATGATAAAAGCATATTTCATTTTCCAGCCACCAAAAATCCCCTTGCACAAAACCTTTTTCTCCAGAAATAGAAAAGGAAACAGCTAATCCATTAAAATCATCCATTAAAATGACCAAAGCATTCTTGCTGATGTCCCTGATTTATATTGCTATAACCCCAGACAGCTATAATGGACTCCTGCCTAACATAGTCACTCCAAGCTAGACACCCAGAATGGGACCCAATAAGATAGTTTGAAGAGGAAGAGCTTAAGCTGCTTCCTGAAATTTTTCCTAACTAAATCAAATACAGGCACACAGGGTTCTAAAACAAGTGTTATTTCTTGTAGTCATGCCTACCTGGAAAGTATGGCTGTAAAATTTTACAGAATTTGTCTTCTACTTCCTCCTGCCCAGTGCCTCCCCCAGGATACTTCTACAATACCATGGTCTAGCATGTTGGGAAGGAAACAACCTTGGCAAGGTATTTTATTTTCTAGTAGTGACAATACAATCTTTTTTCTCTGTAGAGATATTTCCCAATATGTGACACTGGTGGTGTACCATTCATAAACCCCAAGCACAAATAGGGCTTCTTATAGAAATTATGACCTTCAGCTTCCTACTACCTTTCTATTACCTGTCTACTCTGAGGTTTCTTTCGTGTACATTAGAAATAATTAGAAAAACTTATTGCTCTTGGAAATCATCAAGTATATATTTGTGTACCTTTGGATAATTTGAAGAAACTAATTACACAAATGGAGAGACATGAGGCATCTTGGTGAGATTGACTGGTGAGGAATTAGTGAGAGACCAGCTGGTGTGAGATCACCCAAAGACATGTCACACCTGGTGGACCTGCGGTGTCAGCAGTACTTATTCCCTGTTTTTTTTTAATCCAATATGCCCATTCCTACCTGCAGCATACTCTGTAAAATTTTCCTGATGTACCTATTTGAAGTGCCAGATCAGTTGTCACTTAACATCTCATTTTGAACAATTGTATCTTGGAAACGCATTTTAAAATTCACTATATAGAGATATATATATATATATGTGTGTGTGTGTAAATAACAAGCAGGTTTTCAGGACACCTGAAGCTACCACTTCACTAATTAGTAAGTCTGGATAGACACCAGTGTTAACAGCTTCAAAGGCCATTTTTTAAAAGGTAGAAATTATATCTCAAAAAATTGTATCACCAAGTATTTGAAATTATGCATGAAAATATCCAAAGTGATATCCCCAAATCGGTTCAGAAAAAAGCAGGATCTTGAGATCTTTCTGCACACTGAGGTCAAAAGTCCATTTCAACAGAAAAGGAAGGATCATTGGTCTTTTCTTTCTAAGAAGAGAAAAAAAACCCCTCAATCTTTATCAAGAACCATTAAGTTTTCTTCCAGAATGTTTCAAATACCACAATTCAAGTTGTCCTTCAAACGTCAGTGTCAGATTTCACTGTCAGGTAGTCACCGCCTGTTCTATTATTACTGCTGCTGCCTACCTTGAAAAAAGCCTATTCATAATACATTCTTTTTAAAGATGCAGCAAGATGTTAATCTGTGTTTCCATCTATCTCTTGTACTGTTTTAAATGCAATAGCATCTGGACCTCAGGAACAGATGCTGTGTTAATATTACTTAAAACAAAAACATAGAGAAAATTTGTGAGTATGTGAGGCATCGGGATGAATTTGCACCCTTTTTGACTATGTGGTATTTAGCATTTATGTATTTTGCTCAAGGAAGTTAGCCAGAATCCTAGTAGAAAAATAAATCATGGCTGTAGCTAAAGTACAGCTGTATCAAGGCTATATCAATAGGCAAAAAAGAAAAAAAAAAAGCATCATGGCTATACCCATAGTCAAAAACTTTTTAAAAGGTCACTTTTCAAAAATTAGTGTGTGCTAAATTGCATAAAATCATTTTAGGTTGCATCCCTCTTTGCCTACACAGTTGTTCTTCCAGAATATACTAGAGCTTTCAGTGGTTCATTCAGATGAATATAGATCATTGCACATTTTCAAGTAATGCCATTGTCCCAGTAATCTTTGTTAATTACCTAAATACTTAAAAAAATACTTTGACTAAATATTTTTCCTTGTGAGTGTGGCCAGTATGATAATCTGATCTTACACCTTTGTTTTTCCCTTATTCATTGTTACTGATTTTAAATTACAAGGCACTTTCAGGAGTGGCCATCTTTCCCTGGGCAGCAGTTAATACTTTTGGAGTATATTTGAAACTTTAATGAATATTGTTAATTACACAACTTCTTTACAAACTTCAACAGTCACATGGCACTGCAACATTCATTATCATTAAGAAACACACAGTGCATAAGACATTTGCAAGATGCTTTCCAACAGGTCTCTCAACCAGTCGAAACATATTTGACCTAAATGCTTGAAAATTTGTTGCCTGTGAATGAAAAACACAATTTTTCAAAAGGAAGAAGAAAGATGTCTTAATAACATTAAGATATTACAGTAGCATAGCTTTCTTTTGATCTATCTTTCATTATTTGAGAGTAGTGGTAGACAAGAGAAATCTATTTCTGAGAGCAAGAGAACTTTACTGTTCTCAGACTGAAAGCACAGGCATGCAAAGTTAGAACAGAGGGCCATCTAGCCTTTCCCCTGTTTCTGACTGTGACCATTAAAGGATGTTTAAGGAAAATGTAGAAGAAATGGAGAGTATGTGCTAATGTTCCTTCCTCTGAATTCAGTGTTTTTTAATCTGAAAGTTCATCTGGATAATCATTTTTAAAAACTGATCTCAGTGAATGCATCTAAATCTTTTTCCAACTTTAGTTTCCATAAGAATATAAAAATTTAAAAAATCTTTCTGAAACAATACATTTCTTTTCTTTGTGATGCATTTCTTAACACTGTAATAGCAAGGCAAAGAAAGGCCAGACTGTGCTTCTCAAGCTCAAAGCTATACTGGAGCTAAACTTTCACTGAAGAACAGGTATCCCCATCACAACTGCTATCTCAACATGCTTTCCCTTTAGAAGTTATTTTCCTTTATGCATGTACATTTCAGGTGTTGCTTACTGGGTTTTTTGTTTGGTTTTTTTTTAACTACTTTATTTTAAAAGCCAGATTTCTGCAGCTATGTCACTGACACCTGATGGTACTATGTAATATTTTGTTTCTACTTACAGTCCCTTCCTTAAAATGTCTCTCTTCAGAAAGAAGTCCTCTATTGAGTAGCCAAGCAACCTAAAACCTTCCTTCTAAGATTAGTCACTGAGTCATCTTGCAGCTTATTTCATACATGTTCCTTCTCTTGGGGCTGGAAGAATTCCATTAAAGGCCAGAGAAGGCAGTCTTTCTCAGCTGGCAGCTTTTTGATCCTGTTCTTGATGAAACTTTGCAGTGACATTTATCAGCATGAAGTAGGATTAGTGAATGGTCCTGTTCTCACATGGTGACTTTTTGTAGCTCCGGATAAGTATTCTTGCTCCTTGCTTTCCTCCAGATCAACTCTGATGACTTGCTCATAGACTCTAATGAAAATCTTCAGTCATCCATACATACCTGTTTTTCATGTTGTAAATGTGCTTCTTCCCTTATCCTCCGTCTGCTGTTTCTTTATCCATTATTTTTGTCATTTTCTCCTCTCTGTCATGATCTTTTGTATAATGCAATTAATTGGCCTCGTGATCCAGCTTATTTTCATTGCCCCTTCCTCTTCTTACAGAGCTAGCTGCTCTTCTTTCCCCCTTGATGATCTGCCAGTTTCTGCTCTTTGTTCCTCCACCTTGATGTTTCAGTTAGCTGTCTTTGCTCTTACGTCTTCATTGCATGAGTGGCTACTTTTCTTTTCTGTGTCTCTGTGTTTCAGATCATCATTTTCTTCAGGCATCTACAGTTCTTGAATCTTCCATGATGTGTTGTCGTTTCTCCTCCTTCACGTCCTTAAATCCCCCTTAAAACTTGATTCTACGTACCCATGGCAACAGTCGCTTCAGATTCTGTGACCAAAGCAAGCACTGAATTGCTTCTGCAGAGCTTTTCTTGTTTACCATATCACATATAAATGGGAGAACTGAATTTTCTTATATGATGACTCATAACTCTCCACTAGAACTGATGTTTGAGCCCTTTTCCTCAGAGCTGAGTGAACAACTCCTAAAGAACAACTCATTTAGTGAAAGTAACCCTTTTTCTTTTTTTCTAGTTACCATAAAACAGAATCTGTTGGATTTTTGCAAAGAGTAAATATTGCATGGTTGTTTAGGGTTTGATGAGCCTTGGAATATTCTTCCACAAACCTTTAGAGAAGAAAAGTCAGCAATGGGCACCACATATCTGGAATGATGAGGGAGGAAATAGGATAGACCAACTTTGTTAGCAGCCATCTGTCACTCCCACAGACACGGCCTCCTGTGCATGAGCGATTGAAAACATGTGAAACAATACAAGGGCTTCTGTCTGAGGCTATGGCTTTGCAAACCCTTGGCAAAGGCTACTAGGAAGCTGCAAGCACCCCTCAGTCAGTAAGGACAGTTATAAGCTTGTCACAAAATATTGAACGATACTTAGCCCTGACTAAAACGTTAAGGAAACTACACAGGGATTATGTGTAATGTGCAGGTTGTCAGTTAAGAAATTAGGAGTGAAATGCAGAAGTGGCTGTGATACGGAGAGGAATGTTTAATTAAGTGGGGATGTAGGTGTATACAGGGTTGATTGAACTTGTGAGATAAGGTTCTAGTATGGTTTCTCATGTCAGTAATACTAGAAAGAAGCTGCTTTTCTGATTGTACAGATTGTGGAGAGAACTAGTTCTTTTAGCAGAAGACTCTCCTACAAATAAGATGCATCTTGACCATCTGTTGCCAGATGGAAGTGGTCTACTTCTGAATCACTGGCTGCAATGACATATTTAGACAATGAATCTTTCATGGATACATCCAAAGCACAAATACATGTTGAGGTTATTTTTTGTGTTTACTTGGCCTTAAGTTACAGTATGGCTATATACTCTTGTGAACATCCTGTTGTTTAGTAGATAGCAAATCTAGCAGTTTGCGCCCACTATTTGTGAGGTATCCCAATTGCCTGAATAAGAAGCACAGAATTTATCACTAAAAAATGCAAGCACAACATAGAGGTCCTATTTCACTGTGCATTTATTTGAGGAATCTGAACAATTCAGCCTATGTACTTCGGTGGCCAGTGTAGGCAGTATTTTGGTATCCAGGCAGGCCCAGAACACAGCTCACGGACTCATATACCTTCACTTACAGGTCTGTCTTAAATTTCCCATGTGAAAAAAAAAAGTTACATTCTTTCTTTCTTTTTTTTTTTTTTTTTTTTTTTTTAATTTTCTTTAGGATATTTACTGTGATTTACTTTTTTTTTAAAGCGAACAGAGATTAGGAAGAAGAAAAAAAAATTCCGTAAGCTAACTGGGAATTTTAAAACTATGCAGTAGAATTTCAAGTCATTGCTGTTTCAATGAAGTATAAAGATGATTATCATGCCTAACTTCTTTGAAGTTAAATTGTGGCTTTTTACAAATATTATTATGCACAAATTAGATCTTATGCAGAAGTTGAGAACTGTCCATGAATTTTATTTCATCAGAAATAATGCCAGGTTTTAGTCTTACATGAGCTGAGTTTATTTGGTCTGAAAGAAATAGAACAAATAAGTGGAATCTGAAGAAATAGCATGTAGAGATTAATAAATGTCAGCCTACATCAAATTTTTCTCGATGAGAAATAATTGATACATCGTTATACTGCAGTGCCATAGAGGCTCTCCTACTGATGACATTGTGCACCATTTTGATTTTGAAAAAGAAGAATCATACCCAGTCCCATCTGTAGTTACATCACATCTCTGGCCATGCAGAATTTGCTTAGTGTGTCACATGAGGAAAGTACTTAAGATATTTTAAGATACAGTTGAAAGAAATGCAGAAGCTAAAGGCTGGGAAGAAAACTATTATAGTGTATTCAGCCTAGCTTCCCAAAAATCACCATTAGGAATTCTGCAGATCAGCAGTTCAAGACAGCTTGAGATGCAGCTATTCTTAAATACAAATTAGTTTTGATATACATGTGATTGTGGTGACCTATGATTGATATTGCAATTGATTTTTTTTTCTGGAAAAAATGTTTAAAAATAGTACATTTCACAGACTGGCATGTGAACTAACTTTTAATTAATACAGGATGGAATATATCCTTGTAACAGAAACAATAATATGTGATATTTATATCTACCTAAAACTAATCAACATTACTCAAAATTTGAATATTTTGCAATTAAGAGATTTTTAAAAATCAGGACAGAAATGTCAATACTGAATAAATTTGAAGAAACCACAGTGTAACCGCACTTACTCTGCTATAATTCTGTTCTAATGAGGCACAGAGAAAGTACATTAATCAGCTGGATAAGTTTTATCAGCAGCTGTCTCACACCGAATTCCAGATGATGCTATATGAGAGACAGTGGGCCAACTCTACATCCACTGTTGGACAGTGCCTGTGTCTGGTCAGGCCCAGAGCTCAGATAAGGAATGCACAAACTAGAAAAGAATATAGAAAGTCTGGTTGCCAGAAAGTACTGCAGTGCCTCTAAATACTTGACTGAGTGCTGAGTGAGGCAATGAATTGTGAGACAAAAGATGCTTCTCACATGTAGGTACAATCATGGATACATCAGTCAAGCTTGACTCACCCGCCGCCTCCACAGCACTCCCAGCCGTGACTGTGAGGGACTCTCAGCAGCAGTAATTCTAGTGTCATCAGCGTGTAATTGAAAGAAACCCCTTTAAATTTCCATGTTTTATTTGTGAATTACTTGTTCAAAACTTTTAGGATTCAAGAATTGGTTCCCCTGGGTTTAGAACAAGCACAGTGTTGTTACCCCATCGCGTGGCCTGTGTCATTCGTACCTCACTGCCCATTGATAATACATAGAGAGCTGCAGCTGATTTTGCCTTGTCTGGTAAATCCATTCTTGACTGGAGAGCAAGCTGCAGACTAAGACTAGCTTTTTAAAACATTCCACATATTTTAATATTTTGATTCTAAAATAGAGAGCAAAATGAAGACAATAAGCCATTCCAAGATCTTTATTATTCCAAACAGTTACATGGCACTAACTATTCTAGTGAATCTCTGCAGAGATTCCCACAGTCAGCTGCCTCAGGTGTCTGTGTAGATGCCTTCTGAGTGGCAAGGGCTTCCTGCTATTATGGTAGAGGGTCACTGTCACATCTGTGGTAGATGGGACTTCATGTCAGCACCAAGATTTTGCTCCTTCACTCCAGTGGGGTCTTTTTTTAAAGTATAAAACTACAGGATTAAGATTCACCTTGATTTCACAAACAGAGTAATTTTATGAAATTCTTTTATTGATTAATCCCATATTAAGTTGCCTGATTGCAAAACAAGTGCATTCTTCTCTCATCTTCTTAAAAGAAAAATGACCTTGTTACTCCTGATACTGCAGCTTGTCGGGCAAAACTTAATCCTGTCGCTACAAACATAAGCCCATGAATCCTCTTCTAACTGATAACACTTTTTACTAACTGAATGCCTGTGGGAGCTTTTGATTTGGTGTCTGACAGGCTTCCAGGTCCTCTTAATGTTAATCTTCAGATAATGAGTAATCTAAAAAAGAGAGGGATATAGTTTCTCTGGTTTATAGCTTTCATCTTTCATGGTAATAAGATTGTCACTCAATACTCTTTCAGTTGTTTAACAGCTTTTGAAAAACTCATTTTATCTAATTTTAAGACAGAAGAGCACAATTTAGCTCCCAATATCATCACAAATGAAACACCCATCAGAAGGTCAGCAAAGAATTAAGAAATAAGACATATGTGCAACATATATGGAAATCACTACGGAAAATATTGTGTTGGTATCCATTGCACTGCCTCCAATCTTCCAGTAACAGTCTCCTCCACATTTCATTTACATTTGACATAGATGTTGCTGTCCATTGTCAAGCACTGACAGCCTGGTAGATGTTATAGGGACCTTGTCGGCTATGGGTCAATATATCTGTGAGGTGGAAGATTATTTGGAGGAAGTGGCAAAGCGAGTAACTGTCCTTGGCTTCAGAGGGAAAGAGCATCTGAGTTCATTGCTGAGGTTCACCAGTTAGTGGCACTCGTGAATTTTCAGGTGGCAAAAGCAGCCAAGTGTGCCATTTCCTGCTCTTATCAGAATGATTCACAACTGTTCTTCTCTCATGTCTCTCTCAGCTGATAGCAACCTATTCTTACAGAATTTATATTTCTTTCTCTTTCTCCTCATTAAAATTTCATCATCTTCTCTATTCTCCATTACCTCTATGAAGGCTATATAGATTTGGCACGTAAAAATGGTTTCCTACCGTGAAGATTTTCTTCATAGCACAGTGACCTTATTTTCCTGTTTTCTTGACAAAACAGACACATGCTCTGTTTACCTTCTGCAAGCCACTACATTTTTACCACACTGGGGAGTATAAGTACTACTTATAGTTCCAGTGAGCTCTATATGCATGTTAGTAAAATTTTTTTCTTTAGTTCAGAGTGCATCTTACATGTCCTGCTTATTGGTATTTTTTCATTAGTATTATTCATCCATAAATGGAAAGAGACAAATGAAATAGATGATACCATTTGTATTTTTAGATAAACCTCAAGTTATAGGGAAACCTGTGATGGAACAGGCATTTTGTAATGTTACGGTAGTGTCTTAAATCTCTTTGGCATGTATAACACACTGTCTTTCACTGAAAATGCTGAAAGAAAGACATAAGAATGGCAACTGTGGATAATAGGTGTGGCAAAATAATGATATTAGGGGACTCAATTTCAAAACTAAGGATATCTGAGTTCATTTTTCTGGCTGTGGCAGAAATATGGTATTAAATAAATCCCTTCAAGTCATATTCAAGCTATGAGCCTAAATATTTTCTCTTCTGAGTAACATTGGAAATTATTAAACTCTGGGCAGCTTAGTTTTTTACACTGAAAGTTGTTTAGAGTTTGCCAGAGCTTATTGTTGATGTCACATCTTAAGAGGAGGTCTCCCTGTGAACCTGAAGTACCTGAGTCAGTAGACATGCCTAGAAATTGTCTATAGAAATTTTTTTTATGCAATATGCAGAGCAGTGACTGTTTTTTAGTAAAAACATTCTGCTGTTTTGGCCATGGTCTTGTTGCCAAATTCCTACCCCCTTTACATAGCAGCTAAAAGTTAGTGGTTTAGGGGTGATAGTGTCATCCCGATGATAGTGCTGGGATGACAGTTGGCCTTGATTATCTGAAAGGTCTCTTCCAACCTTAATGATTCTCTGAAAAACTCACCCTAGAAACATGAATGCAATTCTCTCATGTTGAGGAGAGGTGTAAACTGAATGCATTTTGATCCAAATGTCAGCAGAAACACTGAGAGCAGGTTTGCAACAACTGTATAAGCTGTGGATGTTCAGCCTACAGTGCCAATTGTGAAATTCACCTCTGGCTCCTGACCTGCTGCCATTCAGAACTGCAGGGGGTTGCTGCCGCTGAAAAAAATGCTCTTGTCCAGAGCTCCTCCTGGAGGTGTGTGCTTGCCAGCTTTCTTCCCAAAACAGCACAGATGTGAATATGACACCCTGGTCTAGCAGTGAGGCAGATTGGTGGTGACATGCAGGAAGGGTAGGTTTGTCTGGAGAGGGATCCTGTAGGCTGTTGTTGGGCATACCCCCAGAACTGCAGCTGCAGGGAGGCAGACTGCCTAATGCATACAGGGTGGTACTGCCAGAGAAACTGTTTCATAGGCTGCCTAAGTAACTAGTTACATAAAAAGACTTCATATCACTAAAACAGAACTAGTCCTTTAACAAGAGATATTTATAGTGATGCTCGTAGCATTTAAGCCATTCTCTCACAGATGGCTTCTTGATGCCTCATTCAGGCTCACTCATCTTCCTCCAAACTCATAGCAGAAACCTCTGGATAGGCAACTTCACATATTAGGTGTGTGTATTCTGTGTAAAGAGCGTTCCAGGCTCCAACCAATGCCCATCCCCATGCTATTGAAAAAGAAATATTCTGGGACACATCTCAGGCTCTAGAGCTCATCCCAATTTCAGAGCATTGAAAGCTTTGGACATTGGCAGACACACATCTGCAGTACTTACACAAAATTAACAAGAACATGTCACTCCTTTGATGCCACGTGGGAGACAATGAATCTTAGGCCCTTTTCGTTCTTGAGGTAATAGCTGCAGAGGAGCCACATATTGGTTCTTAATGCTCAGAGCTGGTTCCCTTTTCTTCAATGTATTGTTAGCACTCATTAAATAATAAATAACTGCTATGTTGATGTCTCCTTAATGAACTGAGCCTATAGTCCCACTGTGCAGTAGCTGTGCATGCACATCTCCATATGCATTATTAATGGTTATGTTATGTAACTATATAATGGAGTGGCAAGGAGTCTCTGGGACTCTTGCCCGAGTGAGTATTTGAATGGAATATGAACAACAGTTTGGCCTTGTATGCATATAAGTAATTGATCAACAGCAGAGCAACATCTTCTGTTTGGCTGATAAAAAAGTTGAGCCTCTAACTATCTGAAAGAGATTTCAGGAACATATGCCATACTTGCTTTCTTATGAAGCGTTTTTTTGTTCTTTGCTTTGGATAAACACAAGCTGAATGCAGAGAACTGCTACTGTGTTTTATAGCACCAAAGACTGGGCTAAAAATGCCCAGAGTGACAGGGTCACAGCTAAAAATCCCCCAGCTCCCAGGGAGACCCCAGCTGGTGTATGCATGTCTCATAGAACAGAGCAACACCTCTGCCTCCACATCGCTACTGACTCACTCATCAGGGGAGGGAGGCACAGTGTCAGGCTGCCCCAGCCACCTTCATCAGAGATGCTCGGTGCATTGCTGAGAGCCAGGCTGCACACACAGAGCACAGTTTGTTTTTCTAATATTGCTTGGAAGCATCTGCTTTCTCTTCTCTTTAGTGTGCTGCCTCCTGGATTTTCAGCCCCAAGCCCTGTATGAAATGTGCACATGCATAGGCAGGGCATGGGAGGGAGAAAAAGAGTCAGCTGCAGCTTAGTAAAGCATCAGAGTTAGAAAGGGAATGAATGCTGAATTTGGGAGGCCA
Source organism: Pyrocephalus nanus (assembly GCA_038380795.1). Lineage (NCBI taxonomy): Eukaryota > Metazoa > Chordata > Aves > Passeriformes > Tyrannidae > Pyrocephalus > Pyrocephalus nanus. The sequence goes on along the minus strand of CM076269.1, from coordinate 18,546,693 downwards.
TGGAAGAGAGAGAGAAGGAGATAAAAGATGCTGAAAGATGTGGTACATACAAGAAAGTGAATTAAAAGGGAGTATGTGAAAAGGATAAAGAGAAACTGGAGGGAGAACACAGGGAGACTTGGAGAGAGCATAAAAAATGAGTGAATGGTGAGACAGAAATGAAGAACAGTGAGAACAGCTGAGAAAGAGAAGACAGCTAATGGACTATTTCAGTATCTTTTAGGAAGAGCCTAGAGGGAAGCTTTTACAAGTTGAGTTTTAAAAATTAAGTAATCAGAGCAGTAGTGGTTGTTGGTTTTGTGGGATGTTTTTAAGGAAGAAGAGAGCAATCTAGAGGGACTGCACAGCATTTAGAAGTTTTCTAATTCTTGAGGATTCTAGCTTCTCTAGAGATTTTAGTCAATTTACTATATCAGTCATGGGCTGATTTTTAGTATCATTACATCCAGAGTACTTTGTTTACTGCTCTACTTTTCCTATGGCAGAGATTAGTAGGGCAGGTTTTTCTTTCAGGCAGTTATTGCTTTTTTTGGTCTGTTTTATTTTCAACAACAGATCTTTATTTTCTTGTAAGGGATTAGGAAAGTTTTTTGTAGCTGCAGTGCTGAGAATAAATATTGTGTGGATCCTTCAGAACTAAAGATCTACTGTATTGAAACTGCAAGACACGATTTCACGGCTTGGCCATTCCATTTAGTCCTGTGTTCCCATGCTTCTGTAGAAGCCTGGTAGATTAATATTTAAGTTTTGAACATTTTTAAGCCTTCAACTAATGCCTCTTCAGCGAAGTCCTCTAGTATAAACTTTAAGAACATGCTGAAGTTTCTTTGAAGTCAATAGAATTAGGAAAGCTCTGCAGAAAAGAGATAAAGGATTTGTTTTGTTGAAGTATTCAGGGATATAATTAATATAATTTTAAGTAAAAATCTTTTTATAGATACTGCTATTTGGAACAAAAGTGGTTGTAATCAATTCAACAAAATAGTAACATCTAAATTGAAGCTTGAAGCTCTTTCATACTGGAATAAAGGAATGCACATGAACAGTCCTCTGTTGTAATTCACCATTCCTTATTTTGGTACAAACCTGTGTTTTAAGCAGGCCTTTTTTAGTTTGCTGTGGGCACGTTATTATAAACAAGGATAGCTTCTTACAGATGGACACAATATACTTTGTTTCCTTCACAGGTGAACATGATTTCAAATCATAGGCATCAGTCTCAGAGAAGCCACATGATGTTGCCATGCTCAATATTACTTGAGGTAAGAAAATACTGTAGATGCATTGCTAAGTTCTTGAGTGTATTAAGAAAATGCTCTCAACAGCTACCAGCATGTTTATGTTTATCTCAACATGCTCTGCTCTCTACAGTTGGTGATCTTGGCAGCTGTGAATGAATTCCTGTCCCTGTACTGTACTTTTTTCCCTCCAGCTCTTTCATAAGAGGGAATGCCTTCAGTTTAATATTAAGTGTTGTTGATGTTCTAAAGTGCCAGACTCCAGGGGAGTGAAGTACCTCTGAGGTGGACCCATATAGATATGGGTGATAAAATGTTTATAACAATACTCCATAAGTCTAGATTCTTTTCATTCTTAAACCACCTGACTTTTTAAATTATAAAGTTAGGGAGAAATGGAACTGAAGTTCAAGATTTTGTTCAAGGTTGTTCAGTGTCGAATAGGAACATTTTGGAATAATGCATATTGAATAACTTAAGCACCATCCAAAACAGTTTGTGTTTCTTTTTCTTTTATTTTTGACACTTCTTACTTAGGTACTATAAACAATTAATTTTCTTTACTCTGATGTTTGTAGATCACATTTATAGCAAAAGTCAACCCAGTTATGTCTGCCCTGCAGTGGAGCTGGAGCTGTAGCACAGCACAGATGTGGTTGTGCGTAGTTGGTTCTATCTCATCTGCCTTTAAGGTGGCTCACTTCAGCCCCACCATGAACTCAGCAGAACTTGCCACCTGCAGGCATGTTGGAGTGCCTGGCTGCTGTAACCATCCCCCTGCTGTTAGTCTAATTGTGCTAACCTAGGGTTAGATCCCTAGGGGTATGGATAAGGACACCTCACAGACCAGCTGTGTGTGGCCAGGGGCACACTCATTGCACTGGAGTGTGTGGGGGTGGCAGACCCAGTACCTGCAGTAAAGCTTGGGCTAGCAGTTAGGTGTAAGTGTATTACCCTGCAGTCATGCAAGGCCTGTGGTGTGGAAATGTCCCATTTCCAGCTAGATGCAAGCTTGGACCAAACTATAATGCAACAAATATTATTATATAACAATATATATCTTTCGGAACCCAATAAAATAGTAGTGTGGAGGAGAATGCAACTCTTCGTAGGACAGGTTTTACACTGGCAATTCTGTTTAGGATAGTTGTACCCATTTATATTGGCAGAGGCTTTGTTCTCATTTCTCTTAAAGCATTTCTAAATCCAAAACATTTGGATCTTGAAAAAAATCCAGCATGATTTTGCTTATCTTTTAATGCATGCTAATTATAATGAAAAGTCCTGATGGTTCTTCCAGGGTTGCCAGCTGTCTTGGTATGAAGGAGCCTGAGGGAGACGATTAAGCTGTATTTTCAGCACAATCTGACTTACATGTGCACACTGGTGTCATTGGATTCTGTGGACTGCAGATCAAAGTAGAACATCTTCAGATAAACATTTCTTGGGCTGAGGGAAAGTGGGGGATTTGCATTCAATTTTCTGCTCAGCCACAGACTTCATGCACCATACTGAATGTGCCACTTGGGCCTTAGTGCAGAGGCAATTGGGCATTGTTATTCCTGGATTTCAGGCAATCTGTTTAGTAGCAGTTGTTCTGGGGGTTTCAGCGGTGCTTGGTATTGGACTTCAGAAGTAAAACTTAAGAAGCTTTAAGATTCCCCTGTGAATCTCATTCCTAGGCTCTATGTCTCAGTACCTATCTCCTTACCTCATACTGGGGCTGGAAAACCAGTGCTTTTATTCCTGTGGGATGCATAGATTCTTCTGTGATACATTTAGAGTTATCTGATAAATGGAGAGTGGGAGATGTTATAAATTGAGAGTGAAAATAGCAGCACGTTAAGCAAAAGTTTCTCCTGGTGTAAACATTATGACTTAAATGACCTTTCCTGAAGAAATTTTAATCCTCCATGGAGTCTTTCTTCTTTGCCTTTTAAATAAAGTAAGGTGGGTTTTTTTTTATCAGAACGTTTTGGAAGTTATTTCCACATAGATTAAAAATTGCTTCCTTGTCTGGCATTATTTGTTTCACATAATTTCAGGATTAAAAGGCGTTCCAAATATTGTAGAATTTGTAATTCTTTTTTTAAAGCAACTGGATAAGAGAAGTATGCAATATTTGAGCACCTGATTTTAGGTATTTGAGTGATTAAAAGATCTGTGAAATTTCTCAGCCTTCCTCTAGAAGCCTTGTTATATGTTCCTCACTTCTCTAGCAGAAGAAATTAGTCCACTCACATACATAAAAAGCATGATAAGGCAACAATTGTGCTTACAGCTGGACTGCAGCTTGTGACCAAAAAAGGTACCAGGTTTGAGTTCAAGTACTTGCAGACACAGAACCACCAGATCAAGTCCTCCCTACTATTAAAAGGCAATAGCAGTCAGTGGCAGTAGTCGTCACTCATTTGGAGGTGTTTGACTGGAGTGACCTGATGTGTCTGCAAAGATAATAGGACTGGGCTATCTGTCAGAGAAACTGTTTATTCACTGAGGCACAGTAGTAACTAAGTGGCTACTAAGTGTGTGGCTTTTTCAACCTTTATTTCAAGAATTTTTTTTGCATGGAACCGAGTAAAAATCTGCTTTCCTGAAGATCTGTTAGCCTTTATTGTCTAAACTCTTGGAGTATTTGAGCAGATATAAATGGGATACAGGGTATGACACAGGACTGTACACAAGTCCTAGCTTGTTTCTCAGACAAGTGTGTCTGAGCTCCTCATGCTACTGATGTCCTGGCATCACTTTCTCCTGAGCTTTACAGCAGCAGGTAAACAGCCCTCAGCCAAGGCTTGGCCTGGCACTCCTGGCCGGGAGCTGAGCAGGGGCAGCACTGTGAAAGCTCGATGATGGTCACTAAGTACCTTAGCCCAGGAAGGAGATGTGAATGTGCTTGTTGGAAGTTACAGCAGGGGATAGTTACGTACATGTTGGTCAGGTTCTATTTCATGCTCTTCAGAAAAATATTACTCTTTCATGAGTAGTCTGCAGGTTAGGAGTAAGAGAAAATGCAGAGATCAGAGTGATTTACATTAGAGGAATACTAAGAGTAGTTTCTCTCTTGCAACAAGGCAGAATAAGGTTTTCTGCACTTTTTAGAGATTGCTCCCAAACATAGGCTCAACTCTGCTAAGCAATGATGTCAGAACAGGTAGATCTAATTTCTATGCTCTTGGACCTTTAAACACGAGTGATCTTTTTACTTAATTAATTTCTAACCTTGGGAGAGAAATCATCTAATAAGATGAACAGAAACTTTCATTGATAAGGGAAGCAGGGTCTCTGTATACTTGATTCTTCTCATGTTACTAAACTTTATACCCATTAGAATGTCAGCTTTTCTCTACTGAACAGTCTTATGAACTACTACTGTCAATGTTCCCAAAAATTTCTGTCCTATTCAATTCACAAATGATAGAAAAGATGCACCTGGCTGTTCTGTCATCTGTTTCAGATACTTTCATTAGTCTAATTCAAAGAGATGAACCTCTTTTAATCTGTTGATCCTAGAGGGTAGAACTAGAAGTTCACATCTCTTTATTCAAGCTGGAGGAAAAAATGTAAATTTTGCAAGACTTTGCAAGCTTCAACCTGAAATGTGCAAACATCTGTTACATTCTATTGCTGTTAAAAGCTTCTGCTAGTTCAAGGTATCATTTATGCAGTCTCTTTTATATTTGTGTTCTATATCAGACATCAAATTCTAATGGTACGTTGCTGCACTTGTTTATTTATTGTCTTAATAGTATCTTTCTTATTAAAGAGGTTAATGTAAACATCAGATTTTGAGATTTACCTCCTCAAAGCCATAAAATGTCTTCAGTTAGTTTCTCCAGCAGTACCAGCTCATGAAGCTGTTATGACAGACCATAAATTTAGATTCCAAAGGCCAATTCTTGTCCACAGGTATTGTTCAATTTTCCTTTGATCTGAATTTCCCCTGCCTTGTCCATTGTTATGCAAAACCTGATATATTACTGCTTTCTCTGAGACGTTTTAACTACTTGCAGAGAAGTGAAGTATTTTTTCTAGCAAATATACTGAAAACAGATTCTAGGTAACAGCTGTGAGGTAACATTTGCTACCTCTCTTTAAGGGAAATACTTGGGACAAGGCAGTTAGCTGTCTAACTGCCTGCTGGACTCAGTCTTAACTACCCTAAATCTAATGGTCTAATCTTGTAACTTCTTAGTATCAACAGGTGCAAACTTTTGCTAATCTTTCACACTTTTTCAATTTTAAGCATAGGCATTCTCATTCTAAATTAACCAACTGTGTTACTATCATTTAGTAATTTAAACAATCTACATTATCTGAGTTTTTCTGGGTTTCTCTTTATTTTTTTTTCCAGTTGTGCATATAAATATACACATAGCAGGTATAACTCTTTCACCTGTTCTTAACTTTTGGAATTAGACTATTATTAACTATTATTAACTCTGGCAGTGGCCAGATGCTTTAATACATGCACCTGTGAGAATATTGTCTTCTGTGTACTTCAGCTACCTCACAGTTACATTCATCAACTACCTATCTATCTACCTAAATTTTGTGAAAAAATTACTTTAATGTGCAAGGGACTTCTGACTTCTTAGTATAGAGCTCTGAACTGTGCTTAACCACACTGAGAGGCTTTGTCCTTTTTAGGGTTTTTCTGGGATATGTTTTGTAACAATACAGTGATATCTTTTTTTTCATGCTTCTCAGGAGACCCTGGCTGATATTTCTCTCTGCCTTGGTTATGTACTCTGCAGAGCTCCTTATGCAATTTATTCTCCATTGAATTGTGAGCTTTTTTATAGCTGAAAATCAAGATGACTCAGACATTTCAGAGCTGATTCAACAGCAGGAGGTCAATCTTAGTTTCTCCTTTACCCTTTGGGTTCTAAGGATTTATTTTCCACCCAAGAAGGACATTATTTATAATCTCTCTTTTGTATAATTTTCTCAGCCTACTATTTTCTTCTCTGCTATATTTTTTTTTTCTGTTTCCAGTATCTAAGTGACTTGCCAACAGTTTTAAAACCTGGGTAAGGCATTTAGCATAGATGCCAAAACTAGTTGTTTGTGAGCGACTGAACTGCAGTTGTATGAACTTGTGGTGATACTGGAAACAGGAAAGGAAGTAAGTATTTCACATCTCCCACCAAAATAGCCAGCCTTCAAAATATGAAGTTATCAAATGATTTATATTTTACTTTATAACTCTCAAAATATATTTTTTCTTGAATTTTTAATTTTTTTCCAATGGACCTTAAAGATATTGCACTGAAGTGAAACACTAGATATGCATACTGGAGTCTACTGATAAATAAAGAATGGTTTCTGCTTCTACCAAGTATATTTTGGGTGTTCATTTATTTGTGTATTTATTCCCATTCCAAGATTTGTAATCCCCCGTAGGTATGGAGTAAGATGCCTGATAATATTTTTTCTTCAATGTCAGTGAAACAGCATATGAAAAGGGAAGTAAAATATTAAAATGTTATGCAGATTTATTTCTAATAATACTTTTACATGTTGTTCATCTCTTCTCCATGATGTAGCTCTTAAGGCTTTGCATAGCCATTTGAATGCAAAATGTAGGCCCTGAAAGAAATTACAGAAAGTATAAGGATTATGATAGCAGTTCTATCATAATAATAACGAAATTAACAATATTTTAAAAATATATGAGATGTTTTACTAATTCTATTGTAAAAACAAACAACCCCCAAAAAAACCTGTTTCAAAGAAATGCAGTGCTTTAAATACCATAAATAAATGCAAAATACTAGGACAGGATATAATATATAGAGTCTTCAATGGAATTGAAGTTATACAGAGATTTAATAGGAAAAATAAATTCATGAATAAATAAACTATAGCTGGAAACCATACTCCATACCTTTCAGTGACTTTGGCTGTCTTTGGTGGAAAGTTGTTCCTTCAATTCAAAGTAGCCCTTTGGCTCATTTTGACTTAGGGAAAATGTATTTTTGACCGTCCTGCATATTTCTTGGAGTCTAGGGGGAGAAAACTTGTTTCTTCTAATCTTGCATGCCATTGACTACTCATGGGTTATAACTTCAGAGAGAAATACAATCCTAACAAGTGGCACAAATAAGTTGCTTTAGGAAAATGCATGAGTTTTGAACTAGGAAGTGAATTGCTTAGGCAGTCTTTGTTGTCGAATGTCCAGGATGTCATAGAGATCATTCTTACAGAGCAGTTCTCGTGACTGACTGTCCTCTAACCCCATTACAAAAATAGAAAAACCCCATTATTGATCCTTTTAAAATCTTGCTGAGTTTGATGTATCAATTGTCTGACAAAGAGAATGGAGGGAAAACTGCATGCAAATTTCCCATTCCAATAGATTCCTCTTTTCATTTGTGAAAATAGCAAAGTTTGCCAACTCAGGTTCTGCACTTTGCGACAGTTATTGCCATGTATTGATAAGCTTACATTTACTGCACCGTTCACTTAAGTAACTTTTGGAGTGAAATTACCTAACATGAAAGTAATTCATTCACAATTCTTTTCATTTGCTAATTTCTGTTACTCATTTTAGTAATAATTTACAATGAAAAATGTATATAATAAAGACCTGTTCTATCATTGCTAGTCAGGAATAGTCTTCTGTTAGAAACGGTGGGGGCTCTGGCTATCTGTGTATTAACTTTTAAGTATTTAACTTTCAAAACCAGCAACATGTTTTATTTTACAATGCCCTGAAAAATTAAACTTCCAACCATACCTAACAGGATGATTAACATTCATAGAGAAGAGGATTTCAATATTAATCATTCACTGAGAGCCATGCAACTCAGAGAGAATGAAATGATCCTGATGAAAAGCACTAACTGTGCTAATGAAACTTTTTAATATCTTCTACTGACAAGGCAAGCATTGGAAAGCAGCTGCTTTTTGAAATGGAGAAGGTATAGTAATTCAGTAAATGTTCTTTATTAGTAATGTAATCTTCCCAAGCAATTTCTGAGCTTAGCTCTCATAAACTAGTAAAACTCTATTAAGCATTTGCACTGTAGCAGGTAATTGTTTAAGACTTGTATAGTAAAGAACCAGGTGCACCTAAATGTCCTGTGTGAAAGAGTGGTGCCAGTCACCCCAGGCAATGCAGAAATGAACCTCCTCCCCCTCTTTGTTCATCCTCACCTGCTGGGACTGACCGAGATGGCAGCAGCCAGTCCCATGAAGTGGGTACTGTTTTCCCTGCTTTTCATCATGCCTGCTTTACCTACAAGAAATAGATAAAGCACACGAAGGCAGGAAGATGCCAAGGACAGTAGGATCTGAGGGAGCTATATTCTGACAGAAACTAATCAATGAATGGTTTTTTTCTGGACTTGCCTTGAAGTCTGCAGGTTCCCAAGATTTTTGCTCTTCTCTGTAATGAAATTACTTTTTCAGCCCTGACCTTGAGAAATGCAGGGAGAAAAAAATTCTGGTATCTAGGGAATGCATTTTGGTTTACCACTCCTGCTGGCTCTCCTAGAAGGGAGGGCATTGTGAGTTCTGTAGCTGTTGGATCTGAACATGTAGTTGAACTTTCTTTTTTCTGTGGGATATTTTTAGTATGTGTAGGGATATTTTTAGACAGTGGATGTCTTTTCTAAGAATTTGTGTACTGTAACTATCCCAACTAGTTTATAAGTTTTATTACTCTGTAGTTCTTTAAAACACCCCCACGGCTGAGATTTTTCTTGTAAACTGAAGTGAAAAGGTTATGTAGAAGTATCTATTAATCTAATCTATTAGTATCTAAAACTAATGAGATATAGCTACCATGGTGTAAGATTAAATTGCTGTGTATCAACAGCAATGAAAATTTCTCATTTCAAGATTTTTTTTTTTCTATCTTTGTGGAAGATTCTATGACAAAATCTGCTCTGCTTCCCTGTTTATGTTATCCTTGTTTCTGGAGTTGCTAGTTGCAACATTATTGTAAGACAGTTGAGATACTGAGAGTGCACAGTTAGAACTGTCTGGATGATCCGCAATGTTTGAAGTCAGACATAATACATCATACATGGTTTTTCCTTAGCTTACTGTTGACTTGTGCAGTGTAATGTCAAGGTCATCTGGGACAAATCTGATATTTTCCCATTTCTGTGGGATCAATTTTTTGTTTTCTTCCTTTTTTTTTTTTTTCCCTAGATGAAATTTTAAATGTTCCCAATGGAATTAAATACTGGACATTAGGATGCCTAATAAGCTAAATAATTTGCTTAAATCCAATTTGGATGCTGTCCTAGTTATTGTAGAAGCAGTAATCAGCATGCTGGATATTGACATTTCTCTATGAAGAAAAGGTTAATGCCATAAAAATTATGTGTCCTAAGATAGTTGTATCTTTTTAGCAGTCATCCACTCCATTTCCCAAAGGTTAATTTTTGTGCTGGTTTAGTGAGAATATGATTCTCTAGCCCTTCTGTTCTGTACTCAGGTCTCCTACTGATATTAATTTCTATAAATCAGCAGAATTCTTATGGGAGGGGGGAGAGGAAAGACCAAACACTAATAATATTTTAACATCTCTGTTTCTGAGCCAGTTGTACTGCATTTACAGGTTTACCACATAGCAGTCACTTCAAAGGAAGTGAGCCTTATATGCTTCTAAAAATGATACTTTCTGGCAATATGAGAAGTGTTAAGAACTGCATGATGCTTTAAGGCCATAAAAGTAGTCAGTAGGCAGTCGTAACAGAAAGGAGATATGAACCTTAGTTCTGGCAGGTGTCAATTAATCTTCTCCTAAAATGAATCCAGAAGATATTTCATATTCCTTGGCTCTGTCCCAGGGATTCAGCCTTCTTTACCTCTTTCCCACCTGCTGGGCCGATGTTGAGCCAGGCTGCTTCTGCATAATCAAATCTGTTCTCACTGTCCTGCTGGCACGTCTGTGTACTAACTGCCTGGACGGGTTGTTGAGCTGCTACCTTTTAATCCCTTTGCTCTGGCAGGAGCCTGCAGAATGCCCCACTTACTGCATTTTCCCACAAGAAACCTGAAATTTCAACTTCAGATGTTCTTGCCAACTTTATAAATGTACCATTGCACAAATCTCTCACTCCCCACGTTTCCTTTTCTAATAATTTTTTCCACATGATCACTTGCCACTTCTTTTCTTTTAGTACAGTCAGTTGTCTGTAGTTAAGCTGGCCGGCTGGCTGAATAAGGCATTGAATGAATAAGAATTTTCAGAAGCACTGATCAAAGTAAGGAGTTGTGTATTAACCAAACAAGCGTATATTTTATTACAAGATAATTTGACAGTGTCCCCTATTATATTAGTGACAGTCATAGTATAACCAAATAAATTTATTATCCTTCAGTCTAACAATTTGTGAAACACAGAATATTTTTAAATGAGAAGCCATCTCAAGTAAGTTAATTTAGCAGAGCTTAAAAGCCTTGATTATTAATAATTCATGGTGCCAAGTTATGACAAAGAATCTTCAAAATCTGGTTTATTTATTATTTTATTATTACTCTAGCTCTTCAGTTTTCCAGCTGCTACTTTCAGTTCAGGCTTCACCTCTCAAAGCAGCAAAGGCTGTTGCTATGTCTCCCAGAAGTGAGTTTTTGATGTTTAAGTTACTTCCTTGCTGCCTTCATGAATCTCCTGCTAATCCTTGACTATTGTTTTTGCCTGAAAGGTATTTGTAATGAGAAATGATGACCAACTTAAAGATGTAGTCTCTCAGATGACTTCTTTTAAGAGACAATCCTGTAACAGGTTTTATGTAGCACCTTATTAAAGCATATATATATATATATATATATATAAATATATATATAGTACCGTCCCTTTAGAAAGGGGAAAATTAGGAGATATCTTTGTTGCTACCAGTGTAGGTAAGTGCATGGGAAATTTCACTTTGTATCAATGCACCAATTTAGAGGAAACATGATTTTATTTTTAGATATGAATTACCATAATCAAGTGAATTACAATAATTGCAGTGAATCACCATTAGAATGGATTATAACCATTAAGACTAAAGACGGCAGATCTCTGGGCTGGAGTAAATCAAATGTAATTCACAGAATCAGAGAAAATTTTAGGTTCAGAGCAGGGCTGACTTTACTTTTAGGTCTGATTCCTCAGAGCCTTGTAAATGAAGTTTTGAATATATCTCCAAGGGTAGAGATACCTTGATAGGAGGAAACTATCTGAATAATGATTGATGGAAATGATTGCTTCCTGCAACAGTTGTTTTGTAGGAATACAGTTGTTTGGAGAAACACTTAATACAAGGGTTGTCTTTTTAGTCCTACTCTGAGCCTTGTAGCCAAAATGGATAGTGTAGAGGTGGTGTTCTGCAGAAGCTGGGGGCTTCTCAAAGTGCAGAGACACCTGTCCTGCAGTGGGGATGGAAAGTGGAGCTTTATGAAACAAACCAGCATAGGAAATTCCTGTGAGGTGTGTCCTCACTGGTTTGGTGATGGTGCCGCCATTCATGGCAGTATCCTGGGGCTGTACGAATGTTTTGTGTCTTTGTAGCTGACTACCTTTTGTCAATTAAATTTTCCTTTTTCTTGAGTTTTCTGTCTTTGCTGAAACCACATGAACAAGGGAATTTTTCAGAGAAGAGATGCGTGTAAAAGCATCAATGTCTTGGTGACAAAGAGAAATGTGTGATACATGTATTCCTTGTAGCTCCGTGGACTGTGAATGCTGAGGGCTACACCAGGGTACTCAAGAGCTGGGTCTGGATGATGAGTATTATGAAATAGACTTTAAATATTTTTAATATTTAAAATGTTCAAAGTGATGTAGGAAAATTATGAGCTCTACGTCTACCTTTCCTGAACAATTACCTGATAGCAATGGATACTGATTGTAGTTCTGTTTGCTAGATTCTCTGGGCTTGTTTTTCTTTTCTTTTCTTTTCTCCATTCAACCACTGCCTAAAGGTATCCTATAGTTGCTCTTTCTGTGATTTTCTTTGTAATCTTATGAAGCAATGGATAATATCCAATTTGGGAATGGAGTTTCAGGTGTAATGCTAATGAGAAACGTCTGGTATAATTTGTAAGAACATAAGTAGTTCTACCGCACTACTGTGTGTGAGCTGACCCAGCAGAAACTGCTACAGAGGAAGTGTTGGACTCCTGCCAGGATGAGCTGCATACATTAACTACAACCAGAGCTGGAAGTATGCAGTGATTTTGGTGCATAATTTATTTTGTTAGCCTACTTGTCTTTCCTTTCTGATAGAAAGTTAGTAAGTGGGTAAATTTTATCTTATGTACAGATTTGTCATTGAAAGTGGAGTCTTGTATACCTTACCTGTTCATGATACAGTTGCTAAGGGTCAAGCTTGGTTAAAGTAAGAGATAACTCTGCTGCCCCTGGAGGAATCATCAGAATGAAAGGGAGACCTCACAGTTCCATGCAGAGTCCCCTGTCAAGGTGCCAGTCTCATTTCTTTACACACTTTTGGATGGTTTTACATTTCCCCTCCTCAGTATCTCAGAATATTTTATTCCCTAGTCATGGAATTAGCAAAAGATAATGATGCTTACTACACAGAGATTAAAAGTAGTCATATTTATGTGTAAGTGTGGAATTTAAAAATGAGAGGGTGGCTTCATCCAGGCAGAGACCAGCAACCCTGGCCACTAAAGTAGCTTTCCTGAAAGGAGACTGAAAGTGATTTTTCACACAAGTTTTCCTGCAAATGAAAAAGTCTCATTGAGTTAAAACAGAAGTTTATCTCCATCCCTCTGGTCACTTCAGCTGTTGTTCACAAATCCTTTAGAATGTGTCTATAGTGTCTGTAAAATCACTGGGGACTGCTAGGGTCCAGTTCATATAGGCAGCTGAACTGGGGGCTGAGGGTGAGAGCTTAAGGAAAAGTGGCTTGATGGGCTCACCGTGTCCTTCCTTCGTACTTCTGGGGTTTCAGATTGATGAAAGGTTTATGTTGATAACACACAACCTTGATGAGTGAGCAGTCGTTTACTTTAAGTGTATCCCATTAATGACTATACAGAACCTTTAGCAATAAATTATCTTAATTAGTCTATTTGTAATAAAAAGGTACAAAAGAGAATACAAATTACAATGTAGAAAACTTCCATATTTAAATGAGTGAAATAAATTCAGTAACATGTAAAGAGAATTTTAGAATTGGTCTGTAAAACTTCAGGCATTGTAAAATGTCTGAACCAATTTTGGATTATGTACAAAATTGGCTGTATGGGTGCATGCAGTGTCCTACACAAGGTAGGTCTGAGTGATTATTTTTTTTCCCACTTGACTATTTCATCATGAGTAGGCAAGTACTATGCTTATGGCAGCTACTGTTGAGTAATCTGCTGCAGCAATCTTCCTAGGGATCGTTGATTACCTTGGAAAGAGGATTTCTTTCATCAAAAGAAATTTTAAAAATTCTGTGTGAATGAGATAAGTAATTTATTCCAACAATCTGAGGTTAGTCATATGATTTTTATTGAGCCAATTATGCCAAAGATTGCTAAGTTTACAGTCTGTATAGCATTGCAATTACCAAAAAAAATGTCTATCCATGAAAATAAATTCATAGCTGCAGTAGTACCTTTCTAAGCAGTAGGCTTTTTCCTAAGTTTTTCTAAGGTAAGATTAAATAAGCATTAGTTGAGCTTTCAAGTACCAGTGTTTCATGTCATTTCCCATTGACAAAACTGTGTCTGTATTTTTTTATTATGACAGTACAGTGGTAGATATGCTAATGTAGGCTTTAATTCTCAGGAAGTACAGGCCTTAGGCACATGGTGTCCCTCTGGCATCCCAAGTTTTTGTTATAATCTATGAAGAACTTGCATACAATAATACTTCTTAATTTTAATATGACAAGCAGTTTTAAGCAGATTAATTGTATTATTGATGTAAACACTAACTAGTCAACTAATGTGCTGTGACTGCTACTCCTTATATCAAACTCAATCATTTTATTGTTGCCTTGTTCTCCTCCTCATTTGTTTCATCTCCATCTGCTCAGTCTCTCATATACTTGCACTGCATCTTAGAGGTGCCCAAGCTTACTTGGGCAAAATATTGTCTTCTATGGAAATAGGGTCCAGCTCTCTGTTATACTGCAATCCAAATGCAATATTAATGCTTGTGCTGCTACCAATATGACATTCTTCCCTGTTTGACTCTTGGAAAGTATAATTCCTATTTCAGAGCTAGTTTATTTGTGTGTAAGTGAAACTTAAGGGTAAAATTGATCACATCTCACTAGAGCCCTTTAAAAGAAGGGTGCTAGTCTAAGCTAGTCATCAAAGCTTGTGTCATTATCATTGCAAGTGGTATCATCAGAGGCTGGTGTTTCTTAGGATGTAATGAATGACATTTTCAGAAGATGATTCATCCTGCCCTAATGTAGTAGAGCTTAGTCACCTAATGGAATTGTCTCTCTGTGAACTACTACTAAGACAACATGAAAAGATTATATTTGGTGCATAACTTGTATGAATCCTACTGCAAGTGTTCAGGGCAAGCCCCCGTTTCTGATTCTGTGCTGATTCTATTCCAACTGCTAGGAAATTATTTTTGTCTTGCTTTAACATAAATTTTAGCAGTAAATGTCCTGGGCTTTAGGATTTATATTACTGCATATCGTTAAACAATTTAATTAATCAATTAGAATGTCCTTTTAGATATCCCTTAACAATATCTGTAGAGATTTTAGTTCATTCTGTCTCCTCCCTACTGATGTTCCATCAACACAGATCCAGTATTCCTCTCAGAAGTGGCTGGGTTAGTGTAGTAGTGCAGAGATGTAACGGGGAAACAGTCAGGGGGCTTCCATCTGCTGACACTATGATAAAGCATGAAAGAGGTAAACAGATAGATTAAAAACAGTGGGATGATTTGATATCAGTTATTTTCTTCCAATTGAAATGGCTTTGCTGGTTTGGCTCTGTTTCTTTACTGCCATTTGACATAGCAATGTTTTATATTTAGAAAATACTATAAGAGGTGGTGATATAAGCACATGAAAGGTTAATGAATTTGGTTTAGAATTGAAAATATCTTCCTGTAATGAAGGTCATGATTTCAAAGTATTGCAAAACAGCGTATCTTATTGTATCTGCTCTATGTTGTGTCTCCCGAGCTGAAATTTCACTTAAAATTAGGTAGCAAATGATAAGAACAAGGTAAGTCTATGAGGACTATCTTGGGATATCAGGGAACTCCTGCTCTAAGCTCAGTGGCGTTATTCCCAAGGAAGTTAATTTCAAAACAAGTCTGTCTGTTTTATGAGTTTCAGCCAATAATTTTACAAATAACCTTCTGAAACAGAAACTGTTGGTTCTGGGCTTTTCTCTGCCATTCTGCTGTCTTTGCATATCACTGTGGTTGCAGAATATATTTAGCTGGTTACAGTAGTCACTGGGGATTGTGTTCTTATGCTTCTATTTGTTTGATTTAATACATGTTTGCATATTCAACTGTGCAGTCAATAAACATCATGCTCTTTATAATAAAAGGCTATCTTTGGTTTTACTTGATCAGCTAAATGCATATTCATGAAGGCAAGTCACTGGTGTGCAGGCCATGCTTATAAAGTACATCTGCAAAAATGGGAATGTGGTTATGAGTATTAAAATAAAGCAATGTTTGGTATTATTGTCTGGTTTGTAATATTCCAAGCATCTTGTGGGGCTTGGACCTGCCTTACCTATGAATTCCTACCCTTCATTATTATACCAAATAGTAGGTTATATATTACAGCTGTCAACCTCTGTTAAGACAACAACAGCAAGCACCAAGTCCATGTGTGTTTTTCAACTAGTGCAAGTTAGACAGAAGCTAATTCAGATTTTAACTTTATTAGCTGCAAAAAAATATCAGCTTTATTGCTTGGCAATAAGCCAAGCCTTTTATACTTATTCTAAGGAAAAAAAAAGATCTTCTAAACAGGAGAAGAGGAAGAAGGGCCTGAGAAAGGTTGATAGTGTGAGAGCATGTCTTACCTGTATAAAAATAAATACACAGTTCATCATTATTTCAGAAACAGTCATAAATTTATAGAGCTTTCAAAGAAAAAAAAAATCATTGAAGTTTTTAGATACCTTCTGCTTTAAAGTTTTGTAGTTTTCAAGCCTCTTGCTATTCAATAAGGAGTTAGTTACAGAGATTCTTTCCGAAGTCCTTTAGAGATTTTGATAGTAGCTTCAAAACAGTTTTATAAAAACAAGACTATTTATGTTCTCTAATTCCTACATGCAGTATCTCCACTGTTGTACCTATAAACAGAAGTTGGTTTGTAATAGCCAAATAAATGCAGGACTATGTTATTAGCTGGTTTCTGGGAAAAGGTCAATTTTCCCCAATGGCAATTTTTGAAAGAAATATGCCACCAGCATTTCTCTGGGGCATCCACTCAAATAGAACTGAAGAGCTGAGTCTCATGCTTATTGCAGTCCTGCTGTTGACTTTGGTCCTTGGATCAGGCCTTATATCCTAACAGTGAAGGTGTCTGTGTGCAATTTCTAGGGTTTAAGATTTTTATGTGTATAGTGATGGGTATTGGACTGCTCTAAAGAAATGGGGAAAATAAACTTTGTGCTAGGCAGAATTCACCACAAGATGTCTCATATCTCACTGTGTAAAATGTGTAAAGGTAGGGAGCTATCCAGCTAAGTCTGGTGAGAGCAATGCGAATGACATGATTTAGATTCTTCTGGAAAGTGTGTTAAGAACACATAAAAATAGACTGGATGTGGAATCCAGGCATGAAGAGTGTATTCTTCAAGGGCTGATTAAAAATAAATGAACAGAGACTAACATCACTGAATATGGACAACATTTTCTAGAAAGGGGAGGAAAATGAACAGTTAAAGCCTAACATTAGGAGAATGATTACACATTATAAAACAGAACAATCAAATCTCATTTGTTATTTCCAACAGCATTTGCTAAGATAAGTGGACTCTTTATGGCTAAGGTGTCTATTTGAAGGCTGTTTCACATCCTTATATTTAGGGTGGGGTGTAACTTCTTATCTTTTTAGCTGTTGGCTTTGTGAATCCACACTAGAGCCCACACATGGATGAATTGGGCCTTGGGCATAGTCATCTATTCTAAAGTGTATGGGTGTGTGCTATTTATGTATTTTTAACTAGAACTCTTTTGTGTTTGTATATGTATGATTTCTCCCAGCACTAGAGCAGACTTTACTCTTACTCTAGGATGTTAATTGGGCTTCATGGCCAGCTACAAATTTTCTTTATAGCTTTTAAAATAAAGCTTTGAGCGTTAACTGCTTTCATGGGTATCCATATACAAAAGGGTATGTATTTCCATTCCTGATTTTGGAAGGCCTGGGAGGTGAGGGTGGGTAGTTGTGTGAAACTTCTACTGTTGCCAGTAATGAGCCAGAAGCGCAAGCTGATCATAAATGTATTTCATATACCTGATGATCCAAACAAGTAGTTATGCTCAGGATTAGTTTTATGTATTAACAGTTTTTTTAATATAAGCACATAAAGTTGTTGGGTTGCTTTTTTTAAAGGCATCTAATTTTCAAGTATATGATGGACTCTTTTGCTAATATATAACTACAAAGTATCTCCAAAACTGCTTACATAAAAATGTCTGGCAAACCGCAGAGCAAAACATTAAGAACCATTTTCTTGAAAAATCACAGAGTAACAGAATCACAGTACATAGGGGTGTTTTTAAAGACTGGACACAGCAGTTAATGCCATGGTCCGGTTGACATGGTGATGTCCGGTCACAGGTTGCACTCGATGATCTCAGAGGTCTTTTCCAACCCAACTGATTCTGTGATTCCATGTTGAGGCCTTTACCACTCCAGAGAACAGTGGCAATCCCTTTCCCCGTCCGAGCTGCCGTGTCGGGACCGCTTCCCGGCGTCTCCGTGCCGGGTACGGACGGGCTGGCGCGCCCCTGCGGGAGCGGCTCTGCCCGTGCACGCCCGTGTCGTACAGGTGTGAGTGGGTGTAGAGAGGGACCCAGGTGCCCCTCACCCCGTAGGACGGGGTTCCCTTACTAATCACGGCCGCGGGGCCGTGCCCTGGGAACCGTCCCGGGGAACTCTCAGCTTGGTCTCCCCCGCCCTGCGGGGTCCGGCGCGGCTGCATCTCCGCGGGCGGGGCGAGGCGGAGCCGCCCCCCATCCCCGCCGCGCTCCGCCCGCCCCCCGCACGAGCCGCGGCCGTGCTGGAGCCGGTGCTGGTGCCGGAGCGCCGGCCGGGCTGTGCCTGCCCTGGCCGCGCTCCCCGCCGGGCCGACCGCGCTCCCGGCCGCCGCTGAGCCGCCCCCGCCCGCGGTGGATGCCGGCGGGGAGCGGGCGGAGCGCGCCGCCGGGGAGCGGGGCTGCCGCGGCCGCCGGAGCCCACGTACATGCGAGTGCCCTCTCCGCTCACCAGCATGCTTTACTTCCAGATGGTGATCATGGCAGGGACCGTGATGCTGGCTTATTACTTCGAGTACACGGACACCTTCACCGTCAACGTGCAAGGCTTCTTCTGCTACGAGGGCGCGTACCGAAAGCCCTACCCGGGCCCGGAGGACCGCAGCGCCGTGCCGCCGGTGCTGCTCTACTCGCTGACCGCAGGCGTGCCCGTGCTGGTGGTAAGCAGGGGCCGCCCGCGCCCCGACTCCGGCGACTTGTTGGGCTGGACCGGGCCGGGGCGGGCCGCGGGTCCGGCCGGAGCGGCGCCGCCGGCGGGGTGGGCCCGGCGGGCGGGGACCCTCCGCGCTCCCGGGGCTGCGGTCCCGGTGAGCAGCGCCCTGGCCCCAGCCCCTGCCCCACCGTTGCCCACCCGCGCCTGTGAAGTTTATTTTTAGCTCCGGTTTATGTAACTGCCAGTGCCTCTGTTGCCAGCCCCGTGCGACTCCTTTTGGTAAAAATAATCTATTATTTTTCGTAAACGCGTGTCGGTTGCAGGTATGTGGGCAACCCGAGGGAAACTCGCTTGACGGCAACCACTTACTGATGTGTCATCCGGTACTAATTAGAAAACCTCTCTGTCAGTTCTGGTTTTTGAAAGTAACTGATAAGTGCAAGGAACAGGGAGCAGTTCTACTTGATTCAGTTGTCTCTGTATGTCAGAGTTACTGATATGTGTGCATAAGAAACCTCTGTGTCTCTAATTGAACATGATCTTCTGTCAATCAGTTCTAAACAGGTGTGTCTAAAAAGATTTTTCTTTGCATTTAGTTTTTTTTGGAAAACAGCTAAAAGGGAAAATCAGTGGTATGTCTTCCCTTCAAGCTGTTGAAGGTATTCTTTGTGTTGTCAGATAAGGAGGGCATTAGCATCACTTAGTGATCCCTGACCATACTGTGCAGCAAAGAGAAGGGAGTCTTTAACCATTGGGGGTGGATCATATATAGATTCACGAAGTGCATGCATAGTTACACATAAAGTCCTTGTAAGAGTTTATTTTAATGAACTATAAGCTTTAGAATAATAAAAAATTACAATAAAAAGAGGCCTTTTAAGATATAATCTGTGAAACTAATAATTACTATTTTCAGGAAAATATAAAAAAATTAGGAGAATAAAAAGCTTCATCAGAGTGATGCTATGGTAATCCCAGACACAATTTCTGCATTGTATGACCATCAGGTCTCAGATGGTATCCAACATAAAACCTTTTAGAGGATCAGCTTTAGTATTTGAGACTTTGTTAGTTTTTTTTGTTTGGTTGGGGTTTTTTTGTTAGGGATTGAACCTCATCATTTGGCAAAACAGGTTATGTAGTCTTTTGATTTTACTGTCAAGTACTTTACCATTTTATTTTCCTTTTTATTTGCTCTTTTGAACCCCTACATGCTGTTGAGATTTGAAGGGGGGGATTTTTTTATTGGTTGTTGGTGATGTTTTCCTGTTGTTGGCCTGTGATGTTTGTTTTGTTTTTAATTGTATTTCTTTTATTTGGCTTGGGAAGTTATAAAGATTTATGATGGGCATCAGGTTTTCCTAATATGTGTCAGCAAAATGGATTGATAGTTTCCATTCATTTCCTGGGTGCTAGATGATTAGATGAGAAATCACCATGACATTTTGGGTTGGCAGTCTTGTAATTAGCCTTGCTAAAAAGCTAATAATAGTATTTAATGATACTTAACTGTGCTTCCTCTCCCAGTCAGCAGTCTTTTGAGCAAATGACTTGCTTTGGGATGTCAGGGCATGGAAAACCACATTCTAGGTGCCTGTGTTGCACTTAAAAAAATAAATTAATTATATTAAATAGAGAATTCAGCTCCTGGGAATCTCATGACTTCAACAGCATGAAGTCTAATAATTAATTTTAGTTTTCAGTCTTTGGACAGAATTCTGTTCTGACTTGCTTTGGGCAACCCTCCTTGACTTTAGTG
The DNA here is from genome assembly GCA_038380795.1 of Pyrocephalus nanus. NCBI lineage: Eukaryota > Metazoa > Chordata > Aves > Passeriformes > Tyrannidae > Pyrocephalus > Pyrocephalus nanus. Next base: position 18,526,102 of record CM076269.1, on the reverse strand, counting down.
TTTACACAGGATGGCACTTCCTCAGTTGTACAGAATATGTACATTACCTTTGCTTGTTCTTTTCATTGAAAGAAGTGGTGAAGGTAGTATTTCTTCACTAAAGAAACTTGTATGTTTTCTGTTGTAGTTCCTTCCTAAGATTTCAGAGATTAATTAAATTGCCTTCTATTTAATTTGTTTCTTGTCTTATGACAGTTTGTACATACATGTTGTGTAATTTTTTTCTGTAAAAGAAATATAAAAATGAATCATTTAACAAAGCTATATTTTTGTCTGTAAAGATACAAGTGTAGGCCAGTGAAGAAAATGGATTTCTACAAATGCAATTGTACTTTTTTTTTTTTTTTCAAAATTATTATTGCCCTCAAATATAGCATACTAAATACCATGATTTTTGATTTTTTTTTTAAAAAATCCCTTTTCCTGTTTCTGGAGTTTTGAGATAGAGCAACATAGAGTCTTTACCCTGGTGTTTGCAGCAACCTAGGTTTTTTGAGACATGGGACTTGCTGAATTGGAGCCACAGAGTGCTTCAAGATAAGCCTGGTTCTCTTAAAGTGATTCATTTAATGGCTTCATTGCACTGAGTTTTAATGAAGGTGCTCAAAAATCAGATGAGGTTTTCCAGTGACGTTCCTCTTTCCACATGCTTGCTAGTAGAAAACTGGAAAATTAAAGCACCAGTAGCTGGATCTGTCTTCATGAGCATCTCATCAGCAGTGGGTCTCCTGGGGCTGCAAGGCTGTCACGTGGCTGCTCATCCAAACTTCAGTGCTACATCAGAGATGCTGTAGCGGATCTCAGTGTCAAGCCATGAGGTTGATCTGAGTGTCTGGTCACAGGGCAGCAACGTGCATGTGCTGAGCTGTGAATATCAAGCTGTCATTTGACCAGGATGTATTGTGAGCACTGCACTAATCCTGGGAACTTTCAGGTTAGTCTTCAAAGTGCGACTTCCTGCTAGTACATTTGTGCAGCCCTAGTACAGCATTGCTGCCATGCTTTCATTCCCGAGTCCATCTGCTTCCCCATTCCCATCTGCCCCCATGCTATCCAAGGACAGATGCAGCTGGCTGTCAAGGCACAGGCGCTCAGGAGTCTGATCTGGGGAAATGTAGTCCCAAGGCAGAAGCAGACTGCTAGCTCTACTGCAGTGCTTGACTTGCAAGTGCTCTGGTATGGGAAGGGGAAACTGCCTGAAGGAAGGAGGTTTTGTACTCTGCAGTTGGGACTTACTGGCTATATTATCTACAGCCTTTGGTCAAGTAATTACAATGTATTTACCAAGCATTTGGTCAGCCCTGATTTGTGGGGCAGTTGGACTAGCTTTTATGTAGGTTTAATGAAATAAAGCAGGATACGTTAGAATGTTGGCTTTGTGTGGATTATCTCTAAAGGGTATGCACTGTTTCTTATCTGTCAAATCTGAAGTTTATGAGTTCTTCCACTGGAGAATTTTGAGGGCCCAAAAGATTAGTTTTGTTTGGTTTGTTTTTTAAAAAAGGCTGAAAACAACTGCAGTTTAACATAAAATATATGGTCCAGTCTGATGTAAGACTTTTATTTGTTGAAGGTCTCCAAAGTCATGCCCTTAGGCACAAGTAAAGTAATGCCTTGACTAGATATGTTTGCATAAGGAGCATCAGGCACATGAGCAGTAAAATATAGATGAGGTGGAAATTCCAATCAGAAGAATGGAAGAGCCCTAAGTTTGAGATTCTATGAGGGAAGGATGAGACTTGGACAGAGGCAGAGCCCCTATGGGCTCCCCTTCTCCGTTCCTCCTATTTGTCTTTGTTACTTAGGTTTGATACAGTACTGCTGGCTCTGTGTTCCCATCCTTTTACTGTCCATACCACTGATATCCTGAAATCTCTGGTCTACTGAGAAATTCTCAATACAAGGTTTGGTTTTTCCTTTTCCTGTTATTGTTTTGGTGTTTTTTTTTTTTTTTTTTTTTGGTGGGTTTTTTGTTTGTTTGGGGTTTTTTTGTTTTGTTTTTGAGTTTTTGTTTGGGGGGTTTTGTTTGGTTTTTTAAATAATTTTTAAGTCAAATGTGAAGGTGACAAGAAATAGTCTCTTGATTTGAGTCTATTCAAATATGTAAAAAGCATAAAAATGCTAGTTGAGAGCTCAATGCTATTTAAGCCATTTCCCAAAGTGCCAGTTCTTGCTCAGTGGGCTGGTTGCTTTTTTAAACTTGTTATGACAGATGTAGCTTGGGAAATGCACGTCAGTCTAATCCTTTAGCTTCCAGTAGAATTGATTTGTAGAATGGTGAGGCTAGTGTCTCATGTTTTCAGAATCCATAGAGTGATCAGTTCTGCATTATTTCTTTCTGGTAGATCTTAATAATTTTGATATCTTTAAAATATTAATAACTTGTTGCTCCCACATGCTAATATGGCTTACATAAAATGTCAAAGCTGTTGAAGCAAAAGATGGTGTAAAACTCAATATTTTGGACCTAAGATGTATGCTGACTGTCATATAAAAGCCAGGAGGAGATAATGACACATTTCCATTAGGATATGTAAACAGTTTTGTTATGCAAATGTTATTTGTTTTTATTTCCAAGTAACAAATGGATCATTACAGTACTTATTCATAAAATATGCACTTCTATTTGCCTCAATGAATTCCTAGTATATTCATATTTTTCTCTGTAAACCAATTAAGAATCATTTGTTTTAGGATAATCCTTTTAATGCTATCACTGAAAAAATATCTGCCATTTAGACGTGAAGTATTGTATTATCTGTTTTTTCAGTAGACTGGAGGAATCTTTAGATTTACATCCTCTCCTTGTTTGGGATGTGCCAAAAATCAGGCATTCTGTCTTCAGCTTAGCTTTAATTAGTAACTTTTTCCTTTCTTTTGAGGAAGAAATTTTGAATCCTGGCAAAAAAAGACTGTAAATTGAGAGATGCAGTATCACTGGTTTTGTATCAAATTTATTGTACCCTCATGCTTAAGAAAAACACAACCATTCTGTGAAAATTGAAAAAGAGAAGGTGCTTTTTGAAGGATCAGCACAAACTTCGCAAGTCTCCTTTCTTCTTCAGTGTCTTTGTTGATCTCTAAATACTTCCAGGTCCACATAGCTCAGGAGTAGTTGAAGAATATACAGAGACCTGCAGGAGATGCACCAGTTGATTTCAGCACATAGATCTAGCTGATGTGATGGGGCACATTCCCATCTCAGTCTTTCTTTCTGAACCTGCTAGTCCCTATTTTCCTTCTGGCATCTATGATCCTATGTGCTGTGACATGAGGGGCTGATCAGATTTTATCAGGCTGAGGTCTCAAAATGCTCTTGACAGAGAAGCTTTTAGTTACCATTTAGTTCACTGAAACTATTCTACCAGTATATAACTTAGTGCTTGCTGTACATGAAAATGGGTTCTAGATTGTGATCCATTTCTGGGACATCAAAATACTGTTACCTGTTTGTTATAACTCAAGGAAAAGCACAATCTAGACTTAAAGTTCTGAAAAAAGAATTATTTCTGAAAATGTTCTCTGTGAATCTTCTGTGCTAGGAATCTGTAAATTTACCTCATACCTGAGATGTTTCTTTATTCCTCACCTTAGTCAGAAAAAAACCAGTATCTTCACAAATGTTTCTTCAACATGTTTTAGGCAGATTATCTTTCTTCTTCATGGCTGGTACTGAGTTGCTTTTGCTCTATGGACTCCTTGATAGTTCGGAAAAAAAAAACCAAAGCGCAGGGGCCATTCCAGTTTTGTGAGACTCCTGTCTGGGGTATGACATCCAGCTCTTGGCTCCCCAGCATAGGAATAACACGGACCTGCTGGAGTGAATCCAGAGGAGGGTCACAGGGATCAGAGGGCTGGAACACCTCTGATGTGAAAATAGGCTAAGAGAGCTGGGGTTGTTCAGCCTGGAGAAGAGAAGACCCTGGGGAGACCTTATAGCCCCTTCCAGCACATAAAGAGAACTGAGAAGACGGATTTTTTTACCAGGGCCTGTGGTGATAGAATAGGGGAAGAATGGCTTTAAACTGAAAGGAGGTAGATTTAGATTAGACATTAGAAAGAAATTCTAGCAACCTGGTTGCAAGGGGAGGAATGAGATGATCTTTAATGGTCCCTTCCAGCGAGGCCACTGTATGGTTCTGTGAATCAAATAGACTTTTCTCCTGATCTTCTACTTGAAGGAGAAGTGGCCTCTGCGCTCCTGAAGGAGACTGAAGTGTTTTGTCATTTCTGCCAGAAACAAATCAAGGAAGCTTGATAAATAATGCAAGGATGAGCAGTTGCCAGCAGCTTTGTGTTACAGGGCAGAAAATAGTAATTGTATGTAGCAAGATAGTCAAGTTTTAATTTTTATGTGCAACTCCTAGAGCAAGTTGGAGGAGTTGCCCAGCAAGGTGTGCAGTCAGTCCTAGTGTTCTTTTCTGGGAACAGTGAATTTTTTATGCCAGGTAGTTGCAGTATTTGAACACCTCCTGGTGCTGTTTTTGATATGATAAAGCTAATACAATAGAAAATTACAATTTTACACCCAGAGTCATATGAATTGGGTAGACTAAGCAGTCTCTGAAGTCAAATGGAAATGGTTTTATTTGTGTGAGAAACTCTCTTTAGCTTCTTGATATATAACCTATTTCAATAATACTGCAATTATTGTCTTTGATTAGCTAAAGCTTTTTAGCTTTGTGTGCCTTTTTCTTGTTGAAACATTTGTCAGGTGTTAAAACTTGACATGAATAAGGAATTGCCAGAATAATTTGGTTACTCTGTGATCAGGTTGTTCTTATAGGGCCCATTTAGTCTGTCATCATACTTCTGTTTTAATCTGTGTGCACAGCTGCAACTTCTTTCCTGGATAGCTTTCTTCTTCTGTTCTCAGGTGATTGTGGGGCAGATAGATGAAACTTGCAGCTTTTTCTTTCTTTTTAATTTGCAAATGTAGGGGACTTAAGAAAAACACTTTTTTGGAGGGGGGAATTGCCCTTTTCTGGAAGAGGGGAACGCAGGACATGTTTAAAATCAAGGAATAATTTGTGTCATGCTCTTCCTTTGTGAGTGGATAATTGCTTTGCAACTTTACTTAACTATAAGAAAATAAATCACACTGTTAAGGTCTGTAGTAACTTTGTGTACCAGATGTCGGTATTGGCCTGTTGGGACACATAGTAAGACAAATACATGATTTGATAATCTGATGCTGGCTTTATCTCAGCATAAAACCACTAATCCAACCAGGAGAAACAATTAAAAACTCAGAACCCTTGTGGATTTTCTTCGGTATTTTCTTTATCTGTCTGACTTCATCTCGTGGTGTGATGGGTTAGATGAGCAGCACCTGCAGAAGTTCTGTTTGTACTTCCAACTGAATGTCTTTCTGCTGTGCTTAGTGTGCATGCGATTTACAAACACTAACAAGATCGGGGCCATATGCTTCATCCTTTGATGGGCTCTCTGGAAGTAAAGTGGCAAGCAGATGTGAACAACGCAGACAGGGTTCTGTTTGCAACAGCTGAATGCCTGTTTGTCCTACAAACGATGCACTTAAGGTTAGTGAGAAATTTATAATCCAACTAATCCTGTCCGATGAAGGAATTTGTACGCGTTGTTTGTAATCTAAAATAGTAGGCTTGAAGTAATAATCATTTTTTCAACTAAACAGTTCTTGCTTATTTTACGTCCTGCAGGATTGAGGAGATGAATGTCCATATGATACATAATAAATGACAGCCAAAGTAGAATTGTAAGTAGCTTTATCTGGCTTTTTTTCCAGCCTTAAAAGCAGTGTGATGTTTAAAAAGCTTTATGGGCTCTTGCAGCATCTCATAGAAGTGTGCGACGACCCAGCTTTCATCATGACTGGTTTTTATTTAGAGGAGTTGTGGTAACCTCATAGATTGCAAATAAAAAGTCCAGCTAAAGTGGATATGCCATATCTCTGGCACACATGTGACATGCTGTTTTAACGAGAATTATATGTTGAAAACATAGTCCTTTGTATTCACACATAGTACAGTGGACAAGGTGTTCAAAGAACGACTAGGAAAGCAAAAGTTCTAGCGCTTACTACCTTTGATGGGCAACCTGGCTTTACTAAGATAACTTCTGTTTACTTGTGGGTCAGAATATATTCATTTTCAATGTAAAGCACTAAGAAATAAGCAATAGAAAAATTATTGTATATATTAAGAGTTTTTAACGTGCACTAATAATGTAGCAAATTGCTCAGCTTCAAAATTGATTCTTAATTCTGGCTGCTGTTTCCTGGGGTATGATGCACCATAAAAACCCCTTCTGGTTATACTGGATGAAAACTCAGTAGGTTGTAGATTCCACTTCTGCTTATCATTCTGGACAACATAGTTACCTGTAATTTTATATGTATTGTATAATTGTATTATAGTTATCCACTGTCTAAATTATGCTTTGTATATTAAATGAAAATTTAATTAAATCTATATACTTGTTGATGTACAGCCCATTCTAAATGCAGTATAGCTATGCTTTAAGGGCTTTTTTCTTTATAAATAGTATTCTTCCTTTTCTGGTGATATTACTTCTTGCCTCTCAGCCATGTAGGGTTTAAGAGAATGTATGAAGAAATTCACAGTTTTTAGTTTTCTAAATAATAATTAAGAGAAAAATCAACTATGAAGAGCATTTCAGCCTAATAGTATCCTGCTATTCTGATTTTATTTTTTCTTTCTCTATGTAGCATTTTGAAACACCTGTTGTTTTAGGTTGGTAGGGTCATACTGTCTCTAAAAAGGATCAGAGTCATAAATTTTATTTTTTTATCAGTCAAATTCTGAACACTAATATGAGGATTTCTTTGGTCAATATATAGTTTACCTCTTTATAAGTCGAGTATTAAATATTAGAATCAGTAAGTGGAACTCAGCTTCCCCGTATAGTTATTTTGGGTAGTAATAAGGATTTCTGTGTCCTGTCTGTAGCAATTTAGGGCTCAGACATGACTGAATTAATTCTGCTTAAAGATTTCTTAGTCACGGGTCAGCTGAGCTGCAGTAACCAATGACATGCAACTTTTGCAGCCTGTGGGGAGCATGAGGTGAAGTATTTGAGCTTGACCTGATTTAATTAAGAGTTAGACAAATCTATGTTACTTTTTTGTATTTTGCACAGTGGATGCACAGCCTGTCCATGACGAGGCTCTGCTGACAAGTGGGGACCTCGTATGGTCAAACAGCTCCTGGCTGATGTGTGACCTCCCCAGGTGCAAGTCTGGGCATAAGTTCATCTCTGTGCAGAGCGATGTGTGGATGTGCCTGAGCTTCAGCACATATGTAATAGTGCTTTGATCATACTTACACAGATTAAGCTTGATGTCCGGAGCCTTTTCACTCAGCAGTTTCTGCCTCTCCTGTTCCTATGAGGAGTGTCCTTGGACCTCTTGGGTGTATCAGGGCTTTGCCATCAGGCCAGGCTTGAGGCTGCTGCCATCGTGCATTCAGACTGCACAGACATGAGTCTGAGCATGCAAGAGACCCGAGGGAGGAAAGGGGAGCTTATGCTGCATTATCCTGTGGTCCACAAGCACACTCAGTGTGATGGTGTGAGGACAGTCCGGCTGTTGGGATGGGCCCCTTTGCCAAGTGCTCACGCTTGACTGAAGTCAGCGCTTCAGTCAGTCACGGGGACTCTTTCCAGAGCATTTACCAAAGGCAGATGAGGTTTATAGGCAGACTGACCTTGAGGCATGTGAGTGTTTTGGGGACATCTGCAGCTGGCAGAATGAATGTACAGAGCTGGGTTGTGAGCTCTGTCAGGCTTTGCCTTGATAAGGGGATCTGACCACTCAAGCAGGACGGACATCTAGCCTTTACTGCCTAGCTGTTGAGTGGTAGTTGTGAATCTAGGCTTCTCTGCAAAGCATTAGAGGATTTGTGCATGGAAAGAATTATACAGGAGCTACATACATACTCACTGTTAATAAATTAGCTTTGTATTGATGGAGTTTAATCACATCCTTCAGTGCTATTTGAAATTGCAAGGCTTTCCTGGGGTGGAATACTAAATATGCGAATGAGTTTGGTGCTACTAGAATCTTTTTCTGGAACCACATTTATTTTCATAGTTAATATTGCAGTTTTACTCGCTATTTCTTTTGCTTATGAGTTGATTGTGATTGTTGTGATTAGAAGTAGAAGGAAATTGTAAAGCAGAGAGTATGTCTTTAAAAAACTAAATGTATTTACATATGCAAGTGTGTGCACAATGTGCTGCCAGAAAATCAGTCATATTTACCTGGTTGACTTGTATCCATAGTTTAGTTTCTGTGTACCTTTAACTTTGAATGCCAATGGCAAAAAAAGTAACACCTGGAAGAATTAGTTCATTACATCAGAATGCTTAAATTATTATCATATTCCCAAATGTGTGCAAGCACCTTTCAAGACAGCATACTGTTAATTTCTTTACTTGTAATTGAAGTTGCTCGAGTAATGAGAGATTGCATCCAAAATTGATTAAAAATACCTGCTCATACATTTACATAACAAATATATATTTTATCTATTTATTGTCCTCACAGAGAAGACCAAAAGCCAGCTCTTATAAGGTCTGCCTTGAAGACAGTCAGTGTTAAAGCTTGACAAGATCAAAAATTTTTAAATAGACATTCATCCTTAAAATACTTCTCTGACCTCTTGAACTTTTTTCCAAGATATTTGATAAAGCAGCAACATGTTTACTAATATTTTTATAGATCTATGCAAATGAGATGATCCTTGTTAAGGTAAAGCATTTTGCACTACCTTGTGAGTGGAAGGAGATACAGTCATACTGGAGAAGAGTAGCTGGGCTTAGTTTGGCCAATAGACTTTGCAATTAGTTTTCAGAATACCATTGCATGCCTTAAAGAGCTGTTTTTATGCTCTGCTGTCTTCACAGCAAAGTACACAATCTCCTCTCTGTCTTGCAGGCATTTCCTGTACTAGGAAATTTTTGCTAAAATTTCCCACTCTTGCTGCTCCTGTTTCAGCTCATTGGCTGCTGTGCTAATGAGGGCACTTGGGACTTCCTCTTAATTCAAGCACTGCATTGTGTAAACTCCTAAACAGGGTCAGACAACATAGTGTTGCCAGCTGCACATCTGCAGCCATCTGGATTTGTAGCAGGAGCAGTAAAATAGACATTGTGTAGCAGAGTTGAAAGAGTGACAAAAGTGGTGCAAATCATATTTGCAGAAAACCATAAAGAAAACGCCCCGTATTTGGTCTGCAGGACATACAGTATCATTATTGAAAAGGTCTTTCTACATGTATATGTATCAAATAAAGACAAATGGGATATATTACTGCTATGCAATGTTGTGTGAAAAAGCTTGCTGGCTAACTTCACTCCCCTTGTGTTGTTAAGAGCAGTGGAAAGTAATTATTAAAGCTCTGGTGCTCATAAACAGACCTCTGCCCCCACTTTGATGACTTCACTAAGATTCTGTTTCTAATAAACATCACTTCAGAATCTTAATTTATTATAATAACATTCTTAAGGAGAAATAATTGCAGACTGAAATTACAGCTTGAAGGTCTGAGGAGGGAGATGCAGAGGAATGGTGATACACTGTTTCAAATCTCGGCTTACCAGTTGTTTGAGTTGATCCAGAAGAGGAACTTCTGATCTCTTTTTCTCTTTTGGATCCTTTCTCACTGACCAGCATCTCTAATGCCTATTACGGGAATAACACTGTGGGTCTGCCTGAAGTCAGTGAAACTTCAGAAGTTAATTTTTGTGAAGTAGTTCTCTTTGACTGTGTTACTTTAGTGTCAGTATAAGTTGCAGTCAGTACTTTCCTTTGAAAGATTTGGTCACTTGTTTCCTGGCTTTCAGAGGCATTAGGAGAGTGGGTTAATACTGTCAGGGTTTGTTACTGAGTAGTTTTACTGCCGGTTTTATGCTGTATGCACATATTATGCACAAGTAACCCTGATGAGAGACAGCTCAGAGTAAGTAATAGTTTTGGATCCAATGTTTCTGTGCATTGGTTTTTAAAATGTTTTAAACCCCTTTTTAATGACACCTGGATCCTTTGCAATAATGCTTACAGCGTGAATATGTAAAGTAGTATATAAAAACACTGACTTTAAGGTAATACATTGAGTGGGCATTACATATTTGGACTTTTTTTTTTTTCTGATTTATCTGACCTGTTAAACCTCCTTCCCAAATATTTCATAATACTTCCCTGTAAAATTGGCTTGTCTTCCTAGTTTTGTTTTATTGTTTTCTTGGGATAGCATTCATGGCTAAGATCCCTTTCTTGTCTTTGGATTAAGTATTGCTCTTAATCTAGAGTGCCATAGGTTCTCACAACCAATCCAGCTCCTGTTGAAATTCGTGGGGTTATTACCTTTGATTTCAATTGGAAGAAGTTAATGACCTTAATGCACTTGATGTGTTGGCAATTGTACTGCAGCCTAAGATAACTGTAAAGGAAGAGATGCTTATACAGAGGCCATTATAGTAGGAGTGGAGCTAGGTATGTGATTTCAAAGAAAGCTATTTTATTGTGAAAATAATATTTAATAAAAAGTGTAGAGTTATTTTACTGAGCTGTCTTCTTAAATTTATCATTAGGAATCAAATGGTAATTGATAATAATAAGCATAAGTAAAAAAACAATTCCATGTATGTTTTGCAGATACACATATTTTGCCACAAAAATCCAGACAACAATTTTTGTGGAATCTTACAGGTATTAATCTTCTGTACAGTGTGTTTTTCTCATAGCTTTACTAAAACACAGGGTGCTTAAACTGTTATAGTATTTGGTCCTTCATTTTCAATTTTTTTGATGACAATGGCAATTCAGTGAAAGTAGCTTTCCTTGAACTGATCTCAGGAATAATGTATCTGCAAAATGTGGCTGGCCTTGAGTAGAAGTGAGATAGAAGTAAGACAGTGTGAAAAGAAGGAAAATCAGATATTCTTCTTCCTCTGAGCCTCTGAGAACAGTTGGCTACAGTCATATACTGACTGTAAAACCACTACTTTGTGACTAGAATCTTTAAGAGATGCCTTTTATGTGATCAGTTTTTATTCAAACAGGGATGAAAGACCGTTTATGTTGAATTTTGCAATTGAATGTTCATCCTGGGTAGAAAAGTGCAGTTGCGTAGATCACCTAAGGTTTAAAATACAGCATAACATCGCTGTTGGAAATGGTCATTGGAATGGGTGGCATAAGCATTGGTATAGGGTTTATCGTGGATTAATGTTTTCAATGTGCACAGATGGATTAAGAAACCAATCTCCCTCAACAGAGAGAACAAAGTACTCTCTGGCATTTTCTTGGGCAGTCAAGAAACAAAGGAGTTTACTAAGGCCAGGTCATAAGGAACCAACTACAGTCTTTGTTGGATGTGTCACTTGAAGTCCAATAGAAGACTTCCTTGATACAGCTGAATACAGAGCTGAACATGTATGACATTCATCTTCTAATAGGGAAGATAAATCATAAGGCTTTCAACATTTTGTTGTTCCTTCACAATTATCATAGTATTTTAAAAGTTGAAGTTAAACACTTGAAGAAAAAGAGAAATTTTTATGTAAAATTCTTTTTCAAACTCCCTAATGAAATAGATATATTTAACAACAACCTTTTTCAAGTATCAGTCAGAGATCAGGAGATTGAAATTAGTTGATCTCTGGTCATATTACAACTTTCTAACGAGGTGTGTTTGCAAAGTGTGAAGCTTGGAAACTCTGGATAATGTCATCCTTGTTTTTTGTAAAAAGAAAATGAGAACAACTTAACTGTGTGAATTTCCTGCTATAAGAACCTTATCTGGAGTATTGGAGCCTAAAGTAACTTTACAGTTTGAAATGTGAATTGATTCTTTTTAGAACAGTTTTGAATTAATTTTTCTCTTCCCCTCACTATTTACTAGGGTTTTTTTTACATGTAGAGATTTTCTCTAGATTAACTTCTTTTTTTTTTTTCCCCTAGCTGTTGGATGTTATATTTTAAAGTTAGAAAAGCTCAGTGCATATGCAAGAGTTCTCATGCATGCCTGTTATCTACTATCTCTTGCAATGTGTTCACCAAGAATAGTTGTCTCAGTATTGTGAAACTGTGCCAGTAGTTTAGATAGTTCAAGAGCCAGTTGCCAGGCACTTACTTGGCCCCCCAGGCTGCCACACTGGCATTACTGAGCTTGTTTTCCACCAAAATAAAAAAAACAAAAACAAACAAAAAACCCCATACACAAACAAACAAAAACCCACAAACAAACAAAAAACTATTTATTTTTAAAACAAAATTTACTGGATCAAAAAGGCCAAGTATTTTTTTCAGTGTCTTTCTCTAGAAAAAGCAATTTTCTATTCAGATCTTTCCTCTAGAGCTTCAGAAGCTGCTATGCAGTGTGGTCCTATATGCCCATGCTGAATGCATGAGGGGATATTTTGTATTTAATCAGTAGCAGACAGATTTATCTAGGATTCATTTTTTCATTTCCTGCAAAACTACTGGTCATTTTTCACTATAGAAAATGCACTTCTGTGAAAATCAACCAGGACATTGGCTGTCAGTTTAAGCAAGCAAGAAGCAAAGAACAAGAAAAACACAAAGAAAATGGCCTCAAGGGAAAGCTCTGCATAATGAACTTGAAATTGCTACTGCTGGAAATACAGTTGCTGCTTTTCCTGCCAGGGCTGTCACCTCACTCAACATTTTTAGTTTAAAGCGGAGAGTAGAGCAGCATCACTGAAGCCAAGATTTATGCTGCTAGATTTTCCAAACTCTGAGATCACTATGCTTTTTGGTACGTTAATGGCATTTTTAAAGAGGAAATCAGCCAGAAATACTCCGTGGTCTCAAAAGTTAAGAGGACAAGGTAAAGAGCAGGAATAACAAAGCATATGGAAGCCATGTTTTTAGGAGAGGTCTACACCACACTTATGAGTGGGAACTCATAAGTGAAATGAATGGGGAGGCAATGCAACTTAATTGATAACAATTTCCCCAGAGATACATAAATCATCCCCAAGACTTTTAGCTCCAGTTCCCAGCTTCCCTTCTTTTCTGATAAGGAAGTACAAGGAAGCTCATTCTAAAGAGAAAAGCGGAGCTGTGGACTGCCCAAGATGTTCATTCCCCAAAGGGACAATCCCTTGCTGTGTTATTTCTTGAAGATGGTCTCACAGAAGCCTTGAGTAGGGTTCAAGTCATGCCTGAATGAGAGAAATACAATGAATGAAAAGAAGTCAGAATTGAAATGACAATGCACAGTATTGTAAACTGTTCTTCTTAACTTGACAAGTTTAGCACATGGATGAATATTTAGTAGTCTTTTTTAATGCAGTAACTGCTTTTCAGTGTTACTCATCTATCTGAGTGGTTGCTGTAGCTACAGCATAACCCTGAGAATTGGCAGAGAGGGAATCGTGTATTCCACAACGTTCCCTGGCCTGTGTGAAATATTTCATGAACACTTGTATATCCTAAAGTAGGTGTTAGCTAGAATAGTCTATGACTGCATACATGGAAATTTATTTTCTAATCCCAAATAGAGATTATCAACCTTAAATTTCAGGATTTATCTTGTTTAAATGCACTAATGCACCCTCAGATATCTTGTCATCCAAATGAATGTTTAATTCTCACTTGAGTCCTGGGGATTTATAGGCAGTTACGTGATGTAGATGAGATGGTAGACCATAAAAATAAACCTCATTAGTATTTCAGAAGTGCAGATTTAAGGTAATTTATTTATATAGGTGCTGGGTGTTGTAAACCATAGGTGACAGTAGGGGAAGTTTGTTTATGGAGTCAGTTTACTGGAAAATCAACAGTGTCAGAGCTGCTCTAGCTCTAATATTTGGAATGAGTCAGGCTTGACATTTTAGTTGAAAAACAGCTCAGAATTTAGAACCAAGTTAAGAATATACTGGATGGATCATTTTGGGAAGGCCAAATTAGATTTCTAAATTGACATGTGGTGCTAAAACTAGGAACAGCTTGCCTGGATTCAGAAAAATGACTAATAGAGAAAAAAACCCTGGACTTATTTGGGAGGAAGGAATCAGTGTAGGGAATGTGTGCTAAAGGCTATAAGAATCCTGTGTAGAAAACAAGGAAAGATTGTTAATAAATACATTACTAGTTTAAAACCACAATGAAAATCAATCAGCTAATAAATTAATCAGGGGTTAAGAGGTGAAACTTCTCCTATAACTTAAATTTTGCTGTGTTAATTTTTTTTTTACATGCTTCTGTAAGAATAAAGGATCATTACTGTCTTGCTTCTTCTTGTAGCAGTTATGTACACTGTGTTTTTATCTAAGGACTGTGAAAGTAAGTTATTTATATATATGTTCTTTAGAATAATGGAAAGTCTGCACTTCGTATTGTTTGTCTTCAGCTGAAAATTGTTCTTTTCCTTATACTTTACATGCTGTAGTTGTATGTCAAAAGGTTTTCTCACCCTTAGGGAAGGATGGCCTCCTCTGCTTTTAACATAAGTTAAAATATCTGTGAGCTAAGAATTTTAATATATACCTTCTGGAAACTTGTAGAGTGATCTTAAGTAGTATGACCCTGTTAGAATAAGGTAAAAAGATACTTCTAATATCCTTTTCATTGCAAATTATATTTCTATACCTGAACTTGTGTAGTTTTGTCCAGAGATTTGTGTTGTTAGAACATTCAGATTCTCCATTGCAATCTTTCACTGTCAGTTTAGGAATTCCAAAAACTTTTTGCCCCAAGACTAAGTACACAAATAATTCTGTTAAATTAAATGTCATTTGTTGACTGGTTACAGCTTGCATATGCAGTGGAAGCGGTAATGGTGGTTCCTGTGCCAGCGGGAAATACAGAAATTGTGCCTTCAAGGAATATTGTAAAGGGCAAGGGGGAGATCGTCCTTCTTTTCCTCTACCCTGTAGGGCTGATTATTGCCAGTGATGCTGGAGAGAAGAAGGAGAAAGAATTGCGCTGGGAAACAGAATCTCTCCTGGGATTTGCTGAGATAGAAAAAGATTTTCTTTCCATTTCTGAAACATCAATAGGCTGATTATTGAGATGAGCAGTGCTTGTGCTGAAGGATGGAGGAAGGAGAACAGCTTTAGCTGAGCTGCCAGTACAGAAAAATAAAGAACCTGTATTTATTGCCAAATTCTAGAAGGATTCTATCGAAGTGAAGCCACAGAAGCATAGAGATGAATGCCTTGTGTGCTCAGTGGCATATCCCACTCTGATTACTTCTGACTGTAGAGCACTAGGCCTGCTATAGCAAAAATTTTGTCTTTAACCGGGTTCTGCATCCTTCTGACCCTTGCACATACGAACCCACTCTGGCAGTATTTTCATTCCGCCAAGAACGAACACTGTTCCCTGCTATTCTCGGAACAGAGGGTTTTCTTCCCAGGTCACCATCAAAGATGGGAACTGTAACAAGGAAAATTGTTGGCAGCAGCAAGGATCTAGATGCAGGCGATGAAGACAGGTTGCTGGAAATGAGGGTCTCCTTTCCTATAAGTGAGTGAGCAGTTCTCCCTTTTATTAACCTCAACTTCCCTACCATGCAAGAAGGCCTTTATTCTTAGATCATCAGTCAGTCTGTGCTCAGAGCTGGAGAGTTGAGCTTGCTGGCACTCTTTCTCATGGTGTTCTTGCAAAAGGTTGAGTGCTGTATATCACAGATGCTTCCCTTGTGCTGAATTCTGCTTTTTCCTGGAGTTTCAAAATCTGTGAAAATTTTACTGAAATTTATTGAGTTTGGCAAAAAGAATCAGTTAAATGCAGAATCTGACTGTGTTCAGGTTGCCTAGTCCTTAATGAGAAGAAAGAAAGGCTGTACTGTGACTCACAGAAAATAATACTGTTTCAGTTCTCACCTTTATGAATTAAAACTGATTTTTTTTAATTTGTATGGTTTTTTCAAGAGAGCTGTAGGGATCATTGGGTTGAATTCTCCTTGTCTTAATTTGGATGGCCTTGAATTCAAGGTTGAGTTACTTTTCATGTCTACTGATCATTTGCTAATTATAGACGAAGGAATTCTACTTCAGTAGGCTAAAAATTTGCTTGCATCAAAATAGAGAGAGGATACTTGTTCAGGTATTGAAATTTCTGTTTGATCTAAAAATTCCACTGGGATCTGAAGTCAGTCCAAAGTAATAGATACTGACTGTGGCAAGCTGAATTTTGCTTTTTACACACTTGCCATCACAGTTATTTTTGTCACTTGTGCCACATTATTTGTAAGGAGCACTTTTCTCCTATGTGTCACAATTCAGCCCCAGGGTTATCTGTGTAGATCTACACACAGCTGAGTAAGGTCACTAATTGCATTCTTTGTGACAACAAAATGTACATGTGAGTCAGTGCCCATAGTTGGGTTTTTTTGTAACCAGTGCTGTATGTAGAACTGTTCAGACCTATTGTGATGTATTTTCCTCTTAGGTCAAAAGTTTTGGAAAACCTAGGCAGTGAATCAGATTTAATGGCATTATTTCTTGTATTTGTGTAGTATTCAGACTTCAGTTTGCTGATTTTCATTCCTGTTTATCAAAGTGTGATTTATCTATCAGTGAGGTACAGCTTTTACAGCTTTTCATATAGAAGAGTGGAAGAGCTTTGCCTGTAATTCCCACAGTGAATCAGAGTTGGAATACAGTGGTCAGTATATGACCCTTCTGCTTTACTTTTTGGTTGTACCTGTGCTACCTACCATAACACTTCAATATTGTAGGTTTAGATAAGTACCTGCTTAAGGCTTGGCTTTGGCTATTAAGTCTCAATACCAGAACTGTTTGAATAAATTAAAGGCCATGCTTTGCTGTACACGTAAATACACAACCTACAGGGGGTATTTTACATTCAAAATGCGTATTTTTCTCATTTTTTGATTTTTGTTTATTTTTTACCAACCATAATGTAAATGATACGTGGACGTGAGAACTTTATTCATTTTGGTATAGTGAATGTGAAACAATGTTAAAGTATCAGTGGTGACACTTTGTTCAAGCATGAGAAACAGAGCTAAAGCCAGACTTGATAAACTTAGCTGGCAAAATATAAATCAAACCCTGTCATGTGCCTCCTGGCAAACCAAACCTCTGATGTGTACAGGAGTTCTTTTAAGATTTTTTTTTTTTTTAAATTTTCATCCACTATGGTCCAAAATTTACACCTCAGCCCTGTAAAGTGCTTAGTGCCAGTGAAAACTGAAATGTTCAGCATCTTCCAGGATTAGGCCTTTACTGTGGTACAAATCTTGTGCATTATGTGATCTGTTGTTCTTGAACTAATAGATTTTTTTCTTTCTCTTTCCCCTCATCCTGAAAACTAGGTTATGCTATGTTGACTCCAAATCCTGGTCGTAGTATTCTCTTTTAAGGCAAATAAAGTAAAGCAAGCCATAAGGCATATTTCCCTCAAAAGAAGATTACTGTACAGAACTTGATTCACTTATGTTGTCTTTTGTGCTGGTTTAGTATTGTTTCTTTAAGATGAGATGGCTGTCTCTCTAATATTAGTGTATTTGACTTGCTGTAATCTGATGTACCATTTCTCTCCTCTTTTTTCTCCTCCCCTAAGATTATCGTTGGAGAAACTGCAGTCTTTTGTCTACAGTTAGCTACAAAGGATTTTGAAAACCAAGAAAAAACAATATTAACTGGAGACTGTTGTTATATAAATCCACTGGTGCGCAGGACCATCAGATTCCTTGGTATGAGCAAAATTACTGCTTTCATTTTCTGAATGGTGAGAGTGATCAATTATGTCTTAATTTTGACCTGGGGAAAATACTCAGATACCCATACAACATTTTGTGTGTAGTCTTAACTCAGGTTCAGTGTTCCTTTTAGGTAGCAAATGAAGCTTCTTGGAAGTTTGGATTAAAAAACAGTTGCAGAAACAGCTGTGAAAATAAAAAGAAAATGGGACCACAAGGGGGGAAAAATAACCAGCAGGCCTGGAGTGGGGTGAAATGAAGAAAGGTGATATCCTTGTGCCATATCTATGGATGACAGTACATACACACATGCATGTGCCTACACACATGCCAAAGTTGAAGATAGTGGAATATAAATGTGTGTTTGAAGCCAACCAAATTTAGATGCTTTCTTAGTCTGGATATTGTATTATAGACTCTAGTAGAAAACTGTACTAAATCCATGCTACACTGATTTTGGCTAAAACCCCCCTGTTGACTTCGGTAGATATGAGGAGTCATCTTTTCTGCTTAGTTTGCTCTAAACATGTTTGGAGGGAGAAGTCTCACCACTCAAAATGTGTATTGAATATTCCCAGATGCTGCTTTTAATGTGTGCAGGTTTGCCATAGCAGGGCTCAGATCTGTTGTTTGCTTCTCTCTCATGGTTGTATCTAAGAGAAACAGCTGGAGGAATGAAGCCTTGGGGCAGCTAATCCTGCTGCGTGCCCCAGTCACTGGGGGAGGGAGGGCATGTGCAGCTGTGTCTGTATTTGCAGTGTTTGTGTAACAGCCGTGCCTGCCTTCGGAGAGGGTGATTGCTGCTGTCACATTGAGTGCAAGAAGTCATTAGGAATTACACTGTCTTGCACAGGTCGGAAGGAGGTGGGGAGTGATGGTGAGGCGCTCCTCCCACTCCAGTTGCTCTGTGTATAATCAGTGCCCGAGTTTCCTTCCTACTAGGTGGGCACTCCTTTTTTCACAGAAGCAAAAAAAAAAATTGTGAGGGAAGGCAGGGATGAACAAAAGGCTCTGTGCTGTTGTACTGCACGAGGCATTGCTACCCATTGCGCTCACACAAAGTGATGTGGCCACCTCTGTGCGGGCAGTGCACACCCTCGGGACTTGCTGAAAGGGCCCTTCTGTGAAGCGACTTGGCTAGGCAGACTCTGCTGCTCACCAGAGTCTTGCATCTCAGGGTGAATTAACATCAGTGTGACATTGCTGACCAGCCAGATCCCAGAAA
Source organism: Pyrocephalus nanus (assembly GCA_038380795.1). Lineage (NCBI taxonomy): Eukaryota > Metazoa > Chordata > Aves > Passeriformes > Tyrannidae > Pyrocephalus > Pyrocephalus nanus. The sequence goes on along the minus strand of CM076269.1, from coordinate 18,507,175 downwards.
TCATCCTTGATCCTCTGACTTTGCTGAGAAAAAAACCCCTGGCCTGTAGAAATGCACGTTTCTGTGAAATTGTGTCTGCCGTGGTGTTCGTCTAGTAGAGTCCTTATAGTGTCCCATGAAGTTGGGATTTGCCAGAGCTTGCTCTACATTGGAGTGAGTTGGAGTATGGGAAAGGTAAGGTGATTTGCCTGTGGAAATACAGGAGGAAATCTGTATTTCAGGTGGAATTTGAACAAGCACCTGCTGGCTTTGCCTCCTGGTCAGAGTGCTGTGTTTGCATGTTCTTCCAGAGCTCATTTTCTATGTACAAAAGGATAGAGAGGGACTTCAGAATAGCAGAAATCTGTTTTCTTTTAAGTAATCAGATACATGCATTTACATTCTAATGAATGAGTACACGTACTTAATGTTTTGCTGATATGTCTGATTAAAAAAACTCTTTAGCATAAGTAGCTCCTCAAATATATAGGTCTTTATCTTGCTGTGTTGATACTGTGATTAATATGCCATGCATAGGGATTTACCCAGTAGCAGGCAGATGAAAACAACTTGTGAATGGCAATATTGAATTATTCAGTATTTTAACTTCTTTACAGCTGCAAGGGAAAAGAAGATGTTTGTCCAATATGTGTTACAACTTTTCAACTTACTTCTCTATCAGTGCCTAGCTTCTTTAGTTCTCAAGGAGATTTATAGGGTGAAGAATTTGCCTCTGTCACTTCAACATGAACGTGGGCAAAATTTATGTACCAGTATGGCTACCTACCCCAAACAGGGGATATGCATGGCTAGGGGGCCTGGGAGAGTGGGCCACTTACACAAGAGGTGAGCATGCTCCTATGGAAGATGGAGAGGCATCAGCTGTGTGGGTACATTGAAGTGTCGCTGCTGCAGTTGTGTAGGAAAGTAACATCTCCAGCATGAGCCATGATCTTTAGGGTGCAGTACATGTGAGGATATTTTATGTTCTTGAATGGAAGAAGCTGGTATATTGCTTTGATAAATAATATAATATGTTGCCCTGGAGTGAATTTGTCAGGAAATTTAACTCTTTGTTTCCATCTTCAGGAATTTACGCGTTTGGACTGTTTGCTACGGACATCTTTGTAAATGCTGGACAAGTAGTAACAGGGAATCTTGCACCCCATTTTCTTGCACTTTGTAAACCCAACTATACAGCACTTGGATGTAAACAGTATACACAGTTCATCAGTAGCGTTCATGCCTGTACTGGAAATCCAGACCTTATCATGAAAGCCAGAAAGACATTCCCATCCAAAGAAGCAGCACTAAGTGTATATGCAGCTATGTATCTGGCTGTAAGTATATCGTACTGTTTATTGTCACTGTATTGTTGAGAGCAAATGGCTCACACTGTGAGGGGGAGGAGGGAGGAATGGGCAGAAGATAAGGTAACTGTTGAATGATTTTCTGTATGTAAACTTTCTGTGACTTACTGTGAGTCCTATGAGAATGCAATTCATTCAACTTAATTCTGACAAGTTGTAGTGGTTTCTGAGCCTTGAAAGCCAAGGCAATGGTAAGAGAGGGCAAGTTGTCCATAAAGGGTTACAGATTTAGGATAAACAGTTTTTTGGTTTACTTTTTCCCCATTTCCAGAGCTTGTGGGATGATACTTTGTTGGGAGGCAAAGAATAAGAGTAGGGATTGCCTCTGACTGGTAGTGGTTCCTTTCCATGTTTTAACCCAGTACAGATCAGTAGAGTTGCACATGGCCATATTCTTTGGTGGGGTGAAGCAGAAGGGGGGGCATATATATACATCTGATCTCTGCAGGTTCCCTGAGGTTTGTGCATGTCTTTTGGTATCAGGATTGGCATTATAGATACCTCACTGCTCATGCAGTCAGTTTGGCTCTTATGCAGTGAGGTGGGCTACAAGACAATCCACCCATTTTTCTCTCTCTCCTCTCTATTACAGTAAACTAATGTTTACTGCTTGGCATCAGAGCTCTTGTATAGGCTGAGGAGAGGCAGGGCAGAGGAAGAGTGACCTATTAATCTCACTCATGCAACTTTGTGAAGTATCACTGGCTTAGTTTGGAGTGCATATCATTCTAGTCTTAAGCAGGAGCAAATCTTGTTCATGTGCTGTCCCCAGCACACACCTGTGGGAGTCTCTGACCTGACCTGCGCTGGTAATCACAGTCCTTTGTAGCCCTCTGGACGAGCCCAGGGCTGCCCTCATAGTATCAGTGGGAAACCAGACGTGTGTGTGTTTGTGTGTGTTTGTGTGTGTGTGTGTGTGTGTGTGTGTTTGTGTGTGTGTGTGTTTGTGTGTGTGTGTGTTTGTGTGTGTGTGTTTGTGTGTGTGTTTGTGTGTGTGTGTGTTTGTGTGTGTGTTTGTGTGTGTGTGTGTTTGTGTGTGTGTGTGTTTGTGTGTGTGTTTGTGTGTGTGTTTGTGTGTGTGTTTGTGTGTGTGTTTGTGTGTGTGTGTGTGTGTTTGTGTGTGTGTTTGTGTGTGTGTTTGTGTGTGTGTTTGTGTGTGTGTTTGTGTGTGTGTTTGTGTGTGTGTGTTTGTGTGTGTGTGTTTGTGTGTGTGTGTGTTTGTGTGTGTGTGTGTGTGTGTGTGTTTGTGTGTGTGTGTGTTTGTGTGTGTGTGTGTTTGTGTGTGTGTGTTTGTGTGTGTGTGTTTGTGTGTGTGTTTGTGTGTGTGTTTGTGTGTGTGTGTGTTTGTGTGTGTGTTTGTGTGTGTGTGTGTGCGTGCGTTTGTGTGTGTGTGTGTTTGTGTGTGTGTGTGTGTGCGTGCGTTTGTGTGTGCGTGCGTTTGTGTGTGCGTGCGTTTGTGTGTGCGTGCGTTTGTGTGTGCGTGTGTTTGTGTGTGTGTGTGTGTGTTTGTGTGTGTGTTTGTGTGTTTGTGTGTGTGTTTGTGTGTGTGTTTGTGTGTGTGTGTGTGTGTGTGTGTGTTTGTGTGTGTGTTTGTGTGTGTGTTTGTGTGTGTGTTTGTGTGTGTGTTTGTGCGTGTGTGTTTGTGTGTGTGTTTGTGTGTGTGTGTGTTTGTGCGTGTGTGTTTGTGCGTGTGTGTTTGTGCGTGTGTGTTTGTGCGTGTGTGTTTGTGCGTGTGTGTTTGTGCGTGTGTGTTTGTGCGTGTGTGTGTGCGTGCGTTTGTGTGTGCGTGTGCGCGTGCGTGCGCGTGCATGCGCGTGCGTGTGCGTGCGTGTGTGTGTGTTTGTGTGTGTGTGTTTGTGTGTACACACCTCTGCGGTCATTGCAGGAGTCATCCCTTTAATTCCCGCAGTATTTGAACAGTGGCCTGCCTAGACATGTCTGTTGTATATATGTATGTGTGTGTATGCACAGGCAGATATAACTATGTGAGTGTGTATTGCTTTTGAGCATATTCTGAATGACCCAATTTAATTCCTGATTGATCTGGAAACTGATATTTGCCAACGTGGCAAAGATCAAGCCCATCTACAGACAGTGTGTCAACTCTGTGTTTTTGCATATGATATTAGAACCAGTTGATTAAATCTGCAGCACTGGCAGTAACATTTATCAAAAGTTGCTTGAGAGCAATGTCATTTAAGAGGGGTGGATTAACAGTTAGTACAGGCAAGTGTTACCTGCAAATAAGAGATGATCAATAATATTCTATTCTAACTTGAGGCAACTGTAAGTCTTCTGATAGTATTGTCTTTATTTGAGGAGATATCTAAGGTTTTGCTTCACTGAAACATACCTCTAAATTTGGTGCAAGCTATTTTAGAAAATACTCAGAATTTTTATTTTAATTGCTCCTATTTTTCTCATCCATCTGTAAAGTTGTATTTCCACTGCTGCCATGAGTCACAGTAACTAAAGGAAACCAACTGTTCAGCTACTGCAAAGCAGGAAGTAAAATCATATTTATATGTTTTAAAAACAAAAAGTAGACATTAGTAATGCCTGGTATCAGTGGCTTTTGCCATAAGCAAGGAATACTTTAAGCAAACCTTGCCTCTGGTCAATATACAGTTAGTGATATCAAAAACTAAAACTGCTGTGATCCTTGTCATGACTTATGTGCTCTTTCAGTACCTGCAGAAATATATTCTATGTCATTACTGTATCACTGCATGATGCATGACACTGTCATCATTTAACTGAAGCACTGTAAGCTGCTCTTAAGATTTCTGAGTTCTTATAGTAGCTCCTTGATGCAATGATACAGTATTGGCAGTTGGTTTTTTGGTATTTGTTTTTTAATCCTACTGCATGGTTGAAGCTAAAAATACTGTTTATTACACACCAGGGAAAAAAAAATTGCCATGTTCCAATATTTGGGGTCATGTCCTTACATTGACATGATGTTTGTGAGGATAGTTGGCCCTAAATAACAATTTTCTCATCACTGTTCACTGGAGTAGAAGATTTAAAACAGTAGCCTAGTCTTTGAGCCATGTTACAACAGTTATTGAGAGTGGGGACATAAAAATCTCCATATATTACTCAGTATTTCATTAGCATATAATCTCTGGTACAAAATGTGCTTTCTTTTTGGTTAACAGAAATTTGGGAGAGGGAGAGATTGTTACAGAATCCTCCCTGGGTATTTTAGCCAGTTGTGCACAAAACAAAACCAGCTCAAAGGCCAAAACCACACAACAAGCTGATCCAAGTCCTTGTTCTCTGAAGGGTGAAGTAAATGCCATCACACTTGTGTGATTTCATTGTCAGACTTTTGTGGTTTAACCGGTCAACCCATTTAGAAACAAAGCCTATGCTTTATCTAATAATTCTCCTATCTCACCCCATTTAAGTGCAGCCATATTCTTATCACCGAGCATATTGTCTTGCTAACAATAGCTTCTTTTCTCATCTAAGTTCTTGACTCTTCTTTTTCCCCCCCTTCCCCACTTTTGAGAGTGGGTGGCTGCTATGGTAACCCAGAATTCCCCTCCTGCTTGAAAGTACAGTCTTTTTCAAACAGTTGTATTGCTAATATTTAGACCTCTCTGTAAATGTTTTCCTCCATTATTTTCTTTCAGGAAAGACTTAGCAATGGAAATGTGGAATGGCAGCACTATGGTTAGATGCTTTCTCTACCCTGCTCCAAACATGCTCTCAATGATGTCTTCTTCAGACTTTCAGGTTTATTTTTCCCAGTGTACCAGTGTATTCAAAATGAACTACTGCAGATCTGTTCTGAAATCTCTAACCAAGCTGGCTACTACCTGGGTTTTTCTTAGGTATCTGCTCAACTCATTCGAGATCTTTTGTTTATTTTTGCTTGAGTTGGGTTAAGAAGATGACTGCATCTGCTTTCATTTCTTATGAGCATTGCAATTCACCCTTTCTCAGCTGGAACATTTGCTAACATAGATATTAAGGCAAACACTGCATCTTTAGGATAGAATTGTATAAGCCAGATTTTGATATGTGTCAGTTGACACGGCCTGGACAATTAGAGGGATGTTTTGAAGCAGCCAAGTATGCACGTACTTGGGGATTTTTCCACAACTGAGACACAGAAATGAGAAGTCATGAGTCTTTTTTTGGTAGGGTTTCAAAATGATATATGAAGATGTAGTCAGCCTATTCCCATAGTTTTAAATATAAGACTTGTGACTACCAGTTGTCCTTTGGCACTTCAGACCTAGGGGATTAGTCATTGCTAGTTGTAGTTTAAGACAAATTTTAATTAATTCTCTGAAGGTTTGCTTTTTTTGTTGTGTTTTTGTTTTTTTTTTTTTGTTGTTCTTATTACATTGGACAAGAGCAGGTGGCAGCCAATCAGTCTGTAGGGAAGTGTCTGAACTTGGTGTTACCACATATGTTTCAGACTTCCTTTGGATTTGTAATAACAGAGGAACAGGCTTAATGTCTTGATAACACAGCCCTTGAGTCTGTAGGCAGCTTATGTTGCTTTGTACTGTGAGCCCTTGGCCTCATCTATGGCCTCAGACAGGACTACTGGGTAAAACTTGGAAATAGTTTCTTCTTCTCTGCAGAGCTTTTGTTTGACCTGTGATCATCTTTTCTGCAAGGTTCTTGCTCCTAGCATTCTGCTGCATCATTTTTACAGTTTAGTGTGTTTGTAAGTCACTGGGGAAAGGCAGCAAGGCAGTCTGGGTCACAGTGCTGGCAATATGGTGACATTGTCCTCAGTGTCCTTCCTTGATCCAGTCTTTAGCTGCAGGTCTAGTTTCAGCTGTCCTTTGTCTTGAAGTGCCTGTTTGACTCCAGCTAAATGGGCAGCTGGTGGAGGCATAATAAGCCTCTGATAGACTTTGGGGAGTGTTTAGGAGGAAAAGGAGTAGCAGAGCCACCTTACTGAGTCAACTTTGTCCATTTTTTGTTAGGAAATTAAAAAATTAAAGGACTCCTTGTGTTGTCTTTCGGGGCAGTGTTAGGAACATGGAATTTCTCTTTGGTATCTGGTGCAGCAAGTATCCCTCCATACTAATTGTACAACGTACATCATGGGCTTCATGTGTTGAGTGTATTGGTTACTTTCAGACTGGATAATAAAATATCATTACAGTTTGATCCTGGAATTTATCTAAAGACTTACAGATATTTCATGCCAGTCATGACAATTCAGTTGCTCAAAATAACAACCTTTGTATTCCTGGTACAGTGAAAGATACCTCTTTCCTTCTCCAGCTGTTTACAGTTACAGCTGTGGGAAGCTTATAGTGGTAAAACAAATAGTAAGGTTCAGAGTTTCTAGAGCTTTCTTTTCCTTTTGCCAACGCCGACTCCTGATTTTGAAAGCTGGTTTTTGTCTAGGGTCATCAGTAGTAAGTGCAAAACATATGGAGAAAGCTGGAGGAGGCTTCAGAAACACTAAAAAAGATCTTCACTGGGTAGCTGCAGAAAGGCCCAGATGATTTGAGAATATGACTGTGGTTTGCTCTAGAAATAATTATTAACAGAGGAAAAAGAGATTTTAGATTGTTAAACAGGATTCTAACTAAACATTGAACCTGGTTATAGAGTACTACAGCCCACTACTTTTTTATCTCCAAGTGTCCTTCTTTTCGTAGGGATGATGAATATTGAAAGTTCCTTTGGTGGGCCATTTGTAACATTTCTTCTATTACTTGAATAGTTCAATATTATTTCTTTAATGATAGCACACTATAAAAGCAAAACAAAACATGAGATAATTTATATTTGAAGTGCTGCCTCAGATAGGTGCCTGTACTGTGATTCCTTCCTCATTCTGCTTCATGAGTTGTTTTTCACTGCGTGCTGATGGACTGGTCAATCCCCTGCTCCATCTGCTTCAGGGAGGAATGAAAGAATCTTTTCACGGCATACCTGGGCCCCAGGCTGATGAAATCAGCTAGGAGAAGTAATCTCTCTCCTGGCTGGTGCACCCAGGCTGATGTCTAGCTCCCCTGCAAGTAAAGTGGGAGTCTGGGACCTGTTCCATGTGTGTTTGTTTGCACAGTTGTTTATGTGGGTGGGCCTAAAGACAACTGAAAGATGCTTAGGAAGAGCTTGCAGCACAGCCCAGGAGTCCTCTTTGTCCCACACTAAACATAAAATTATGTGTTTTGGAATGATTTTACTTGCACAAGATTTGGGACATATTTCACATAGGACTTGCAACGTGATGCTTTTGAAATATTTCCCAGCACGAGCAAAGTGTCGATGCTATGATAGTTCCTTATGCTATGCTCTGAGCCAGTCAGGTCAGAAACAGGTAGCTTGCTTTGTCTTTGATCTTTGAAATGCATATTTTTCAAACCCACTTCATTTAAAGTTTTTCTTTCAAGTTACAGCATTCTCTGACAGTTTCACTTCCAGTATCTTGAAGACTGAAGGTCAATATTTGCGTTTTTCTGAAAATCTAGTAAATGTTGTTATGCTGTGTGATCAGATGAAAATCCACCTCCTTGTATGACTGACACTGTCTGCGTGCTGGTGTCACCTTTATATCTTTTAATACCAAAATCTTATTTCAGGAAAAAGGAAAAGCACTAGCAGAGGTTCTTCAAGAGAAGATTCATCACTGATCTAATGCTGCAGAAGAATGTGCAACCTCCTAAATTAATTCTAACTACTGTATCAATCCTTGACCTTACAAAATCTCTGCTATTGGTCTTGCTGTTGACTAATGTAAAAGTTTTCTTTAATTAGATTACTGGTCTCCCATTTTTTTTTTCTTTAAAAGGAACTGAGATGAAGTTGTTCAGTAAACATCTTTAGCCCTATAAAAAATTATATTGTCATTCATTCTTACTAATGGTTTAAAATCACTGAGCTATTTTCCTTTGTTGATACTACATTAATATTTATTAAAAGTAAGAGAAGAAAAATCCTGTCATCTTTTCAAGATGTTTATTCTTTGTCAATTACTAACTGTCCTGGTTTATAGCTTTTCCACCAGAATCAAGAAGAAAACAACAGCTTAATGATAATTTTTTCTTAATGCAAATCAGATCTTTGACTGAGTGGACTGTGTTAACATATTGTTCTAGAGGTGCAAGAGGTCAAGTGTAAAAATGGATTATCTATGAATTCTGCCTTGAAAAAGGCTACATTTGCTCTATAGAGTTTTGCAAATACACAGACTTTTATTACATTGTTTCAGGAAAAGTTTCCTTGTTCCTATTGATTCTTTAATATTTTAATATAATGCTATTCCTAACATCAGTGGTACCTGTTCCTTAAAGGAAAGACAGAAGTGGTACCTATGCTGGCAGAACCCTTATTTCGAGTAATGAACTGGGCATGACAATCTTGACTTCACATAATAGGAAGGGACTTGACAAATGGAGGTCGTTACTACTCGTGTGAGGCACAGCATGAATGTGTTCAAACACAGCATGTGGTTGTTTCTGCTTGGTGCATTGTCTGAGTAGGAATTTGAAGGACATGCTTGGTTGTAAAAAGATTCTGAAAATTTTCTGCACTGCACTTTTCAGTTTAGCTTTGTATTAAAAATGTTGAAGTTTGACTGAAGTAATGCAGAATCAGTTATTTGTATTATGTCTTTTGTCCTAATAAAAGTTCAAATATTCTTCTTGAGCAATGACCAGGTGTTACAGATAACTGTAATATGTCACTGCAAGCTGCCTTAAGCAAGCAGGTTTTTCCTTCTCAGGAGTAATTTCAATTTAACATGCCACAATACAGAATTATATGCAGGATAGTTTCCTGAGAACTCCCCTGTGTCAGCTTAACCCAAGCTGTTCTTACTGTGTATTCAGAATATTCGAATATTTTTGCTATCACCGGATGTCTTAGCATGTAGTGTGAATGTGGATAATGGTTGTAGTACCCAGGACTACAATGAGACTCACTAAAATAGAAGGTTGCTGTGTTAATTCATTGTGCATTACTTTGTAGCTTGTAGAAAACCAATGGGGCTAAAAAGCTGGAAATTAGAGTGGCAGTTGTGCATGGTGAGAGTAACTCACTGAAGATAGCCTGCAAAAATATAAGGAGCTAAGATAAAAGGATAGTAAGCAAAATATTTCTTAAATGGTCCAGGAAGAAGAGAGGAGGAAACGTGTGGCCTGGAGATTCATCCCAAACCTCTTTTTGCAAACCTTTATTTACTCTGAATTAGTGGAAAGCTTGCTACTAGTTTGCTGTTCATCATATAAAGTACATTGAAGATTTGTGTGTTGCAGTTACTCTGATGTGATTTTCAGATTAAGTTTTGTTTCATTCTCTAAACCGTAGATCTTTCTTTAGTTTTTTGAACAAAATTATTGTTATATGTTGCTCTTTTTGAACAAACACTTTCCACTACTTTATCACTTAATTTATCATAACTGTAACCACACTTTCTAAACCAGTTCTGGACTGGATTATTTGAACCACTTCATTAACTGATTACCCAGTAAATTCCACTGAAGTTTCAGACAGTACAGAAAAAAACAAAACCATTTGTTGGCCAGAAAGGTGGTTCTGGTTCTTCAATAGAGATTCATCTGTTTCTCTTTACAGTTCAAAGTGATGGCATTACACACGTGGATTCTCTAGTGAAGCTCCGTAGGAAATACTTGCATCCCTCCTTCAAAAAACTTGAACTCTGTTTAAAATTTGAAGATTTAAGGATTTGAGTGCTTTAATTGCAGAAACTAGAAACTTTTTCCTCAAAAATCTTATCAGTTTAAGTATTAATTTTTTTGAGAGTGAAGATGTCTTTGAAGCAGTCTTAATGCCAAGATTCAAGAGAAAGGATATTCAATATTTTATATTCATTTTTTCCATTAGCCCGTCAGAGCTTGTGAAATGCTGGCTTAAACCTACTGGTCACAAATGCACCTTAGGGCAGAAGAGCTTCTCTGCCATCAGGCAGTGCTTTTAATTCAGTAATATTGCACAGGGAAAGTCAGACTGCAAGCAGGGCAAATGGATTTCTGGCAGTCTGATGCATAAAACTTGCTGCATTTAGATGGGTTTGTGTGAAGTACAGAGTTGTATTAGTTCAGCACTGGTTGAAACCATTACATGTTATTTATAAAAGTAAATGCTGGCATTTAATTTAATTTGCACTGCTCTTTGACACTTTTCTTTCACCTTTTCACTGATTTTTGACAAATCGCTGATTAGTCACATGAAGAAGTGGTGTATAAGGAAAAAAGGCATTTGCTAATAGAAACAAGGTCTTTATGTAGCTCCTTTCAGAGCAAAGATCTTTTTCTGTAACTGTCAGCACTGCACAGTAGAAAATCAGTCTTTTTACCTGTATAAAATTAAATAAATACATAGTTAGGGAGAAATAGAGTAGGATTATCTAATTTGCCTGGTTTTCTATGGGCTTTTCAGGTTCATATAAAATGTAATTTTGTTGTACAGTCTGCTTCAATGTCTATATCCCAAGGAAAAGAGTGTGGTGACTTTATCTAGTGCTCTATTTTCTAAGTTCTTTACTTTCCCCTCCAAAAAAACCCAAACTCCCACCATCAAATACACAGTCTGTTAAACAAAACGTAGAGCTTTTATTCACTAATTAGTGGAAGAGATCCATCAATCTTACACTTTCTTCCTTTCTAATTTTCAGATGTATATCACCAATACAGTGAAAGCCAGAGGAACAAGGCTTGCAAAACCTGTTCTATGTTTGGGCTTAATGTGCTTGGCTTTCCTTACTGGAATCAACAGAGTAGCAGAGTATCGAAATCACTGGTCAGATGTAATAGCAGGATTTGTAATCGGAATATCTATAGCAGTATTCTTGGTAAGTGTGTATCTCTGTAACTTCTGTTTGAAAAAAAATCAATGTTTAAGTTTGCATCTCTTTAAAAAAAAAAAAATCCAGGCCACTAAATGACAAAAGATGTGTTTCTAATTTTAGGGGGTTTTATTAGTTATCAGTTTCCTTAATTATATTTGCATACTCTCACAAATGTGAAGTCAGGAAAGGACAGATCTAGTGATCTCTTTTGACTTCCATATAAACCAGACTGTAGCATTTCAAACAGTAATTTTTACATCAAGGCCCACTTTAAGGAATTATATATGCCACAGAAAAACAAATAGTTATTATTTCATGTATAAAGTGTTACATTTGATACAGTGATACCTACACTGATCAGAGAATAGGTAGCATTTGTTTTTCTGACTTTAAAGTAACCCTAATGATTTTCTTTCATTTAGATTCAGGTTTACATTGAAATTTTATGTTATTCTGTATAAAAGAAAAAAAAATGTTTGTTTAGCCTTTTCCTTTACTGGAGCTTCTACTAATCACCTTCACTAATATCTGCAGTGTAAGACTATAGAATAGAACAGTCACTGCTGTTTACTGCCTGCAAGTTTGTCTGCCTGGCTGCTTGTAATATTACGAAGTACAACTGTGAGTTTTTTCCCCATGAAAACACTTTCGAATTTGGTTCTTGGATTACAAGGTCTTCATCTCAAGATCTTGAATCTGAAGACTTGGCTTGGCTGGGAACCCTCCCAGGCATGGCTGTGGTGGGTGTTTGTTTTCACTCCTCTGAGACATGCAAGGGGAGCTGCAAGTCTCCTTTAAAATATACCTGCTTGCATTTCCAAATGTTCTCTTCCACACAAAGTGTCCTGGAGTTATATTTGGTTGTTCCTATTTGAGTTTTTACATTCTGTTAATGCCCCTAAAATAATAGAAAAGAATAGAGAAGAAGAAATCTCTCCCAGCATTTTTTCTTATATTTTGTGATGTATACTGCATAAACTCCTTTGAGTAGCATTATATCAATTTTAGTTGTGTTTTGAAGAAAATACGGTTGGCAAACAGTGCTACACAGCTGAGCATCTGAATAAGTAGAAATACAAACAAAATGGTGTATATCACATTCCTAAGTCCCTGAGAGAGAACCACTGCTGCCCTGAGCAGATTTAGTGTTGTATTTAAACTGGGGCATGGTCCTTGCCTTCTTGTTCCCTTTCTCACTCTCCATTTGAAGAAGTCTTTGCTGATCAAAACTTAAAGGGGGCTGGCCTTCACTGGAGTGTAAGGTTAATGCCACGTGCTGCTGCGTGTCTCTGGACATCTCTTCATGACATTGATAACTGGTGTTCTATTATTTAGATTCAGTAATGGATTTTCTTTATAAAGGATTTTCTTTATATCAGAGGGTTTTTTGGTTCTCAAATGATGCATGTAACAATAAATTGGTTGAAAGTCTTTTGTCTTGAAATATTAATTACAGATTTTCTGTAAAACACGAACTTCACATTTCAGTGTTTCTATTGTAAAGCTGTGACTAAAGCTGGTGTCATTTCTGCCTAATTATGGATGTCAGGATCAAAGCTTAAAAAAATGAGTTGTTCCTTAGCTATTCTGTTTATCTTCTAATCCCTTCTAGGTTGTTTGTGTGGTAAATAACTTCAGAGGACGTCAGCCAGAACATGAGCATTCTCATATGGATAATCTGGCCCAGATGCCCATGATCAGCATACCCCGAGTAGAAAGCCCTTTAGAAAAGGTAATGTCTGACTTTTTTTAAAATAATGAAATGAAATATAGCTTTCCTGGAAGGATGATGCAAAACTATCTTAACAAGAGTGCCAACATAATCAGATTTAAAATAAGGAGACATGTCAGTGAAGGAGAAAGAAGGGAAGAATTAATTCAGTGACACTCCACAGAACTTGAAGTGCTTGGAAAGAAAATCTAACTTCTGAACCCAAGGGGTTATGCAATTCAGGTACAAGTGGCATTTATCCTATTTGTTTATGATATATCCTCAGGCTATAGAGCATCCAGTCTCTTCTGGATCAGCTGTGGTGCTTTTATCATCAGACACATGTTAACCCCAGGACAGGGCACCTACTTGGAAGTGAGAGTAACATGGGTCTTATAGTACCTGCACAAACCCCATGATCTCTGTCAAAGCAAACAGGATTTTGCACAAGGGCATGCTAGTGATAGTCTCCTGGGTATGCTGAAATCTTTTGCTTGAATCAGTATTACAATGTGTTTAAAATTTATTTTAGTTTGATGTGATAACCATTTATGTTTTTTGAAGATGATGTTGTACTATTTGTTAAGTAAGATTATGTCTGAACAATTTTATGAGCAAACAAGTACTAAAATAGATAGTAAACAATTCTACAGTGGGTAGGCCACAAAAAGTACTTTTCTGTGGCATTCTTTTAAGATGAATTGTTTTTAACCACTTCCCATCCTGTCTTAGCCACTTGGAAGTGGTGGAAGTTGTCCTTTAGTAAGAATTGCTGCTAGCCCTGGGTGTTTTATTCCTTTCCTTGAAGGGAAAGAAGATTTCTTTTCAGAACGGTCTAACATGCCTTTTTGAACCAAATGTGTCTAAGCTACTTCTGCTGATGTCTTGTCATAAGGAGGTCAGAGCCTCATTTGCTTGAACAAGTATTTACATGATGAGTGTGTATCTTCAAAATAATCCATTCAGTAAACTTTCTGTAAAATGTCAGAACGAAACAAGATGTCAATTGTCCTAGAACATACCACATTAAGAGCATGTCTTATTTACATGCATTGCTCTCCTGCAATAGAAGCCATTTCTGTGGTTCAAAAGCCATCATAGCTAATAACCCTCTCACTCGTGCTGAATAATGTTCTTTTCCTGAGACTTGGCCTAGTTTGAGACGCTGTGGCGAAAGTTATTTGTGAACTGCCCAAGACTCTAATATGAACGAGCTTCTTTCATGCTGAACCCGTGTTCCTGGGGCAGTACACAGTAGCTGTTTGCTGGCGTGGAACTTCTCTCTAGATAATTAAATTGGAGACTGTCTGCAGGGTGGTAACACTTGGTGAGATCTCAGTGTATGGGTTCATCTTTGTGCTGCAAAGCCTTTCTCCTTTGCAGACACAGAGGATGGGATGCAAGGACAATAATGTGGAGACTTTGCTTATTGTTGGGAAATGCTTTCTTCTGTTTCCACTCTCAGTTTAAATTTGAATTAGCAAATAATTGATGAAAAATTTTTTACGTGTGAGTGCTTTAGGTTTTGATTTTTTGTGGATTTTTTTTGTTTGTTTTTTGTTTGTTTTGTTTTTTTTCTTTATTAAATGTTTAGTCTAAAATTTTAAATAGAAGACAGACCCTGTTAAATAAAAGGCACTAAGAATAATACTAAGGTCTAAATTAAATTAGTAAATCTCAATTAATTACTATCACTATTAACTTAGTCTTTGCTTTTTAACTCCCTTCTTATTTTACATCCTTTGTTCTTCACTGGAGACAGAGCAATGCTAAATAATTTGTGTGCTATTTGCCTTTGCCTGGGTATGTGCTAGTTGATTTTCAGTACGTTTCAGTTAGGACTGTTCCAGTTCAACATCTGAATGCACGTAGATTTACATTTGGCTTATTTTAAAGCTGTATTTCCTTATTTCCAGTCTGCAGGCTCCTCTGCCAATATTAAAGAGAGCTTACTGTCAGAAATTAGCTACCAAGAGTAGCACAAATCCTAACTGTCTGAAGTTATCAAAGGCTAAGGCAGTGCAAGCATGAAGCAATGCAACTGTGATTGGTGTTCAAACATAATAACTATTATTTTTAGGTATAGGTATCTGGGAGCAAGCAATTCAAAGATCCTGTCTTAAAGAATGACTTCTTTAGAAATGCCCACCAGATAGGGCCTCACTTGTTGCTATTTTGTTACAAATTCACCCCCAAAGGAATAAGCACAGGGTGCATCACACAGACCTGGAAGCACGTTACTTTTCTGTTTCCAGATCTGCTACTTGCTATTCCAGTGCTTTCTCCATGGAGAATGACTGCTCTTGGCATGCTCGCTGTGCTGTCACTGTCTGAATTCTGGTGGAGGTCGAGCTACATTTGAAGTGCACTTAAATAGGAATAAGTGTACTTGTAATATTCTGAATTGAGCTGCTGTTGGTTAATGACAAGGTTAGATGACTGTTTGCATGACACTTCTGTTTAATTGTGGTGCATGCAGATGATTAAGCTGTTCTGCACGGGTACCCACTCCTCATGCATTTTAAGCCATAGTTGCAGTGTCTCCTTGAGGAATCCTTGCCAGAGCTGGCTCAGCAGTGCAGACTTAGTGCTTTTACCTTAACTACAGTCGTACTCAGAATTAATGAAAAGAATGGAAGCCAAGAAACCTCATCACTCACCCATCTGCTCCTTCTTCTTTCCTATCTCTGACCTTGTTCATCTCTTACAAGACAATATGTGTTTCAGTTAGCTGGCACTCTCCTACAAAGAATAAGCTCTCATTCTACCACAGTCAAGGTTAGAGACTCCTGTTGTTTTGCAAGACTTATTGAGAAATAGGGATATTCTGGGTGGTACCTGAAAGAGTTCAAAAGCTCAGCTTCATCCAGTGCAGTCACAGGCTGTGTTTTTTCTGTTTCAGGAGAGACTGACCATATTTCATGCAAAATTCACCTGAAATTGGCCAGAGCTCACAGAGGGCTCCATGCATGTCTCGTAGTAGCTTCTGATTCTCCTAGCCTGTTTCTTAGTTTTTGGTTGGTTGTGGGTTGTTGTTGTTAAATAAGTATTCTAACTTGAAAAAATCAAGTACAAAGGCAACATGGGCCATTTTAGGACTAACTGAGGCAGTAGATAGAATAGTAAGAGAGAAGGTTTTAGAAGAAAGTGTTTGGTTAGGAAATGTTTGGTTAGGAAGTGTTTGATTAGTTTGTCTCCTGTGGGATGAGATAATTACCATGTCTGATAATCAGTTCTTTCTGTAGCTGTTCAGTGTCACTTACTTGCACAGTGGGTTCTTTGCAATGCCCTGTTTGATGGCTAAACTGCATTTATTCCCCAAGTTCTGCTTGGCATTCCTTCATACTGCCGCTTCTGTCAGCAGTGCCCAAACCATTTTCCAAAACGCAGTCACTATTCCTTGTTACCAAGTGGTTTCTTATACTTATCCCATAGGACTGTCTATCCAGCATGACTGAATTAGAAAGAGATAGATTAGGTGCTCTCTTTTTCTGCCATTTCCACCTTTTAATAGTCATAATTATTTGTAATTCCTCTCATAATTTCCCTGATGTTCTTGTTGCCCATCATACCAATTGTCCCAGAAATCTTGTTGAGTTTGACACTATAATTGTTGTTCGATTGTGTGTGTGCCAAAGCTAGTGGTGATGAAACCTTTTAACAATAGTAAGTGTAGATATTGCAATGAGTTCTGATAGTATTTATTATGTGCACTTGTGATCACACAGCAGCATGGCCTAGGGAGTCCTGTCTGATCCCTGCAGCTCTCCAGGGAGACTGAACACCTCTCACTGAGCTCACAGCTAAAAGCAAAACACAAAGATGTTGTAGCTCATCATGCTATAAGCAAATGGGGAAGACGGTTTGTGTCTATTTCTGTTGCTTCAAAATATTTTAGTATAAATATCCAAATACTGTAGTGCTTGATGTCCAAAAGCATAATAAGTATCCATAAACTGTTTCTCCAGGTAAGCTTGAGGAGAGCTCCTATGCTTACATTAGCTTATAGGCATTTTTTAAATTTCTGTTGGCATAATGGTTCTCTCTTGATAATACAGTCTGTTAAAGGAGATATAATGAAAAAACAACGTTGTTTCACACACAGAATCACATACCCTGGAGAGTCAGCTTATAAGAAACCTTAAGCAATTTTTTTCAATGCCAGGCAGCTGAATTTGCATTCCTATCCTACTCTTCTGCTTAAATCAGCTTCTAGGGGACTGTACAAGGACTATTTCTGTTTGAATGCAAACTATGATCACCACATCTAATGTTCAAATAAAATAATACTTAAATACGGGAAGTGGAACAATATATTCAGTGTGACCTCCTCAACCATACCTGTTGTAGGTGTTACAGAATCAAGGTATTAGTAACAATCAAGAAGATCCTTTGCAGCGAAACTCCCTCAAAGCTCGCCTCGTTAGGTTCTTCTCCTGGATATCAGGAACAGACCGTTTCGAGCACCTCCGCATAAGGCAATAAACGTATGTGCGCAAGAGCGCACCTGAGAGAGCGTGTGAGAGAACCAAGGCAGATGCAGTGTGGCAGCAGCGTTCTGTGCAGGTCTGCAACGTTTGAAATGGGGAATTTCACTTGAGTGCTTTTTTTTTTCCCCTCTGAAAATGTGATTGTCTAGTAAAAGCATAAAATATACTCTGCCGACTCCGAGAATTGTTCCATCAATTATGATTTGCCTGAACTAATGGCATAGTATTTTTCTGCTTCTTTTAACAAGGAATAAAAACAGTTTTACAAACTTCTGTTTTCAAAAATGAAAAAATTTAAGGATGATGAATATTTAATATATATATAATGAAAACTGCAAATCATAAGAAGTTTTAATATATTTTTTTCAATGCTTTAACTTTATAGCATTGCTTATGAACAGAAATTAATTAAAACTTAACGGATGATGTACAGGTGTGGATTGTTTCCTCAAGTGACCTGCACTCAAGGCTTAGCCTTTAGCTTTCCCTTTTTTGTTATGGTGTGAGAGCATGGTTATGATGCATGCTTTGCTCACCAAGCTGATACTGTGTATTTAGAATGGATAGTACAAACGCTGGTGGGCACTGTCTGTGAAATGCCATTGAGCAGACCCTCAGCATTTCTAATTCTTCTGAGTACTGTAGGGAAAATAATTTCCCATGGAGTTGGAGAAGCTGAGGTCTTGTGCATGTTTTTTGCTTGTCTTCTGCATCTGTGTGCATCTGTTTGCTGACAGTAGTTAGTATCTCACCCTGAACTTTGTGACAGTAAACCTAAGCAGAAGTAAAAGAGTTTAAATGCAGTTATTCAAGGAGGGATGCTGTTTATTTTTTTCTGCTGAATCTCAGCAAGGCTTATTTGTAGTTTTGCCTGAGACGATAACGTGAAAAACCATGAATAACCAGACAGCTGCATGAATCTGTATCAGTGATTCTTGCCATCAGCAAGTGATTAATTTTGACCTAGTTATGCATCACCCTGCTGAGTCCATTGGAAATGAACTGACAGGCCTTTACTAGGGTCCAAATCAATAGGTCTGTGATCAGGAGCTTACAAGTTCTTTTTGAGGGTTTATTGAGGAAGGGAGATTTTCTTCTGTTACTGTGTCCCATGCCTCTGCATGTCCTTCCAGGCATGGTGACCCACTCATTTTGGGAGTATAGCTGGCAGGAGTGTGAACCAGATTCTCCTTTCCTTAAATAATAGTTACCCAGTCCTGAATTAATCTCGCATGAAAGAGCGGTTCGTTCTCTGCATCACAGGCAAATGTGTGTCACTTAGGGAAAGGGATGGCACATAACAGGACTTGAAAGAATTGATTAAAATAAAGAGGAATTTTTTTCCCTCCAATTCTTTGTTTTTAGACCATCTTGCTTATTAACAAAGTGAATAATTTTAGACTGACGATAGTTTAAGTTGACAGGATGACTTTTCAGGTCCAAATAAGGACAAATAAAGTAAATACTATGAAGGAAATGTCATAATAGCCTCACAGCAACTCCGGAGTCATTGAGTTTGCCTGTATATCATCTTTTGTGTACAGAAAACAGAAGATGGCCAACCAACCAAAATGCTTTGCATTCTCAATTTATGTTTTCTAATTAGTAAATGTAATTTTGCATTTCTTCTGCAGAATCAAAATCTGCAAGCAGTGACATTTGTTAATATTGTTCACTGAAAACATTTTTCACAGAAAGTTGCACACTTTTTTTCCTAATGCTTCTTTAAAAAATCTGCTTATGGTTTAATAACTGCTATTTATTTAAAATACACTCATTCTGTTTTGGAGAAGAATTTGTATAGATGCTTCTATATAGATGCTTACTATTTGGTAGTATTCTGTTATAAAAGCTGTCATAAAATACAGCAAGAACATTGCTAGAGCTAAAATGCATATTGTAGGGGAGGTGGAAGACAGCTTCTCTTCCTGGACACAGTACAGTTACAGCACAGTGAGAGTGAGAGAGGGAGCAAAGCTGACAGCCTGGCTTGGAGAGGGGGGATTAAGGGACAGCTCTCCAGTGCTCCCAGTCATGGTATTTCTGATCTCCTTTTTGGAATGTGCAAATCAAAGATGCCTGCCTGCCTCCCCCTGCACAGACTGATAGACAAATATTCCGACAATTTAAAGCAAAACTGAGAAATATAAACTTAGGTAGTGTCCACTTTTTCTCTCCAGCACTTTCTGTGCTGTGTAATAAAAAGATTTTTCTGAAGAACTTCCCTTAAGCAAAAAACAGGAGGTCCCACTCTCCCCAGTTTACCCACAGAGCTCTTCCTCTTCAGCTTAGGCCTCCTCTCTTCTGACTTTGGTCTGCTCCAGGAGGCAAAGTGATGAGAAAAATCTGCAATGCTTTGTTTGGTATTGTATATCCCTTGTGCATTTTTGTGCTGGGGAGCAAACACATGGCCTAACATCCAGATTCTGTTGATTAATTTTACACATTGCATGTTTTATAAAAAATGGTGGCAGTCAAGGGTACTGAGTGCCTCAAGGGAACATACACTTCCCTTGGATCCTGCACGTCACTGTGCAGTTGAGATTTGTTGAATGTTTGCAGTTACTTGCTTAGGTTAGAGTATGAAAAAGTAGCAAAGCTCTTTGGGATGCTGCACTTTCACTGTGTAGAGTCCCACACAGTATATTCACGTTCTGATACACATCTTTGTGTTCATAAGAATCGTCCCATTGACGGAAAGAAGAAAATGTTCTTACATAGCAAGTGAAGAGGACACTGTAGTGATTCTGAAAAAGAAATTTTCAATATGGTTCTCAGCTGCCGAATGCAATTTGCTTGCAGCATTTTGCAACTTGATTCAGTGCCATCGAGCTCAGGGGGAAAAATTATTCTTTTAAAAAATTAATATTAAAATTTTATGTACACTGAAAAAGAAAGTTATAATCTGTCAGAAACAGTCATTTTAATTTCTAGGAATTTTGTTTTAAATCATGAATAAGCTAACTCAATTATTCACATCGTTACTTCATTAAAAAAAAAAAATACAAACCATCTAAACCTAAAATATTGTAGAACCATCGCACCTAATAACTTTGTTCAGCATTCTTCCCATCCAGTCTTTCAGTGGTTTACAAAGAATTGCCTTGAAAGTGAGAGCACTGCAGTGAAAACCAGTTTTATCTGCATTATCCTGCAACAATCTCCAAGCACAAGGCTGCCTTTAAAGCTCAAGAGGCAGAAATTATGGTGACTGCTGTCTATCTGTGTGGTTTTGTGGTTTTTATCTGTTTGTTTTTCCTTTAACTTGTAGAACCACATCACGGCCTTTGCAGAAGTCACATGATGTTGACGCTGATGTATATTCACTCCATTGGACTTCATCTCTTTTCACAGCCCACACATGATATTTGCAGTGTATCAAAAATAAGAAATTTTTAAAAGTCCTATTTCTGACTTGATTTTTACATCATTAAAATGATACCAACATTTTGAAGAATTCTTAAATATTAGAACGTCACTTTACTTTCTAGCAAAAATATTAACTGTTTACTTTTATGATGGAATGGGACAAACTGAGCACTAATTATAATACCCTCTATTTTGGCTTCTCATTGTTTTTAATGGTTCATATACCTATTCCAACAGTACTTTGTATTTTGATTTAACTTTGATTTTTAAAATCTACATTTTTAATTGAGCATGAACGTGTTTCCATTTGAGGCGGTTTCAGTGTATAAAAACTAGACAAATATTATGTTCTGTATGAAGATGCTGTTTGCACATTGTATTACGCTGTATTCCATGTAAGATATCATTCAAACAATGTGTTATATGTAAGACTGGTGCTTCTGCTTTTGAAGAGAAAAAAATGCCAATTTTTACTGTAATAAGTATTGTATCATAATTAAAAGTTTATTTATTTGGATATTTTCCTGACATAATTGTAGTTGAATTGTTGTTTTGTAGTTATTGGATGTCTTGAAAGATATATATGTATTTAGGTTAAAAGAAATGAAAATAATATAGCAAGTTTGATCTTTGATATATTCTTTATTACTAATGATATCCCATGAAAGGTTAAGGGCTCTGTTCTTAGCTTAGCATATCTGATGGAAGCCATGCTATTCATAAGTCATTTAAACAAGTTATTTAAGGAAGCCTGCATCTTCTCATGTTTGTTGAACTCTCTGATACTATGCTGGGAGAACGGGTGCTAAGATAAGAAGAGGGTCACTGGCTTAGTGAGAAAAGTGCATCTGAATTTCTACTCTCCATTTTCATGGAAAACTCATGGTAAAGCCTAAATGGCTTCATTAATTTTCTTCAGCCTAAGTGGCCAGGACAGGCAGACCTTCTACAAAGTTTTCTAACTGTGTTTATGTTCCAGGCTCTTGTTCTTGAGGAAAAAAAAAATCCTTTGCCAGTCTGTGTGGTGTTGAATTGATTTTTCTTCAACACCAGGCGATGTTATCATAGCTCTGTTGTCGCTGTGGATAATCAGATTGGGTCTCCCCTTTAAAGGACAGTCTTACTCGCTATATGTAGTGAACTTGTCCTATAGAAATTGAGCATCAAATGGACTGGAATATTGTAGATGCTGAAGACATTCGTAATGTCTGCTGGACAGTTTTCCTCTGGCAACAGCTGATAAAATGCTAGCACTATGGAAACATTGAGAATACTATTGTTCAGTGCAGGCTATTGAGCATTTTAGGCCTTAAATTTTCCACAGTTCAATGTACTTCCTGTGCATTAATCATTGTTAGAGTATGTATGAAACGTAAGGATGTAGAAGCAGGTATATTTTTTTCTATGATGAATTTTAATCATTCCCATATAGTCATCAGGCAATGCCTGCTTTTTACCTTTTGTTTTAACCTCTGCTTTCACTAAAATTCAACTACCTAAAGAGTGCTTGGCAAACAGGGCAAGGCCAAGTCATCTTTTAGTGCAATAGAACATTTGTCACGAAGTCATTTTGCTAAGCTGAGAATTAAGAGAGTGAAGAAATATATCAGTGGGGAGAAAAATCTATTTTAGAATAGAGTCCTTAGCTACAACTACAATACTTAGGTGATTGAAAATCCACTTTTATTAGACTATCAACTGTGTTTACAAAATCATAGTAGATCCAAAGTTTGTATCACCGTGTTAGGCACACTCACCCTTCTCTTAGTCTAGGTAGTTAGGGTCCAAGGTACTAATGATTTCTCTGTGTGCAGATTTAAATGAAATCTTCACTCGTTTTTGCATGGTAGCAAACCTGCATTTTTTATATCTGATTTATAAGATTACCAAGAGATTCTTTTATGTTAAAAGAGATGACTCTTTTTCAGTGTACTGTATATCATCAGCTTGTAACTGGTCTCTTTCTCAGGATCTTTCCCAGTCAAATATTTGGGTTAAATTTATCATACTATCTCTGTGAACCAGCAGTGAGAAAACAAAAAGAGAGACACTCTGCTGTATAATGTATTTTTAAATAAAATAATTTTTCATTCATATATAGTGTATATTTTTTAGATATTTGCTTTAAATCTATTTTGGTTGATAGTGTACATACAATGAAAATATGATTTTTTGTCAAATGTGTTTGGTGATATATTTTCACGATTAGCCAGGAATCTTCACAGTTAACTACCTTCCCTTAGAGGTGGTTCTGGTGAAATTGAAAAGCATGAGAGGAGGAGCTGTATTGTCTGCAGCCTGCTGGTGAAGGAGTCTCCCCAGGATGTGGACCAGCCAAGCTCCAGACTCTACTTTGACTGATTTTCACAAGTGGCTCACTCATTTGCTCACTCACAGCTGTAATTCTCCACTGCCCTGAAGCTTGGGCACTTCCCTCTTCCATTCTGGACCCGAAAAACCTTTCAGGAGGAACACTGTGCCAAAACAAAAGTAAGTTGGCATTTTCTGACTAAAATGTCTTTTTGGTGGTTGCTTTTAAAAAAAAGTCCCGGTGATGAGCCTATGACAAACAAACATCATTCCTCATTCAGGGAATATTCTGGTGCTGAGTGGTTCCTACTGGAAATGGTGTGGTGGAACCATTTGATTGGTTTTGAATGCAGCTGATTTTATTATTCTTGTGGACCTTTTCTGTGTGTACTTCAGTGAAACAGCTCTGCTCTATTTATAAATGAGATGTTTAAGAAGCATCTCTAATGTTATATGCTGCTGTGTTCCTAAAAATGGAATTTGTAAGGCATATGGGGACACCAGCTGGGCTCATATCCATACCATTTTAGACTCTTTTATATGTGTTCTGCTGTTCGTTAATAATCATGAACTACATAAGACTTAGGGCGATAGCACCCAGGCTCATATCTCTTCAGCTTTTAAAAATGTTCATTTTAACACTATGTATTAAAAGAAGATAATGTTGGTATTTTTCAGCTGAAATTTTCTTTGCTGTTTGCTGTTGCCTTCTAATTTTTTTGCTGCCCAAGATCACAGTAAGTGTGACAGTCCATTTGCACATTATGTTAGCAGGGAGGTTTTTATACTCTTCTGAAGTCTAATTCTGGTATTTCTGAGGCTTGCCGTCAGAAAGCAGAGTGCATTACATTTTAGGAGCAGATAAACTGGGTCTGTTTTGATCTAATACATTGCTGGCCATCTGCACAGCTTTGGCCTTGGGGACACTCAGGAGCATTTGCAGGCAGAAAAGCGAGCAGACCTCCAGACCTCTCAGCCCTGCAGCACGTCCCTCCAAGCACATCAAAAGCATTTTTACCCATCTCTGCCGCTGACAGCTGACTCAACCCCAACACACTGGATTTTCCTGCTGTACACCAGCATGAACACTTTTGTTCTCCCCTGAAGCACCTCTGAGATACTGGACAGATCAGGCAAGATGCCACATCCTCACCCTGAAGTGTACTACAAGCATGACTGCAGCTGGAGCCAGCAGCTGCCTGCTCCTCACTTGGACAAGTGGAAACCTAAATGAGGACCAAGTATGGTTCCAGCTTTTGGCCTTCTCCTCCACTTTCTAGGCCTTTTGGTTTTCAGGGGCTTCCACAAAGGAAAGTAGAGGAAATTTTTACAGTCTCTCTGCCCGCTTGAACTTCTGCTGCATGTCTAGGGTGTGAAAGCTTTACATTTGCTATTGACCTCTAGGGACTTTCCACTAAAACACAGTGTTGCCTTTTTGTCATTCTTCCCTGTGTGAGGGTGTCTGGAAAAGCTTCTTAGAGTTTCCAGGTTTGGCCTGTTGTTCGGGGAAGAAGACACTATGAACACCCCAGAAATATCCCTGCCAGAGTGGGAATTGGAAGCCCTGGTGTGACTGTGATAAGTCTGGTTGTTTCCTCAGCACTCACCGAGGTGCCATGCCAAGGTATGACTCTAATGGGCTTGCTATTGATACTAAGCTGCCTCATCATGAAGCCCTAGTACACTTCCAACACAGAGGATTAGGTACTTGGTTCCCTGCTCAGTACTGGAGCTTGTTCTTTCTCTTTAAAAAATCATAGGAAGGGCAGCATATCCTAAATGAAACTTGTCCCCCATGTCTGCTGAATGCTCTCCCAGACAAGTTGGTAGTAAGCTAGCTGTCATTAAGGCTTCAAAGATGCTGAGCTTCCACTTGCCTGAAATGATATCACGATCCAGGCATGTTTGATGATCATTCTAGCTGGAAGCACTATAACTGGCTAGTGCCTGGGCTATAACTGCAGTTTTTCTGAAGATGATGATGATGTCCAATTCTCTGCCTATCATGTGTTTGAACTCAATTTCTTCCATTTCAGTTGTCAGCTTTTGATACTACATTTTGCTGTGAGATGTGATATTCACATGGCATAAGGGGAGTGTGGCTCTGTTCATGCACAGACCATTTTAGATACCCTTATGTGCCTTCTAGTCTGGCTTGTTGTCACTAGCTATGTAAAACATTTGGAAGTAGGTTAATCTAATTGAATTAGGACAATTTAATTCTGAACAAAAGTATACCCTCAGAGGTTTTATATGATTCTAACTAATCCTCAGTAAATCTCTAGCTAATTCAGATAAACCATCCTGAGTTGTCCCCTGTGTGAACAAGTCCCAAGCCTTTTTTTTTTTTTTCCCTCAGAGTAGCTCTACTTTTGAAATATCTTCCCCTAGTGACTACAGCCAGAGCAGTGTGCAGCAGTCAGCTTCCTGAAGTGGTCACATCAGCAAACTAATCACCTATCTCTAAATTGTGCACGTGCCAGTGGCTTTATTAGTACACTGGGTGCAGAGGACTGCTCTTGTGCTCTGAAAGTGATTTAGAATGAGAACAATGCTAATCTCTAAATGTGAAATTACTGAATCCATCCTCTAAGATGGCAGCTTCAGTAGAAGCTCCAGTAAAGAGCTTTAGTCCCCAAAACCAAATTCTTCGTGCCAGTGTTCTCATCTGACAATAGTCAGAGCAAAATAAATGAGTATAAGAAACCAAATCCTTTTTCTGACAAATCTCTCCCTAAATACCAGTGTTGTACCTAAATACATACTCTCTTCAGCTACAGGGAACTTGTAGCCTTGCTAGCAGTCTTTAATGTGGTTCTGAATGCGAGATCCTTGAGTTGTGAATTCCTAGGATTGCTCTGAAGTAGGCAAACAATCCTAAAAAGAGGAGTAAACGTGTCTACAACTTTAAAACTAGAGCTACAAAATGAGAAGGGCATAAATTTCAGAAGCAGGGGAAAAGCCTTCTTACACACATTAGCAAGTGTGCCAATTTGAGGTAGATTTGCATTATTTTTCTAACATAAAATATTAATACTTTAGTGAGTGGCATTTCTATGTTTTTGAAATACTGCAGTAGAAGAGAACTGCTGCTCTTAGTCTGATGTTACTGCTAAGAAATCATCTGCTGTTTCATACTCTTTTGCTACTGTTGCTTAAGGAAAAGCAGCTACTGTTCTTTCCTTAGCAACCTCTATTTATACAGTAGCAACTGACAAAGATAGTCTATTCAAATATTCTAAAAATAAGTCTGATGTGATGAGAAAAAAAAAAATGCTTATTTGGCAAAACAAAGGAAAATGTCCTTTGGCTCTTGTTGAAGACAGGGGACTTGAAACTAATCCTAGCAGGAAACACCAGGAAGAAAATAAGACCCTGGCCTTTTGGCAGTACTTTACCATGTTGTCAGGATAAGGTGATAGATCATTTTTAAGATTAATATCCTTTTGTTTTTTCCTGAGAACTTAGATAAAACATTATAAGGATGTAAGCTTGGAGCATATAATCTTCCAGAGAGAAACAGAGAATGCCATTGGTTTTGTATTATGTTTATTTTGTGGGATCACTTTCAAAGACAATGAACACCAGCCCAAAAGAGGGGGAATAGAAAGGGTAAACAAAACTGTGATTGTCATTTGGAGGGTGAGAGATTTCCCACGCTGCATCTTTTCAGGAAAGAAACTAAGTGAGTAAAGACTTGACGTGGCAGAATTCTGTCATCCTGGGTCTCCCATGGGAATGCTGCCTGCTGATAGTGTGTATATATCAGTCAATTAACATTTTGCTTAGAAGAACAGATAATCATGAGATGTTTGATCTTTAGTTCTTTGCCAGCTTAAGAGAAGGTGATACTCCCATGGCATTGGACACTATGCTGCTGCTTTTTATTTTCTGTCTAATGACTTGGTTTCTCTGCATATTGAAGTTAAAAGGCTGTATACTGCATTTTAACACAATTATAAAATCAAATTTTTCTTTAGAAATCTGGTGTTCTGCATATAAAGGCTAAGCAAATCTCTCTCATGATGCAATTTCTTTTGAAACTTTGGATTATAAACTCCCTTCTACCTGTATACTGCTATAAAACTGAAACTAAAAGCTTCTTGTATTTGAGGGGAAGAGTCACCTCTACAGGCTCAATGGAAGAACTGTTAGCTACAAGTCTTGAGCACTTGTGGAAAGTACCACAAGAGTTTGATCTCTTATGAATGTCTTTATGACCTACTTGATCACAAGTCTATGTTTTGATTTTCCAGTGTTCCACTCATTTCGCTATGTTTGTGGTTTTAGTTGGAAGGAAGATTGCTGAGAAGGCTACCTGTCAACACAAAACGGAACAGTACTAAAACTTCTTCATCCTCACTACCTTCAGTATACCTACTCCTTTTTTTATATGGCTCTGTGATCTGTCTTTACTTTCCCACTCTGCTTCTGGCATTTGTATGTCTTAGTAGGTGTTACATACCACTGTGTCACATTGGGTAATAACCAGGAAGTGAGCTGGACTTTGGCCTTTGCCAACATAAAATTGCTTTTTCAGATGCAGATATGAATATAAAAATAGAAAAATGTGGCATGGTACCAATTATTTTAATGGGAGTAGAGCAAGAGCAGAAAATGAGATTGTTTCAGAAAAAAATGAAGAGATGTTGAGAAAAATTTGATAACAAATGTGAGATAATCTGAATACAAGTGAAATTGTAAAGGATATAATGTGTAGTGTTTTATAGACAATGAAAGCAAACAGATCATTCATGACAATGTAGGTCCCACAGGTTGTGGTCTGACAGTCATGTTTATGGGCACAAATATGGCCCAAGTTTGCAATGATTCAAAAATTACTTGGAAACCCAAGATGTTCAGGGCTATCTGTATCACACATTCTGCAATGGAACAGGAAAGACAACTGGTCAGGGAAGGACTAGATACTGCTCTTGTTGATTCTGGTTTGTGTAACTCCAGGTGGAGGCAAGGGGAAGGGGGCGGGGGCACTGTTCTTATATAATTTTATCATTTGCAAATTGGACCATATGTTTGTTAATTGTTTCAAATGCATGTGGTATTTGAGAGCAGCATTCTAGATATGACAAATGGCC
Source organism: Pyrocephalus nanus (assembly GCA_038380795.1). Classification (NCBI taxonomy): domain Eukaryota; kingdom Metazoa; phylum Chordata; class Aves; order Passeriformes; family Tyrannidae; genus Pyrocephalus; species Pyrocephalus nanus. The sequence goes on along the minus strand of CM076269.1, from coordinate 18,479,054 downwards.
CTTTCCAAAGTAAGTGTCTTGTATGAAGCTACTAAAAAAAAAAATCAACAAAGATATACGTGAGAGAACAGGAAAATCCCAATCATCATCACTGCTCTTCAGCTACCTTGTGTCCTCCTGCTTTCAGAGGCAACCCATAACCCACCCTAATCAGGCTTTGAATTAGACCTCAAATGTAGGCCACCTAATTCAAATCCAGTTCCTCCTCCCCTGTGCATCTCTCCTCTACTCTTGTCCCTACTCCAGCCTGTGCACGCAGACCATTGGCAAACACAGCTTTTGCAGTAGCTGTGAGGAGGACACAGGACAGCTGTACCTTCCCCTGTCACTGCTGTTCTGTAGCTAGAGCTGAGATATGCAACCATGCTCCCTCCTACTCGGGTGAAAGGACACCAAGTGTCTTCAGCAGGACAGGACTCTGGGGGAAGTTGGGCCATGGTCTTAGTTGCTGATGAGTATTGCATATTTGTATTGTTATATTGGTATCATTCTTCCTTACAGATTTATTTAGTCGTTACAAGAGGCTGCAAGCTCATGTACTTAGTGGTTAGCCCTGGAACAGGAAAAGGTTCTTTCACTTGCCAGATGGAGACTGGAATTACCATGTGAGTTTTATCAGCTTTGTCTCCCAGAAGCCTTAGGATGTCCTGGCATAGCCCTGTTCCAGGACAGTGTGTTGTCAGAATAGGCTTTCAGTTTGCCATTTCTTATTCCTTGACTATGAAAAAGATGTGATTTCCATTCATTCTTTGTAACAGATGACATCTTTTGTTTTCGTTTTCCAGTTTCTTGCTCTTGATTACTTTTTGAACTTATTCACTCTACCATCTTGGTCTTTTATTGCTCTTATTTCTAGATGGCATGAAGTGCTTTGCAGCATACATTAATCTATCTTCAAAAATTTTCCATTTCCCTACAATGCCATTCCTTTCTGCTGAGTTTTACACTTTGGCAATGTTTAAGCATTTCATCTCCCTCATTGTTTGATGTTGATTTGCAGTTTAGCATTTGGTTTAGAATCTGTCATAGACAAATAGGCAGCTTTGCCTTGCACTTTTCAACACCTTGGCTCTCGTCTCTATGTGGCAGGGATGGAACTGTGAACTTCTGCCAGATGCTGTATTGTTGGACATAAGTGCTGGTTTCAGTGCAGAGGTACAGGCAAGGAGAAATGTGAGACTTTCTAAAAGCAAGGAGAGACCTCCCAGTCTGGGCAGCAGTGTCCTCGTGGCTCTCCTGGCACAGACACTCAGGAGACTCAGGAAGCTCTGGCACAGGCACGTGTCAGAGTGGTCCTTTTGGAGCCCTGCTCTTGTATTCAGTGCTATTGTCACAGTAACAGCTGAATTTTGCTGTTTTGCCGATACACTTCTGTTTCTGTGTCAGCAGGGTCCAGGTGGAGTGAGTAATGCCAGAAACACAGAGGCCCCCAGTGTTTTTTCATTTTCTGCTGCCTACCTCTGTGTGCAAATCCACAACATGCTGCTGTTCAGTGCATGTGTCACCTCATCTGTTTTCATGGACATCCTTCAGGTACAACTGACCACGTTATTACTGAGGAATCAACACGGTATTGACTCTTTTCCATTGTCTTACTCCCTCCCTTTATTGACTCTCCCATTACTGTTAGTCCTTTTGACTTTGTTTCTGTTTTAACAAAGGCCAATACACAGCGGAGGTAACGTTGTTCATGCCTATATTTGCTTTATGGCTACAAGGGTGATGTGATTTATATCTATTAGACTGTAGATCCTTTGCAGTATGAATTGTCTGAGTCTGCAAGTCACCTTATCAGATGGAGCTTTCATCCCAAATGGGACCTTTAAATGTCATCCACATCTGTAGACACTTTTATTTGTCTAGGAGACATTTGGATCCCACTGCTGAGCACAATATTTGCAGACCTAGAACAGTAGACATAGCACTAGGATTCTCCAGCCAGCCTGTAAACATTAAAGAGCAGGCCAGGATATATGAGCATCTTTTATGCTGCTGAAGACTTAAAATTGGTATTTCTGTGAAAGGAGAAAGGCATGGAAAAAAGGAAAAAGGAGTGAGAAGTTTATATAAAGATTTTAAGAGCTTTTTAGATATTAAGATTCTGAAGGAGAAAAGTTGCTTGCTGAATATCCAGCTGGGATAGAGTTAATTTTCTTCCTACTAGCTGATACAGTACCATGTTTTGGATTTAATATGAGAATAATGTTGGGAACACACTGATGGTTTAAATGTTGCTGGGAAGTTCTTAATCAAGGATTTTTCAGTTTCCTCTGCTCTGCCACTGAGCAGGTGCACAATAAGCTGTGAGGGAGCAGAGCTGGGACAGCTGACCTGAATTGGCCAGAGGGATATTCCACACCATAGAATGTCATGCTCAGTATATAAACTGGGGGGAGTTGGCTGAGAGCTGCTGGTCGCTGCTTGAGGACAGGCTGGGCATCAGTCAGCGAGTGGTGAGCAATTGTACTGTGCATCACTTCTGTTTCTTGGGTTTTAGTTCTCTCTCTCTTTTTTAGTCTCCATTATTCTTGTTATTGTTGTTATTTTTACATTTTTACTTTATTGTAATTATTAAACTGTTTTCTTATCTCAGCCCACAGTTTTTGCCTTTTTCCGATTCTCCTCCCCATGGGGCCAATGGATCTGTGGTATTCACTTGATGGCTGGGGTTAAACCATGATAAGCACATTAGATGAAAAATTACCAAAAAAAAAAATCTCTACCAAAAAGGGAGCTTTCCAAATATTTTACTGAAGAAACAGTGTAACCTCAAATAAATGCAAATAGATTTCTGCCTTTTCTCTGAGACTGAGCCTTTTGCTGCACCATCCCATACAGGAAATTGCAGTATATGATCAGTGTACAAAAGTATAAATTGACTATATTTATAGATTATATTTATGTAACAGGGATTTGTTTTCTGACCTGCTGTTCCCTGAATGGAGCTCATCAGGATCACTGTGAGCAATCAAGTGGAGTTTTGCTGAATATGGGTGTGCAGCCAGGACTTGCTGATATCAGCTAGATAAAAAGCAGCTTGGGAACTGGGAGTGATGGCTACTGAATTCATCATTCACTGATTCCCTTATTACATACTCATGCTCCTACAAAGAGATATTATAACCAAATCACTCAATTTATGACTGAGCAATAGAAATTTCCACTGTTGTTAATAGCATTACAGTTTCTAATTACAGCAGTTCAGAGGCTTTTAGACAAACAAACTGTCAATTTACATGCAGTTTGACTTTAGGTATCAGAGTCCTTATGTTTCTCACTGCTCATTTATTTCTGAAGAGGTCTGGGAGGAAGATTTGTTAGGCAGAGGGTGAGGGAACATCAGGAAATTAGTTCTACAGCTGTGTGAGTGCATTTTGAGTACATAGGCTCCATTTATCAGATAAGGTACTCAGCTTTGCAGGACTCTGTAAGGCGCCATGGGAGGATTCACACTCATCATCTATTAAAGCAACTGTTTGTTGTGGTACCTAAAAGCAAAATCATGGTAAGAAATCTTTTTTTCATCCTGGTTTAATCACCTGCCACACCTGCCCAGCCCACAGATATTTCTGAAGCACTTGGGAAACTCCAGAGACGTGAAAGTTTGATTTGAAGGAACTGAGAGATTTCTTTTCTCTCTGTAATAGTTGTGTTCTGCACCTTTTAGTACCTCAGCTCAGAGTTAGCCTAATGAATCCAAGCTTTGGAAGTGGAGATGCAAGGTCCTGCCAGTGGAAGACCTTGGCTTGAGTTGGCAGATAAGTAAACCATTGAGCATTAATGGCAGACAGTAAAATTATAGAATGCACATTAAATTTTCTTGAAATCTTAAAAAATAATACATTTCTCCTTTATGTTGATTTACTGGTACTCTTATGGAAAAGACTGAACGTAGAGGAAACACAGAAAGCTTTACTTCCTCAAAACGAAAATACAATTTAATAGTTTTTTTCATTTTCCTGACTTTCAATTTCTTCACCTAACACAATCCTAAAACAATTGAAATAAACCCCCCAAATATATGCTTACTTATAATGCTTAAACAGATGTATAAAAACAGCAGGTGATTTTGGTTTTTGACTAAGTATTGGATATTGACCAATGTGGTCACCCAGGTAATGAGAACACATTGCTGTTCGACTTGTTTTTCAGCCAAAACAGCCAATTTGATTCTTATGCATTAGTTTTGATAGCAAAGGACCTTGTCCCTTGTCTGGTCTCCCCTGGCTGTAATTAAAGACTGCTTATTGCCTTGGGGAACCTACTTCTCTGGAAACTTGCTCTTTTCAGCAGAAAGAATCAGCTATTAGAAGTGAGCATTGCTCTTTTTTCTGTTTCTCTGTTCTCCTGGTCTCCATATCTCAGCTAGGATCAAGACGCAGGACATTGCAGGCAACAGCAAAAAGAAGATCTGAGTCCATCTTTCTCTTCCCCTATTCTTCAAAATTTTTATTTTAAAGGTCACCTTAGTTGCAGATATAAGTTTGTAGCTGTCTTGTTTCCTTCTCTAAATGGAGTTTAGCCTGAGTTGTCATCCCAGATCTTAGCCATTTGGATGAGATCTGTAGTACATTTTGTATTCTGGCTAACCTCCAAGTATATTCTGCTTGGCCTAATTTACTCAGTGCTGACTGATATAGTTTTTACTTCCTGTTCTTCAGTTTGGTATAGCTGTGCACCACTAAAAGAGCCAGTCCAAGGTGGTCACTGGACAAAAATGGTAGTGGTTGAAAAGGCAGGCTGGGGCCAGGCAAACAATACCCAACAACACAGTGCTGGATGGTGGGCCTCACTGGCTCAGGGGATATTGCTGTCAAGGTCCTTAGAAAACTTACACGAGGATGATGGATGCATAAAAGTGTGTCCAGACTGTTTTTTGAGCATGAAAATTGCCTCATGTTTACCCTGTCTGGAAACACTTCCATGAAGCATGAAGGAGAATTGTAAGGAGAAATACTGCAAGGAAAGCTCCATCTGTGGGCGAGAAGAGCCATAAATTCATTTTGAAAGGCATGTAGTAGTTTACTAGGTTTCATATTTCCATAATCTGTAGCCTACTTAGCTGTTCCTTTCAGGGTTTGGCTGAAGTCTATTGCAGAGATTTCTCACACCTTGGTATCCGTCTTACTATATAAAATAGAATTAAGAATAGTGAGATAAATACATGAAATATATTGTTATAAAATGTGAAAGGACAAGGGGATAGATGGGGAATACAGAGCTGGAAATACAGAAAGTATGTTTTAAGCGGGACATTCAGTCTGGAAAGCACTACACATAGGAATGAGTAGCTTGTGCTTTGGAAGTCGTTCTTTGTAGAGAAATCACATTCTGATTTACATTTTTTGCGGAGTTGTTCTTTATTATTTTGTAAACTCAAAGAAGTTCTCTAAGTGCTTATAATAAGTTGTATTACTTCTAAAAGTGTTTAATTTTATTTGATAGCTATTTTTGTACTGATAGATCTCCTTTTGATTACTGTAAACTTGTATTTAGGCCTGAAGAGATGCTAGTAGAGCTAGCTTAGTACAGCTACAGCTGACTTGGGCTTTTCCAAACTGTTCATAGCAATTTTACTTTTTGCTGACTTTGGGCCAAAGTTTTCAAGTGCATTTTAACTTTCAAATGTTCATATTTTTTTCAAAGGTATTTACTGCCCGCATCTACATGAATGTGCTTATGTCTGGATGAATCAGTCTAATATTAGGCTAAACACTTGGATTTGGGCTTAATGTGCTGGCAGTTAAGAGCTGATGCTGGGATGATCCTACAAGGGTCAGCTTGAAAAGCTTCATTTTTTTGCTTTATGCAGAGAAATATAATTGCATAGGGTACTGAGCTATGAAAATACATTACTGTGGGACAGACATAGTGAAGGGCTTCCAAACATGCTGAGGAGCTCAGCTTGAGGTTTTGGATTTGTCTCAAGCTCTCGATGAGCTCATTGGACACAGCCATCAGGAACTGAAAGCAATGAGTGCCTCATCACTTACTTAGCGGGGGCAGAGGCGGCCCAAACAGTCCGTGCAGAACAGATTAGCCTGGAAAGATTCCCAGGAATGAAAGTATGAAAGCAGAGATTATATCTCACTTCAGAAGGCTGGTGGAAAAAGCAGGCCTTGAATTCCCCCTTCCAGCATGTGCTCTGAGGACAGGCATGGCAAGAAGTGCTCTCCCTAATGGAGTGGCCTTGCTTCTTCTTGCTGAGATGTCTGTGCTGGCTGCCCTGCTGAGGCTGCCCAGCCAGCTCCTGTCAGGCCATAAAGTAGTCTCTGCAGGAGGCTATTTCTTTGGGCCAAGAAAAGGTGCTTATAGCTGAGGGATTTGCTGTAGAAATTTGTAGAAATAAAATGTCAAATGCTTTAGTTTGCAGTGGGAGTTCAGCAGATTTTCTCTGCCTATGAAAAGCACAATCTCTGCTATTCATTTGAGAATTTAAGTGACAGATTATGGGTTCTGAAGAGCCCTTTCTTGAAATCATAGTTTGTGGATTTTTAAAAACTATTAAGTTTCATATTGGAAGGTTGCTTCTGAAGCAAAGAAAGCTTCATTTCAATTCTAGTGTGTATTAAGAGATTTCCCACTCTTACAGGACAGCAGGAAAGAGCTGCAGCATACAGCCATCATGCACTTAGCACACGTATTGTAGGAACATTTCTGCCCCAGAAAGAAAACAACACAAGGCTTAATTTGCCAATATCTCTGATGCTGACTTGAGACTTCAAGTTTAGAGAAGTATCTTTTGGAAGGAGGAGGATAGAGAAAAGAAAAAGTTTAGAGAGCTGAGTTGTTTTTTGGCAGGTAGACTGATGGTTGGAGGTTTTGGGGGTTTAACACCTGTGGAAATCTGGGCAAGTCACTGGAAACCTGGGCAAGTCACTAGAAAGCAAAAGCCTGTGACTTACACCACAGCTAGTGAGCAGGCATCTGATAGGAATCACTGGCAGGTGGGTGACCCTTCAGAGGATAGAGAACCTTTTGTGCCTCGATTGCTCACACATCACATCATGGATGATCATTCACATTTTGCCCATGCCAGTTGTTTCTCTTAATGATAAAATAAAGCTCCTACAGGCAGGAATGCTGATTTTCAGGGCCAGATTGGTAAGTCTTGTGATGCTGCTGAAAAGACGATATTTAACCTGCTCTGTGGATTTTGACCACTCCATCAGTTTCCAATGCATCCCAAGTGGGTGTCACATGCTGTCATGATTCAGTCATGGAAAATGTTTTCCACTATTTTTAAAATACATACTTAAATGTAATTTGTTAAATGAGGTCCCTACCTCTTCTTGAGATCCTTGAGAAGCATGTTTTGGTCCAGGGCAAATTTATGAAGTTGCAAACAACAGAGTAAACAATTTCGAAATGAAAATGCTCTCAAGTACTGACTTAGAAAGCACCAGTGGTTCTGCTGTAATAAGTTTATCTTTGTGCCTGCACTCTGTTAATGGAAAAAAAATCACCAAATTGTGTTTATGACATATTATGGCATTTCCATCATTGCCATCCATATAGTATGCCATTTCCATCATTTCATTGCAGAATAATGCTCCCATGTTAGAGAAAAATCTGTGAGCTTGCATGAGAATGTTTCTCTGATGTTCAAGAGTTCATTTTAGAATGCTCACCAACATTCATTCATAGAGCCTAGCAGGCTTTTATTAAAAATAATTTCTAATGTGTTTGTGATAATTTATGCTACTTTTTCCAAACAACATTTAATTTAATTCAGAGAAGCCTACAATGGTTAAACAAAAAAAAAAAAAAAGAAAAAAAAAAAAAGAAAGGGAAAAAAAAAAAAAAGCTGAGCTTCTTGGGTAAAGCAATTAATATAATGAAATTCTTTCTGAGATGAAGGGTAGATCATATATTTATATATAATTTTTGTAATTTTTTCAGGTAACAAGTTAAACTCCACAGATTTTATTAAAATATTTGAACTTCAGAGTTTTTGTGGTTATAGTTTTCTGAATTTTCTGCAACCTATCCACTGTGTTGTAATACAATATTAATAATACATGAGATTTTAATTTTATTTGGCAATGTGTACACATTTCAAATAAGGGAAGAACAGTTCTCCAGCACTCATCAATGATTCAGTGCAGTGCTGCAGAGCGTACTTGCAGTTCATCTCTTCTGATATCATCTGCAGCTGTTACAATGGTGCATTGTACATTTGCAGACTGAGATGACTGGGAATTAAAAACAAGATTTAAAATACTTCTAAGTAGTAAATAAGCAAAGATTTATGTTCATCATGCTCTTTACTGCAGATGCTTTTTTCTTTTACAGGTTACACCTCGGGGCCTACCTAGTAGTTTATAGATAATAATATCCAATTAAACTATATAATTTTCCTCCACGCATCACCTCCCTGAAACAGTCTGGTGGGTGAGCAACCAAACAGAGCATGTGGAGGTTTTGCTTTTGTTGGTTCAGTGTCAATAAATTCTCTGTGGTACCAGATTGCTGCCAAGTGAGTAATTTTTTAAATTATTTATTTATTTTTTCCTTTTCTTCTTCAAGAGTTAAAAACCAATATTTTAAGGGTACTGGGAGTAGAAAGAGCTTTATGTGCTAGAAGTGATATGGGGAAATTATCCTTACTCAGTCATGCACTTTTTCCAGCTATTTCCAACATATTACTGAGTATTTATTTTAATGGTTATTGCTGACATTTTTGAGTACCGTGTACTGTTCATAACCACTTCAGTGTCCACAGTGCACCCTCTGTGCATGTGGGTGTTACAACAGACTTATTTCACAGAATATTCTGAGCTGGAAGGGACCCACAAGGAATATCAAGTCCAAATCAACTCTCAAGTGAACGGCCTATACAGGGATGGAACCTGTGACCTTGGTGTCATTAGCACTGTGCTCTAACCAGCTGAACTAATCTCAGGGTTATCTTCTTCTCTGAGGGTCATTTTGGGGTTCTGAGAGCTAATTTTTCTGCTCTGGTGATTTCTTCTGCCTCCTCTTTGCTCCTGCTGTGTTTGGAAGCAGACGTGGGCCATGACTCAAGCTGTCACCCATCCGGCTGTCCCCTTGTCCTGCCACAGCAGTGCAGGGGGTGCCTGCCATTCAGTGAGCACTCTCCAGCTGCTCCTCGGGGCTTGGAGCAGTCCTGGCACTGGCACTTCAGAAGGAGAAGTTATTGTTTCATTAGGAATTGTGGCCCCTACAGTGTTCATTAGACATTTTATTGGGAAGATCTAAAATACTGTATTGCAGAAATCACCTTCTGTTGGGAATAAGGATAGTTCAGAAAAGTTTCTGATGGAATTGCTAGTTGAGGTTCACCCTTTTAATTTCTGAACTTGGAACTGGGCTCTTTATAGCTGCCACTCCCTGTTGTGCCTATTTTGGGGCAAAAGTCTTTGTTCTCTGAGGCTTTTTTCACTAGGGTCTTATTTTGATGTTCAGCAGTATTGACAGTTTAAACTGTTCAGATTGGAAGTGAGCAAATCAGGAAGGTGGCATTGTTTCCCCTTTCTGCCAGACTAAATATACAAACATTTTATTGAAACAGACCTGTGGTTTTGAGTTGTTTTGTCAAAGTGGTTTTGGTTGGTAATAAAATACAAGCCGAAGTTTCTTGTAACAGGACAATACTATTGCAAGTTTGGCAAATGTGATTTGTGTAGCCAGAAAATAGTGTGTGGATCACAAACAGCTAAGGAAAATAATATGAATCCTGACAAGGTGTAGTGTAGTGAACTGCTATTTCTTACACTTTGTTTTCTTTGCTAGACAGAATTCCTTCTAATATTAAAAACTATAGAAAACTATTTTTTTCAATAGTGATGTGAGCCGCATGGAATATTAAAGAAATTATAATACGGTGAAAAGACATTATTTATTGCAGTGCTAAATAGAGAGAGACAGTAAAAATGATTCTGTAGATTATGATAACATGAATAATTGAAAAACAGTGTATCTAGACTGTGGTGCAATTAGTGGATGTGTGGTCTCAGGCTAGAGGTGTCTAGCAGTTGCCAGAAATCAGCTATAATGTTAAAATTTTTTGAGTGGTTTAGTTTAAGTTGAATAACATTTACACTCCAAAAGGAAGACTTGTGCTGTTGAAAAACTGGATCGATTTTTATATTGATCTGCAGTGTACTCAGGGGTTTGACTGCACTAGGATTTGATTCTATTCCAATAATTCATGCATGAAAAGTAATAAACTGCAGTAAATCTGATTAACCCCAAACTTAGTTCTTTGAGGATCAGTAGTATTTTGATAAAATAAATATAGTTATCTCTTTCACTGGGGTTTTTCATTTGAGAAGGCACAGCTATCTGAACACACTGTGAACTGAGCAGATCTGATTGTAACATTTTAAGCTTATTTATTTTATAACAAATAGTTTGCCACAACATCCAAGAGGATGATGTTTTTGGACAAACTATTGAATTCCTATGGGTTATCATTTTGATGTGGTTAATTACATGTACAGTTGTAAGCTTAAGGAATTCTGTTCCTTTTGGCAAGATTCATCAATGCATGAAATTGTAAGAACACCCTTGATTTTCATACATGAAATTTTCTTAGTTACTTACTGCATTTCAAAATACCTTCCTCACTTGTATTTCCTTTTGTAATTGTCTTGGCTATAGGAAAAGCAGTATGTTCAAAGGCAGTCATTTAATTTTGATAACATGAGAGCTGTAATATATTTGTTTCCTTGTGATCAGATCTGTCTGTTTCTCTTAGGTTTTTGAGGAAATACATTCCTATAACAAATGCCACAGGCTGCAGAATCTTTGATGTTAAGATGGTGCTCTGATTAAGAGATAGGCAGCCAGCAAATTAGAAATGCTGATCCTCAGATGCCAAGCTGGAACTTTGATTAGTCACTAGCAGTAAATATAAAAGTAATATCAAAATATCTTCCTCACTCATAGGTAAATATTATGTGCCATGCCTGTCTCCTTTGCAGCAATCCCTCCTGTTCTCTGCAAAACTGAGCAGCAACCAACATGTGGCACAGTGGCAGCAAGCAGTGAGTGGTCCATGCAATATTATGTCAGTTATGTAAGGATGAATGATATAAAATAATGTCAAGTGCCTTGCGTAGACAGCAGTAGCTGCAGTTTACCTGGGCTAATCTTTTTAATAAATAATGGATGATCTGAAGCCCCATTCAGCTGTGGGATCTCTCTCAGTGAGGTGAGCAGGCCAGTATCAGTGCATTTTTCAGATGCTTTTCAAGTGGTCTCTTTGCTACCAGACCCGAAGGTGGTGCCTGGGGGCACGCCAGGTGGGAGCTGCAGCTTGGGCTAGCACTGCTTTGGCTGGAGCACAAGGTGCTCCCACATGGAGGGCTGAGGCAGCTCCATAGGACAAGGCTTTAAAGGGCCAAAATACCAGCCAGGAAGGTGCAGGGCTGTGCCTGGGCAGGGGGTCTTACAGAGCCTTGCAGCAAATCACACCTGAGCAGCCACGAGGCGGCAGATCACTAGCGTGACAGGGCCTCAGGGGATGGGCCGGGATATCTGCTGCCCTGCTCTGAGCTGGAGAACTGTAGCATGGAAGCTGTAACCTGGAGGATGGTGGCAATGAAAGGCAGTGCTGGCAAGGAGGGATGATAGGCTGCATAAGCTTTGATGACAAAATAACCCCTATAAGTATAAATGAGCTGTTGATCATAGTAATTGTATAAACATTGATTAATTATTTTCATAGTGGTTTTCAGCTGTTTTTATTTAACAGTAATAACAATGTGAAAAAATTATAAGTAGTCTGAACAAAATCTAAATTCCCAAGGAATCTACTTTACAGATTTTTAACCCTAAACTGCTTGATTTACTTTATAGTGTGTAGAATATCTATCATGTACTCAAAGAGCAAGTACTGTATATTTTGAGACAGGGTAAGAAAAGGAAACTACATCATCCACAGAAATAATGAAGTTGAACCCCTGCTTTAAATTCTAGCCTCAACTATAGAGCTGCAGCTGGCACCTCATAATATAAACACTTAAGCGGTCTGTTCAATTTATCCTCAATGTCCACAAATGAAGTTATAAACTTTCTTTAGAGCTTCCTTTCTCTTCAGTGCCTGTCCATGGTTTTAACTCCTCTGCAGACTTCCCAATAGCCCTGTGTTTCCCTGGCTGCACAGAAAGCTCAGTAGCAAACCTGCAAACATCCCGTGTATTTAGCTCTCTGCAGCTGTGCAAACAGCACAATGCAGTTCCAATATTCTGCTTTAAACATGTACATGGATAATTGAACTTCAAAGCAACAGCTCTGCTAATTCTTTTCTGAAGATGCAAATTACTAGTGTGACTTCTCACCAGATTGGGAGCTTAATGGAACAATCAGTCTGATCTAAATCCTCCCCAAGGCATGAGCACAGTTGGGGGTATTTCTGCAAGTCTAATCCATACTTTACTCACTGGCAGGGTGCAAAACTAATAGTAGCCTGGAGTCAGCAAAGTTTTCCCATTCAAATCCCAATACTTGAGTTACCTCCCTTTATAATCTATATTATTTCAGAAACAATGGCCCTGATTCTGGTATTATGTGTCAGGATCAAACATCAAGATAAAAGTTTAAACATGAAAAAAAATTCAAGGTCTTTGCAAAGGTTTAGTATAGAAAGATGGAGTATTTTTTTATATTCAGTGTCTTTCAGCAAAATGGTGCTTAATAGTTGTTAAAATATGTGGCATATTTGGCTGTAGTGTATGTATTTCCTGGTATTTTTTGAAATGATCCTTGACTTGATAAATGCTTGGCATCATCTCCTCTAACCATTACCATTGTACAGCCAGCTTTTAAAAGAAAGGTTGAAAAATACATTAGGTTCATCAAAGGCAGACAAGGCAATTTACCATCTTGTTTGCTAGTTCACAGAAGCAGATATGAAAGTTTAACTTCTAGCTGGGAAGTCAAATTAATTCAATATAGAAAATTTAGGCCCAAGAGGAATAAAATGGCTTTGGTCATGCCTTCACAGCTTTGCTTAACTCCACATATGCACCCAAAAAGAGCCAAAGTAATGCTTTTTTAAGAAAATAAGTAAGATACTGTGAACACTTGAAAATGAGTGCAAATTTCAACTTCAAAATGCAATTTAAATTTTCGTGGAATAACAGCAGGTTTGATTGAAATGTGCTAGATGGAATTTATAGCTGTTATTGCTGTTTGGCTATTAATTGGCAGGCTCCTGTGTTTGCACAGGGCTCACTTGTGTATTAGAGTCTAGAGCTCATTGGTGGCTGCTTTTTGCCTTGGCTGCTGGCTGTTCTACTGCGCTGCTGATCACCTCACTCTGGGAACATTTGGATTAGGCCAGTGGAGATGCTCCTGGGCTGGCAGTTGGATGAGACATTGCTGCTGTTTCTGTGCTGCTGTACCAGACGGGCTGGAACTCCAGAGTGAACTCGAGTCAAGGGAGTGTGACCTGCGGATGGATCCTTAGCAGAGCAGGTACATCTTAAAGTGTCTGTGGCCATGGCTGTATCTGTGCCACAGCAGGTGCACCTCTGAAGGGACTGGGGCCCAAGGACGTGTCTGTGCTGCAGCAGGTACACCTTGAAGCGTTAATGGCTGTGCATGAGCACATGCTGGAGCACCTCAAAGTGTTTGGCCGTGGACAAGCCCACAACAGAGCAGGAACACCCCTGGAGGGACTGCAGCCAGGGCTAAGGCCATGTTGGCAGGTTCTGAAGGAACGGTGGCTGTGGGTAAGGTCACACTGGAGCAGGTGCATCCCTGAAGACTCTGTGGCCCATGGATAGGGCCGTGCTGGAACAGGTGCCCCTCAAGTGACTGGGGCTGTGGATGAGTCTGTGCCACAGCAGGTGTCCTCCTGAAGAGACTGTAGCTCATGGATAAGGCTCCTTCAGGAGTAGATACAACCCCGAGTGGGTAAGTACAAGCCAGAGCAAGGGTAAAGAGAGGAATTCATTGTGATGGTCTGGTCCATGGGCACTGGGAGTGGACATTGTAATGGACATAGCTTTAGTGAGTTGCATTTTGTGGGAATTACTGTAGCAGCAGCCACCTGAACAACAGAGAGCTTTAAAAGAAGCAGAGCAAGTGCTTAGTTGCCATCTATGGTTAAACCATGGCAATGACAAAGAGTGATAAATGGAATGAGAATTCTGTTTCATGAGGTGGATGTAGCCTCGGCGGTACTCCTGGCAGCTCATTAGGTCATACCTTACCCACATTAATACTGGGGCAGTAACAGATTGGCCTGTATAGTATCATTGTCCCCCTTGAAAGCCAGTCAGATTTTACCAAAGAGAAGAATCCTCTTCTCGTTGTGCAGTGCCAGCTCTGTGCATTAGTCACAGTGCCACTGAGCAGGCACAGACAGCGGGAATTGGATGTGTAGTATGTAGCATTTACTTATTTATTAATTTTCTCTTTTTTTTTTTTTTTTTCCTCCTCTCTACTCTTTTATCTCTATATATTTTACCTCCTTGTGCTCCATTTTCCAATTTTTTTTCCTCTACTTTTATTTCCTCTGGGAATTTTTTTTCCCATGTTCATTTTTTCACAGCATTTTTGAAGCAGAAAATGCATCAGAGATGCTTTGAGTTTGAAGTAAACTTTGAAATGCACAGTCTTTGAGAGAGTTCAGGGCCGCTGTGGTTCACTTCCCTCTTTGGTGAGGAGAATGGGGTGGGCCCAGCATGTCTGGCTGGTCAGACAGGCTTGGCTGGCAGGGCAGGTACTGTCCCCAACATGGACCAGAACAAAACAGGAGCAGCCCAGTGGGAGCTGCTCACCCAAGCTAAAAAAGCACCACAACCTTATACCTAACCACCCCCACCCTTGCTCTGCCTCACTGATGGAAACAGAAATACTTTGAAGATAATCTGAAATTTTCCAAAGCCTCAGTATTTGGTAAGCAAACAAGAGAAACCTGTGAGAGATAGAAAAAGCCCACAGTAACAGACCCATTTTTGTAGTGTCTTGCTAGCAAGCAGCATGGAGGTGAGCAGTGGTGACCTTCAAAAGCTGCATGGAAAAAATGATGCAGCCTCCCTGCTAGGGCAATGCCATGAATACCAGTCATGTGAGCTAGGGAGAGGGAATTGGGAGGTGGTGATTCCCAGTGCTGTCCCCAGGCTGGTGGCACAGGGGCAGGAACATAGGTGAGTGTCCCAGTGCAAACACATGTGCTCTTGCACCCTTCTAGGAGTTTACCACCAAATTATCCTCTTAATAGAAAGGAAATGCTAAAAGCGAGTGCAGCCATGTGCAAGCATCCCTGAAAGACATGGCCTGCTGGCACTTCTTTAAATCTGGCATTTAAAATTGCTCAGACAGATGGAACGAAAGTATGTAATAAAATGTGACATTTTATTTTATCATCTACATTTGTTAAATGAATTCTTCTGATCTTTCCCACTGTCAGTAGCACTGAGTGCGAGTCAGATTCTGACAATTTGTAGTTTATAAAAACCAACTCCAGGGGTCAGACAGAAAAACAATAAGTAATAATTAATTACAAAATACACATTCACCCAGGGAATCTGGCTATAGTATGTGACAGCTCAGCCTAACAGAAAAAAAATGACACGATTCCAAAAAGTCACAGCTTTATAGTGAATGATTTACAGACTACTCAGTAAATTTATCTACTTTGTTGTCTTCCTTATATATATATATTTCTAAGTATCAAGGTTTTATTAGAAATTCAGAAAGAAAAAATATATGTTTTCCTTACTGTCTTCTAAGTTAGTGGCACTTGTTTGCTTTTGTATATAATATAACACCTTCTCTTGGTCCTCTTCAAAGCACAGCTCCGTTGGGGTCACGTTGTCTCTCGCTCTCCTTTGCTCCCTGCTGACCTGGACACACTCTCAGAGCGTATGCAGAGCACAGGTACAGCTGGCAGCTCTCACAGACTGCAGCAGACAGCACACTGTTTCACTTCCCATTTTGTTGTTCAAGGGAAGCAAACCCTGAGGGTCAGCGCTCTGCACTTAGCATTGCTAAGGGAAGGAGGAGGGAGAAAACTGACGTAAATACAGACTGAGCTGTGATGCTTTGGAACGTTGCCCCCCACCCGTCCTTTCACCATTTGGTCAGGGACTTCATCAGCAGTTATATCACTTAATGTTTATTTAGTCCTAAATTCGTAACATTAAGTAGTAAATGATTGAACTTTTAATTTCCAATTAAATTAAAAGCAGCCTCCTCACAAAAGAGAAATGCCATTGAGAACTAACTTTATATCTGACAGTATTTTGCAAACAGTTTTACTGCATTTTATAGGTAACATTTTTCTGGGACCTAGCCCTGAGTTTGCAATGACTTGCTCCTACTAGGAACACAAATAGCTTTCACCCTAGGACATACCAAAAATACATGTGCAGAGGTAGAAGCAAGTAGGAGTCCAAATTCAGAGCAGAAACTGTGTTCAGTGCTTTATCAACAAAACTGAAACACACCTGGGCCTTGAAAGCTGACAGTCTAAGGAATTGCAATATTTAGGTAATGCTTACAGAAATGCCTGGAAAAAAGAATCATGCTACTATTAAAATTTGTTGCCACTATTTATCTTTGGCACCGGTTTTTCCACCGAGAAGCCAAAGTAGCCAAGAAAGTCCTGCACCTGTTTACAAGGTGTAGAAATGAGCTGAAAGGTGGAGATTCAAGGAAGGGGCTTGCACAAGGAGGTTCCCTTGAGGAACAGAGGGAACATTAACAGTGATTTATAGTCTAGGATGCTTATTTGGAAATGGCTTTTGTGCTGATGAGAACAGACAGTGATTGCAAACCCAGCTGCTTGTAGGTGAGAAATGGGCACATAACCTCCTGATCCCATTAAATTTCAAACTCCTGAAAGCCCAGCCCCTCACTCCCCAAAACATGGCATCCCTCGTCTGTGTAAAAGTGAGAGATCTACCCTGGCTGCCACTGCTGGCTGAATATAAGTTTGCATCTCTCCACTCCAGGATCAGTGCTGACCTTTCATTGCTGCCAGCATTGATGCTGCAAGGGAAACCTCAGCACTGTTGTTGCTCTTGGTATCAGTGTTATCTCTGGCCATGTAGAATAATCATGGAACCATAGAATGGTCTGAGTTGGAAGAGACCTTAAAGATCATCTAGTTCCAGTTCTCCTGCCACAGGCAGGGACACCTTCCACTAGACCATTGGCTTGGACCTCAATTGAACCTGGCCTTGAACACTTTCAGGAATGGGGCATCCAAAACTCTGGGCAACCTGTTCCAGTGCCTCTTAACAGTGAAGAATCTAAATTATACATACAATATTTCACTTTTAAGGAACTTGTCACTTGGTGTAACTGATGCTGTTTTATGGTGCTGAGGAGCAAAGGGAGTAACTGACTGAAGAAAGCATGACAGCCTGTTGGGTAGCTGTACAAGCAGCAAACTCCCTGTAAACAGCACTCACTGCTGAATGAGATTGCTTTGACCTCTAATGTCCTTCCTTTTCAAGCAGTCTAAAAAATATGCACTTCTTTGGTGGGTATTTTTTTCTCTATCAGAACTTGTAAAGATTGAGGGGTATTTTCAAGAAGCCAGTTATGACTGGGGATGTTATCAGCAGGTGCTGAAGAAGAGCTTCCATCAGGGGACAGTTGGATGAAAGTAAGGGTTCTGCCACTTGGGTTTTTGGTTTCACCTCTGAACAATACATAGGCCAAGAATTATTTGCAAAAATTATTCAGTGACACATTTCAAATAATGAATATTTCAAGTAAATTATTATGGTCTGTACTTGAATAGGAAAAGCAGCAAAATAGGTCATAAATTATTCATGCAGCTGTAGCACTAATATAATAAATATTACATGGTGTCAGAGGGAAATCAAGGATTTTGAAACGAAGGAAGAATTTAAGTATGAAGGAAAAGCACCTGAAAATTGGAGAAGGTGAATACAGAGATTTGAGATATGTGAATCATAATGAAAAGACTTAATGGGGGAAAAAAAAAATGGTGACAACTGTGAGTCACTTCAAGAGGCAAAATACTCTTTCTCTTTAGTAGTTCTCTACAGAGAATACACAAACTTCTCAACCCTCCTTCAGCCCTGCCTAAAAACAAAAAGAAGACCCCCTATAGTTAGCCAGGTGGGAACATACCTAGATATGGCTAAGGGAATTGCATGATCAGAAGTACTGATTTACAAAAGGGCCGTAACATTTGAAGAAAAATACCATTTTAAATATCAGATAATGTGTTATTTTTATTTTGCAAAGTGACTTTTCTCACCAGCTTAATACTGAATTAGGGCAAGGGGATTTTATGTTTCTTAAGGACAGAATCCATGAGGTTTCTGTTATGCTTCGGGTACACACTCAGCAGCATTAGCTGCCGTGCCACTGATCACCTCTGAATGGTCAGTCAGATCTGCTCTGACAGACTGTGACCAGTAGCAACAACATCAATTCCCTGCTTGTTCTTTTGCTCAGGTGTAGTGTGTACAGATTCTCACTAGTCTTATCAGTTGACTCTTCGTTTTAGCATTCAAAACTGATTTAAAAACAATTCCTCCAAAGAGGAATTTAACCTTTTTTTTTTTTCTTCCAAATCCCTCCCTGCTGACCTTTCTTTTTCAACAGTAAGTAGAAGATGCGAGAGAAGAAAAAGTTAAAAAATCCCAACATATTCTGAACAGATTTTGAAAAAAAATAGTTTTTCTAAAAGTGGAAATGGAGACATGTTACATATTTTTTCCCTACTGACAATGGACGTGTGCTTCTTTTAACCTCAGGAGTAACATATTAAAATGAAATGTTTTACGTTCGTCATTTCCGTAAATGTCTCATTTACAAAATCTGTCATGGGCACACCAGTCGCCTCTTCATTGGACATTTACCAACCTTGGCATATCAATCCATCTCTTGCACATCTGCTCAGAAAATGTAATTAGTTATACCCATATGCTGCAGAAGTACATGATAAAACTTAAGAAACAGAAAAGGCCAAGAGACTTGACAGCCTTTCTCTTTCCTACTCTGTGTATTTTGTTCAAGACTTAAAAAAGTGAGAAGCTTTTCTTGCCCTCTGCCACAGGGTGGGGATATCACTGTGTCCTATGCCACTTGCAGAAATTAGGGAAAACAATTTATAGTTTATTCTAATAGTTTTGGTTCTATTTATGGTTTAAAAAGATGCAGTGTTGCCCAAAAAGACATATGTTCTTTCTCTGGTCACTAACATACTTAGGAATTTGTCCTTGCAAGGAAGTGTTAAATAAGATGGACAGGGAGCCTCATCAGAAGTTTTATGACAATGAAGACCATGATGAGAAGCACTTGCTACACAAAATGACACTCATATGTAGCAAATATGGAAACTCCAAGCTTGTTGATCAGCTTTTTGACAGCTGTGCTCAGGTTTGCTGGCAAGTGGCAAAGGAGAGAGGCACTTACAGTCCAAAACTGAGCTGTGCCTCAGTAACCCAAAGCTGATTCAGTGGCATCTTTTTGCCACTTTGGCTCATGGGTAGAGCTGTTCCTTGTTCAGCCCCTGTGTTCAGTGGCCACGTCTCTGCAAAACGGACGAGCAAAGGGTTGGTGAAACTGCCTTGGACTTTAAAACTCGTGATACTTTAAAATTTGGGGTTTTTTTTACTAGGCAACATTAATTACTTTGTTTTAGAGACTGGAATAGAGCTGTTGCAACTATGATTTATCCATTAACACCAGCTTCTTCAAATTTCCCCCCAAAGGATGAAATATGCTCAGAATGTACTCTAGTTCCATCTCTGTGGCAAAGGATTTGCAACTATTCTCAAAATCTGTTGTAATGAAACATCAGGTGAGTTTTTTCATGAATGGTACATTAACAGCCTTGGTGGCATGTTTAAAACCCAGAATTACAATTCAATTCACAAGAGGTTTAAGCTTTCAACAGGACCTCTCAGTGTGGGTCAGAAGCCTCGAGCCACTCATTAAATTATATGGTACAAAATGAATTTGGAAAATGCTGAATTCTGTCTACTCTGTTTTCTTGTTTTCTTACTGAAATCCAAAACAACTGTCACTGTTCAATATGTGAACAAAGTCCTGGTGATTTGGCATTACAGGAACACCATTTTAAGTTCATTTCTGACATACCACATTTAGTTGCTGTGTATGTTTAATGGCTGTACATTTTTCTTAAAAATACCCCAAAGGCACTTTCAAATTACTAGCATTCTTTTACTTCAGTAGGGGGTTCAAAATCAAAGCTGATGTACCTCCAGCCTCCACCTTTTCTTTTAAGATTAATTGGGAAAAAAGAAAAGCTCTCCTAATTATAGAGATTTAGCTTTCTTTATAAACTGGCTATTTTAAGATCTGTTTATGAGATCACAATATGAAACATCATTCAAAAACAGTGTGAATTGATTACATTCTTCTGAAGAACATGTAGCAGTAGAATATGCATTTGTAGCTGTTCCACTGCCCTATAATTAAGATTTTATTGCTTCCCTTCTAAATACATTGTGGCTGCTGAAAAACAGCTGAGATAATTAAAATGAGACAATGGAAAATGCTCCCCCTTTCTTCCCCCCCCCCCCCGGAAAAATCACCCTTCAACCTTTTAGAAAAAAATGGCAGGAGGACTGTGGTCACTACCAAATATAAGTCAAGATACTGATTATAGTTTTCTGCTCTAGTTTCTTTATAATTAGCAAATTTTCCTCAAGTACTCTTAATAATTTGAATGTTGCTTGATTGGGAGACTTGTATTAGAACAGCAGAATAGCCTTTGGTCTTTCCATTCATTTGCATGGACTGTGGATCACAGCATGGTGATGGAGTGGTCAGCAATCACACTGGGAACGTTCATGTATGCCAGAATGAATGGGCAAACCAAAAAACATATAAATACAAGTAAAATAATATATAAATAGATTTGCATGGTTAAAATTACTGAGGGAACTCAATTCTGCTCTGAACTGATCTCACATTTTTTAAAAACTAAAATCAATAGTAATAAATAAATAAAATAGCTGTACCAAAAATAATTAATTAGAGGAATCTAATATCTGTAACCGTGTTATTGGAGAGGGACTACAAAGGAAAGTCTTCACAGACTTGCAGTTTATTTGTTCTGAATAAATACATTTGATAAATGAGACAACATATTAAAAAGCAGAGATGAAATAATATTGTTTTCCATAAAGGTCATCTAGAAGACAAATGTTTCTAAGCAAAAATGAAGAGATACAGCAGTAGTGTTGATCAGCTTTGTCAAATTGCAGATAATGACTTTCGAAGCAGTGAAGCCAGAAATCCCATGGCAACCCTCAAAAACTTCAGACACACACACACTCAGTGTAGGTAGCAAGCCATATGAAGTAGGAACAGCGACATTTCAAGTTAAGGGTTAAAAACTAAGCCAAATATAATTTAAACCATGAAAGCAAATGTCCAATTGTATCCAAGGTATTTTCTCCTTCTGTCCTATGTTTTAATTTTCTGTATTCTGAAACCTATATGTGTAAACTGCAGTCCAAGTAACAGATGAGAGTTATCTTTGTACCACTCCCAGAATCTGAGTAAAGGACAAAGTACAGTACCTGTTTTTGCTCCTCGGCATCTCTCAGCACGGGGGCAGCTAAGAAGATGGGAGTTCCCTTTCCCTGGCATGGGGCTGGCTTCCAGCTCTCCATGCCAGCTCTTTGCCAGCTCCTCTGCCAGGGGTCTGTGTCTGTGGCTGTAAAAGCTCTTATTAAATCTGGTCAAGGTGCTCAGTGGGTGAGCAGGAACCAGTGTCAGAAGTGGCTTTATAGCTCTTACAGAAGGGGAAAAAAAGATAACCCCCCTAAGAAACATCTTCTATTGGCATCTCTGCATTTTAACCAGATAGAGCATGGCTTTTTTTACCTTGGTTATAAGAACCTGGCTGAGACTTGCCAGTTTGACCCAGTACTGCCATTCTGTATTAGATATTTGGGGTATGGTTGATGATCATCTACACTGAGTGTGTCTCTGCTCCAGCAAAGACTCATATATGAAGAAAAGGCTAATACAAATAAAAGGTTCCAGGTTCATCCTTTATCAGAAGTTTATTTCTTCATTTGCTGTACCCCTATGTGACCAAAGGAGGCACAGCTGTATTTGTATAATATTTTTAAATTCTTTTAAAAACTGCATGCCACAGTGCAAAATCATCATCACAGAAGATTATAATTTTGATGCTTTCTCTGCTTTTGCACCTCCCCTTTTATATTTCTCCATTAATTTTCTTTCCTATAATGAGATGGTAACAAAATAGGTGCAATAATAGGAATAAAGCAACATGCTGAAAGGCACCAGTAAATATTGAACAACTTACTTTACTATGTTAACCTGTCACAATTAATTCTCTTATAAAATTTGTACTGTCCCATCAGTGAATGAACACATAGTCTCCAAAGAGCTATTCTCACTTAGCTATTTTCTCTCAAACCCAGTTACAAATCTTTTTCTAACCTTGCTTTAGCTTTGCTTTTATGTCAGCTGAGTGTCTGCCAAGTTGTTTTGTTTTTTGCCAGAGGTATTGCTGGTGGACAAAAGTAGGAGAGGATGTAGTGAATTCTTGGAATAGTTTTTCACTTCACAATATAATTACTCTCAATTTCCACTCCGTTTCATAGACTCATATAATAGTTTTTAGGTTGAAAAGGACCCCCATAAACTTCCCTCTTTTGCTTTTATTAGAAACTTCAGACTCTTGTGCTGTGTATATTGAAGAATCAAGCAGTAAAAAGAGATGACAGATCAGTAGTGGTTCTGCAACCACAGTGAACTGCTGCTCATTTTGGTAGGCCCTGCCAGTCTGAAGGGCTTAGTACCAGCTTTGTGGGGCCCAAGCAATTCCTGCAGGCTCCTGGGCAGGCAATGATGTTCAGACCATCTCTGGCTTTCTCTTGTAACCTGACAGCCAAATAATGCCCTGCCTGAGTGAAAAAACATTTCTCCACTTAGAAGTAAGGAGCTTTGTGACAGCTGAAGATGTAGAGAGCATCTTGCTCAGCTCTCATTTTACGTACTATTTTTTTACCTCCTGGTGAAAGCTTGATTTATTATTTAAATGAACACAACTCCAGAGTACAAATTAAAAAAAATAAACATCTTATTTGTTTTCATTTACAAAAAGAGCCTGGTGAGATGTTTTACTTTTGAAAAAAAAAATAAAATCACATTTTAACATTGCAGCTACTTATTTTTTGATTAAAGAATTTAATTCAAAAGGCAGTTCAGTTGCTGTTTAAGATGCCATAGTGTTATAACAATTATTTAAAGAACAGTGAGTCTTCATCACATAATCAACATTGCTGGGATTCCAAGGGAATTTCTCAGTTTGGCTTTAACAGTTAATGGCTTTCTGGCAACTTTTCTTTAATTATTAATGCAGACATAATAATGCTTATTTCTTAATTAACCTTCTAAGCAATACAATTATCAAAAGAATTATTCCTGCTGAAAAATTCAGTGTCATGTCACAGTCCAGATAAAAAAAATATTAAACCTTAAATATGACTTTTTGCCTGTAGAAAAATGAATACAATTTTTTTACATTTTTTTCCAATTATATTTTAGACAAGGACATAATTTTACAGTTCTGCATTTCTTTAATCATGTATTTTACCTAAACCAGGATGTATCTTCACTTTTCAGTCCCAAATCCACTGAAAGTTTTTGTCTGTCCCTTTTAGGTTCGGGTGAGTTACTGCCAGTGAGGCAAAGCCAGAGCCACTGTCAGCAGTAGGGGCTGCATCCAAACACTGGTGCCTCTTGGAAAAGCAACATGGTAGGTTTCTTGAAGGAGTTTATGGTTCACTCTGTTGGCCAACATTTCCTCCAATCACACCGTATTCAATAAGGTGCCTCTGTGGGATTGCATAGATAAGGCTTTTCTCTCTCCACAATAATGGCAGGACTAGAGTAAAGATGATGGTGAGGTAACAACAGGTTCACACAGTAAAAGCTACGATATAGTAAAAGCTGCGCAGTGCTTTATGACTGTTTTGCTGCCCAGGTGCTTACTGCAAGGGCTGTGCAATTGGATCCTCTAGTCACTCAAGTCAGTCCCCCTGGGTAGCAGGTAGGAGCTCCTCCATTTGTTAGAAAAAGGTTTATTTAGCCATTTTTTTTGAGTACACTTAAAACATATCAGAGCAGCCTATTACATACACCTCTGCCCTCATCCATTCTTCATGAAGGGGCTGTTTGTCCAAAACACTGGCCAGTGCTGATATGTAATATTAAAGTGATTTAGACACCACTTGACATTCCTCATGGCCTTCCTGCTGGAAGGTTGGTTTCATGCTTAATTTATGCCAGCATGATCCTTATTTCAGTGATGCTATCAGTGAAATCCTGCCCATAGCTATCAGGCATATGAAAAAAAAAATCAATATATAAAGCACAAACCTTTTTGAAAGGTCACCATTTTGGGTGCAGGCTGACAGCAGCAGGGGCCAGCAGGGTCCACATTTATTTCCTTTTCCTCTAGACATGCATCTTGCTACAGATTATGTACCTGAGTCTCTACCAGGCAACCATATAAAATTATTTATTGCTTAGAGACACTGTCGTCTTACTCACACAAGCCACCCGTGTTTTACCTTTATTACCAGCTTTTTGCACTGGTGACAGCTCCTCTGTTAGGTAGCTGAGAAGCTTTTTGTTCTTGTCTTTGTATGTGTTTTCGGTCTAACAAAAGAGAGAGGCATTGTTTCCAGGCCCTTCATATGAACCACTGATGTACAAAAAGGCAGCATGTTCTCAACAACTGACCTTTTCTTCTGTCTTGGAATTTTCTTCTTCTTCATGGTGAAGACACAGACCAAGGTAACTAAACCCTGTAGGCCAACAAACTGCAATCACAATTCTCTCTGAGGAAGCTGGTTGTGGGTATCAGGAGCTGGGGTTTACCCACTGAATTCTGAGCAAAAGGAAGCCTCTTTTCTTTCTTTGGAATATTCATTTGACTTGTGCTTTCCCAGTGCCTGTACATAAATTCAGAATGCTGTAATGGGCACTTTGAAAGTATCTGACAAGTAACCTGTGACTTCCTGCCAATAGTTCCTTCTCTGACACTGAGCAGAAAGGGCATCACTGTGAGCAAGAGTTGTTGGGACAACAAAACACACTTGGGTAACATTTTCTCTGGCTGCTCGAGTAAGCTGTGCTGGTTTCTGCATTCTACAGGCAGTGATTATCTAGATTGGGAACTGCAGGTGCAGTTTGAATTTTTTGTTTACAGTAATACACCGATGTTGCTTTTAAAGCAATCACATACATTTAAGAACAAAACCTGCACAGAACTGGATGAGAAACTTTTGACTACTCAGAGCTATTGTTTCATGCTCTCTGCAGCCACAAACACTAAAACATCATACCATTTTTACACTGGTTTCTTTTCTTGAAGATCAGATTTGCCTTTTAAGTGTTTAATTAATTAAAGTCTGCAAATCTGAGTTCAGGCCTCCAGACAGAAGCTCTTAGCTGTAAGCAGCTGAAAGTTGAACTTGTCAGACTTCTGGCACTTCAGAAATTATTTAAAGTGGTTGGGCTCTAACAAGTTATCTGTGCAAAACAGAAAGGAAATTCAGTAAGAGGCAGACTGATTTTGAGTAATAAACCAGTTTAAGCACTTTCTAATCACTAGCCTAAGGAAGGTAAGACTCTATAAAGGAAAAATCTTTGGAAGTAAGTCTAAATATGCAACAGAATTTCTAAAATTTTTAGTTTCAGAAGTATTTGCATGACACAAAAAGGATAATGTTTGATTGTACTTAACAATAGACTTTGGTATTGCATGGTGATAGAGCTACTAGAAAATCAGGAGAATAAACACATGGTCACAATAAGGCCTCTGTATAACTGACTGCTAAAGTCTTTCTCCATAAGTTATGGCCTAGCTAAAGAGGAAAAGAAATGAAAAAGAAATCATGAACATAATGAGCGTTTTTACCAAGGATGCAAAATGTTCAATGATGCTTCTGATTTCCAACTGTCTCAGGTAGGAACATTCTGCTCCAGCAGAATATACAGGTAAAATCAACCCAGCACACACTGGCATTGCCCATCTCAGCAAACCAGACAGTACATGTCCTTGGAGGTGCCTAAATTAGCCACACGGTAATCATTTTTGATTACATTAAAACATCCCTCTCGTTCCAGGTAAGCCTGTTCAAGCTGTTCAAGCTCAATTTCTTGAACTTTCGCTTATCTGATATTCAGAGTGTTATTGCTGTTTGTCTTGCTGGAATCCCGTTTATAGAACTGTACGTTACAGAGATTAGGAGCTAAAAACAGCAGGCTAAATTGAGTATTAATAAATGCAAATAAATGCTCACTGGGGAAAAGCCAATTCTCCTATATATACACACACTGATGGAAATTAAATTATTCAGTAACCTTCAGAATAGCTCTTAATGTTAGTGGACAGTTCTATGGAATGGCAGCTCAGCATTCAGTGGTACTTTAAAAAATAAATTAGAAATTAGTGGGAAAGAATGATGACAAAAATCAAAGCATAATTATGACAACATGCACATTTTTGGTGTGTCTGCATTTTGAACACTGATTGCAGCAGAAGTAGAAAATACAGGGAGTAGCAATTGCAATGAGCACAGATGTGAAATGGCTTTTGTACAATATGGTATTAAGCTATGGCTTTTCTTCTGGGAAAACAGCAGTGCTTGGAAAACACACTAGAGGTCTGTAAATTCTTGAGTGGCACAGAGAAGACAAATGGGAAACAGTTGCTCATCTCTTCTCACAATTTAACAAGCAGAGGGCATCACCAGAAGTTAGTGGGCAGCTGGTTTAGGAAATCACAAAATATATTGATTTTTCTACATGTTAAGTTGTGGAATCCATTCAGCATTGTAAATACCGTGAGTTTAGATGGGAAAAAAGAAAGCACAGGGAAAGCCATTAAAGGATATTAAGTTCATTGATAGAAGTTCTGATGTTAAAAAAAAAATCATCAGGAAGGATACAGTGGGAAAAGAACAGAGTCAAGGCATGTTGTTCCTCCCTGGCTCCTGCAAGCATCCACTGCCAGCACAGCAGGAGAAGACACTGTGTGGCACAGCCCTTCAGCACCTCACTGCCTTTCTCTTACCACAGACTCCACTGTGAGCTGTCTACCCTGGGAGAGATACTTACTTCCTGCAGTATTCCAGGAGCATCTTAACTGCCATTTTATAGAGAAAAAGAGAAAAAGGGCTGAGCTTTCATTACTATTTCATGGGGACAGCATGAGAGAATTGCCGAAAAGGTCATACTGGTATTCCAGGTTTCACTTGCAATCTAAATTTTTTTAAATAAAAGCCACAAAATCCTTTCCCAGCTCGGACAGGTCCACAGCCACCCAAGAGCAGCAGCCGTGTGCTCTGGAATTGACCCTGCTGCCATGAGGTGACTGACAAGAGCAAGCTCACAAAATGCCACCACAAAAGGCGCAGGTGATGGCTGAGGCACTGCTGTTCTGCCACACCAGAGCCCTGATTTGGCTGTTTCTTATTCCTGCACCTCATTCTTTACACATTCAGCCTTTGGCCAAAGGGAGAAAGAAAAACTGCAGAAACTACAAGCTCAGACTGGAAGACCTTTTGGTTTGAATGACTGGAAGACTTCAGTGCATATTGCATGAGTGAATCAGCTAATCATTTCAATGCAAAACTCTTTTATTTTCTTAACCCTTTCTCTTCCACACTGACTATCTGAAGAGGGAAGAAGTTAAGCATTACAGGAGAGTCACCCATGGGAGTAAAAGATTTCATCCTGCAAACTCCAAATGGAAGCTTCTGTGCTGGTAAGTTCAGTGCTGTGACTAATGTCATCACTGTACAAACAATCTGTTTTGTGAACTGCCAATTTTTTCTTCATTCTTCAAAAAATGTCAAATTGAAGATGTCTAATAGACATCTAATAGACATGTAAGTACTGCAAACTAAAAACTAAATTAACAATACTTTAAACCTCATTAATTTTACAGAACATATTTGGCATCTTTATGTACCATGTTGCCATCAGGTGACTGGCAAGATCTATTAATGTAATTAATGTATTAATGTAATCCTTAAGTCCTAGTCCTTGAAGACTACGTGAGGTAATTTTACAAGTACAAGAAATTACTCAAGAAAGAGAATAAAAGGAGACTGCTAAAATACCAAAATAATTCTTAAAGACTAGCATACAGAATGGTGACAAACTTTCCTTATTAAACTTTTTATTAAAATGGAGCTATTTTTACATATTTAAAATACTTTATATCCAAATTATGCTATTTTTATGAAAAAAATTGTATGCAAATGCATAAAAATATGTAAAATCAGAGCTAAGCAATAAAAAGCAATATATAGCATGTTCCAAAACGTATTTCAGGACTAGAATACCTGAGTGTTCAATAAGCTGGTTTTCTGCATTTCACTGATTTTAACAGTTAAATTTAATAATGTATCTGATCTCATATAAAGCACTTTGGTTGGGAGAAACTGCATGGAAAAGGCAGAGATCAAGCAGAGCTATTACTCAGGGCCTGTCTTCAGAATCTTCTTCCACATGAAGATCCACGGATTGAGACGCTAGGAAGGACTCCCATGTAGCAAGGCACTTAAAAAAACCAAACACACACATATGAGTATAGCAGATAGATTTCTGTAACCTGTTAGCCAAGGAGAAAAGGAAGAAAAGTAATATCGGAATACATACACATTGTCACAAGCTGCTTTTGTGGGACCATGGTAAGAGCAAAATACGGTTTCCTAGGCAGCTCAGTGATATGCAGAGTGTTAGCTAACATACTGAGTGAGCTGTAAAGGTCAATTTTACATAATGACAAGCGCACAGTGTGAGCACTGTAATTGTATGTTGTAGCATGGAAGATGCTAACATTAATTATGCTCCTCTTTAATCTCCCCCTTTAGTTACATGCAAAGATCTCTTCCAAACAGAAAGCACATTGTCAGGCACAGTTCCCTTATAATCTCTGTGGATTTCTATTGTACACCAAATTTGCCTTCCAAGTTAAATTAAACCAATTTTTTTCCTAAATAAGGAGAGAATTAATTTTCCTCCTATGTAACAGGAAAGAAATGGGACCAGAAAGGCAG